>CAWUFW010010308.1:0-708385 GCA_963921515.1 Calotriton arnoldi
GATGCAGCCATTCCAAAGTTAGCATTCTACCGCGAGGATATAATGCACTTAAGAGTATATGGTTTAACCGCATCCTCAAACAGCCCCAGAGAATGGACTCTGAGTGCTGCAGAGGGGCCCTGCTCAGGCAGAGGCACCCTCTCACATAGGAACCAAGCACCCTGCCCTCAGGATTGATAGGGCCTGCCTTAGGGGTGACTGATAGGTTTAAATGTGTGTGCAGGAGAGATATAGGAAACCTATATCTCAGTGAGGGGTGCTAGCACCACCTCACCCAGGCTGCAGTAGCAGGCCTGTGGTGTCAGATTTAGTCTGCTTCCCAGGGGTGGCATAATACATGCTTCAGCCCCTGGTAGACCTGTGAAGTACCTATGCCCTTGGTACCTAAGGTACCATATACTAGGGACTCATAAGGTACCACAGTATCCAATCACTAGTGCACCTAGAGTGCACTCCAAATCGTTTAGAGAGAACAGAGAGGCTAGGGCCCTGACTGGCAGGGTCCCAGCCAGACTATAGCCAGAAACCAGTGTAAACATCAGAAAAAAAGTGGGGGCAACATAAGAGGCAGATCCTACTCTCCTACATGATGGAACAGCCAAGTTTTGATCAACTTCCGGAAGGCTGCTTCCGTTTCCAGGAGTCTTTATTCACGTGGCAGTGAATTCCACAGCTTGGGTGCTAGATGAGTGAAGGATCTGCCTCCCCATCTGGCTCTCCTGATTCTGGTAGTTTTTATCAGCCGTTCGGAGCGGCATCTGAGGCTTCTGTTCGGGACATAGGGGATCAACAGGTTTCTGATTTTACTCCGGCCCTTGTTGTGTAAGGCTCTGTGTGTCATACAGAGTGCCTTGAACTTAATTTTGGCCTCCAGTGAAAGCCAGTGAAGTGCTTGAAGAGGCTTCTTGGCTGATTCCTGGGACCTTGCACAGCAGCCTTGCTGCCGTTTTCTGGACCACCTGGAGTCTATTGATAACGTATTTTGGTGCCCCTAGGAAGAGGGAATTTTCATAGTCCAAACGTGATGTGACCAGGGAGTCGACTACTGTCTTTCTGAGCAGTATGGGGATACGCTACAGAACTTTGCAGAGCATTCTAGGTAGACCAAAACAAGTATTAAACAACTATGGACGAACCCTGTCTATGTGAGGCACCATCACTGATAGGCAGTGTTAGAACCCACTGGGCTTGTTAAAAGACCCTCACACACCAACCTGGTTGGTGTCATGCTTCATCATTGGGGTCCCAACCGGGTGGCCGAATGCCCCCGGTTGTGCTACGACGCCTGATTACAGCGGAGCTGGTGTAGTGCAAAGGTGTGATGTGAATTAAAAATATCTCTGAGAATCCTTGCCTCTTTATATTTATTACTGGCGGCTCAGGATATCGTTAAAAAATATGTGTGATGCAACAAAAAAGAAATAATTATCTTGTAGTTGGCTATGTGATGGGTCTACATGTTTCAGCCCGCACGAGGAAGTAAGAGGGGCTTTCTTCAGGACCGTGGAAATAACGTGAGTGGCAAAAAATGTGTTGCCACATGGAAAGTGCAAAAAGTAAAATAGTACCTACACACGCGCTAAGGTGTGGTGGACTGCGTGTCTACGTACTTACGGACACGTATATGAAGAAGAACCTGTGGATAAAAAAGCACAAAACATGCATGCATACATGATTATGACGGACAAATAAGCAACATAAAATGCAATCTTAGGTGCTATGGTCCTCCAAATGGACCTGCCTGGTGATGGTATCTGTAATAGAATACATGCCTGTATGGTAAACGTGCTGCATGCAAAATTCGTACAGCAGCTGTAATGCTTAACAGTCTTAGCGTTGCTATGAAGCTATGGTGCTTCTGTGCGGCAGTCTAGTGGCAGTATAGGGCCGTGATCACCGCGTTATGTATTATTATAACGTGACTAGGTGCTGGCCAAGCCACAGTATTGGTAGATAGAACAGAATAGTGGCGCAGACGTAAAAAAACGGCAGAATGCCGCTGTTCGCGGCACGTCGATTAATTAAAAACAAAACACAGAAAACACAGAAAACAGGAAGCAGCGCTTATAATTACACTATAGTTGGGAGTGTGTGGCTGATCGGGGCTCGGGAGGAGTTCGCTCCTATAAACTACTCTGGTAGGGGAAAGAAAGCATGTGAGTTATAAGAATAATGAAAGCTCACAGAATGTTTGCGAATGTGGCCCATGGCGCAACCTTACTTGGTATCAGAGCGAACCCGCTAACAACCTATTGTGGTCTCTCGATGTCCCGGATGAGAATGGGGCCCGGGGTGGGCTCTGTAAATAAAGGTGTTGGAGCCATGGAGTGCGTGCCAGTGAGAGTGTTGGAGCCGGGCTGTGCAGGGCTGAAGCGTATGCGCATGTGTGGGTTAGAGTAGTTGCTCTCTCTGCATGTGCGTACTGGCTTCAAGTGTGTCTGAAGGTGCGCATGCGCAGTCGGCAGCATGTCGCTTTTGAGACGAGCGCTCAGACTTAGTGGTAATTGTGCTGAAATGAAATTACTATGATGAAGCAGAGAAGCGAAAGTAGAGCGCTCTGACATGTCTGGAATGATGCTGAGATAAAGCAAGAAAATGAGGAGTGTATTTAGGGTGCCCGCCTGTGTTGATAAGAGTGGGATCTCTTTATCGCATGTGCGCTCAGGCTACAAATGTGTCTGAAGGTGCACAGTTGGTAGCATGTGGCGCAAGAAACGGGCGCTCTGACTACTTAGCAATAGTGCTAAAATGGAGATGCTGTGATGAAACAGAGTGACAGGAGTAGAGCGCTCTGACATACCTGAGGTGCTGAGATATAAATTGTGGACACTGAACTCAGGACATACAAGGATACAGTGTTCAGTGGAAAGCGCATGCCGTATGAGGGAAGTATGGCAGGGAAATAAAGCGATTATGCTGAAGGGCTGGAATACCAGGGTTCTGCAGGTGTGTCCTAAATTTCATGGGGTAGGGGGAGCAAGTGTGCCAGGAGTGGCGGAGATCTGGGATCTCTCAGGGAGGCTGTGATAACCATAAATTGGCTTGGTGTCAAGAATTGGCGGCTGGGTGTTTTGATGCTATGTCTAGAGTCTTCTAAGACTATTCCAGGGAATATTGTCGTTCAAGCCAGTAATATGGCTGGACAGACGATATATCCATCTTTGTTCTTTCTCAAGTAGGCGGCTTTGGATATTGGGTAGATTGGGGTCTAGCGCTTCTATGACTACCCATCTCATATCATTGGTCGTATGGCCTGTCTCAAAAAGTGGTTTGTCATTCTGGTAGTATTTTTCTTGCACCGTATGGTGCTGCGGTGTTCGCAAATCCTGGTTTTGATTTTACGGTTCGTCATGCCGATGTACGTGAGGTTACATGGGCAGACGATACGGTATATGACATGTTCAGTGTTACAGTTGGTGTGTTTTCTTAGCTCCCATTTCTTTCCCGGTTCCAGGGTGAGGTTTTTTACAGTCTCAGTAATGTGACATACACTGCAATTCCCACATGGGTAATGACCCTTGATACTTGGGAGCCCCCAGGCATTGAGAACTGTGCTAGTTGGTCTTTGTGGTTGTGTTGGTCTGGTGGACACTATGGCATCTTTTATTGATCTTGCTCTTTTGTTGGAAAGGAGTGGTGGTGCCCAATCAAGGTTACCTGTCTTCAGTATTTTCCAGTGTTTCCGGATGATCTGTGAAACTTTATTGGTCACAGTGTTGTAAGTTGTCACACATGTAAGTGGCACTGGGGTGGGATCTCTTGTCTGGGTTTCGATGAGTGCTTCTCGGTTTTGGTTTCTGGCCCTCTTGTTGGCTTTGTTGGTAATGCATTTAGGATATCCACGTTGGCGTAATTTTTTACTCAGGTCTGTGGCTTGAGACTTATAGTCCTCGATTTCACTACAGTTTCTGAGTAGCCTGAGGTATTGGCCATATGGGAGGTTTTCGCGAAGTGGTCTGGGATGGAAGCTGGTGAAGTGGAGTAAAGAGTTACGGGCAGTCGGTTTAAAGTGTGTTTTACTCTTGAGGCCTCCTCCTGCTGCTTCAATATCTAAGTCCAAGAATGTGGTCTGTTGTCTGTGGGAATTGTATGTAAAGCGAAGGTTGGGATCGCATGTATTGAGCCAGTCACAAAATGTATTGAGGGATTCGCTTGTTCCTTCCCAGATTAAAAAGATGTCGTCAATGTAGCGCTTGTAGAATTTGATTTGAGGAATTCGTGGTTGATCGTTGTGTAGTAGGTGTTGGGACTCAAAGTCATACACGTACAGGCCTGCCACACTGGGAGCAAAGACGCTTCCCATGGAAGTCCCGTGCTTCTGTAGGTAGATTCTGCCTTCATATTCAAAGAAGTTCTCTTTGAGTGCAAGTGTTGCGCATTCTAGAACGAAGGATACGGAAGTTCGGTATTGCCAATTAGAGTTGTTCAGGGTGCTTTCTAGTACCCTGAGAGTGTCATCTTGTGGGAGGCTGGTGTATAAGCTCTCCACGTCCAGGCACACCAACAGTGAAGTATTGGGGTCATATGGAAGGGCCGTTATTAGGCCTAGTAGGTCTTTGGTGTCTTTCAGATAGGTGCTGGTTGCTTGTACCAGGGGTTGTAGGAAGTAGTGGCAATAGCGAGACAAGGTTCTAATAATGATCCAATACCTGAAACAATAGGGCGTCCCGGCGGTGGTATTTTGTTTTTATGGGTTTTTGGGACAATATAGAAATAAGGTATTTTACCTGGCGTGTTAATCAGGAATTTGGCCTCTCTCTTGGTGATCAGGCTTCTCACCTCTGCATCCTCTACAAGGGTATGAATGCGTGTTTTCAGTGCTATACTTGGATCCTTAGCCAATCGTTCATAGTTTTTAGTGTCATTGAGTAACCGGTCACATTCACGGTGGTAATCTGCTTTGTTGAGTATGACAGTGCCCCCGCCTTTATCGGCTGGTTTTATTATGATCTCGGTGTTGTTTTTCAATGATTGTAGAGCCAGGCGTTCTAGTCGGCTCATGTTCTGGAAAGTGTTGGGTTCTTCCAATGCTTCAATCTCTTTAAACACTGTCTGTTCATACACAAGTATTTCTGGAGGTACTGTGCTTGATGGTGGGATGAACGTTGATTTGGCTCTAAAGGGAGTGTCCCCTTGTGTTTGAGGATCCTGTTGGGAGGGAGAGTTCTCAAAGAAAGCTTTTAGCTTCAGTTTACGGAAGAACTCTGCTAACTCACAGTGTAATAGAAATTTGTCGAGTCTCGCTGTGGGAGCATAGCCAAGTCCTTTCTCTAGGACTGCTTTTTCTGCTTTTTCTGCTGGTGTTAGGGCATGTGCGCATACGCTTCAGCCCTGCACAGCCCGGCTCCAACGCTCTCACTGGCACGTACTCCATGGCTCCAACACCTTTATTTACCGAGCCCACCCCGGCCCCCATTCTCATCCGGGACATCGAGAGACCACAATAGGTTGTTAGCGGGTTCGCTCTGATACCAAGTAAGGTTGCGCCATGGGCCACATTCGCAACCATTCTGTGAGCTTTCATTATTCTTATAACTCACATGCTTTCTTTCCCCTACCAGAGTCGTTTATAGGAGCGAACTCCTCCCGAGCCCCGATCAGCCACACACTCCCAACTATAGTGTAATTATAAGCGCTGCTTCCTGTTTTCTGTGTTTTGTTTTTAATTAATCGACGCGCCGCGAACAGCGGCATTCTGCCGTTTTTTTACGTGTGTGCCCACTATTCTGTTCTATCTACCAATACTGTGGCTTGGCCAGCACCTAGTCACGCTATAATAATACATAACGCGGTGATCACGGCCCTATACTGCCACTAGACTGCTGCACAGAAGCACCATAGCTTCATAGCAACGCTTAGACTGTTAAGCATTACAGCTGCTGCACGAATTTTGCATGCAGCACGTTTACCATACAGGCATGTATTCTATTACAGATACCATCACCAGGCAGGTCCATTTGGAGGACCATAGCACCTAAGACTGCATTTTATGTTGCTTATTTGTCCGTCATAATCATGTATGCATGCATGTTTTGTGCTTTTTTATCCACAGGTTCTTCTTCATATACGTGTCCGTAAGTACGTAGACACGCAGTCCACACACCTTAGCGCGTGTGTAGGTACTATTTTACTTTTTTGCACTTTCCATGTGGCAACACATTTTTTGCCACTCACGTTATTTCCACGGTCCTGAAGAAAGCCCCTCTTACTTCCTCGTGTGGGCTGAAACATGTAGACCCATCACATAGCCAACTACAAGATAATTATTTCTTTTTTAGTTGCATCACACATATTTTTTAACGATATCCTGAGCCGCCAGTAATAAATATAAAGAGGCAAGGATTCTCAGAGATATTTTTAATTCACATCACACCTTTGCACTACACCAGCTCCGCTGTAATCAGGCGTCGTAGCACAACCGGGGGCATTCGGCCACCCGGTTGGGACCCCAATGATGAAGCATGACACCAACCAGGTTGGTGTGTGAGGGGTCTTTTAACAAGCCCAGTGGGTTCTAACACTGCCTATCAGTGTTGGTGCCTCACATAGACAGGGTTCGTCCATAGTTGTTTAATACATATTATACAGGGGATACGGACGCACCCTCTCCTTCCCTTGCTCTCTCCCTGTTTCTGAGACCAAAACAAGTGCCTGCTAGTTTCTTGGCTTGGATCACCATTGTTAGATCCTTGTCAAGCCAGAAACCAAGATTTTTGATAGACCCCCTTTGGAGTAGGTAGGCTACCTAGGCAATTGGGCCAGCTGATTAGAGGCCTGGGGACTGCCTTGTTCCAGAGGACCATCAGCTCCGTTTTATCCCCGTTCAGCTTTAGACAGCTGTTCGTCATCCACACCACAACCGTTTCCATGCAGGGTGCTAAGCTATCGGAGACTTCGTTGGATCTGGGGTCTAGGCAGATAACCAACTGAGTGTCATCGGCGTAAGATATCATAGAGACATCAAACTCATGCTCTATCCGTGCTAGTGGTCCCATATAAACATTAAACAGCGTGGGGCTCAGCTTAGCGCCATGTGGCACCGCCGCAGGTCAATGGCATGGTCTGAGAAAGGAGGTTAGTTTCCATAACTTGGAAAGTTCTGCCTTCCAGGAAGGATGTCAGCCACTGACGGGTTTTATCTTGGACACCGAGGTCCAGCAGCCTATTTAACAAAGTACGGTGGTCCACCATGTCGAATGCTGCGCTGAGGTCGAGAAGTAGTATAGCGGCTGAGCTTCCCTGATCCAGTATCATTTTGAGTTCCTCCACCACTGCCAGGAGTGCTGATTCTGTGCTGTGCACGGAATCCCATCTGTGTGGGATGGAAGCATTGATTCGTTTCCAGAAACTGTCAGCACTCCATTTACATGTTTTTCTAACAGTTTTCCAACAAATGGCAGCAGTGAGATGGGGCGATAATTCCCTAATTGGGTTGGGTCTAGATTAGTTTTTTTTAGCAGAGGTCTGATTATTGCATGTTTCCATGCACTTGGGACTTCGCCCTACTCCAGTGAGAGGTTCATAATTTTGACTAGTGTTGGAAGCAAGAACTTTGTAACTTTAAAAAAAATATGCGGTGGACCAGGGTCTAACGGTGATTTCACCTTATCCATCAATAATCTCACATCCTCTGTGTGGACTGGGGGGAAGCTGGTGAGGGTGGGCGTAGAGGTGATCTGCACCTGATCTCCTTCCTGCCTTGTAAATGACTCTCTCCCGGTAATAAATGAGCTATAGATGTCCGTGACTTTTTTTAGGAAGTAGGTAGCTAGATCATTACATCTTTCCTCCGTTACCTCCGCTGTGTGAGTATCGTGTGCTAGGGAGGTTAACGCCTTGAATACTGCGAAAAGTTCCTTTGAGGAGTTCTGTGCCTGGCTAATCTTTAGCTCAAACTATTTTGCCTGTGCCTCTTTAATGCTGTTGTGGTATATTCTGATGGCCGCCTTATACTTGGCTTTGATTTGTAGGTCATAAGTTTTCCCCCAGTCCCTTTCAATTTTTTTACAGTTTTTCTTTAAAGATAATAATTGAGCGTTGAACCACGGCACCCTTTTGGGCCTGGATTTTGGTTTAGATGATGATTTGGGGGCTATTTTATCCAGTGATTGCGTGATCCAGTTTTCCCAGCTGGAGTAGGCTTCTTCAGCTTTGTCATGTGCCTTGGTGTCCCATGAGGCTAGGAGGTTCCCCCAAAACTCTATGTTCAACTTGGACCAGTTTCTTTCCTTCCTATCTACCAAAGGAGGGCACTTTTTCTTTCCCCTTTCCCTGTTGCCAAGTTTAAATGGGATGAGGTGGTGGTCTGACCAGGGTACTGGTATTGGAGTGGCAACTGAGATATTAGGGTCGTTTGAGATTACTAGATCAAGAATGTGGCCCTTGATGTGTGTCACAGACGTAACCAGCTGGGCAAGTTGTAGACCCTCAAGATCTAGCTGCAGTATCTTGACACTAGGGAGGTTCTGGTCCTCAAAATGCAGGTTTAGGTCCACTACTATGGTGATATTGGCTTTTTTTACCAGAAAGCTGGCTAGAGAATCGGTCGAGCTTTCTAAGAACTCTCCATAGGGGCCAGGGGGCCTGTATATTAGACGCCCAGGAAAAGGTTTATGTTGGTGAAAAAGTAATGGAAAATTGGAAACTTTCGCAGCCCTGGATAGAAAGGGAGTTAATTATGCATTTGAATTCCTTTTTTATTAGGATGGTGAGTCCACCCCCCACCTGCCCTAAGCGGTCCTGTCTATAGATTGGAAATCCTGGGGGGAGGGCCATTAAAATGTCTGGGGGGAAGCTGTCGTTCAGCCAGCTTTCCGTTATGAATAAGGCGTCGAAGTTTGCTTCCTCTAATAGCAAGCAGCTTTCGGTTTTGTGTTTGGACAGTGATCGGCTGTTAATTAGGCCTAGCCTCCATGCCTGCGACTCCGTGCATAAACTGCAAATGACTGTCTTGGGTTTGACAGGCATTTTTATCCCAAAGTTTCAATATCGGCATACCTGGTCTTGCGCTGGCTCACTGTTGAAATTGCCAGCCCTTCTCACAGCATGTCTCATGAGGTGGCTTAAAACTAAGTAGCTGGTTGCCGGTGTATATAAACCGGGGTCGCATACTTAGGGCAGGGTTCCTGTCCCCTAAACCTGTTCGGGCACGGACGGGCGCAGACGGGCGTGCGTCCGCTGTGTGCCCGCTGCCCGGCCTTCATTTGAAGTGTGAGAGGTTTGACAGCTAGACTGCTGACCTCAACCGCTGACTGTGAGTGCACTCTATGGTAGAGAGGGGTAACTCTAGATTCAGAGGGAAAAAAACAAAGGTTACAGTGACATTAAAGTTAGGAAATAGAATTTTTAAAAAAACTTAGAAATTCACTGAAAGAACCAAAGACTACAGAGACGTTAAAGTTAGGTACTGAATTTACTCGCACAAATCCATAGAAATTCAGCCGTTATAGTTATGTCACTCGTGACATGGTCAGTGACATCACTAATAACATATCAAATGACATCACTGATGACATCACTGATGACATCATCCAATGTGTGTAAGTGTGTAAAAAATGTTTACATGAGTTAAAGATACTAAGGTATTGTATACGTTAGATTAGTACTATTCCAGAGCTACTGATCGGTGATAGTATTTGTAATGCATGTCAACTGAGTGAATATTTGTGTGTCTGCATTTATATGTGAGTACTTATGTGAGTAGTGGTACAGTGGGGTGACTGGCTGTGTCAGTACCTCTTTTACAGAGTGAGTGGGCTTCTGTGTAGCAGTATGGTCAAACAAGTGGAAGCGTGAGCAGTTCTATGTGTGAGTGAGTGCATTTCCCAGTAGTGGTAGTGGTAAGTGAGTGACGTTTTGAATGATTCTATGGCTGTGTGAGTGGCTGTGTGAGGGGCTCTTTGAGTGAGTTAGAGGCTTTACAACGCAGTCACTACCCTGACTGGGATTTTACAACACGTTACTTTAACCCGCAAGTCATTACAGCGACTTGCTGTAGGGGGTGCATTGTTGGACCGGTGGTGGGCTTTTAAGTCCAACACCTTCCCTGCTGTTCGTAGACTGGAGTTAGAATAGTAATTTATACTATTCCAAAGTCCAACACCCCCTAAATAAAGTAATTGTAATGACTTGAGTAGTAAAGTAACATGTGGTAAAATTCCAGTCAGGTAGTGACTGCGTTGTAAAGGCATGCAGGGTAAATGCATGCATGGTAAATGCATGCAGGGTTCCATCATACAACTGTGCTATTGTATTACTCAGTTAGTCGGTGTATGGGTGTGTGAGTGCCTCAGTCAGTTCAAGAACAAGTGAAGATTGTAATAGCAGTGTAGTTGTCTGTGTAGCTGTCTGAATTGCTTTATGGGTGTATAAGTCAGTGTGTGAGTAATTGCATGGCAAAGTGAGTTGTTTTCTGACTGCTACATGAGTAAGGGAATGGGAGTCTGAGTGCATTTTACATTTTGTGTGTAGTTGTGTGGGTGGGTGAGTAGGTATGTGAGTTGTTGTGCGAGGGTGTGAGTGGGTGTACGAGAGGTATGTATGGGCCTGTGAGTTGGGTGTGAGAGTCTGTAGGTGGATGATGTCATCATTAATGTCATTTGAGATGTCATCAGTGATGTCACTGACCATGTCATGAGTGATGGAATATGTGACTCATAAGCAGTGCATTGCAGGGGCATAAGTTATAGTTAAGGCTGGTAACCATAGCTGCTGAATTTCTATGGTTCTGTGCGAGTAAATTCAGAACCTAACTATAAAGTCCCTGTAACCTTTGTTTATTTCAGTGAATTTCTAAGGGTTTTTTAAAATTCTTTTTCTTAACTATAACGTCCCTGTAACCTTTTTTTTTCCACAGAATTTCTAAGGTTGTTTTATTAGGTCTCGCCTAGGCAGCGCTTGCGCTGTCTCTTTGAGACATGCTGTATTCAGGATATGGGCATAAAGCTGCACCCACTTTCCGCCCATCTTTTTAATTGACTCCTGTCGCTGCCCTTTGTAAATGGTGGCTTTTCATTGGTCAATAGGCTTAGCAGTGCCTCCTTAGTAACGCCTTGTCTCTTCTTGTAATCTCCCATGAGGACATCCCCTGTTACATGCGTTGTTACTCCCTAGGTTTTAATTACAGCCTCAAGGCACTATTTTCTTAAAAGGCTTCAGGCAGGACACACACTTGGTCCTAAGCTAAGCTGGCAGTGGTTACTTCACTCACTAGAACATCTCACATTTATATGAGACCGTCTATAAATTTCCCTTCATCAGCTCCACACAGAGTACAACCTAATCCGAATTAATGTAATAATTCTTTTGTCACATTTCAAAGCTACTAAATGTATATATGGACATGGCTATTTGAATGTACTCGTAGTACTGCCTTGCATGCAATGCATTATGGGTAGGGTGGATTTACCATATCTTCTGCAGGGTGCAGTACCATATGTGACCAAAAGAGGTCCCCTTTTGGCCACATATGGTACTGCACCCTGCAACATGGCTTGATAAAAAAACATTGCCATTTATAATGCCAGTAAATTCAACTTTGTAGACATGCAGTGCTGGTGCCTTGCTCACTAGGGACCTCTAGGAGCAGCTTGCGGTACTGCACCTAGACATGCAGTGCTGGTGCCTTGCTCACTAGGGACCTCTAGGAGCAGCTTGCGGTACTGCACAGAGAGATGCAGTGCTGGTGCCTTGCTCACTAGGGACCTCTAGGAGCAGCTTGCGGTACTGCACCTAGACATGCAGTGCTAGTGCCTTGCTCACTAGGGACCTCTAGGAGCAGCTTGCGGTACTGCACCTAGACATGCAGTGCTGGTGCCTTGCTCACTAGGGACCTCTAGGAGCAGCTTGCAGTACTGCACGTAGACATGCAGTGTTGGTGCCTTGCTCACTAGGGACCTCTAGGAGCAGCTTGCGGTACTGCACTGAGACATACAATGCTGGTTCCTGGCTCACTACGCAAGCATTTGCAATACACTGGATCTCGCATTACTGAAAGTATGGGCTATTGGCGTTGCATTATTATTTACAATGCCAATACCTCAAACTATCAGTAATGAGAGACCTATTGCATTGCACATGCTTGTTCTATTTCCTAACTATAATGTCCCTGTAACCTTTGTTTATTTCTGTGAATTTTTCTGTTTTATTAAAATGCTGTGATATGTTCTTCACAGTGCCTCCCCTGATCTAAGCCAGTTTCCAGGTATAGGTCCTGCATGGTTAATAGGGCGTCTCTGTCTTTTATGCTCAGATATGTATTGTGTTCATCCTTATTTGTTTCTTCAGGGTGAGAGTTTAATATTTCTTTATCTTGATCTTGTCCTCCTTTGATGGTATGCCATTTTTTGTTTTTTTGTTTGTTTTCTCACAAATTTAAAAATATCAATTCTGGTCTCTGGGTAGTTAAAGGTATTGGTAGAACAGAAAGAAAGGCCTAGGCAGAGGGTACGTTTTTCAGTCATAGATAGAGGTCTATGAGACAGATTGATGATTGCTTTGTTTACCATATTATCATCCATTAATTCTGTGTCTTCAGGCCTGATTGTCTGGTTCCCATGAGCCTCTTTCCTCGTCCCCTTCCTCTTTTGCTTCCTCTGTCGCTGTCGCTTTCTTCTCCTCCAGTTTCTTCCTGGCTTCCTTCTCTTCCCCGGCCTCGTTGTCCTCGACCTCTTCCTCGGGTCTTCGGTGGTTGTATGGTTCGTGGAGTTTGCCTCCCTGTCCGTAGGAGGCGATATTCATCTAAAAAAGTGGGTTGTATTCTAACCCCCACTTCTTTTTCTGACGTTTTGTTCTGCACCAAGGACAGGTCTCCTTCTGTGTCGCTGCTAGTTATTGAGTCAGTGCCACTGGCATTTTCTGTTGGACTTTCGATGGCTTCCCCAGTGACATTTTTTCATATAAGTGATCATATTTGTGACTATAAGTAAGTATTCTGCTGCTCTCATAGTCTACGCAATCACGATGGAGCTTACGTTGTTTGCAAGCCTTGATATCTTCTTCGTAGGTCTTAAGTCTTGTTTTTAAATCATCTACATACTTTTTGATGATTTCCTGCTCTTTGTGATTTTTTAATTTGTCTTCTAATGATCGGAGTTCTTGTAGTAGTGCCTCTCTGTCCTCCCATGCATATTTAACCAAGATAGTTAACATTTGTTTCAAACTTTTGGCAGAATTGTCTGCCCATTCCTCTAACATCTTGGGGTTGGGTGACTCATATGATGGGGTAGTATAAATGCACAAACCTCTTGGCACCATATCTTTATCAATATAGTCCTGTAAAGCAATGGCTTCCCACCATTTCGATGTCTCTGATTTCTTTATTTTCTCCAGTCTTTTAAGTTTTTCTTGTAGGCGACTATCTTTGGCTTTAGTTTCCGTTTTTTGTTGGCCTTTATTAGGTGTCCTTGCAAAGAGACTTAGGGCAGCTGCCCTTCTCTCCGATTCTTCTTCCATGTTCGTGATTTAAGGGCTATGTTTCTGAATGCGTTAAGGGCTGGGATATGTGGACTGCGTATTTCCAACTGAATAGTATCTGATGGTAATCTCTCCCCTCCTTGACTTTGGAGGTTCCTGCTGCAAGTTGTGTCCTGAATGTTTTGCGTGCTAGAATAAGCAGCACGTTCTTGTTCTTAATGTCATGTGGTTTAAACACGGAATCACTAATGCGATGGCTGTTGAAGTAGTAGGGCTGACAGAGCATGGGGCATTGGCATCAAGTTTGCAAACAGTGTCGTATGCTCAGATGAGCCTTGATGCTATTATTTAAGAACTTGTATCCTTTGAAACCCCGCTAATCGTAGCAGTTGACTCATGTTACGAGAGAGTAGGGAGCAGTGATATTTTGCTGAGATAATAATTATTGTCAATTGCAGGCTAGGTATCACTGTTTACCTCTAGGGGAGAATCGCTTGTAGTTGGGTAAACGGATAATGCTAGCCAAGATACCTGCAAAAACAAAGTGGGAACCCAGTCGATCTGCTCCAAATTCGATGCAGTAAGATTAAACTGTGGAATTCCCACGTTAGTTATAATTTAGATCACCACACTTTTTGTAGTTCGACGTTTTGTGGACTTTTGATTTATTTATTGATGGGTTGAGACTCACAACAGAGTAGTACATTCCGTGACCCTTGTAACTGTACCAATCAGGCACTATGTCGAGATCAGTACACCCAACAGTTTGCAAGATAATTCCTCTTGCAAAAAACCTAGCTGGCTTCCAGAGGCTTCAAGAGGTGATTAGACTCCATGGGCACTCCATGGGCACTTGCCTCAGATTTTTCAGGTTTTTTCTCAACATATGCTCTCAGGCACTTAGCCACGACCCCATGCAAAGCACATGCTATAGAGAGTCTGGATGCTACATATCACCTAGCAATAGAAATACAGAGTGCAACACTGTAACAGACACTAGGTCCTGTACTGATTATTATTCATAATTTTTGGTTGTAATAGCAGAAGCGCACACAATTTATTGTTTTATATACAGCATTTTGTGAATATATCATTTGTGCGCTTGAGCGAGGTTTACTATGGTCTGAGGGGTTTATAATGTATGACACAATAATACTTGTTTAGCCCCTAGCACAACATTACAAAATGGATGCCATTTTGGTGTAAATGTTTTACTGTTCATGTTGTCCTTCGTCTCTTTCCTTACTCTGTATGTATTGGAGTCATTTCCCACAATACAGTGTGTGAACAAGCCTGCTGTAAACCATCATCTGATGAGTATACTAACTCCCAGTGATCGCTTTATTGAACTTTTCGTATATATATATATATATATATATATATATATATAAAGACAGAAAAAGACACACCATACGAGTGAAATACATAATTGCCTATTTACACTGCAACACCATGTAATCAAATAACCCCAATTAATTTCATTAAGGGGAAAATAAAGCATTAGCAAGCAAAAGAAAAGATATAGCAATCAACCAATTTATCCAAATCACACAATGTAGTTCATAAATTTAATTCCAGTGCAAACACATCTCATTGCAAGGTATCAGTAAAGAGCCTCCAAAAATAAATGTTACATTGAACAACGCTACTGGGATGTATGTGCAATCCCATCTAGCACTCAAACTATGATGCATATATACAAACAGCTAGTGATGACAGTTGACGATACAAACTATCTGATCATGTAATTAGGGGTAGCAAACTCTGTTCTGGTGACAACTAGTATGCCAGAACATGATAAATAACCCAAGTGGGCTGATGTCTTTATAATAATTTCTTCCTCTTTAGAAAGGACATCTACAAACAAGCAAGGACAACAGCTATGGGCACATGTTTTGCCCCCAGCTATGCAAATCTGCATATAGGCTGATGAGAGGAGCAGGTGCTCGCGCAGGAATATGCACAAGAATGCACCAAAAACATAATTCTGTTGACGTGCTTTATTGACGACTTATTCATCATCTGGAAGGGAACATAGCTCTCTGCACAGTCCTTCACTGAGAAATTGAATAACAAAGGTCTGAATCTACATTTCACCACCCCCATTAGTATACATCAAGTACAATTATCAAATGTGTCGTGGCTTGGTCCCTCGACCATTAAAAACTAAAATTATTTCAAGTGTGTCGTGGATTGGTTGCTCGCCAGACTATTCACAAGTTTCTAATAGTTTGGCTACTTTCCACCACACAACAAAACAAGAAATTAAAGAAAAAATTGATATCATACTCATCAACGATATGAACATCAATTCTGTGTTTGTTTATTGTACTGCACTGTAGTAAAGTTATTGTTCTCTTATCAATTTTTAATCATATGGCATATTGCAAGTGCTAATGTAATAATATTGCTGCCATTATTGTCTGGCTTAATTTTAGTATAGACTGAAAGTTGAAATTGAATTGACAATTCTGAACTGCTCTTCAGCGTGGATTCCATCCTATTTTAGATCAGTAATGTCATGTAATCGTGATATATATATATATATATATATATAAATTTATATATATATATATATATTCACTGGAAAAACCATAGGTTTCAGGCACGTTATAGTTAGAATTTAGCATTTAAAAAACCTTAGAAATTCACTGAAAAAACCATAGGTTTCAGGGTCGTTATAGTTAGTTGGACATTTCACTCATACAAAACCATAGAAATTCCACCGTTATAGTTAGTTCAGCTAACTATAACTCACGCCCCCGCAATGCACTGCTGATGACGTCACATATTACATCATTCATGACATGGTCAGTGACATCACTGATGACATCACTGATGTGCAGCTCAAGTCAACGTCACATGGCTGTGGGCCTTTGCTGACCGCTGCCTCCGGCCTACACTGTGGAAGACCGGCAACACATGATGCCACTAACCCTGTTCAACACAAGCCGGCGACACGTGGTGCCACTAATCCTGTTCAACACAAGCTGCGACACGTGGTGCCACTAACCCTGTTCAACACAAGCCGGCGACACGTGGTGCCACTAACCCTGTTCAACACAAGCCGTGACACGTGGTGCCACTAACCCCTAATATCCTTTTAGTATCCTTGCTTCAAGAACTTTTTTTTATATCAGTTATAGCTTTAGTACAATCACCAAATTCATCTTCAAGTGCAAACGAACACTCATTAGCAGTCTACACTGCGGGCAGCAGAGCTCGCAATTCGAATTTTGGACACGTGGTGCCACTAACCCTGTTCAACACAAGCCGCGACACATGGTGCCACTAACCCTCTTCAACACAAGCTGGCGACACGTGGTGCCACTAACCCTGTTCAACACAAGCCGATCCCACATGTGGAACTGTGTCCCGAGTCCTGAATGGCAGTGACCCCAAGTCCGTGGCAGCGACCACAGCACCAGACTCCTTCGATCAGTGAGGCATATTTCCATATGCCAGGCCGGCGACACGTGGTGCCACTAACCCTGTACAACACAAGGCGCAACACGTGGTGCCACTAACCCTGTTCAATACAAGCCGATCCCACATGTGGAACTGTGTCCTGAGTCCTGAATGGCAGTGACCCCAACTTCGTGGAAGCGACCACAGCACCAGACTCCCTTCGTTCAGTGAGGCATATTTCCATATGCAAGACCGGCGACACGTGGTGCCACTAACCCTGTACAACACAAGGCGCGACACGTGGTGCCACTAACCCTGTTCAATACAAGCCGATCCCACATGTGGAACTGTGTCCTGAGTCCTGAATGGCAGTGACCCCAACTTCGTGGCAGCGACCACAGCACCAGACTCCCTTCAGTTTTATTTGTTGTTGTTTTGTTTAAATAAAATGTTTTATATGTAAATCTATACATGACTAAGATTCTTGTTTGTCCAACCGCACAGGGACAATTCCGGGCCCAAGAAGGTTGTTGGGGGTATGTTGGTAATGTGGGAAGAGGGTGCATTACCTGCTGATGTGGGGAGAGGCAGCATGAAAGGGGTATCTCTCACAGAAAGAACTCCGGTATGTTTTCAGAAATGCCTCGGACAGATGCCAGCTGACGGACTGAATCACAAAATGTCTTTTCAATGCTTATGTAGTGTGACTTATGAACAGTTCGCACCCAGGCTCGCAGAGGGACACCTGCGGCCCGTCTGCTCGACTCACAGACGCAGTACTACGAGCCGTCCGCTCCCAAAGGAACAGCAGCGTAGTAGCTCGCAGAGGTACAGGCACAGCAGCGTGCTGTAATCCAAATATGACACGGAGGCAGGTGCACAGAGTCGCAGCGTCCCTCACGCCTCAGCCAGCCGTAACTGACCAACTGCCGAGGTCGCGAGGAACACCACGTAAAATCATAACGTTCGCATAGAAGCATTCTACAGAGGCGCGTGGCCTCAACACAAGGGAAATCATAACACAGCGTACTAGCTCGCAAAGGTAGAGAGCTGCGAGCCGATGGACTGGCTTCTAACGGCATAGCTGCGAAGTGGTGATGTTGGGCAGAGGGAGCGTGAAAGGGTTATCTCACACAGACAAAGCTCCGGTATATTAAATTGCCCCCGGGACCTTTCTTTTATATTTTCACTCGATGTGAGAAAGCGCGCTTTCTGGACCAAGACCTTTCTCCCTACCAAATTTGGTGTAATTCCGTTCAGCAGTTTGACCTGTAGCCTTGTCTAAAGTTTCCTATGGAAAATCCATTGAGAAAACACGTTTTCACAACCCCCACATAGCTACCTGTCGCAGGCGTACTCACTGTTGGTGTGCAGGTCAGTGGTCTAGTTGTCAACATGTCACGGCCACTCCCTGAGGGCAGGTTTGCACACACACCACACCCATCCGGCACATGCGTCACAGGCCATGTGACCACGCCAATATAATGGATCGACAACGTCACATCCTTTATTGCCGGTCGTGACTGGATGGCGGACGCTCCACGGGTCTCAATCGTAAAGAGTCCATGAAAAGTTGCGCAGAGGGTTAGTCGCACCCTGAGCTGTATGGCCGTCAGGGGCCTACTACCATGTGGCGCGGACTTGAGTTGCACAGGGTTAGTGCCACCCGAAGCTGATGTGGCCGTCAGGGGCCTACCACCACGTGGCGCGGACTTGAGTTGCACAGGGTTAGTGCCACCCGAAGCTGATGTGGCCGTCAGGGGCCTACCACCACGTGGCGCGGACTTGAGTTGCACAGGGTTAGTGCCACCCGAAGCTGATGTGGGCGTCAGGGGCCTACCACCACGTGGCGTGGACTTGAGTTGCACAGGGTTAGTCGCACCATAAGTTGTATGGCCATCAGCGGCCTACCACCACGTGGCACTGACTTGCGTTGCACAGGGTTAGCGGCACCAAAAGCTGATGTGGTCTCCGCCATTGATGACTCAGCGACATGTGTGGGATCTGCTGGGCCGCGGAGCGGGTCCACATAATGTTCACCAAGCCATGGTGGCGAGACCGGGCCCTGGAGCTTTCAAGGGCACGTGGAGTGCCCACTGGTAGACACTCCGGTGGCAGCAGGTAATTATTTGGTCATGGATGCGCAGGAGCGGCAGTGTCTCTCTCTCTCTCTCTCTCTCTCTCTCATTTCCCTCTCTTCACTCTCTCTCTCACTCTCTTCCTTCCTTTCCTTCTATCTCTCTCACTCTCTCTCCCTTCTCCCTTTCTCACTCCCTTTCTTTCCTTCCCTCTCTTTTTCTCTCTGGCTTTTTTTTCCTTCTCTCTTTCTCTGTGTCTCACTCCTTTGATATGCGCATTACACACGTCCTTATTTTGTGCTTTATTTTCCAGGCTGTCTCGTCGACATTGATGGACCCGACAGGAGTCTTCCACCTTGTTGTTTTGTGTTGAGTTTGTTAAATATAGTTTATCCTCTATATGTACGTAAACGGAAAAATAAAGTTTGAAAAAAAAAAAGAAAAAAAAATGTCAATAAAGTTTTTGGTTGTTACTTAAGTGCTGTGTGACTCTTTCTCGTTCTTATTACTGTTATTTGGTGGTGTCCACCATGGTGTTAAATTTTGGGGCTGTTATCGCGGGAATACTGGTGATGTCTGCAGTTTGCACCAGCTTCTGAATAGTGTGTTAGATTTATCTCAACTTTAGTTGCATTAAAGTGCTGATAATGAGATGCAGAGTAGGCGTTCCCGTGCAAAAACACACAAGGTGCACCTTTGCGATTTATTCTAAATACTAAAATCCTGTATTGAATTGCACTGTGGTAGTGGGTGGATTTACAGTGTACACACAAAATCAAAGAAGAAATCTCATTGTATTTATATTGATTGGGAATAGTGGGTCAGGTGCTGAATCTTTACGGGATACACTGCCCAGTTCGTTTATTTTTCTGTACACGAAAAAACCACATCACAACTTTCACAACGAAAGGCAAAAACTGCGATGCGAAACAAATTCTGTCGATAAGCCGCGTTAGCACCAGGGATTTTACACCTGCTTTCTGCTGGTGTTAAGCAGGACGACTACCTGCAGCATGAAAGGGAACACAGCCAAGAGCCACACCGGAACACCCACAGGTGCCATAGAGTCAATGAGCATGATACACGGATACCCATGAGGGCCACAACACTCATCGCAACAACCCCAGGACCGCCAACGCCCCCCAAACCCGCATCTGAGCAAGTGTGTCCGTGTGGTCATTGTGTTAGCATGATGGGCACGGGCCCTGCAACATCACAGTGTGCTGTCTTCAGCGGACGTTACCATGTCACCTCAGCGTTGGCAGTGAGCCTGGACATGTAGCTACGCACGCATCCTCCTGCATGCACAAGCGGCGTGTGCTGGTCCGGCGTACACAGGTCAGCGCAGGGGTGTGCCTATCCGGCAAGGGGAACGGGGTGTTTCGGACATGTCCGTGTGCAAGAAGTGCGATAAGTGTGTCTCTGTGTTCTGGTATGGCCGCCACAAGGGCCGCAGCAGTCGATGTTGTAAAGTGGCATGCACCACCTCCAAACGGCAGTGTCACGGTGTGATTGGAATGCCGCAGGACATGCGCGAATAGGCATTACAATGGTGTGCCGTAGGAGTGCACGGGATACAACAGCGCAGCGCACAAAAGTGTGGGGGCTCTTGGGAGGGAGGAGCAGCTGTATGGCAACGTAACACACAGTGAACCCGCCCATGTGCCACGTGCTGGGCATCTCATCCATGATGACCAGGGTCGCAGACATCCCACAACACCCACGACCGGCCTTTGTACACATCCTGTATGAATGCACCTGGAGAAGTTACTGTAGGGATGAAAGGTTCTTTGTCTGAGCTATCTTGCGCTAACACATCTGCTGCTCCGAGAAGGAACTTGCAAGTGGCCAGCCCCCCTGACAGATACGATAATATTTGCATCCATCTCCCACACTACGCACTGCCCGATTTGAGAACAACGAGTACATATCCCACACTCAAAATGCCTTCGTCGTAGTTAGCGTGCGTGAAATGGCCTTCACACGTACTCCCACCACACTCCTGCCCTGCACCCATTGCACACAGACCCGGCTCATTGCACCAAGCTGTGCCATTTCATCCACAAGACTGGCACACGGCAAGCCAGTGCAGCTACAAGCAGAGCCACTGATGCAATGGCAGGGCATCCCGAACACATGGTCGACTCCATTCACGTCCACCTATACCTTGCACGTCTGCTGCATGTCCTGGGTGCACTGCCT
This sequence comes from Calotriton arnoldi, assembly GCA_963921515.1. NCBI lineage: Eukaryota > Metazoa > Chordata > Amphibia > Caudata > Salamandridae > Calotriton > Calotriton arnoldi. The sequence goes on from CAWUFW010010308.1 coordinate 21,102, forward strand.
TTGGCAGTGCTGCGGATCACTTACCGGCTGAGCTTCCGCATTGCGGACGTCACCTGCGTTCAACCTGTATTGCAATGTCGCACATGCCTATCCGAGTGGTGCATGGATGTGTGCCTCTCCAACGTGTGCGTAGCTGACATGGATTACGATGGGTGTGTGCGCCCCCTGTTGGCCCACGACCAGGAGTGTCATGGTGATGCCCGTTTATGGCATGCATGGATGTTTGGCATGCATGTTGGGAACTGGGCCTGGGAGATCGCACGTGTCGTAGTATGCAGTGAGCAAATTGACCCACTTCCTGATTCTGCTTTGGTGCACATTGGGTACAGTGGTTGGAGTCAGCACATCTGTCCCTGTCAGCTGATGGATTACGTCGACGACATGTCAAATATTGTGGCCAACCATCACTCATTAGAGATAGTGGCTTACGCAGCTGCACTCGCGTTCATGGACGAGTGACAAGGTACCTGCAACCACGACTCGATGTGCCACATTGCACGTGTCCCGCCGCATCATTGCATGTTGTGCATCTGGTCACATGTCCCAAGACGACAGTGGACATGGCTGCATTGGTGTCGACTCATGTCCGAGGCGCGGACAACCAACGCTGCTTGACACTGACGTGTGTTGGTGATGGACTACCCCGAGTTGAACATGGACGTTTTCCTACGTTCTTTATTCAGGCATGCTGCTGCATTTGTCTGCATACCGTGGCACTACTCTTGGCCGTACTGACACACACTTTTTTTTATAAAGTTTCCACATTTTCACTTGTCTCCAAATGTGTTGTGTCTTCATTTGTATGCCAATGTGTGTGTCACGGACTCTCTGGCTGCCTGCCATATGTGAATTGCTACCCCATCCGAACTGTGGGTTTGTACTTATGCGTTCTCATGTGCCTGTTTCGTACTGACGCTTTTGGACATTTATCCGCCACAGGCGAGTGCATTGGTGTCCTGTGTTCGATTGTGTGAATGTTTGTGTTTGGACAACATTGTGTTGGATGTTGGTGTGCTCTGCTTCCTATGTGTGTGTGCTGCATTCTGTGTGAGATGTCCCTTCATGTGAGGTTTTGTTCACCCTTCTCCCTTTCAGGCAGTGTGGTTTTCACTTCTGTGCTTGTTCAGTGGTGTGATGTTGGCGGGTTGTGTGACTTGTGCTCCTTGTTGGTGTGTTTCATTTTAGCCATGGTTTGTCTGTAGTTGTGCTGTACTTAATTGTGCATGTGTGCCATTGTGCCCATCTCCCCCGTCCCCCCACTCCCTGCTTGTTCCTCTTCCTGGTGCTGTTGTGTCTGTAATTTTGTTACTCCACACATAAATACATGTAAAGAACAAATTAGAATAGTTCCTTGATTCTTTTAGATTGCAAAACTTCTATCTATTGGTTATTTTTGAATTTTCCATATAAAGTTTTTTTAATATTCAAGGACACATAGAAGTCAGAAGTGCAACGTATTCTATCAACACACTTTCTAGAACATTCTACAACACGTGCAGGTTAAAAGTTCATCAATTTTTTTAAACCTAACGATATTTTTTTGCAACATTTTCTCGAACATTTAACGGCACGTGCAGGTTAAAAGTTCACGATTGTTTTAAGTTCGAACAGTGCCTTCCGAATGCAAGTAGCAGGTGTGGTTGAGTTGACCAAATTTTATCCTATCATATGTACTCCACGTTTAAACTGCTTTTTCTTAACCAACCACAAAGATGCTTTTCCACAAAACGAATGTGCACCCTACTTTTAAAAAACAATGTTTTTCATCTCCCAATCAGTTATCGTTTTGAATGAGAAAAAAAGTAGTTCCCCACCTTTAAACATATCTCCTATTCTACGAACGGACTGCATGAGCTACAGACATCTATCCATACTTCCCAGCCATACCTTCAAAATGCTAGTGTGGATCGTAGGACATAGCTATGTTTTCTGGTGCAAGAGGTATGCAGAACAGAGACGTATTGACTTAGACCTAGGTTTACAAAATGTGGACATTAAATGGTTTGGACAGAGAGGATTGAAGTGGCACCAATTGTTGCCTTTGGTTAAAACCTGTTTGCATCTCCAACACCCTGACCTCATGATTGTGCACTGTGGTGGAAACGACCTAGGCACATTGACTGGTGTAGGTTTGGAAATGCTAATGAAAGACACCTTTCGACAATTGATGTTGCTTTTGCCTCAAACTGTCTTTGTATATTCCAATATATGCCAAAGACAGAAGTGGAAATGGTCAAACCAATCTTGTCCTCAGATTGAAAAATCTAGGAAGAAAGCTGTGTCTGCATACCTCAGAGACCATAGAATGGGGTCGATCTACAACAACATACGTTTTGATATGGCTGATATCTACAGAAGTGATGGAGTACACTTCACAGATCAGGGAAACCGAGTTTTTCTGAATAACCTGAAGCTGTGCATCCGCACTTATATGTAGCTCCAACTAATAAACACAAGGGCTCTTTTTAGAGCCGCCTTATATTCCCAATATCGGTTCGCAGAGTGACAGCTGCGATCCGGCTAGCACAGGGAGACCTGCGGGCCCTCTGGCAGGCTCGCAGAGGGAGACCTGCGGCCCATCGGCTCGGCTCGCACAGGGAGAGCTATGGGCCGTCGGCTCGCAAACGCACACCAGCGTGCTGGCTCGCAGAGGGAGAACTCGGGTCTAACTCGCAAGGGGACACCAACGTGCCAACGGCCCTGCTAGCAGAGACACACCTATCACCTAACGGACTGGCTCGCACATGTACAGCTAGGGACACGACGGCTCGCAGACGCAGACCTGCGAACCGACGGACTCGTACTGTTTTATGCTTTAGAGTAGTACAGTGGTGTTTGTGTACTGTAGGGGGTTCGTGCTGGAGGTAGCGTTTTAGGGTTTAAGGTAGTGCAGTGGTGTTTGGGTAGTGTAAGAATCGTGCTGGAGGTGGTGTTTTAGAGTTTACGACAATGCAGTAATGTTTGGGTAGTGTAAGGGGTCATGCTGGGAGTACTGTTTTGGGGTTTAGGGTAGTGCAGTGGTGTTTGTGTAGTGTAGGGGGTCATGCTGGGAGTAGTGTTTTAGGGTTTACGGCAGTGCAGTGGTGTTTGGGTAGTGTAGGGGGTCATGCTGGGAGTAGTGTTTTAGGGTTTACGGCAGGGCAGTGGTGTTTGTGTAGTGTAGGGGGTCGTGCTGAGAGTAGTGTTTTAGGATTTAGGATAGCACAGTGGTGTTTGTGTAGTGTGGGAAGTCATTCAGCGAGTACTGTTTTAGGATTTAGAGTAGTGCAGTGGTGTTTGTGTACTGTTTGGGGGTTCATGCTGGGGGTAGCGTTTTAGGGTTTAAGGTAGTGCAGTGGTGTTTGGGTAGTGTAAGAATCGTGCTGGAGGTAGTGTTCTAGAGATTATGAAAATGCAGTGGTGTTTGGGTAGTGTAAGGGGTCATGCTGGGAGTAGTGTTTTAGGGTTTAGGGTAGTGCAGTGGTGTTTGTGTAGTGTAGGGGTCATCCTTGGAGTAGTGTTTTAGTGTTTACGGTACTGCAGTGGTGTTTGTGTACTGTAGGGGGTCATGCTGGGGTAGTCTTTTAGGGTTTAGGGTAGAACAGTGGTGTTTGGGTAGTGTAGGGGGTCGTGCTGGGGGTAGTGTTTTAGGGTTTAGGGTAGTGCAGTGGTGTTTGTGTAGTGTAGGGGGTCATGTTGGGAGTAGTGTTTTAGGGTTTAGTGTAGCCTAGTGGTGTTTGGGTAGTTTAGGGGGTCGTGCTGGGGATAGTGTTTTAGGATTTAGGGTACTGCAGTGGTGTTTGCGTAGTGTAGGGGGTCCTGCTAGGGGTAGTGTTTTAGGGTTTACGACAATGCAGTGGTGTTTGGGTAGTGTAGGGGGTTGTGCTGGGGGTAGTATTTTAGGGTTTAGGGTAGTGCAGTGGTGTTTGGGTAGGGGGTTGTGCTGGGGTAGATTTAGGGTTTAGGGTAGTGCAGTGGTGTTTGAGTAGTGTAGGGGATCGTGCTGGGGGTAGTGTTTTAGAGTTTATGACAGTGCAGTAGTGTTTGGGTAGTCTTTGGGTAGTGTAGGGGATCATACCGACAGACTGACTCACAGAGCTCCGAGCCGACGGACGGGCTTCTAAAGGCATAGCCGCGACCTGGTGATATGAAGAGAAGCAGCGTGAAAGGCATATCTCACACAGACACAGATGCCAGTGTTGCCTCGCAGAGGTAAAACTACGAACCCGATCGCTTCTACATGGAGAGATGCGAGCTGACGGAGTAAATCACAAAATGGCTGCCAACACTTCCTGGTTTCAACCATTCACAGCCAATAAGCCGCAAGCTGGTGCTTGTAACCCCTCAGCCAATCACATGTCAGAATTCTCAAATATCGATATCTGTAAAATTTGATATTTCTCAAAAACTACTGAACGGATTTACACCATTTAAACAAAAGCGTGCTTTCTGGACCATCACCTTTCTCCCTGCCAAATTTGGCGTAATTCCGTTCAGCAGTTTCACCTGTAGTCTTCTGTAAAGTTTCGTATGGAAATTGCATGGAGAAAACACGTTTTAGGACCCTCTTTTTCTCAGCCCCTCCTACACCATTCACCCCCAAACTTTCAATATAAGAGCTAATCAAAAAAGAGAAACTTTTTGGATAATTTCATAAAGATTCGTCAAACGACGCCAAAGTTACAAGCACATAGAAGGCTCCAGAAGGGGGGCCGCGCAATCCCCCTCCCAACATGAGTGAAGCCCCGGGGCTGTGCGGACCTCAGCGCATCCCCGCAACTCCTGCGAGCCCCTGCTATTATTTTTTAAGAAATACCCCCGGAACCTAGCCCACCCAAGGGCCTCATTAAAATGAAACGCGAGAACCCGTGACCCCAGCACGAATTTTTGCCGATTTTGTTAATGATTTTTTGGGCCCCCTAGGCCTTCTGGGACCCCCTGAGCAGGCCTAGGGGGTCAGGGTTTTTCTACCCTGCCCCCTTCTCTTGTTTTATACCTTTGTTTCTCCGTTTTCGGGTGACTCGCTTCTACCGAGCCACAAGATGGCCAACACTTCCTGGTTTGGACTACTAGCAGCCAATCACAGTGAAGCTCGCGCACGCGACTTAGGCTCCGCCCAGATATCGAAACTTTTATTTTTCTAATTTCTCAGCAACTACTGAACGGATTTACACCATTTTTAAAAAGCTCGCTTTCTGACCCAAGCACTACCTTTCCGCCAAATTTGGAGTAATTCCGTTCTGTAGTTTCGGCTGTAGCCTTGCACAAAGTTTCCTATGGGAAATTGATTTTTTGACTCTTATTTTTTGAATTTCTCAAAAACTACTGAACGGATTTACACCATTTAAAAAAAAGGTCGCTTTCTGAACCAAGCTCTACCTTTTTGCCAAATTTGGGGTAATTCCGTTCAGCAGTTCGGGCTGTAGCTCGTCGCAAAATTTCCTATGGAAATTAACATGGAGAAAACGAGTTTTGGGACCCCCCTTTTTTCTCAGCCCTCGCTTGACGAATCACCCCCAAACTTTCAGGATAGGAGCTGACCTGGATAGACTTTTTTTTGGAGAATTTCAGGAAGATTCGTCAAACGACGCCAAAGTTATTAGCAAATCAAAAAATGCTTTTCCTATGGAAACTAGGTTCTAACTATAACTACCTACTGGCGAACGCCAGTAGGTAATATACACACATATATATATATATGTATATAATATCTACTGGCGGTCGCCAGTAGATAGTTATAGTTAAAACCTATTATCCATAGGAAATCCGCGACATTCTATTTGAAATAACGTTGGCGCCGGTTGACGAATCTTCGCGAAAGTTTCCAACTTGTTGGGGCGCTCCGGTCCGCTCCTATCCTGAAAGTCTCGGGGTGATACGTCAAGCGGGGGCCGAGAAAAAGGGGGTCCCAAAACGCGTTTTCCCCATTCATTTTTCCATAGGAACCTTTAGTCGCAGCTACAGCCCAAACTGCTGAACGGAATTACACCAAATTTGGCAAAGAGGTAGCCCTTGGTTCAGTGTCGTGCCTTTTGCTTAAATGGTGTAAATCCGTTCAGTAGTTCCTGAGAAAATCAAAAGTAAAGTCACATATATATCTGGGCGGAGCCTAACCACACATGTCATCGTGAGATCTGATTGGCTGTCAGCACTTCATCCTGGAATTGCTGGCAGCCATCTTGGGACCAATATAAATGATAGTACCTCATTGAAATGCATTGTAGTGAATAGAAGATTTTGAGGGTCACCAAAAGGAGAACTATAAAGGGTGATAACAGGCTTTAGTTACATTAGAATTTATTTGTTGATGGTACCATACTAATTTTAGGAATTGTGGTGTATTCTAAGGTGATTTTACCATGTGAAAAACCTTCTACTGGGATATCATGAATCATGTTTGAGAGATCACTATTTTCTCATGCTTGTCCCATGGAGGTTTGGAAGGTGCTCCAGAAGCTAAAATGAGAGCATATTTTCTGTAAATTCACATTATCTTTCTCACTCATGTGAGAATGAAGTCTGACATTCTCAGTAAAACATGTACATCCAACAAGGGCAGAGACTGTCAGTTTATTCCTTTGTGTTCTACTGCAGCTTCCCAGAGTGTTCTAAAGAACAACTAGAGTGCTAACAGCCTTACTTATGACAAAAGTATGGCACACCTGAAGCCATCTTGATTGGAATAAACTGGTAACACTTAAACAATTTAATTTAAAAAGGAACAAAATGATGGGCTTCATTTTGTCATAGAAATTATGGTTAGTGCTGTAGAAAGAAAAATTAGGACATGTTTCAAGTGTGATCTCAAATATCTTCCTGTTATATTTCAACAGGAGCAGCCTGCCAGTTGATGCCTTTGTGTTCTACTGCAGCTTCCCAGAGTGTTCTAAAGAACAACTAGAGTGCTAACAGCCTTACTTATGACAAAAGTATGGCACACCTGAAGCCATCTTGATTGGAATAAACTGGTAACACTTAAAACATTTAATTTAAAAAGGAACAAAATGAGGGGGTTCATTTTGTCATAGAAATTATGGTTAGTGCTGTAGAAAGAAAAATTAGGACATATTTCAAGTGTGATCTCAAATATCTTCCTGTTATATTTCAACAGGAGCAGCCTGCCAGTTGATGCCTTTGTGTTCTACTGCAGCTTCCCAGAGTGTTCTAAAGAACAACTAGAGCACTAACAGCCTTACTTATGACAAAAGTATGGCACACCTGAAGCCATCATGATTGGAATAAACCGGTAACACTTAGAACATTTAATTTAAAAAGGAACAAAATGAGGGGTTCTTTTTGAAATAGAAATTATGGTTAGTGCTGCAGAAAGAAAAATTAGGGCATGTTTTAAGTGAGATCTCATATCCTCTTCTATTTCATTAGAAAATTCTGGCATGCAGACTGAAACAATCACTTTCAATACCAGCAGCAGACTACCAGTTAACTCCCTGGTGAGCAGTAGCTTTACTTCAGTGATCTAATGAGCAACTAGAGTGCTAACATTCTGAATTTATGGCAGATGTGAGACACATCTGAATGCCTTCTTGATGGAATCAAAGTAAAAACTGAAAGCATTTCCTACTGAGAAGACTGCAGTAAATGAAGAAATTAGGAAACTTCATAACAAAGAAGTCTTCCAAGATGGCCACCAGTGAAAAAAGAGCCCAAATGTAGCACAAATATTACCCAGATGTAGCCCACATATAGCCCAATGACAAAAGTGTGCAAAACACTTTTTATTTTGAGTTTTTTTGCAGTTTTATGTAGTGCAGACTGGTCAGGTATTGGAGCATTGCATCTTAAAACATGACCCCCTACACTACAAAAACACCACTGCACTACCTTAAACCCTAAAACACTACCCCCAGCACGACCCCTACACTACACAAGCACCACTGCACTATCCTAAACCCTAAAACACTACCCCCAGCACGACCCCCTACACTACCCAAACACCACTGCACTAACCTAAATCCTAAAACACTACCACCAGCACGACCCCCTACACTACCCAGACACCACTGCACTACCCTAAAACATGACCCCCTACACTACACAAACACCACTGCACTACCCTAAACACTAAAACACTACCCCAGCACGACCCCCTACACTACACAAGCACCACTGCACTACCCTAAACCCTAAAACACTACCCCCAGCACGACCCCCTACACTGCCCGAACACCATTGCACTGCCCTAAACCCTGAAACACCACCCCCAGCATGACCCCCTACACTGCCCGAACACCACTGCACTGCCCTAAAGCCTGAAACACTACCCCCAGCAAGACCCCCTACACTGCCCGAACACCACTGACCTAAACCCTGAAACACCACCCCCAGCACGACCCCCTACACTGCCCGAACACCACTGCACTGCCCTAAACCCTGAAACACTACCCCCAGCATGACCCCCTACACTGCTCGAACACCACTGCACTGCCCTAAACCTTGAAACACCAGCACCTGCACGACCCCCTACACTGCCCGAACACCACTGCACTACCCTAAACCCTGAAACATCACCCCCAGCACGACCCCCTACACTGTCCGAGCACCACTGCACTGCCCTAAACCCTGAAACACCAGCCCCAGCACGACCCCCTACACTGCCCGAACACCACTGCACTGCCCTAAACCCTGAAACACCAGCCCCAGCACGACCGCCTACACTGCCCGAACACCACTGCACTGCCCTAAACCCTGAAACACCAGCCTCAGCACGACCCCCTACACTGCCCGAACACCACTGCACTGCCCTAAACCGTGAAACACCAGCCTCAGCACGACCCCCTACACTGCCTGAACACCACTGCACTGCCCTGAACCCTGAAACACCAGCCCCAGCACAACACCCTACACTGCCCGAACACCACTGCACTGCCCTAAACCCTGAAACACCACCCCCAGCGCGACCCCCTACACTGCCCGAACACCACTGCACTGCCCTAAACCCTGAAACACCACCCCGTGCATGACCCCCTACACTGCCCGAACACCACTGCACTGCCCTAAACCCTGAAACATCACCCCCAGCAAGACCCCCTACACTGCCCGAACACCACTGCCCTAAACCCTGAAACATCACCCCCAGCAAGACCCCCTACACTGCCCGAACACCACTGCACTGCCCTAAACCCTGAAACACCAGCCCCAGCACGACCCCTACACTGCCCGAACACCACTGCACTACCCTGAAACACCACCCCTGCACGACCCCTACACTGCCCGAACACCACTGTACTGCCCTAAACCCTGAAACCCCACCCCCAGCATGACCCCCTACACTGCCAGAACACCACTGCACTGCCCTAAACCCTGAAACACCACCCCCTGCACAACATCCTACACTGCCCGAACACTACTGCACTGCCCTAAACCCTGAAACACCACCCCCAGCACGACCCCCTACACTGCACGAACACCACTGCACCGCCCTAAACCCTGAAACACTACCCCCAGCAAGACCCCCTACACTGCCCAAACACCACTGCCCTAAACCCTGAAACACCACCCCCAGAAAGACCCCCTACACTGCCCGAACACCACTGCACTGCCCTAAATCCTGAAACACCACCCCCAGCAAGACCCCCTACACTGCCCGAACACCACTGCACTGCTCTAAACCCTGAAACACCACCCCCAGCACGACCCCCTACACTGCCCGAACACCACTGCTCTGCCCAAAACCCTGAAACACCAGCCCCAGCACGACCCCCTACACTGCCCGAACACCACTGCACTGCCCTAAACCCTGAAACACCAGCCCCAGCACGACCCCCTACACTGCCCGAACACCACTGCACTGCCCTAAACCCTGAAACACCACCCCCAGCACGACCCCCTACACTGCCCGAACACCACTGCACTGCCCTAAACCCTGAAACACCAGCCCCAGCACAACCCCGTACACTGCCCGCACACCACTGCACTGCCCTAAACCCTGAAACACCAGCCCCAGCACAACCCCGTACACTGCCCGAACACCACTGCACTGCCCTAAACCCTGAAACACCAGCCCCAGGCCGACCGCCTACACTGCCCGAAAACTACTGCACTGCCCTAAACCCTGAAACACCACCCCCAGCAAGACTACCTACACTGGCCGAACACCACTGCACTGCCCTAAACCCTGAAACACCACCCCCTGCATGACCCCCTACACTGCCCAAACACTACTGCCCTAAACCCTGACACCCCACCCCAGCATGACCCCCTACACTGCACCGAACACCACTGCACTAAACCCTGAAACACCACCCCTGCACGACCCCCTACACTGCCGGAACACCACTGCACTGCCCTAAACCCTGAAACACCACCCCCAGCATGACCCCCTACACTGCCCTAACACCACTGCACTGCCATAAACCCTGAAACATCACCCCCAGCACAACCCCCTACACTGCCTGAGCACCATTGCTCTGCCCTAAACACTGAAACACTAGCCCCAGCACGACTCCCTACACTGCCCGAACACCACTGCACTGCCCTAAACCCTGAAACACCACCCCCAGCACGACCCCCTACACTGCCCGAACACCACTGCACTGCCCTAAACCCTGAAACACCAGCCCCAGCAAGACCCCCTACACTGCCCGAACACCACTGCATTGCCCTAGGCTCTGAAACACCAGCCCCAGCAAGACCCCCTACACTGCCCGAACACCACTGCACTGCCCTAAACCCTGAAACACCAGCCCCAGCAGGACCCCTACACTGCCCGAACACCACTGCACTGCCCTAAACCCTGAAACACCAGCCCCAGCACGACCCCCTACACTGCCCGAACACCACTGCACTGCCCTAAACCCTGAAACACCAGCCCCAGCACGACCCCCTACACTGCCTGAACACCACTGCACTGCCCTAAACCCTGAAACACCAGCCCCAGCACCACCCCCTACAATTCCCGAACACCACTGTACTGCCCTAAACCCTGAAACACCACCCCCTGCACCGCCCCTACACTGCCCGAACACCACTGCACTGCCCTAAACCCTGAAACACCACCCCCTGCACGACCCCCTACACTGCCCGAACACCACTGCACTGCCCTAAACCCTGAAACACCACCCCCTGCACCACCCCCTACACTGCCCGAACACCACTGCACTGCCCTAAACCCTGAAACACCACCCCCTGCACCGCCCCTACACTGCCCGAACACCACTGCACTGCCCTAAACCCTGAAACACCACCCCCAGCATGACCCCTTTACTGCTCGAACACCACTGCACTGCCCTAAACCCTGAAACACCACCCCCAGCATGACCCCCTACACTGCCCGAACACCACTACCCTAAACCCTGAAACACCACCCCTGCACGACCCCCTACACTGCCCGAACACCACTGCACTGCCCTAAACCCTGAAACACCACCCCTGCACGACCCCCTACACTGCCCGAACACCACTGCACTGCCCTAAACCCTGAAACACCACACCCAAGACGACCCCCTACACTGCCCGAACACCACTGCACTGCCCTAAACCCTAAAACACCACCCCCAGCACGACCCCCTACACTGCCCGAACACCACTGCACTGCCCTAAACCCTAGAACACTACCCCCAGCATGACCCCCTACACTACCCGAACACCACTGCACTACCCTAAACCCTAAAATACTCCCCCAGCACGACCCCCTACACTACCCGAACACGACTGCACTGCCCTAAACCCTAAAACACTCCCCCAGCACGACCCCCTACACTGCCCAAACACTACTGCACTGCCCTAAACCCTGAAACACCACCCCTCAGCACGACACCCTACACTGCCTGAACACCACTGCACTGCCCTAAACCCTGAAACACCACCCCAGCAGGACCCCTACACTGCCCGAACACCACTGCACTAAACCCTGAAACACCACCCCCTGCACAACCCCCTACACTGCCGGAACACCACTGCACTGCCCTAAACCCTGAAACACCACCCCCAGCACGACCCCCTTTACTGCTCGAACACCACTGCACTGCCCCAAACCCTGAAACACCACCCCCAGCATGACCCCCTACACTGCCCGAACACCACTGCCCTAAACCCTGAAACACCACCCCTGCACGACCCCCTACACTGCCCAAACACCACTGCACTGCCCTAAACCCTGAAACACCACCCCCTGCACGACCCCCTACACTGCCCAAACACCACTGCACTGCCCTAAACCCTGAAACACCACCCCCAGCACGACCCCCTACACTGTCCGAACACCACTGCACTGCCCTAAACCCTAAAACACCACCCCCAGCACGACCCCCTACACTGCCTGAACATCACTGCACTGCCCTAAACCCTAGAACTCTACCCCCAGCATGACCCCCTACACTACCCGAACACCACTGCACTACCCTAAACCCTAAAATACTCCTCCCAGAACGACCCCTACACTACCCGAACATGACTGCACTGCCCTAAACCCTAAAACACTCCCCCAGCACGACCCCCTACACTACCCGAACACCACTGCACTGCCCTAAACCCTAAAACACTCCCCCAGCACGACACCCTACACTACCTAAACACCACTGCACTGCCCTAAACCCTAAAACACTACCCCCGCATGACCCCTACACTACCCAAATACCAATGCACTACCCTAATCCCTAAAACACTACCCCCGCACAACCCCCTACACTACCCAAAGACCACTGCACTACCCTAAACTCTAAAACAATACCCCCGCACGACTCCCTACACTACCCAAAGACCACTGCACTACCCTAAACCCTAAAACACGACCTCCTACACTACACAAACACCACTGCACTACCCTAAACCCTAAAAAACTACCCCAGCACGAACCCCTACACTACCCAAACACCACTGCACTACCCTAAACCATAAAACACTACCCCCAGCAGTACCCCCTACGCTACCCAAACACCACTGCACTACCCTAAACCCTAAAACACTACCCCCAACAGTACCCCTACACTACCCAAACACCATTGCACTACCCTAAACCCTAAAACACTACCCCAGCAGTATCCCCTACACTACCCAAACACCACTGCACTACCCTAAACCCTAAAACCCTAAAACACTAACCCCCAGCACGACCCCCTACACTACCCAAACACCACTGTACTACCCTAAACCCTAAAACACTCCCCCAGCATGACTCCCTACACTACCCAAACACCACTGCACTACCCTAAACCCTAAATCTACCCCCAGCATGACCCCCTACACTACACAAACACCACTGCACTACCCTAAACCCTAAAACACTACCCCCAGCACGACCCTCTTCACTACCTAAACACAACTGCACAATTTGTTACAGGCGTTGCAACGCAGGCCTGTGGTGCTTACTGGAAGTACCTGGTGGGCTAGTTGGGCCCCAGGGACTCTCAGGATTCAAGGTGACCTAATCCCCCAACTTAAAACGCGCCACGGGGCGCGTTTGCACAGTGGTGAAGGGAGGGGCGGGGCCTCAGGTGACATGTGCGCAAACACGCCCTGTGGTGCGTTTTAAGTTGGGGAGTTAATTCCCTTTGAATCCTGGGGGCCAACTAGCCCACCAGGTACCTTCAGTAAGCACAACAGAGTTGCGTTGCAGAGAGGTGAAAAAGGTGCGTGGCCTCGGAACGCCTCTCTGCAACTCAGCTCTGTGGTCCTAACTGTAGGTACCTGGGGGCTAGTTGGGCCCCAGGGACCCTCAGGATTCAAGGGGACTTAATCCCACAACTTAAAACGTGCCACTAGCTCTGGTTAGTCAGAGTCAGTTACCACCAGTACCCGTCTGAAAAAGTTGTGGGCACAGGATGATTTTGCAACAAGGCCTCTTTCTGCTCCTCTGTTGGTTCTTTCTGCACATCTTTTGCATCTTTCTGTGCGTTTTTTCTTCTTTCTTCACATGTCCTACCTCTGTTGGCATAGTTAGAAACTAGCATTTAAAAAACCTTTGAAATTCGCTTAAAAAATCATAGGTTTCAGGCACGTTATAGTTAGAAATTAGCATTTAAAAAACCTTTGAAATTCACTGAAAAAACCATAGGTTTCAGGCACGTTATAGTTAGAAATTAGCATTTAAAAAACCTTTGAAATTCACTGAAAAAACCATAGGTTTCAGGCACGTTATAGTTAGAAATTAGCATTTAAAAAACCTTTGAAATTCACTGAAAAAACCATAGGTTTTAGGGACAGTTATAGTTAGTTGGACATTGCACTCGTACAAAACCCGTGAAATTCCCCTGTTATAGTTAGTTCAGCTAACTATAACTCGCGCCCGCAATGCACTGCTGATGACGTCACATATTACATCACTCATGACATGGTCAGTGACATCACTGATGACATCACTGATGACATCTCAAATGACATCACTGATGACATCATCCATGTGATAATTTCATGCATCTTCTCACACCCTAATATAACTTTTGATACACCCACTCTAAATTACAGACTGCCATTCTCAAAACCATAGACACTCCAACACCAAAAACTACATACCCACTCACTGATTCTTAGGTCTACACACACATCCACTCACTCACCTGTACAGTCACTCATACTTACAGTCACTCAGTACAGGACTATCATATGCACTCATACACCTATATAAACACTCACACACCGCCACTCATCCATAGAGGTACTCACACACCTAGTCAGTCATGCAAAAAATTTATCACACACCCATTTACTCACCTATACAGTTATACACACACCAGCTCACTTACTCATACAAATACTAGCACATTCTTACGCTCTTATACAATAACTGATACAAGCACACATGCATCCATACAGCCACTCTCACAATAACACTCTCACTTATAGCCATTTAAATACTCTAACACACATATATACTGCCTTTTACATATGTAGTTACTCGCACATGTACCACGGAGATATAGATTCACTCACTAACACACCCATACACACACTCACCCACCCAAGCAGTCCATCACAGATGCACTCTTGAAATCATGCACCCAGTGAATCACCCACTCACACATCTATGTATAGAGTCACACACACCCCACCCACACAAACAGTCAGGCAGCCATACAGTTACTCAGAGAACCAATCAATAACCCATATAGACACTCATGTAGCTATTCGCAAATCCATGCATCCACTTACACACCAACAAACAGACGGATACAGACATTCACACAGTTTAGTCACTAACCCATGCATTCAGTAAGATACGTTTAATCACTCACTTGTAGTCAGTCACTCACGTACTAAATCATCCATTCAGACACTTATACACCCACTCATTCTTCAATACGCCTTTCCCTATATATATTAAACATATTTAAACTTTACAGAAACACAGTCACTGGATGATGTCATCAGTGATGTCATTTGAGATGTCATCAGTGATGTCATCAGTGATGTCACTGACCATGTCATGAGTGATGTAATATGTGACGTTATCAGCAGTGCATTGCGGGGCGCGAGTTATAGTTAGCTGAACTAACTATAACAGGGGAATTTCACGGGTTTTGTACGAGTGCAATGTCCAACTAACTATAACTGTCCCTAAAACCTATGGTTTTTTCAGTGAATATATATATATATATATATTATCTACTGGCGGTCGCCAGTAGATAGTTATAGTTAGGACCTATTTTCCATAGGAAATCCGCAACATTCTATTTGAAATAACTCTTGCGTCGGTTGACGAATCTTCGTGAAATTTTCAAACTTTATGACCCGCTCCGGTCCGCTTCTACCCTGAAAGTTTCGGGGTGATACGTCAAGCGGGGGCCGAGAAAAAAGGGGGGTCCCAAAACGTGTTTTCCCCATTCATTTTCCCATAGGAAACTTTAGCCACGGCTACAGCCCGAACTGCTGAACGGAATTACACCAAATTTGGCAAAGAGGTAGTTCTTGGTTCAGAAAGAACCCTTTTTGTTAAATGGTGTAAATCCGTTCAGTAGTTGCTGAGAAAATCAAAAGTAAAAACACATATATATCTGGGCGGAGCCTAACCGCACATGTCATCGTGAGATCTGATTGGCTGTCAGCACTTCATCCTGGAATTGCTGGCAGTCATCTTGGGACCAATATAAATGATAGTACCCCATTGAAATGCATTGTAGTGAATCGAAGATTTTGAGGGTTACCAAAAGGAGAACTATAAAGGGTGATAACAGACTTTAGTTACATTAGAATTCATTTGTTGATGGTACCATACTAATTTCAGGAATTGTGGTGTGTTCTAAGGTGATTTTACCCTGTGAAAAACCTTCTGCTGGGATATCATGAATCATGTTTGAGAGAAAACTATTTTCACAGGCTTGTCCCATACAGTTTTGGAAGGTGCTCCAGAAGCTAAAATGAGAGCATATTTTCTGTAAATTCACATTATCTTTCTCAGTCATGTGAGAATGAAGTCTGACATTCTCAGTAAAACATGTACATCCAACAAGGGCAGAGACTGTCAGTTGATTCCTTTGTGTTCTACTGCAGCTTCCCAGAGTGTTCTAAAGAACAACTAGAGTGCTAACAGCCTTACTTATGACAAAAGTATGGCACACCTGAAGCCATCTTGATTGGAATAAACTGGTAACACTTAAAACATTTAATTTAAAAAGGAACAAAATGATGGGGTTCATCTTGTCATAGAAATTATGGTTAGTGCTCTGGAAAGAAAAATTAGGACATGTTTCAAGTGTGATCTCAAATATCTTCCTGTTATATTTCAACAGGAGCAGCCTGTCAGTTGATGCCTTTGTGTTCTACTGCAGCTTCCCAGAGTGTTCTAAAGAACAACTAGAGCGCTAACAGTCTTACTTATGACAAAAGTATGGCACATCTGAAGCCATCTTAATTTGAATAAACTGGTAACACTTAAAACATTTAATTTAAAAAGGAACAAAATGATGGGGTTCATTTTGTCATAGAAATTATGGTTAGTGCTGTAGAAAGAAAAATTAGGACATGTTTCAAGTGTGATCTCAAATATCTTCCTGTTATATTTCAACAGGAGCAGCCTGTCAGTTGATGCCTTTGTGTTCTACTGCAGCTTCCCAGAGTGTTCTAAAGAACAACTAGAGCGCTAACAGTCTTACTTATGACAAAAGTATGGCACACCTGAAGCCGTCTTGATTGGAATAAACTGGTAACACTTAAAACATTTAATTTAAAAAGGAACAAAATGAGGGTGTTCATTTTGCCATAGAAATTATGGTTAGTGCTGTAGAAAGAAAAATTAGGACATGTTTTAAGTGAGATCTCAAATATCTTCCTGTTATATTTCAACAAGAGCAGCCTGTCAGTTGATGCCTTTGTGTTCTACTGCAGCTTCCCAGAGTGTTCTAAAGAACAACTAGAGTGCTAACAGCCTTACTTATGACAAAAGTATGGCACACCTGAAGCCATCTTGATTGGAATAAACTGGTAACACTTAAAACATTTAATTTAAAAAGGAACAAAATGAGGGGGTTCATTTTGCCATAGAAATTATGGTTAGTGCTGCAAAAGAAAATTTAGTGCATGTTTTAAGTGAGATCTCAAATCCTCTTCTATTTCATTAGAAAATTCTGACATGCAGACTGAAACAATCACTTTCAATACCAGCAGTAGACTTCCAGTTAACTCCTTGGTGAGCAGTAGCTTTACTACAGTGATCTAATGAACAACTAGAGTGCTAACATTCTGAATTTATGGCAAATGTGTGACACATCTGAATGCCTTCTTGATGGAATCAAAGTAAAAAACTGAAAGCATTTCCTACTGAGGAGACTGTAATAAATGAGGAAATTAGGAAACTTCATAACAAATAAGTCTCCCAAGATGGCCACCAGAAAAAAAAGAGCCCAAATGTAGCACAAATATCACCCAGAGGTAGCCCACGTATAGCCCAATGACAGAAGTGTGCAAAACATTTTTTATTTTTGTTTTTTTGCAGTTTTATATAGTGCAGACTGGTCAGGTATTGGAGTGCTTTACATGAGCATTGGTTACATCACACAAGGACAAATTCATGTTGGTTGACCCCTACACTACCCAAACACCACTGCACTACCCTAAACCCTAAAACACTACCCCCAGCACGACCCCTTCACTACCCAAACACAACTGCACTACCCTAAACTCAAAAACACTACCCCCAGCACGACCCCCTACACTACCCAAACACCACTGCAGTACCCTAAACCCTAAATCTACCCCCTACACTACACAAATACCACTGCACTACCCTAAACCCTAAAACACTAGAACCCAGCACGACACCCTACAGTACACAAACACCACTGCACTACCCTAAACCCTAAAACACTATCCCCTACACTACACAAACACCACTGCACTACCCTAAACCCTAAAACACTACCCCCAGCATGACCCCCTACACTACACAAACACCACTGTACTACCCTAAACCCTAAAACACTACCCCAGCACGACCCCTACACTACCCAAACACCACTGCACTACCCTAAACCCTAAAACACTACCCCCAGCACGACTCCCTACACTACACAAACACCACTGGACTACCCTAAACCCTAAAACACTACCCCCAGCACGACTCCCTACACTACCTAAACACCACTGCACTACACTAAACCCTAAATCTACCCCCAGCATGACCTCCCACACTACACAACACCACTGCAGTACCCTAAACCCTAAAACACTACCCCCAGCACGACCCCCTACACTACACAAACACCACTGCACTACCCTAAACCCTAAAACACTAACCCCAGCATGACCCCCTACACTACCCAAACACCACTGCACTACCCTATACCCTAAAACACGACCCCCTACACTACACAAACACCACTGCACTACCCTAAACCCTAAAACACTACCCCCAGCATGAACCCCTACACTACCCAAACACCACTGCACTACCCTAAACCTTAAAACACTACCCCCAGCACTACCCCCTACACTACCCAAACACCACTGCACTAACATAAACCCTAAAACCCTACCCCCAGCACAACCCCCTACACTACACAAACACCACTGCACTACCCTAAACCCTAAAACACTACCCCCAGCACGACTCCCTACACTACTCAAACACCACTGCACTACCCTAAACCCTAAATCTACCCCCAGCACGACCCCTACACTACCCAAACACCACTGCACTACCCTAAACCATAAAACACTACCCCCAGCATGACCCCCTACACTACACAAACACCACTGCACTACCCTAAACCCTAAAACACTACCACCAGCTTGACCCCCTACACTACTCAAACACCACTGCACTACCCTAAACCCTAAAACACTAACCCAGCACGACCCCCTACACTACCCATACACCACTGCACTACCCTAAAGCCTAAAACACTACCCCCAGCACGACCCCCTACACTACTGCACTACCCTAAACCCTAAAACACTACCCCCAGCACGACCCCTACACTACCCAAACACCACTGCACTACCCTAAACCCTAAAACACTACCCCCAGCACGACCCCCTACACCACCCAAACACCACTGCACTACCCTAAACCCTAGAAAAGAAACCCCACCCCATGCCCAATCCCCTTACCTCTCACTCCTCGTGGTTCCTCTCTCCTCGTGGTTCCTGCTTCACGTCGTCTCTGAGGGTTGGTGCACGTCGTTGTGAGGAAACGGAACAGCCTCTGTTTCCTTACAACGACATGGATCGATCTACATGTTTTTAGAACGCATGGTCATTTACCATACATACCTTTACAACAAAATTCGTTGTAAAGGCATGCGTGGTAAATGACCATGCGTTCTAAAAGAATGCGTAGTAATGACTTCGTGATGTACAACGCATGCGTGGTAATGCATGCGTTGTAATGGTATCGCAAAGTAAAAAGTCATTGTAACGGCTGTTTACCGATCGAAGCTGGCCCCTGTTCTTCAGTGAGACGTTTATTTGATTAATTAGGAGGAAGGAATGTGTTTTTTTTACCGAAAAGTGCATTCCCGGCTGTTGTATTGTGAAAGTGTCCGCGTGGCCTGGTTTCACTTCCGGTGAGAGAGTGGAAGAGTCTGTTTGGATCTAAAGGAGTTCTGTTGTTGGACGGGGCCGGCGCGACATGTCATCAGAAAACATAGCTAATGGAAAGCGTCCTCCCTGAAGTGTGGAGCAGTGCCATGAGAGGTCAATGAGTGTGCGTCCCACCGCAGTATGACCATACCGCGTGACCCATGTGCCACCCCCAGGGTACGGGAGGCAGAAGCGGCATCGCAGGTCCTCTTGAAGACCGTTGTAGCACTAATTCTACATTTTGGTACTAGGGCATTTTAACTTCGTTGTTCCTGCCAGATACAAAGAGAAGATCCTGTGTTATTCAGTGCCCTCGTTACCTTTTTTGTGGGTTGTGGTGCTTGTCACTTCGTTGCCCCGCCGGTGCACACGACTGTGCACCCCACCTCGTGTGCCATCTGCAGGGCCTCTGCCCTCGGATCACTGGTTTCGGTTTCTGGAGTGGCAACATAAACAGTTGCTGCCAAAGGACTAGCCTGAACACTTAGGTGAATATCCCCTGCACCAGCATTCCACGGAAATTCTTTCCTAGCTCTCCCACGTCAATGAGGACGTCATAATAGCACGCTCCGCTCGCGACACCTTATGACGTCATCGGAGCCATAAGAGAACCTCGTCGGCGTGCTGACGTCAGTTCCACCCATTTTTTCCGTGCCACCGAGGCAAACAGGGGACCGAGACATTTTCACATGTATACATAGTATAATAAATATATATATATTCACTGAAAAAACCATAGGTTTCAGGCACGTTATAGTTAGAAATTAGCATTTAAAAAACCTTAGAAATTCACTGAAAAAACCATAGGTTTCAGGCACGTTATAGTTAGAAATTAGCATTTAAAAAACCTTAGAAATTCACTGAAAAAACCATAGGTTTCAGGGGCGTTATAGTTAGTTGGACATTTCACTCGTACAAAACCATAGAAATTCCCCCGTTATAGTTAGTTCAGCTAACTATAACTCGCGCGCCCGCAATGCACTGCTGATTATGTCACATATTACATCACTCATGACATGGTCAGTGACATCACTCATGACATCACTGATGACATCTCAAATGACATCACTGATGACATCATCCAGTGAATGTGTGTTTTTCTGAAAATTAAATATGTTTTATATATGTATATCTCAAGGTCGATGGAAGAATAAATGGGTATATAAGTGTCTAAATGGATGATTTGTTTTGTAAAATTGATTGTATAACTGACTAAGTGTATCTTAGTGAATACATGGGTTAGTGAGTAATGTTTAAATATGAAAATATCTGTATCAGTCTCTCACTTTGTGTATAAGTGGCTGCATGGGTTGGTGAGTAGCTACATGAGTGTCTATATGGGTTATTAGTTGGTTTTTTGAGTATCAGTATGAGTGTCTGAGTGTCTGTATGGTTCGGTGGGGGTATTACTTAGTGCATAGATGCATGAATGAGTGACTCACTGTTTGTATGTGTTGAAGACAGCATGTGTGCAGGACTGTATAGGTGGATGAGTATGTGTATGGGTGTGTTAGTGAGTGAATGACTGTCTCAATAGTGTCTTTATGAGTAACTACATATGTTTTAAACTAGTATATGTGAGTATTGGTGTATATAAGTGAGTATATGTGAGAGTGAGAGATTGGAAGAGTTCCTGTACAAATAAGTAGGTGTTTCTATAAGTGATTGTTTAAGAGAGTAAGTATGTGTAAGTTTCTGTAGAAGTAAGTGTGGTAGTGTGTGTATAACTGTATATGCAAGTAAATGGATGTTTGATACTTTGTTTGCATGTGTGACTATGTGTGTGAGTAACTCTATGGATGAGTGGCGGTGTGTAACAGGATGTATAGGTGTATGAGTACATATGATGAGTGAGTACATGTATGAGTGACTGTATAGGGACTGTTGGTGAATGAGTGGATGTGTGTGTAGATCTTGGAATTACTGAATAGGTGTGTTGTAACTGGTATTGGTATGTCCATTGTTTTGAAAATGTTAGTTTGTATTTTTGAGTGTGTGTATCAAAGGTTATATTAGGGTGAGAGGAGGTCTGCCACTCTATCACAAGGATGATGTCATCAGTGATGTCATTTGAGATGTCATCAGTGATGTCATGAGTGATGTCACTGACCATGTCATGAGTGATGTAATATGTGACGTCATCAGCAGTGCATTGCGGGCGCGCGAGTTATAGTTAGCTGAACTAACTATAACGGGGGAATTTCTATGGTTTTGTACGAGTGAAATGTCCAACTAACTATAACGCCCCTGAAACCTATGGTTTTTTCAGTGAATTTCTAAGGTTTTTTAAATGCTAATTTCTAACTATAACGTGCCTGAAACCTATGGTTTTTTCAGTGAATATATATATATATATATATATATATACAGACACACACAGACACGTCAGACAGACACACACACACACATACACGCATAGATATAATATGATCTCCTAAAAACATCTGATATAAAAATAACAATTTAAGCAGAAATGATTTAAACTTCCACTGCCTCAATGAAATAAGCATTTTCAACGTTGCTTCTTGCATTTTTTCAGTGTGCAATGCGCTCCCTAGACTTATCCCACCCGAACCTCTCACTCCTATTCTAAGCAGCCTTCCCTCCTCCTTTTCTCTCAGACAAACAATCAGAGATCATTAACAGTTCATAACAAATGAAGAGCATGGGGGCATTTGGAGTTCTTAATTAAGTAAAATTATTAGTGTTGGCAGGGAAATGAAAGGATGTGTACAAAGAGGGCAACCACAGATGCACACCACTAGCGGGGAGCTTCAGTTAATTTATATTATAGCTCATGGATTCCCTCACAACCTCCCTCCAGTGGTGCCCCTCATCTCTCCATATCCATTCTCTGACATAAATTTAATTTCTATTATAGCATTAGTTATACCAATGTAGGGAGTCAGGGCGCTTTACATCACACAAATTATTATTCAGAGACAATGCATCATGCATGTGTAAATCAGTGTATAGGAAATGTTACATAAGTCAATGAGGACTGCAAGGTGTAGCATTCACATGTTAATCATACTGGTAAACAGTGTATTTCAAGAGTGCTTGGTCTGGAGAAGCACAAAGTCAAGATTTAAAACATAGTACAGTTTTTGGGTTTGGCTTTGCAAATAAGAATGTATTGCTACCCAAAGGAAACCCTCTTTGCAAACCTTAGGATAATGAAAGACTGGGGAAAAACATAAGTTTCGAACCTATGTCTTGCATTTTTCATGCAGCTCTTTGATGCTAGTTCCTAGTACACTCTGCTATATTAGGATTGTAACTTATGAACTGCAAGTAACAAAAGGATCTATGTGTCAAAAGCAGTGAACCACTGAGCTGTCTACATAAAAAAACAATTCTGATCTGCATGGTACACATGCTTTGCAGGAGGCACATTATGTGCTACTTTATGGTGAGTCAAAACGGCAACTAGACAAATCCCTGTCCTGCAGAGTTATCTTGACGTTTTTATTATTGCTTGAAAAATTCTGGGCACTCAAGGAACTCTGCAGCAGGTGTTTTTAACTCCATAACACTTTTCAAAATACAGCACCCCCGATGGATAAGTAGACAAGGTGAGTCCTGGACCAGTGAACATTGGTATTTGCAGGTTTGCCTACTACAACCAAGCAAGGGTGTCAGAACACTTGAGTTCCACTGTGGCACTCCCTCCCTCTCTTTTTCTTGCTTTGGCATCATAGAAAGACTTCTTTTCCCATCTTAGTGAAGTGCTTCACCTTTTCCAGCTTTCTTTCACTTTCGCCTCGAAGGGACAGGAGCTTTTTCTTCATGCAGTGTCTTTCCAATGTTTGTAAGGTGCCTCCATGCCAGCATTTTGAAGCTAGTCTTCTTTACACAGTGTTATTATTATTATTAACACTTTTGTTTATTGGCATTTCAAGATTGCAACAATACAGATAGGGCTAGGAAGAGTTTGCGGAGTTCCATGGAGTTGCCGGAAAGCTCTGCCAAAATTCTGTGGAGTTTCACGAGCGAGTGGAGTTAGCAAAGCAACAATACAGTACACCCATACTATGCACAAGAACTTGCCAGTACTGTGTATTCAACTAATATTAAAAACAACAAGACCTCTAGCAGCCTGCACTAGGCTGGGGACGCTACTGAGGTTTGATCATGATTTGGAGCGTAAACACTGCCCAGCACCAGGAGTTTACCAGCAAGTCGCCTCTCCACCAAGACACATCGGCCCTCTTTATCTATGTAAATTGCAGTTGTCTCAAAAGGAACTCCCACCCGCACCCGCAGTAGCACC
Source organism: Calotriton arnoldi (assembly GCA_963921515.1). Lineage (NCBI taxonomy): Eukaryota > Metazoa > Chordata > Amphibia > Caudata > Salamandridae > Calotriton > Calotriton arnoldi. The sequence goes on from CAWUFW010010308.1 coordinate 45,325, forward strand.
CCCCTTGCAAAGGCCTAGTATGTAGTAGCATGAAGCTGACCCCACCACCACCGGCGGACGTGATCAGCTTCAGCCAGAGTGAGGTGCGATTCCGGAAGCAGGGCAATATGCACACCTCATCTTTTAAGATCAGGATTTTATGATGTTTGGTCACAGAACCCATGCCACGTATGTTCCATGTCATCAGTTTGTAGTTGTTGAGTGTGTTAGTAATAGAGCTAGCTACATGGCAATCTAACAAAGGACCCTTCCCCAGTCACTTCCCCCACCCAGCAAACCCCGTATATAGCGCCAAAACACCAGCGAGAGAGACAGCATAGGACAATAACAAAAAACAATCTCCCCAACTCCCCATCCCCAGAGCAGCCCAACAATGACTGGCCACCCAAACTATACAGGTCAATAAGTTAGTAACACATAGCATCTCCGCTCCAAAAATCATAAAGCGGCAATGAAGGGGAGAGGCAAAGGCAGATTTTAGAAGGTGCAGCTGCATTGGCCCGAGCAGTAATTACAACAAAACTCACTTAACATGACCAGTATAATGAGGAGAAAGAGTGGCGCTATTCAAATAATTTAATCTGCGATTTGGGGAGTCACATCCCGAAGACCAACATTATCAATTTAAAGCGAGTCGGAATCGGAGGCGTCTTCTTGGTGGTCTGAGCTACTGTTAATCTCTTTGTCGGGTGTCACTACCTCAATCAGCGATGCCACTGCTTGCAACGCTGTCACTCACCTCATCTCTGATTGGGGCTGGGTGGGTTTCATTAAAGGACCAGCTTGCAAGCGTCACCTTGACCTGCAGTGCTTTCCTTTAGGTGTGCAGTTTTTTAGAGGCCCCAAGCGGTGCGCCTCCAACCAGGACCAAGCCTCATCCGGGTACTGGCAGAAGTGGGAGTGACCGTCCAGCATTATTCTCAGTATAGGAGGAAATATGAGAGAAAACTGAATCCCTTCATCATGGAGTATCTGCTTCACTTCTAAAAAGGAGGCTCATTTGGCTTGCACTGCCACCGTAAAATTCAGGAACAATGTGACCTGACCATTCCCCACATAGAAAGGGCACATCTCCTGTACCCGCTGTAATATTACATCTCTGTCTTTGCAGTGCAATAGTTTACCAATTTTTGCAAAGTGCCTAGCTGTAGATTTTGAACCCTAGCTAGGGTTCAAAATCTACACCTAGGCACTTTGCAAAAAAGGGTCAGTTTTCACTTTGAAAATGTGGTGTGTCCACATTGCGTTTTGGGCCGTTTCCTGTCACGGGCACTAGGCCTACCCACACAAGTGAGGTATCATTTTTCTCGGAAGACTTTGGGGAATGCTGGGTGGGTGGAATTTTGTGGATCCACGCAGATTCCAGAACTTTCCACCACAGAAATGTGAGGAAAATGTGTTTTTCTTTTTACAAAGTTTGAGGTTTGCAAGGGATTCTGGGTAACAGAACCTGGTTAGAGCTAGACAAGTCACCCCATCCTGAGTCCAATGGGTGTCTAGTTTTAAAAAATGTATAGGTTTGCTAGGTTTCCCTAGGTGCCGGCAGAGCTAAGGTTCAAAATCTACAGCTAGGCACTTTGCAAAAAAAGGGTCAGTTTTCACTGTGAAAATGTGGTGTGTCCATGTTGCATTTTGGGCCGTTTCCTGTCGCGGCAACTAGGCCTACCCACACAAGTGAGGTATCATTTTTCTCGGAAGACTTTGGGGAATGCGGGGTGGGTGGAATTTTGTGGATCCACTCAGATTCCAGAACTTTCCAACACAGAAATGTGAGGAAAATTTGTTTTTTTTTTTACAAAGTTTGAGGTTTGCAAGGGATTCTGGGTAACAGAACCTGGTGAGAGCCAGACAAGTCACCCCATCCTGGATTCCCCTGGGTGTCTACTTTCCAAAAATCTATAGGTTTGCTATGTTTCCTGGGGTGCCGGCAGAGCTAGGGTTCAAAATCTACAGCTAGGCACTTTGCAAAAAAAGGGTCAGTTTTCACTGTGAAAATGTGGTGTGTCCACGCTGCATTTTGGACTGTTTCCTGTCGCGGCCACTAGGCCTACCCACGCAACTGAGGTACCATTTTTCTCTGAATACTTTGGGGAATGCGGCATGGGTGGAATTTTGTGGATCCACGCAGATTCCAGAACTTTCCACCACAGAAATGTGAGGAAAATGTGGTTTTTTTTACAAAGTTTGAGGTTTGCAAGGGATTCTGGGTAACAGAACCTGGTGAGAGCCAGTCAAGTCACCCCATCCTGGATTCCCCTGGGTGTCTAGTTATAAAAAATGTATACGTTTGCTAGGTTTCCCTACGTGCCGGCAGAGCTATGGTTCAAAATCTACAGCTAGGCACTTTGCAAAAAAAGGGTCCATTTTCACTGTGAAAATGTGGTGTGTCCACGTTGCGTTATGGGCCGTTTCCTGTCGCGGGCACTAGGCCTACCCACACAAGTGAGGTACCATTTTTCTCTGAAGACTTTGGGGAATGCGGGGTGAGTTGAATTTTGTAGATCCACGCAGATTCCAGAACTTTCCACCAATGAAATGTGAGGAAAATTTGTTTTTTTTTTACAAAGTTTGAGGTTTGCAAGGGATTCTGGGTAACAGAACCTGGTAAGAGCCAGACAAGTCACCCCATCCTGGATTCCCCTGGGTGTCTAGTTTTCAAAAATGTATAGGTTTGCTAGGTTTCCCTAGGTGCCGGCAGAGCTAAGGTACAAAATCTACAGCTAGGCACTTTGCAAAAAAAGGGTCAGTTTTCACTGTAAAAATAAAGTGTGTCCACGTTGCGTTTTGAGTCGTTTCCTGTCGCGGGCACTAGGCCTACCCACACAAGTGAGGTACCATCTTTGTCGGGAGACTTAGGGTAACACAAATTGTAGAGCAACTGTTATTACCTATTGACTTTCGATGCATTTCTGCCTTCCAAATGAAAGACAATGTGTAAAAAAGAAGTCACTTTGAAAAATGTCCTATAATTCTCATGCTAGTTGGGTACTCACAATTTCGGAAATGTGCAAATAGCTACTGTTTCTAAACTCTATATTTTGTTCCAATTTCAGAAATACATAGGTGTCTTTCATCCCGATTTTTCACTGTATATATTTTCCCAAATTAATTGCTATATACCCGGTACATAATAAAAAACCATTGCAAGACGCTGATCAGTTATTGACTCTGGGTTCGTCGGGTTCTTGGTGAACCTACAAGTCCTATATATCTTCACAACCGGAAAGGTCCAGTGGATGTAACGGTATATTGCTTTCAAACATCTGTCATAATTATAAGAAGTAACAGGTGAAAACGTTAGCACAAATAGCTGTTTTTTTCAACTCATTTTCAATTTTTCCTATATTCAACAGTTAGTTTCTATAAAGAAACCTTGAAGGATCTACACAAATGACCCCTTGCTGAATTCAGAATTTTATCTACTTTTCTAAAATGTATAGCTTTCTAGGGTCCATTATTGCTTTCATACCCATTTCTACCATTAACTGGAAGAAGGTTGAAAGCACAAAAAATAGCAAAAATAGGCTATGTCCCAGTAAAATGCTAAACCTGCATACAAATTTTGGTTTTCTGACAAAAGTCTGTCAGTCCCTGAAAGCTGGGAAAATGGTGATTTCAGCACCACAAACCCTTTGTTGATACCATTTGCAGGGAAAAAACCAGATGCTTTCATTTGCAGCACTTTTTTCCAATTGTTCCCAAAGATACAAAATTTAGCTGTATTTTGGCCAATTTCTGGGTCCCCTCCAGGGGAATCCACAAACCCTGGGTACCTTTAGAATCCCCATGATGTTGGAAGAAAAGGACGCAAATTTGGCGTGAATACCTTATGTGGTCAAAACTTTACAGGGGCCTAAGCGCAAACTACCCCAAATAGCCAAAAAAAGGCTTAGCACGGGGGGGGGGGGCCTAGCAGTGAAGGGGTTAAAAAAAAAAAACTCTATGAAATATCCAGGGAAGAAAACTACACCAAATTCCACAACCTCGCTCTCGATTTATCATGCAGGGTGAATCAAAGTATTTTATTATATCTGCCCTGCGAGGAGCATATTTGCCCTTAGTTGATCAGTTTTACTGCCTTATCATTCATTCTCCAATTGAATTTCGTTCTTTGAACTAGCATTTAAATACATTCTTTCTTTGGCCCCTTTCTTATTCATTTTTTTGTTTTCTCTGAATACTCCCTCTAGATCTCTTCATTGTGCTTGTGGTGCATCATTCCTTAACTTTTCAACGTGCTTCCTATTAAACTATGGAATTAATCACTTCTTGATATTCGAAGTGCTCCATTTTCAATGTTTTCTAGAAATTGCTAATAGATCTTTTTTCTGTCCAGTCATTGTTTACTGTTGTATAACTCTGTTATTGTATACTTCCTCAATTTTCTTATATTCTTGCTTTTATGTTCTATTTATTCGATGTTCATTGCTTTGGATACAAGCGCTAATAATGCATGAAATACATTTGTAGAAAGCCATTAAATTTGGTCCTGGCTGGTGATCCCTTAAACAGATGAGCAGGATTACATGAAGCAAGTGAGCATAATTGCCATTGCCATTGTGGTGGTGGTGGTGGGTCCTTCTCCTAAGAAACGTTTGAACAAAATTGAACCTAATAGTGCACTTTAAATTAAATGTTTGAAATGAATTTGACATAAAGTCACAGGTTTGAAAGACAGCTCTGTCGATGTTCTCATCAAAATATTCCAATATTTTTAACTATTAAAACCTTGTGGCAAAATAGTTTGTATAACCTAACCCTACCACATCCTTCCTGAAATCTGTTGGAAAATGATCACGTGGGACCTGTGAAGGTTACATGACAACAAATATGAGGAAAGAACTTGGGGGCATATTTACTGAAAAGTCACACAGTGCAGCGTGTTGCACTGCTCTGCGTGACAGGGAAAGGGCAAGAATGCGCCGTATTTAAAAGAATAGGACACATTCCTGTCCTTTCCCCAGCACTGGTGCACAATGGGCTGCCTAGCACCAATGCAGGCACGCTTGCACCATGGTGCAAGGGTGCCTGTGTTATATGCAGGATTGTTTTATTACCCCTTCCTGTACAAAAACAATCCTGAGAGGCTTGTTTCTCTTTCTATGTGTGCTGTAGAATGCACTCTGGTGCTGTTCAACAGCTGGGCTGACAAGAAACAACCTGCACGCTACACATAGGCAAATGTGAAAATAGCATACTCTACCATTTTTTTTACAATTTTATCTATGAATGTGTAAATTAAATTATTAGATGTGACATGTATTGTATTTGTTTTTGATACAATAAATATTTTCTTATCTACTAGGCAAATAGCCAGATAGCTAACCATTAGTGCCCATGGGAAACTGCTCTAAGTCTCCCAGCGAGGAGGAAAAGATCTTGTTACTTTCGTTAGCTCTCATAGCAAGTCATTTTAACCCCAAACAAGGAATATACCATTCTCATTCCTCTCTCCTCTGTGTGCAATGTATAAGTATCACATTCCAACCGTAGTAAAGCAGCTCCCTCCTAGACTATTCGGAATATACTGTCACCAGTGAGTACAATTCTGTTTTTTATTTTATTTATTTAATGCGATTTTATATAGCGCGAACATTACCCGAAGGTGTCAGAGCGCTTTACAAAAGAACCAGTTAAGTTACATAAGGACTTTGGATTACATGAGTTACATAAGAGATACAGACAGAAAAAAAAATTGCAAATATGCAAGTGGAGTGAAAGGAGGGAAAAATTGCAAATGTACAAGTTGTAAAGTCACTCAAGGATGAGATACAAACAGATAAACTCTAAAATCACATAGGAGAGGTAGTTAGTACAAAGGTCTACTACATATACTAGTGGTTAGAGTTATATATACAAGTGGAGTGAAAGGAGGGAAAAATTGCAAATGTACAAGTTGTAAAGTCACTCAAGGAAGAGATACAAACAGATAAACTCTAAAATCACATAGGAGATGTAGTTAGTACAAAGGTCTACTACATATACTAGTGGTTAGAGTTAAATATATATACAAATAGCAAATTCACTCAGGATTACAATTCAACAGCGATTAGGCCTAGACAATTATATATTACATATCTACAATGTGCTTTATATAGCGTTTCCTGCAGCAGTCTTGCCGCTTTGGGATGCTTTTGCCAGGATTATCTGATTCAATATTAAACATGTGCGGGCCACAGGTGACCAGTTCGTTTATGATTCATGATACTGCAGAGATATTTCTTCAACAGAGGTGTTAAACGACTGGGCTATTGTGCTGGTTTATATGTTCAGTGCCTGCATATTCACAGTTTGATACCTCTCATACTGGTACCTGTGGGCATGAAAGGAAAAAGGGAGTGGGAGTGTGTTGTGTGCCACTGTGGCAGGGACTCCTCTAAGGGGCTCTCGCAGAACAATGTGGTGCTCGTGTGCTACCGAATATACCCCCACATGCATCAAACTAAAAACCGGTCGCAAAAATCTGCCCCTTTGCGACCGGTATTTTTGCATTTGGGATGCATCATCCCAAATGCAAAAATCGCAAATTGCAATTGCATTTAAGGAATCGCAAATTGCGATGCCTTGAATGGAATGCAAGATGCAATTTAAAATAGCGATTTCGCTATTAGGGACCGCTAATTACCGAAAAACTATACCTAATGGTAATTAGCGAAAACTTTGAAAAATGCACCAAAGTGCATTTTTCAAAGTTCCAGGTTACACACACACATGCCCTTGGGGCATGTGTGTGCGCAACATGTGTTCACATATCAATTTCAGGGGTGCAACAGGGTGTCCTTTTGGCACCCTTGAAATTGCATGCGCAATTTGCGAGTACCTATTGGGTACTCGCAAATTGCGCATGCAATTCCCATTCATTCCTATGGGCCCATGGGTAGCCATTCCTTAATTGCGACTCGCAATTTGCGAGTTGCAATTAAGGAATGTTTGGGAATCGCTATTTTTTTAGCAATTCCTACATGCATAGGCTTTTGCGATTCCTTAATTGCGATTCCTTAATATTCGCAATTAAGGAATCGCAAAAGCCTACCTTGATGCATGTGCCCCATAGTTACTAGAAGAGGCGCAATAAGCCACCAAACTACCATATCAATGTATATGCTCAATTACAACCTGTACTGTTCCTACAGATGCTGTGTGCCCTGCAAATTCGCAGAACGGCTGGATTGGCATGGGGTTCCAAGGGAGGAGGGGAGGGTGGATTATCAGGTTCTTACACAGGAGTTTCAGAGATGCAACTCACAGGATCATGCAAGAGGAGAGGCTTGGATCTCACAGAGCAAAGCCTCTACATTTCTATTGCAGGTGTGTTCTCCCGCAGAGCTATTGTGTAATTTACAAGGTTTGTCTGCTCCTATCCTATCATTAGCAGTGCCCTGTAACAGAGTTTTGAGATAAATGCTGGCTCCCTTTGTGCCTTATAGGATTATGGTACAGGGAGAGAGGTGCAGCACTTGCACTGAAGGTAACCGCAGGGGTGTTGACTAACCGAGCTATCTTACCAGTTTACATGCTTTTGCAGCCAGTTCCCAAAGGTACTGTGTCCTGTATTGTGAGATTGGAAGGTAGGTTCTCATGGGCATTAGGGATCATGGTACAGGATGAGATGTGCCTGCTACTAACACCAGGAAGTTAGAAGATGGCATGCAGTAGCCCTAAATCTTCACAGCAGGTGCATTTATAAACTGCGCTATTTTACCCACTTATACTATCTGTTTTTCGGCAGGTCCTGCGCCCCTCAACTTTAAAGAGTATATAGTCTTTGGGCGCTTATGAACACCGGGCATGGGATTGAGGAAGAGGATGGCAGCTATTCAAAAACAGAATGCAAGAGATGCCCCCTATGAGTCTCGGACAGAGGAGCAGATACTTGTGCATCACAGAGCAGAGCTCCTAGGCTTTTTACAGCAGGTGCCTTCACCTCAGAGCTACACTGAGCCTTACAGAGTATGCTCTTCCACAGCCCGCCCAGGCAGCTTGAGAAAGTGCTTTGATGGGCACTAGGCATCCGTGAGCATCCGAGTGTGAGGGTAGAGGATCTGAGTAAATTAGTAATGTGGAAGAAGTGTCTTACTTTCCCACGCTTGGAGGAGGCATAGTTCTTGGAGGACGCACTGCAGTTCAAAGATCCACAGGGACATGGCTGTACCGGGCTGATGAGTGCTAGATTCGCTGCCATGCTCAGGTTCACCTGCTAGGTGCATTTCAAAGGGTGTGAGAGCCAGGGCCGGACTGGGGGATCCCTGTGAAGCATGCATGCAGCAGCCTAATGCCGCATTAACCTTCCTCTAATGTGTTTTCATCAGTCTAATTCCCTAAAAAAGGATGACTTGACCAATAGTGAAACCGGAGCTGCCGTTCATACCACACTTTCTCCATATGTATCAGGCTAGGGTGGTGTCAGATTCGCTGGTTCCACCCCCAGTCATCAACAAGATGGGAAAGGGTGGAGTTACTCCTCCCCTTCTCATTTCCACAAGGGCTGTGGGTGGGGCAATTAAAATCTTACCTCACCCAGTCTGTGACTCAAGAAAGGATGAAGTGAAAGGCAGGTTTGGACCATAGCTGCCCAACATACATAGACAAGGGCTGGTGAGCCCTGCACACAGAGGGGTTTTAAAAATACTGTGTTTTCATGCCCGCTCGCCTTGTGTCTTTCTTTGTGGCATGGAGGGCTGAACAAGCTTCATCCCTACCTTTCTCAACCCATGAGCATGAAGGCGGATAGGAAGCACAGACTGGATTCCCATTAAATAGTGCAGAGGCTCATTCAGCCTTTTCCGAGCCTTGCGCTGTTCAATGCTAATAAAGAAGGCCTGAGAATGGATGGGCGTAGCCCCAATGCCCTCTGTAAGAGACCACCCTTCCTGTGATGTAAATGGGAATCTATAGCTGTTCAATGATGGAGCTGCGGAGGACGTAATGGAAGGCGACTGACAGATCCAAGAAAATGAGTATGGAGATGGAGTTCAAGATGGTCTTTGTTGCATCTCATCTCAGACTGCCACAATGGCAATCTAAAATGCCATTTTTGGATGTTATACCATACCATGATATTTTATAGTTGGTAGTCTTCCACTTGTATGAGGATGTGGTAGATCCAGGGTAAATCGTCTTTGGGACTTTGGATGCATTGTTATGTATGGTTCATATTTTTGAACAATTGAATAAAGGTTGTTGTAACGGTTTGAGCATAAATCCCAAGTCAAGAGAGTCATTTACCAATATGGCACAGTCTCTGCAAAGGGAGTGGGAATATCCTTCTTAGGCCTTGGGATGGCCGTTACTACTGGAAAGGATCCTGTGCCACGTTCCCTCTGCATCCTCAGTCCCTTAATTGGTCACCCTAGGCATTGAAATTCGGTTCTTAGAGACATGGCCAAAAATAAATATATACCCTTTAGCCTCTCTCTCCATCACCCTCCCTGCTTGCAGAAAGTTAATGTTTCTATTGCACATTAGGCAGTAACGGTTTAAAATCGAAGAGGGCAGACATATCAAAGGGAAATACGTTCGTGATATCTGCAGGGAGTGCCTCAGTGACGCATCTGTTGTCCACATTTTTGGGAAAACACGCACGATGGTTATTGTGCAATTCAATGACTGGGTGTTAGCCTATAAAACTAAACAAAGGCTATCTCTGCTGTCTGGCTTCTCTCCCGAACTTTACAACTCCTCTCTGCTATACCTCAGCGATTAATCATTTCCGTTTAGTAGCAGAGCAACTACTATTTGAAATGAATCATACGTAATTTGTTTGTGCTAAAATATTAAGTTGCGAACGTACTTGCCTTTATTTTGACTGATTACTGTTTTGAAAATAGCATTCTTTCTAGATTTTCAGACCAAACAGCCTCATATATTTGATAAGAAACGCCCATTTATTTTACTTAAATTACGCTTAGATTTCAACCACTCAGGCAGGCTATAGCAAAGTGCAATAAATGCATAGAGCTCAATAAAGAAGATATTGTATAGTTTAACCATGGAATACATTTAAATACTATGGGGCATATTAGCAAGAAACGGCGTTAAAATTATCGCCGGTTTAGCGGCTTTTCTGCCGCTAAACCGGCGATAATGGGCTTGATAATATGCCCTGGAGAATTCCAATAGAAGCCCATGTTCTGGTGTGAACATGGGCTTCTATTGGAATTCTCCAGGGCATATTATCAAGCCCATTATCGCCGCTTTAGCGGCAGTTTTCTGCCGCTAAACCGGCGATAATTTTAACGCCGTGCTTGATAATATGCCCCAAGATTTGCTCAAATGCTGCATAGTATATTTATAAACTCTTCTCATTTCACCAGTGGTCCTCTACAGTGAATTGTTTCTTGTATGACCCGAGAAAACATAGGGGCCTATTAGCAATAACCGGCGATAATTATCGCTAAGCGCAGTTAGCGCTAGGATAATTATCGCCGGCTATCGCAGGTTTCTATCGCGGAGATAGCGTGCTATCAGCAACGCTTATCTCCAAAGCGATAGAAACCCTGGAGAACAGTGTGAATATCGCTTGAAAACAAGCGATATTCACACTGTGACCAGTGTTAGCTTGGCGATAGGGCAAGGGGGATTTAGCCATGTAATCCACCTCCCATTGGATTACATGGCTAAGTCAGGTATAGACCAGGCGTTAACAAACCAGCGCTAAACGGGTTTAGCGCTGGTTCGTTAATCACCTCCCCTGCCTCGCTAATAGGCGATAGCGACCTTAGCGACTGTTTCCAGTCGCTTTTAGGTTGGGAACGCCTACTTTGCATGCCATTAGCGATAAATATCGCTGGCATGCAAGGCGGCACCCAACCCGGTCGCTATCGCCTAGAAGCTGTCGCTAACAGCAGTTAGCGACAGCTTGCTAATAGGGCGTTTGAATTATCGCCGCTTTAGCGGGAAAAAGTCCCGCTAAAGCGGCGATAGAGCCCTTGATAATATGCCCCATAGAGCCTCTTTCAAGCCATTTGATTTACACATGCAAATACAATCATTTTGTGCAACATATTTCCATAGGCGGTCAATGAGGTTTTTAGGTATGGTAAAAAGTATGTTACTAGCCACCAATGTGCACATTTGTGATTCAGGAAAAAAAAAGAGGACCCCCACCCCCCTCCCCGAAAAGTGGGTGAGAATTTAGGCAAAGAGGTTTCACGGGGAAAATGTTTTCCCTATGAAGATAATTGGGGGGGGGAGTTAGGGGGCAGCTGACAAAAATTTCTCTAAACATTTCCAGGATAACACCTAGAAAGCTGTGAGTGACGCAGGTTTCCAAGCATAATCTGCACCCATGCAAGGTCAGAAACCCGAGGGTGCAGATTTATGACTGTTTTCAAGAATCAATGTCGTACAGTTTAGTCTCTCATATGCAAGCTAGTGCCAGTCTTATTGTAAGCTGTAAAGGGTATCGGATCTTCGAAAAACTATTGACATGAATGTGTAATCAGAAGGTCACATGTTTGAGTACTGGCAGGAATACAGCACCCTTTCATGCTTCCTAGTCTAACAATCCTCCACAAAACACATGGATGCACAGGTCTTATCATCTTTCTCTTGATCAGAAATAGTAATCTAATAATTCTGAAGTTATTGCTACTTCTTTCTGGAAAATAAAGTTCAGGCGTCTTCGGGACACTTGCACGGTTGGAGAGTCACATGTTTTGGATTGTAAGAACTCTAGTTAACTTGGGTTTGACCTTTCTACACATCTAATAATGCAAATTTTTTCCAGAGAGATAGCATATCACCTCAAGGGATTTAAACAACATATCGTTCAATCAAGATCGCCTATCAAGAAGTAGGTAATAGGGCAAGTTTAAAATACCTCCAATATCAGTATTGCTGTTTGAGAGATTTATTTTGGTTCATATTAATTTCATTATATTACTAGAGAATTTTGGGACACCTAAAGAGTGGGTGTTAACCATATTCATTGTGCATATTTTAAATGAGCTATGAGACCACAATCATCCTGATCTGCATTATGCTCATTGACTTTTGAGATGGCTTTTTTTTGCATTGAGAAAAATTAGACGAATTATTTAGCGTTGAGTATCTGATCATAATATATGCTCAAACTTCAAGCCTGATTAATTTGAAGGTACCAGTACAGAAAGAGGGTATCTAAATGTAGGCGATGTACTGAATATTATACTATTTCTTTGAAAATCACTGACACAATTTCTTAACAAGGGAAAAAATAAATTAATAAAAAATGTTCCGTTACATTCTGTGGAGAAGACAGCAGAAGGGGAGACAGAAAACAGTGAACACAGAATGTAAACAGACCTTCCTGTGAGTCATGGCAGAAAAGATTCTGCCATATAGAGGCTGTTGGACTTGGCCCTTTTTGCAGGGACATCCCTGAACTTTTTGCCTTCCTCCTGTACTTTTTAGGTCGAGCCTCGAGTAGCGCGCAAGCGCTGCTTAGAGGCGAAGACTTTTAATAAGCGAGTTTGAAAAGCAGTCCCAAAACGCTCGTGCGTCGTGGCTGGCCTTTTGGGATGGGTACGCGCGGCAAACATGTGTTTCCAATTATCGTGCCCAGACGCGGGCGCGATAGTTGGAAACACATGTCTGCCGCGCGTACCCATCCAAAGGCCAGCCATGACGCACGAGCGTTTGGTCAGCTCTGCAGGCTGCCGCGCTCGCTCGCCCCCGCTCCTCTGTTGTTCAAGTGGTTGTACTCGGACACCTTTCAGCGTTTCCTGAGAGGCCTGTCTTAACATAATAACAACTGACTGGCACACGTTCCCACAGATCTCGAAATGGACAGCTTTAGAACATGGGAATTTCACTATTCAAATAGATTTCCATCCTTGATCTCAGCTTGGGGCTCGGCGTGTTACGGAGCGAACTGAATTAAGCGATGCGGTGCAGTAGGGGCAATGGTGTGGACATATGAAGGCTGTTCTGAGCGAAAAACGATGCTGTACTGCAGAGTAGGTGACTGTGCACCTGTGAAGGAGGAGCTGTACTGAGGGCAGCGAGGCAACGCGAGGTGCCGTACGCCAGAACTAATAGTGCAGAGTGAGCGCAGAGGGCATTGTGCTAAGTGCAGTATTGCAGTGAGTGCTTGGTGTTTTTAAAGCAATGTTTGGCGCACATGTTCGGTGCAGGGTCTAATAGAAACAATCTTAAAGCTACATACAGTACATGCACAAGTAGTACTGGACAGCACTCACCCGCGCGATGCTGATCTCTTTGATGACATAGTGACGCCCGTCCTCCCTGGAGGTCACTAGGATAGCGGTGCCGAAGGAGCCCTCCCCGATTTTGGCCACCCGGTTGTACTTGTCCATGGTTAGGGCATCCCTATAACCTAGTGCTGCAGTCTACGGGACTTCAGGACGCGTTCATGCGTTGAAGGGTCACAGCTTCTCCCCCGCAGTGGCGCACAATGGATCGCTCCAAGCACAGTGGCAGCAGCACATCCTCGGCCCAAGCCACTCTCTCTGTGTATCGGTTGCTGAGCAGCGGCCGCCGGAACTTGCGACGTTCATAGAACTAAAAGACGGACTAACACAACCCAAGCGACGTGGGGAGACATTTTTTTCATTCTTTATTGAAAAGTTTAGGACGCACAAAAATAACATAATACCGGTAATTACCGGTCATGTGTTCCTATTTTGGATATGTAAGTTCTAGAAGCTAGTACGTAGAAACCACATATCCGTTAAATCATCTAAATTCCTTTTTAATTTCAATGTTTTGTTATTTTGCGTAATCATTTAGAAATGAATTAGACACATTTAAAATCGTTGCGAAGTGATGTATTCACGTATTTGTAAGAATATGTTCCGAAAGGTAAAAATACTGGGTTCTGATGAATCTCCATGGTAATTACTGGCATAGATGTAAATATAGCTGCCAAAATAGTGAAATACTGCCCAGGCGCCAACCCTAAACAGAAACATTGCCATATTTAGCACGTAAATCGTGCAACAAACGTCATGCAAATATGATAAATACTTCTCCATATTCAAACAAGCATTGGCATAGCCAATAGGTCTCGCCTTTGGGACCCTATAAGTATTTAGTTATCCAGCACAATATCCTTGGTGCAACAACATCAACTGTTGCATGGCTAAACACTTATAAGGTCCCAAAGGCGAGACCTATTGGCTATGCCAATGCTTGTTCTGATCTGTTTTTGTTGGTTTTATGACTCTGGGCACTTTACCACTGCTGATCAGTACTAAAGTGCATATGCTCTCTGTTATAAATTGATGTATGGATTAGTGACTCCATGATTGGCTAATTTGATTTACTGTCAGACCCTAGTACAGTGCACCGCGTGCGCCCAGCGCCTGTAAATCAAATGCTGCTGGTGGGCTTGCAGCACTGGTTGTGCCACCCACCGGAGCAGCGTGGAAAGCATGTCTCAGGCCTGCCATTGCAGAGCCTGTGTGCAGTCTGGTACTGCCATGTCGACTTGGTAAGTACACCCACTTACCAGTCCCCAAACCTTCCCTTTTCTGCATGTTAGTCACCCCTAAAGTAGGCCTGCGGGCAGGGTGCATTGTATGTAAGAGGTAGGACATGCCCTGGTGTGTGTGGCATGTATTGATAGTGAATTAAAGCCAATTTCGTTTTTCACTATTGCAAGGCTACCTGTCCCCATAGGCCAGAATGGGCAGTTTGATTATAACATCTATAATCCTAACTGACCCAGGGAACATGGTAGAAAAACGGATTTAGTATGCCTAAACTCAGAATGATAAAATGCATCTTTTAGTGAAGTTGGTTTTAACATTCTGTGTTTGAAAATACCACTTTTAGAAAGTAGGTATTTTCTTGCCTAACCATCCAGCCTGCCTCTGCTAGCTTGTATGTTGTGTGTCTGGGTTTGTGAGTGACAGGGGCTGGGGGACTCTAGGAGGCAGGGTGAGTCAGCACTAGGCTGAATAGACCAGCTGCATGAGGAGTGGTGGGAGGAGTAGCACCTGGGCCTGAATAGGACTGTGCCTGCCTCCCACAATGCTGGCTCCACCTCCTGTGGTGTGTCTGATGACCCTGGTCCACACTGACAAAGGAAGAAGTTGTGCACTGGCAGAATGCACCCAGAACTGGTTTGGACTAGGCACAGGACCCTCTGCCTTCAGAGGACAAAGGATTTATGGGTATAAATACTGGGGCCCAGACCCCAAGATTTTAGATCACTTCTGGGAAACAAGAAGAACCTTTGCTGAGGAGAGGAACCAGAGAAACTGAAGGAGGAGACTATCCCTATGCTGTGTGCTGTTTGAGGGATTGGCCTGCAGTGGTTGCCTGATTGCCAAAGAAAGGAGAAAGGAACTTTGTGCCTCCTTTCATCATCTTGCAGAAAATCTCCAAGGGCTTGAAGATTGAGCTTGCCTCCTGCTGAAGTCTCAGGGATACAAGACTTCACCAACCAGCTCCCCTGAATTCCCTTGCTGGGAATTTGAAGTGCCTACTGTTCTGTTGGGCCTTCTGAGAGACTGCGTGTCGCTGGGAGCTGGAAGCGCGACTCACGAAGGAAAAGCATGTCGCCGCCGCAGCAGTTGTCGTTGCATCGCCGAGAAAGCGTGCCGCCGCTGCCGCTGTCGCCATCGCATCACCGAAGCGCCTCGCATTACCGGAGAAGAGTGTCGCCGTCGCAGCAGATGCTGTCGCATCATCGGAGAAGCGTGTTGCAGGGCCTGTCGCGGCTCAGAAGATTCACTGAGTCGCCGCACGGCCGTCGGGCGTGCACCCATCGCCCCCTTCGTTGTCGCATCGAGAGGAAGACGCCAGTTTGTTTCATTGCACCGGGTCGTCATCGCATCGAGGCGCTGCTGGTCGCATCGCTCAGAAGCGCAGTAATAAACCGACGCATCACCTCCCCGCGCAGTGAAGAACCGACGCATCACCTCCTCTCCGGTAAGGAACCGATGCATCACCGACCCCTACGCAGCAGTAGGGAACCGACACATCACGTCCCCCGGAGCAAGGAACTGACGCATCACCGTTCTTGCGTGTAAGTAACCGACGCATCACCTTCCCTGCAACTCTTTTGTTTGTATCGCGCTACGCATCCAAAGTTATATTGAACGTAGAGTGTCGCATTTATCACCTGCATTTGAACTGAACTATTTTCTACCATTTTGACAGTCATATTTCTATTGTATTGTGGATTTTTGTTGTCCTGGTCTTGTGTTAAGTCTATATAAAGAGTACTTATTTTTATATACAACTTGTGTGGTGTCCATCTGTAGTGTTGTCACTGTATTACTGTATGTATTCACAAATGCTTTACACACTGCCTCTGAGATAAGCCTCCCTGCTCGTGCCAAGCTACCAAGGGGGTGAGCAGGGGTTATTTTAGGAGTGTAGCTCCTTACCCTGACTAGAAGCAAGGGTCCCTATTTGGACAAAGGTACCTACCTCTGCCAACTAGAGACCCCCAGTTCTAACATTGGTGGTCAGCGGTGAGGATTCTGGACTTGCATTCGTGACTCATGTACAGTAATTGGTGTACACTACTAGTGAGTGCAGACCAAACGCAACCACATACTATTTTTCCCTGTTTCCCTTTGGACTTTGGTTATTGCAACTCTGGTTAGTTGTTGCACCTGTTGGGCCTTGTCAAAATGGAAGTCAACTTTTGGCACCTGAATATCTACAAGATAAGGGAACTAAAAGTATTTTGCAAGGAGAGGGGAGTACCTGTGAAGAGGAGATCCACAAGGCAGGATCTTGAGGCATCCCTGCATAGCTATGAGGTGCTACGCTGGGAAGCAACACTAGCAGATGACTCTGAGGAGGAATCTGAGGGGGAGGATCCCCAGCCAGAATACCAAGAGGGCAGTTGCCCTGAGGAGGAGACATATTGGGAAAGATTGGCTCGTGAAGAGAGGAATCGGATTCGTGCTCGTTACCGGGAGGCTGAGGCAGCTAGACTGGGAGTGCGAGGAGATAGAGCGAGCCTTAGCTGAAAAAGAAATGTGTGAAGCTCAAGAAGTGAGCTTGGCTGAGTTGGAGGTGGAGTCCAACTCAGATGGTGGCAGCAAAATTGAATTAGCTAATGCTGAGGGAGTAGTACACACACCCAGAGATGTGGCACCTGACTTGAAGGAGGGGGTTAATATACACCAGAAGGTTCAAGGATATAAGGTAGCTCCAGTGGTGCGCAGTGTCCCTGAGGTGGATTGGGGAACTGGCACAGGGGTTCATAGTCCTAGTGGTGGGAGGACACTCTACTGACTCTAGATGGGAGGTGCAGGGAGAGGGGTTCCCCCATGGTTGAAGTCCTGGTGTGTGAGTGTGGAGACCACCCAGAAGAGTGTGGGTTGAGTGACAGAGACAGTCAGATACTGTCTTGCCAGTCTCAGGAGAGTGGTGTGGGGTACGTGTGCAAGGCACTGGATGGTGAGGTGAAGGATAGTTTGGTGGGACTGTGTGATCCAATTGAGGGAGAGCATATTGTAAGTCCCTATTTTCCAGAGCTATGCCAACACCTGGTGGAGTGTGAGTTCTCTGACCCCAGGGAGCTCACAATGGAGGCAGACCTTTTGGTGGATTCCAGAGGGTCTGAAGAGGCATTGGGGAGTGACCCTAAGAGGAGTGGCTCAGGTGTCTTCCAACCCAGAGTGGTGGGAGAGGTTCAGTGTAGCCCAGCTAGGTCCCAGTGTAGTGGGAGGGGTGTAGGGGCTCACGTCCTGTCTCTGCGGAGAAGGAGTGAGTGTGGGACTGCGTGTCCCAAGGTGCCCGAAACCCAGTCTCAGGGCCTGGAGGGTTCCTTAAGGGAACACCAGGTTGGGGGCCTAGACTGTACTGGTAGGCCATTTGAGGGGGATCTCCCAGGGTCTAGAGAACCTGGAGCGTCTGTAAATGGAGCTCCAGTGGTTCTGGTGTCTGCCGGTGCCGCTCCAGTTGGGAGGGTGCAGAAGTCCAGATTGAGGGGTGAGAGGGGGATGTGTTCCCCAGTGGGAGAGCCACTGGGTCAGGGGCCAGCCAGAAGGGCTGAGCCTCCTAGGAGTGACCATGGTGACACCACTTCTGTTTTGGGGGGTCTTCACGCACTGTCAGGTGGACAGGGGTCGGGAGATCAGCGTCAGGCAGACTGTCACACAACACATGAGAGATGTGTTACCCTCTGGTGGGGCAGGCGTGCTCCCCAGGAAGTCCTGGTGCGCTAGGCAGATTCTTACACAACTCTAGAGGAGTGTGTTTTCCTTGGGGGGGGTTGGTGTACCCTCCCGGAAGTCCTTGTTGCCAGGCACAGGTCCAGCCTAAGGGTACAGACCCTGGGTTGAAGGGCCAGGTTCAGGGTGTCCCCCCCTGACCTGGAGGAAGGGGCAGCTGCTAACAGTGCCCCTACCAGTTTGTCTTCTGGGGGCACCGCTCCAGGTGGGAGGGTGCAGGGCCCCAGTAAGGGGGGCGGGGAGAGGACAGTCTCACCCCTGGCCTCTGCCCAGTCTAAGGGTACAGACCCTATGCTGGGATCCCAGTTGCAGGATAGAACCCCTGAACTGGTGGGCGAATTGTGCAGGACACCTGCCACAGGTGCCCTGACAATTCTGGAAGGGGGTACCGCTCCAGGTGGGAGGGTGCAGAGCACCGATGAGGAGGACTGGGTGTGGGAAAGCCCACCCCTGTCTCCGGTCCAGCCGCTGGGTACAGGCCCGGGGCTGGTGGATCAGTGTCAGGATGTCATACCTGACCTGACAGGAGGGAGAGTAGACAAAGCGTGCCGGGCACCTGGGGCTACTGCCCCCCGCTCTCTGACGCCCCAGAGGTTTGAGAGCCCTGAGAGGCATAAGGCCTGGGTCTCATCACTGACAGCTGTCAGTGACCACTGTGGCTTGCTGTCCTGGTGGACAGAGTGTTCCCTGGGGGGGGACAGGAGTCGCACCCCAGTGGTGGACTGGGCCACACCTCTGTGTTGGCCATGAGCTTACTGTCTGTCTGTTGGGACACACCTGTGAGCAAGCTAAGGCTAGGTGCTGCACAGATGGTGTCCACAGGTGAGGAGAAGGGTTCCCCATGGGTTAGCTTGGTGGGCCCTGAGAGTATGGACCGAGGGATCCAAATAGGTTCAGATTGGCGTAGAACTGGAATATGCCCCTGCTGTTGCGGGCGAGGGTCCAGGTTCTATCGCCCAAAGCAGGGAAGCCCATCAAGGTAGTGATTGGTATCCCCTGCATTTTGGCTGGAAGGGGTTGTGTTGGACTTGGCCCTTTTTGCAGGGTCATCCCTGAACATTTTGCCTTCCTCCTGTACTTTTTCTGACCTGTTTTTGTTGGTTTTATGACTCTGGGCACTTTACCACTGCTGATCAGTGCTAAAGTGCATATGCTCTCTGTTATAAATTGATGTATGGATGAGTGACTCCATGATTGGCTTATTTGATTTGCTGTCAGACCCTAGTACAGTGCACCGCGTGTGCCCAGGGCCTGTAAATCAAATGCTGCTGGTGGGCTTGCAGCACTGGTTGTGCCACCCACCGGAGCAGCGTGGAAAGCATGTCTCAGGCCTGCCATTGCAGAGCCTGTGTGCAGTCTGGTACTGCCATGTCGACTTGGTAAGTACACCCACTTACCAGTCCCCAAACCTTCCCTTTTCTGCATGTTAGTCATCCCTAAAGTAGGCCTGTGGGCAGGGTGCATTGTATGTAAGAGGTAGGACATGCCCTGGTGTGTGTGGCATGTCCTGATAGTGAATCACAGCCAATTTCGTTTTTCACTATTGCAAGGCTACCTGTCCCCATAGGCCAGAATGGGCAGTTTGATTATAACATCTTATAATCCTAACTGACCCAGGGAACATGGTAGAAAAACAGATTTAGTATGCCTGAACTCAGAATGATAAAATACATCTTTTAGTGAAGTTGGTTTTAACATTCTGTGTTTGAAAATACCACTTTTAGAAAGTAGGTATTTTCTTGCCTAACCATCCAGCCTGCCTCTGCTAGCTTGTGTATTGTGTGTCTGGGTTTGTGAGTGACAGGGGCTGGGGGACTCCAGGAGGCAGGGTGAGTCAGCACTAGGCTGAATAGACCTATCTGCATGAGGAGTGGTGGGAGGATTAGCACCTGGGCCTGAATAGGGCTGTGCCTGCCTCCCACAATGCTGGCTCCACCTCCTGTGGTGTGCCTGATGACCCTGGCCCACACTGACAAAGGAAGAAGTTGTGCACTGGCAGAATGCACCCAGAACTGGTTTGGACTAGGTACAGGACCCTCTGCCTTCAGAGGACAAAGGATTTATGGGTATAAATACTGGGGCCCAGACCCCAAGATTTTAGATCACTTCTGGGAAACAAGAAGAACCTTTGCTGAGGAGAGGAACCAGAGAAACTGAAGGAGGAGACTATCCCTATGCTGTGTGCTGTTTGAGGGATTGGCCTGCAGTGGTTGCCTGATTGCCAAAGAAAGGAGAAAGGAACTTTGTGCCTACTTTCATCATCTTGCAGAAAATCTCCAAGGGCTTGAAGATTGAGCTTGCCTCCTGCTGAAGTCTCAGGGATACAAGACTTCACCAACCAGCTCCCCTGAATTCCCTTGCTGGGAATTTGAAGTGCCTACTGTTGTGTTGGGCCTTCTGAGAGACTGCGTGTCGCTGGGAGCTGGAAGCGCGACTCACGAAGAAGAAGCGTGTCGCCGCCGCAGCAGTTGTCGTCGCATCCCTAAGAAAGCGTGCCGCCGTTGCCGCTGTCGCCATCGCATCACCGTAGCGCCTCGCATCACCGGAGAAGAGTGTCGCCGTTGCAGCAGACGCCGTTGCATCATCGGAGAAGCGTGTCGCAGGGCCTGTCGCGGCTCAGAAGATTCACCGAGTCGCCGCACGGCCGTCGGGCGTGCACGCATCGCCCCCTTCATTGTCACATCGAGAGGAAGACGCCAGTTTGTTTCATTGCACCGGGTCATCATCGCATCGAGGCGCTGCTGGTCACATTGCCACAGAAGCGCAGTAAGAAACCGACGCATCACCTCCCCATGCAGTGAAGAACCGACGCATCACCTCCTCTCCGGTAAGGAACCGACGCATCACCGTCCCCTATGCAGCAGTAGGGAACCGACGCATCACCTCCCCCGGAGCAAGGAACCGACGCATCACCGTTCTTGCGTGTAAGGAACCGATGCATCACCTTCCCTGCAACTCTTTTGTTTGTATCGCGTTACGCATCCAAAGGTACATTGAACGTAGAGTGTCGCATTTATCACCTGCATTTGAACTGAACTATTTTCTACCATTTTGACAGTCATATTTCTATTGTATTGTGGATTTTTGTCGTTCTGGTCTTGTGTTAAGTCTATATAAAGAGTACTTATTTTTATATACAACTTGTGTGGTGTCCATCTGTAGTGTTGTCACTGTATTACTGTATGTATTCACAAATGCTTTACACACTGCCTCTGAGATAAGCCTGCCTGCTCGTGCCAAGCTACCAAGGGGGTGAGCAGGGGTTATTTTAGGAGAGTCCCCCTTACCCTGACTAGAAGCAAGGGTCCCTATTTGGACAAAGGTACCTACCTCTGCCAACTAGAGACCCCCAGTTCTAACAGAGGCCTATTCATAAACTGCATTTTGTAACACGTAAAGTAGTACTACAGTACTACTACTCATGTACTACAAAAAGTTATTCACAAACCTATGTGCGAAGACCTCTGCCTCTCCTGTCTTCTCTGTGTAGGGATCTCTGCAAATTTGGTGAGATCTCTTCATTCGAAGGTATACTGATGTGTGTGGCAGGGCCTTTCTGATAATACATACATGCTACAAACAATCGAGGCCTAACTATATGCCAGCATGATTGTCACTAACTCTTTTAAAGTGTGTAAGGTACGATTTGGGGCCTAGAGAAATAATATTTTGAATGGAGATGCTGATAGTGTTTGTGAGATCACCATATTATTTTAGCAGCAGATTGACATTAGTTGCACGAACAAAAAACATAATAGCAGAGGGAAATCTTCCATGCTGCTATCTGGAGAGCTGCGCGTACTGATTAATATTACAAGGCCATCCAGCATTGCATGTAGCAAACTTGGCAGGAAGAAGGAAGCAGAATTGGTTACAGTTGCTTGCCTTTCAAACACATCTCCCACAAAGACATGGCTCAATTTGCACAGTGCAGAAACGAAAGAGAGCAGCTCTCCCTCTCCTTTCCATTGGGGTGTATTTGGGTGTATTTGCTTGGCCAAGTGGTCACATGGGTGGTTGGTGTTGAACTCTTATGTCAATCAAAAGGATCACCCACTTTTAGAAGCCTCATACTCCCTGAAGGTTAAACAGAAATTTCTGTCATTGAGATTGGGAGAGCTCCTCACTCTGGACTTCACTCCAAAATGGCAGGAAAACGACCAGCAGAGGGGACAGAAGATGTTGCTTGTGCCACCAGGCAAATGAGACACTGCTGCTTTTCGTCTGCTTCTGCCCACGTCTAGGGCAATGGAGATTCCTACTGAGGAAGGAATTTAAGGCACTGGGGATTAGGACATGCAGATCAGCAGTAATAAAATCGCTGGACCCCAGGAGCACAATGCTTAACATCTGACTGCTTCAGTTCTTGGCCATTTTCGAAGAACAGACTGAGAAGAACCTTGCAGCCCACATTGGGGTTAAAGCTGCTAGCCATGATGGGTACCCCCAAGAGAATATAGATCACATTCAGGTTTCGGCGGGCTGCTAGGGAAATAGGTGATCCATTAATCCCTAAGGGAATATAGGTTCCATTCAGGTTAGAGGTGGGCAGCTAGGGAAATATGTGATCTACTAATGCCCACCCTGCCAAAATGAGTTCCTGTCCTCGCATAAAATGATAAGTTCATTGACTCTAGGGCATAGATCATAGGTGTGGGCATATGGTCAAATTTCAAGATTTATTGGCACTGTGGTACTCTCAAAAGAGGTTTTAGTGCCGAGGGTATTGTTCAGCAACTCTCTGTTGATTAAGGCATTAGTTTCCTAGATTATATATGTTTAATATCTCACGCATTCAGGCACTTAACTTCATATGCATCCAGGCACTTTATGAGCCCCAGGATGTGCTAAATCCCCACCTGTCCCTTTCAGGTTATGACGAGCTGCTAGGGAAATATGTGATATGCCAAGCCCCTATCCAGCCAAAATGAGTGCCTGTCTTCGTATAAAATGATAAGCTTAATGGCCATAGGGCATAGGTCATATGTGTGGGCATAAGTTAAATTTTAAGTTTTCATTGGCACAGTGGCACTTTCGAAAGAGGTTTCATTACTGAGGGCTGCGTTCAGTGACTCTCTGCTGATTAAGGTATTAGTTCCCTAGATTTTATATGTTTAATATCCCATGCACGAGGCACTTTACTTCCTATGTATACAGGCATTTTATAAGCCCCAGGATGCGTTACATCCCCACCTGTCACCTGGAAAATTACACTAGAAGCATTACAAAATTAAAGTGGCATTCAATCTAGCCAAGCGAGTTTCTACACCCATATTTCTTTGGGGACTTTAAGTGCCTCTTAGAACTTCGGGCGTAGGGATGGGTAACGGGGCGTCTAAAGGAGGGCACCCTTTGTAATGAGAGTTGTTTTAGATTCTTCACTATAGTCTAGTGAGCAGCATACATGATTTCATCATTGCTTGTTGTGAAATTAATTGTATCTTGATAATGCTTATGGTTTTAAATTACTATGGTCTGGTGAGTTGTAAATATAATGTGATTATTACTTGTTGTGATATTAATTGCATTTCGACAATGTTTATTATTTTTTTTTGTTTTAAAAAATGAGTTTATTTAGATTATAATAAAGCACAGGGTTGAGGAACAACATAGTACAGGTGAATACAGGTCATCTATAAAAAGGAAAAATTATATATGGTCTAAAACAAGAAAAGTTTGGTTATACAAGCATAAGAAAACAAATACATTACATATAAAATTGCATACAGATCTAAATCAGCAAACAGAATATTTAATTTTATTAAACGGAGATGGAAGGAAAGTCAGGGAGGTTGAAGAACTTCCTGTTGGGCAGGTGTGCGTGCAAAGGAGTGTTGTGCGCTGTGATCTAAAAACTGTGTAATGGGAGACCACAAGAGCTGGCATTTCTGAGCTAGAGACATGGGAGAGACTTAATGTGTGTCCAATCTATGATTATAGCAAACCGCGCACCACCAGGCTTGAAATGATAACTTAGTAGAATCCTTCCAATTCTTGGTGCTCTGTTGGAAAGCCACTGCCAATAGTAGATCCAAAATACGAGTGTCACACGAGGTTGAGCGCCAAGCCTTAGATATACTACCTAAAAATATATTAGAAATAGAAAAAGGAACTATAGTATGAAATATTGAACCAACCTGAGCCCAAACTTGTGTCCAAAAGAGCAAAACAGAAGGGCATGTAAAAAGTAGATGTTTTAAATCCACCTGTGGGAAAGAGCATGTATTGTGTGCATAAGAGTAGGAGTCATTAAAAGTCTGTTATATATAAAGAAGAGGGACTGCGTGGTATTTGCTGCTCTAGACAATTTCCTGATTTTACTCCAAATTTTTGCCAAGAAAGGAATTGACCAGTTAACTTCAAAGTTGGACTCCCAGGCCAATTCCACCTTTGTTTTGGTCCTATTCGAGTGGAGGGAAAGTAAATAAGAATAAATGATAGATGCTCTTGGGGAAGAGTGCAACAGAGAAGACAGAGAAGACCAGAGGTTAGTGATGGATGAGGCTGAAGATAGTGAGAGTTGACTGCGTTCATAAGCGGTACAGAGAGCATTATGCAAAATTTTGTATTTGCGCTCAAATGCTAAAGGTAAATCAAACTGATGATGAACTTGGGAGAAAGATAAAAAGGTATCACACTCAAATAGTTGGTGGACCCAAATTAAGCCTTTATTTCTCCAGGATTTCCAATAAATGGGTTTATTATTAACTAATATGGCCCTATTGTGCCAAATGGCCGATCTAAGAAGAGTATCTATGTCTGTGGGAGTATGAGAAAGGGTGGAATCCAATAATTTGCAGGAGTGTTTGAGAATAGGCGTAGAAAGAGATTGTGGTTTGCGAGTAAAGGATAAATATTCCTTAAAAGAAAAGGAGAGGAGAAGAGACCTTTCCACGTTCACCCATAACGGGCATACTGTCATAGAATCAGAGAGCCATCTAGATGACTGACGTAACAGAAATGTCTTATGATAATTAGGAAAGTCCAGAAATGTAACCCCTCCTTCCGACTTTGGACGAGTTAACTTAAGTGAGGACATGCGAGATCGTCTATGACTCCAAAGGAATGAAATGAGGATAGAGTTAATCTTCCTGAAGTATTTAAGAGGTATGGACACCAGGAGATTTGATATGGTAAACAATACAATGGAGCTCAGCATCATTTTAATGATATCCAAACGACCCCACCAAGAAAGATGGAGCGGGTGCCATCTGGTAGTAAAAGCGGTTACTTTATGTATACACTTTTCTAAATTTATAGAAACTGAGGAAGAGATAGAGGAAGTGAACCACAAACCAAGATATTTAATGTGTTTAGGATTACATGTAAAATTGGATATAGTGAATTCTTCTTTAAACGTAAATTTAGTCAGGGGTAGTATCTCACATTTCTCATTGTTCAACTTATAACCAGAGACATTACTGTACGAGGCAACTTCTTGCAAAAAAGCTGGCAGCAATGAGAGGGGTTGGTAGAGGAACAATAAAACATCAGTAGCAAATGCTGCAAGTTTAATCTGTAAACCATTAAAGGGAAACCCATGAATATCCTGATTCTGTCGTAACCGGGAAAGAAAGGGCTCAAGTACTAAATTAAAAAGAAAAGGAGAAAGCGGACAGCCTTGACGTACACCTCTTCCCAAGGATAAATAAGAGGAGGTAAGGTCATTGGCGCAAATTGCTGCTCTTGGGTCAGAATACAGGAGAGAGATGAGGGATATACTTTTTGGGCCAAAACCAAACCAACGAAGAGTATGAAAAAGAAAGGGCCAATAGACTTGGTCAAACGCTTTCTCTGCATCTAAAGCAATCGCTGCAATAGAGTCAGATTTAAGGGAGAACTTGGAAAGAACATCAAAAAGTAAACATGTATTGTCAGAGAGAAATTGTCCTTTGACAAAACCTGATTGCTCCTTACCGAGCAGATCAGGGAGATAGGAATCAAGTCTCAGAACTAAAGTTTCAGAAAATATTTTGTAGTCAACATTGACTAATGAGATGGGCCTGTAATTTTTGCAAAACTGAGGATCCTTACCTTCCTTGGGGATAAGACAAATTAAAGCGTCCAGAAAGGAACCAGATGAAGAACCAGAGAGTGAGAAAGAGGTTATGAGATCATGTAATTTGGAGAGGAGCAATTTAGCAAAATGAGAATAAAACTCAGCAGTAAAGCCATCAGAACCAGGGGCTTTATCTTTTTTTAGTGTGTTCAGTGCAATGTATAATTCGGATTGTGAAACATCAGCTTCTAGTGATGAAAGATCAACACGTTTCTCTGGTGGTCTATGAATAGATGAGAGATATTGAGAGATATTGAGGTCAGAATTTACATTTTACAGTGTATACAAGGATTTATAATACTGAACAAATTCATCCAAAATCTCTGAATTCTTATATCTCAGCGTTTGGGTTGCATCGATAATTGATCCAATACTAAATTTGTTGTTGTTAACCTTAAGATAATTTGCCAATAATTTACCTGCCTTGTTTTGACCACCATAAAATTTTGCACTAGATTTTAGCAAAAACAGAGAAGCATTATCTGTTGATTCTTTGTTAAACTGAAACTTAGTGCGAATGAGTTCAGAGAGACAATCTATTGACTTGGAAGTATAAAAGGAGTGTTCCAGTCTCTTTATCTAGGATAAAAGGTCAGCTGTATGTACATGTGATGCCTTTCACTTCTTAGTAACATAAGAAATAATAAAATCACGTGCTGATGCTTTAAAAGCATCCCAAATAATATGAAAAACAGATTGTCTGTTTGATTGAGGTGAAAGTAATCCTGAAAAAACAACTCAAAAGAGGAGCTAAAATTGGGATCTAAGAGAAGCGAGTTATTAAAACGCCACTAGCAGGGTTTGCGAGAGCAAGGAGGTAGATCCAATTGAAGGGAAACAGGGGCATGGCCAGAAATTAGAATTGATCCAATATCAGCAGAACGTAGAATTTGTGAAATATAATGGATACGAAAAAGTGATCAACACGGGATTGGGTTTGATGGACAGAAGAGAAGTAAGTGTATTCTCTCAGGGTAGGATTACAAAGACGCCAGGCGTCAACGAGCTTCCATTGCTTAATAGTGTGGACAAAAAGTTTATGGGTATTATTCGGTATAAAAGTAACCATGGAATTACGATCTATAAAGGGATCGACTATCTGGTTATAATCACCTGCCAGAATAAAATTCTCTTTAGGATATTTTACAAGAATCTGGTTCAGGCCGGACCAAAAGTGGGAATCATTAACCGTAGGGGCGTAGAGATTTAACAAAAGAGACTGGAACCTTCCCAATTGACAACTTAGTATACAACCATCTACCCACATCATCAGATTCCTGAGAGACCAGCATAGCACACAACGACCTATGACATAGACTCCATTTCTTTTACCATCACCTGGGGAAAAAAACACATCACCACCCCAACCTCTTTTTAGTTTTAGAGATTCCTGTTCTGTAAGGTGCGACTCCTGAATTAAAGCTATGTTAGCACCCAGATGCACCAAATGGGATAAGACACGCTGTCTTTTAATAGGGGAGTTTAAACCTCTGACATTCCAAGAAACGATGGTTAAAGACATAAACAACTTTTGAAAAGTAAAAAATGCAATAAGTCATATCAAACAAGATAAGGATCAACTGTAGACCATACCATGACATGTATATACCAAAAACCCGAAAAGCATAGAGGAAAAGGAACTAGAAATAAGAAAAAGAGAGAGAAAAGGAGAAAGCCATAGAACAGTAAGAGAAAGAAATGTTGAGAGAGAGAAAATAGTCCATAAAACAAAAAGAAATACATCAATGACAGAAACAATGATGGGTAATACATACCTATGAAAAGTAGTATCCAAGGAAGGGTGGGGGGGTTGAGGCCACATGGAACAGATGGTACGTCGGGAGTCCACGGGGAGAGTACGAGAGGAGCACATCACATATTGCATAATGCGTTGAAGACCACAAACACGGATGATATAGCTGCAAGAGAAGCAAATTGAATTAATATTCAATATTAAACGTTAAAAAAAAAAAAAAAATTTTAAAGAAATACTTTGATAATATGAAGGAGAAGAAGGCTCGTGAACACTCATAGGGAGCAGCAAAAATTTGAACATATGTAACCAAACACTTTATATTACAATCAGAACTTTGAAATAAGGTTTCCTGAGAAAGATTAAGGTAATATAAAAGAACATCATTTAAGACGCAGAAGGGCCTGAGGTGTCTATATTTTCAATCTTGCACACGTTAATAAAGCTCTTCAATTTGATCGGATCCTCATATGTAGTAGTCTTATTTTTGTACATGACTTTAAACTGACATGGGTAAAACAGGCCAAAACGAGCTCCAAGTAGATGAAGATCCGGTCTCAGATTAAGGAATTCTTTGCATCTGTCAGAAGTAGATTTGGCGTAGTCCTGGGAGAAAAATAAAGGTTTCCCTAACCAAGAAATACGTTTTAATGACTTGACAGCAGCAAGTACTTTAAGGAGGTCAGTGTATTCAAGAAAGTACATGATGACACCTCTAGGATTACGTACATGGGAATCAGATGCTGGCTGATGGCCCAGCCTATGAGCTCTCTGAATATTAAGATGGGTATCCTCAGGCAAATTCAAAAGATTGGGAAGGAAGGACTTTAGAAAAGTGATAGGGTCAGAACCTTCCAATCCTTCGGGCAGACCTTAAAGGCAGATATTATTCCTTCTGCTCCTGTTTTCCAAGTTTTCGACCTGCTGGTGAAGAGAAGAGACTTGGCTTTGAAGAGACTGAATTTTGCTAGTAGCAGAACCAAAGGATGCAATGCTCTGCTCTGCTGTATTCAGCCTTTCTTCCATTTGGGACCATTTATCCGTAAGATGCTGCAATTTAGAGTTGGGTTCTTCCATATATGGTGTTAAAGCACGTATTTCTTCTAACAAGAGTTCCATCGATACAGCTGGAGGAGATTTTGTAGGAGAGGTAGGGTCTTTCTTCTGACGTTTGGTAGCAGCCTTCCCAGCAATGGATAAAACAGGGGTACTGCTGGATCCAGATGGAGAGCTACCTTTGTGTATAGCAACCAAAGACTCCTCCATTCTTTAAAATTGTGAGAAGATAGTGGAATTCTTGATGAACTTATGAGCAGAGGATGGAAGTGAGGTGTTTGCCTTTTTCAAAGTCCCATATATGTGCTGGATGTGGGATAATGACTAATAAAGCAAATACCTCCTCAAAAAACCAGCACCTCAGCATAAAACATACGCACTTCGAGGATGTATTTATAAAGAGCGTGAGAGAAAACTACCCACATGAATGAATATTACAAAGAGAAAATCTCCTTTACATCAAGAATATGGAGAAAAGCCATATTTAAATATGTGAGAGGCAATACCAAAAGAAGAAATCCATATAGCAGGGGCAGACTAGGTTGGAAAAGCTGCCATTGTGCTGGAAACGTTGAGCAGACAGGAGAAATTAAGAGTTCCTGAAGAAATTCCCTTACCTCTGAAGGGATGCATTTTCGTGCGCAGCAGCAGCAGAGCAGGTAAAATGGCGGCCGGCTCACTGAAGGAAGTCGAGCTGTCAAGCGTGAGAAAAGCTTTGTGGCAAAGTGAAAGTCGGCACGTGCCAAGAAACGCTGCTGGGTCTCACCGCATCTCCAAACGCTCGCACTGGACTCTGAAAAGTCGCAGGGAGAGCCGTAAAGCGCTCACATCCCACACTGTGTCCCGGAGGTCTACCCGGATGCCGCCATCTTCCGTGGGCTCCAAGCCACACCCCGTCAACAATGTTTATTGTTTTAATAGATTAATAAACTATAGTTGACTGATTTGGTCCACCTATGCTGATGCCATAAATTCTTGCACTATCCACTGCCTCCACACGCACTAATGTAGCTGCCAGTCCATAATGAAATGGACATGTCTCAGGGTCCTCCAAACATAGGTGAACAATCCACTCTGTTGCCACCAAATATATCAAGGAAAAAAATTACACGTAGAATGCTTGAATTAAGTTCATCCACTGGTGATGACTTGGGCATGCATCACAGTCATTGTGTATTTTGCCCACCAAACCACCTTACACAGGAATGCAAATCAGCCATGGTCTTGCTCCAAAAGGTATGCAAATCAGCCATGGTCTTGCTCCAATAGGAACGGCTCAGCCTGACCTGCCAGATCAGTCCCCTTGGAACAGGCACATAAGCAACCCGTACTGGTTTTGGCCTAGTTAGACCTCATCAATAATGATTGAGTCCTTTGGGACAGTGAGCATTGGCCCCAGGTCTGGGCATACCTGTTGACAAAGGGAGTCACCTCCCCTTTCAGAACCCAGAAACCCCTGCCTAAATTCACTCTCTGATTGTATTTTTGCCTTCAATCATTTGGTGCAGTTCGCTGCTGGTCGCCCTGTTCTGTGCTATAGACACAGAAAAAAAACACAAACTGGGATCATAGGACTCTCCATGGATAACCAATAGCTGTTCATGTAACACTAGAGGCAGGACCAACTTCCTCCAACAATGTACGACACCCAAGGCCCTCATGCTCTAAGTCAGAGCAGGCGGAGGTGCTTTCAGGCTTCGAGCACACTGGCAGCACCTCACACAGCACCATTTATCAAGGCAACCAAGCACCTCACCAAAGACCAGATTAGAACTGCAGGCCCCAAACACGAAGAAGAATACAAAGGTAGCACAAAACAACAGCAACTTGTTAGTAGGAACAGGTGCCATGGACAAAATATCGGACACCTAGAATTGCAGAGGCACTTTCTGCTTGGGCCATAATTAGGCTCCGCAAAAAAGGACGTGGAGGGGCCGAAAATTACTTGAATTTGTACGGTTATACCTCTCCAGTGGCACCCAGAGATGCCTCATCAGATTTGTGGTCATTTCCAAAGACTATATTGGATAGAATTGTACAAATAATATCGATCGATCTTGGCATGCAACAGACTGAAGGATGAGGGCAGCTTTAGTGAAGCCACCCTTGATGTTGGTCACCATGCTGCCAGACTGTTTAGTGTCCAAGAGACAGAAATCCATCTATTTGATATTTTGTGGTTTCATTTCACAACTAAACACACTCTTTGTGTGATAGGGAACCGCAAAAAAGCAGCCATTTCTTAGCCTGTCCGCTGATGCCCCCAGAACCGTACAGGCTTGGGTTAGCGCTTGAAAATAATTGCTTAAATCAACCAAATGGAACTGAAAGCAGCAATAAATAAACTAAAAGTGTGTAGTATGCTGTTTTCTCTATTTTTTTTGTTTCCTACCAATATTTTCTGCGAGTCTAGCTTATTTATAGATCACTGTAGTTTCCGATGAAGTACATATTTGTAGTATTCGCGTAATCTGATAAAAAAGAGGCAGCTTTCTGGGTGGCTACGGGTCAGTGTTAATATTTGCTCTCTTATTGTGCCTCTATCCATCAGGCTGGAGTGACAGCTCGCACTTTAATTATATGGCCACATTGATAGTTGTTGAACTCTCCCTATGAGCTTCAGATGTATTGTTCGCTCGTTCATGTTTGCCCATAACGGCAAAACTGCAAAATTAAAAAAATAAAATAACCATTTAATTCGAAGCGAAGATGTGTAAAGTGGTGCTGAACTGTAGTAAGGGGCTTTACAGATATCTTATAAATAAATAGAGAAAGATGTTTGAACGGGATTGTTCTTTTATTAGAATTTTGCATCTCCAACTCTTTCGAAAAGTATCCGCTTTAAGCGAAGGATTCCGCGTCCATGCATCATTTTTGGAACAATGTTCCGCGGGGAGCATGTCTATTCTAAATACAAAACCTGCACTAAGTGCAGAGAACATCCACCACTGTTTATAGAGGTAGATCCAATATTCACCAGTCAATCAGGAAAAACTACAATTGTCAACATTTTAAAATAAAATTGTGATGAGATTCTCATGTTGTACATTTTGATTAAAGTAGCTCCACATATTAGTATGTAAAATATTTTCTGTTTAGCAATGCACCCTGAGCTGTCAAACCTAAATGAACATTTTCAGATTCTGAAAATAAAATTGGAACTGGAAGCACTCGTTTCCGGAGATAATAATCCCAAATAATAGCATTAAAACATTCTTGTGTTATGAAATACACCCAGCACAGTTAAACCGGACCGCTTCAATCAGAAAAATGCTTGATTTACTGTCAAAGCTAAATGCAACCCACATGTGATGAATCTGGCTTCCTCATGCTACCTGTGTCTTTAAAATGAAACCAACATGTTATGTCATTTCAAACAGCCAAACGTAAGAAGTCAAATTATTTCTGTCTTTTATTACAATGGCCTGTGATTAATATAATTTCTCTTTATGGCCTGTCTTCTAAGAATGTGTCCTTAACTTGAAAATAGTCAATCATCGATTGCAATCAAATGCTTCAAGAGTTATACACCCTTAAACATGATTTTAGAACAATACTTACATTCTGACTTTATTTGAAAGATTATACATATGAAGATTTGTTGTTTACAGAAAGAATTCCTTTAGGCGGTGTGGCATAAAGCGAGCACTGGAAGATCTAACTTTAGGCCTGGCTTTGGATCAGCCTACGCTGGCCAGTGCCCTATATAGTGGTAGAGCTCGAGCAGTGATTTGTTCCCCCCCCCTCCCTCTACAGTGGTACATGGTTGCGTGTGAATGGAGCTTTAAAGGAATGGGCTGCTGTTCGCTAGAAATAAAGAGTATTTGTTGGCATCCGCACAATGACCTTTAACACAAAGCATAATGTAAACATTACAAAAACATAACTGGGCATACCACAACAAAACAGTCAAAACAGAAGGCAACACAACAACTCCAGTACACCAACTCAGCAAAATGTAATATTGCATCACACAACAGTTTAAAAATCACACATCACCCCACAACAATAGGCCACACAACAAATACCACCTCCACAAATCTTCTTTCAGAATACAGTGGCAAAAAAGGTAGTTGCACCAAACACTGCTTCATAAACCACAAAGGAAACGTAATAGCACCTGCCCAGTGTGATTTGTCATCTTGCCCTTAGTTTCCTGCTGTTTAAAAACTGCTATGTTTTTAATGTGACTGTTTTATGTTTAGTCACTCCTGCATGTTCGTTGTCAAATGTCCTATCTAATACTAGAAAGCAATCAAGCTAAAAATGCAGACAAAATGGGCTATTGCTCCCTAAACTATGCTACAAACTCTCCAAGGCGTCACTTTATCCACACTAGTTGACTGTGAACTGGCTGGCTCATAAACGTGCCAAAAAAACTGCCAAATATGTGCCTTTTTCCCTGCACCATTTCACCGTATTTTTCCATAATATTTCGACACCTTGCATATTGTTCCAATTTCGTACTATTGTTCTGCATGATAAGTTGAGATACATAGCGCAGACATCTCTATTTGGACAGTTCCCTGATGATGCAGAGAAAAAACTATAGTCAGAGGATACCAGCTAGATTTCAAGAGTACACCTGGCAAGAGGTTAAATATGTGACCTAGTTTTCGGAAGGAGCGAAGGTCTTCAGTGGTTGAAATAAATCTAGGAAAGCAGCCCAGATGTGAAGCGATGAGTAACTACAATAACAGAGTGGGGAAAGCTCAGAAGCTATTTAGTGGTGAGCGAATGATACCAGCAGACCTAGACCCAATGTGTGGTATTGAAGCATCTACATATCCACCAGCATTCTGAATTTCAGGATGTTTCTACCATGATATTTTATGTCCACATCTGAAAACTTATTGTATCCACCTTCCTCATTTCTTTCCAGATATTTGCCTTTCAGAGACACTTTGATGTACTTAATAAATTTAAACCCCTGGCACTCACCTCAATCATGACATGAGTCCCATCCCTACTGAAAGTACTATGACACACTACTTATTCTTTCATTCGTTCCAAGTTCTTTTCAGTTTAAACGCATTTCTCTTAAGTACCTTGGTGCTGATTTACGAAAGCATTTATGAGTATGGGAAGTAGTACTACAGAGGCCCTATTATGTATAGGGTGCACTTTCCCTGTTTGCGCCCTGGAGCACTTTAGAACAGGTGCGCCAGGTGCAAAAAGAGAAAGTGTGCTCTATTACATAGAATGTGCTGCCCCTAGGGCAGCCACGAACTCATGCTGCCCTGGGGGCAGTGCATTCAAGTGAAATACGGGGCGGCTTTGAAGGAGCCGCTCCGTGTTTTCACAGTGCAGTCGGCAACCAGTCTGTACTTTCAAAGGGGATGGGAGATCTCCTTGCAGGTAGGTGCAGTCAGTGACCACACCCATCTGCAAGGGGATATATGGGGGGTCTATGGGACCCCCTTTCCCCCACTAGAGGGCTGCTCTTAGAGGACGCACTGACAGTGTGCCTCCTGAGGGCATCTTTGCCTCTGCGCCTGCGTTTGTAATACAGCGCGGACGCAGAGGCAAGGGGATTCCCTCATTTGCATGGACACGCCTCCATGCAAATGAGGGAACGCCATATGAAGATAGCGCTGGTGCTTTATGTGTACCAGCGCTATCGATATTACAGAAGGGGACGCACAAGCGTCTGCGGCCCCTTCTGTAATACAAAAGTACCCCGGGGAGGCCCAAAGTGGGCGCAAACCCCTGTTGCGCCCCCGGGGCACTTAGTGTAATACGGCACCAGGAGTGCTCTTTTAAATACTCTTACATGCCTTTGTGAAGTGGCCCCAAAACGTTCAATTCCATATTAGTAAAGACGGAAAGTGGGTGCAGTCCTTTATATTTGTACTAATTGTACATGATAATTCCCTGATATTCCTATTTACATTTATTTTTAGGTGTTTTGGGTGCAATTTACGAAGGCATGTAAAAATATGTAAAAAAGAAATGCAGGAGTATTATTTTACATACTCCAGAATGCCTTTGTAAATAAGCCCCATTGTCTTTTTGGGAAAGGAAAACCAATCAGGTTTTCTGTACCATAAACGAATCTTCAACTCTGTCCTCACCATAAAAGAATCTTCAACTCCGTACTCAACATGCACTTCTCATTTCATCAGATCATAATCCTCCTCATGTTTTATTTGGCCTGTAACCACTCTACTCAACGTAAATCTATTATTTATCATGGTATGACAGGTTCGGCAACACTTCATAAAAACACTAATCTCATTTGAAAGCAACAAATGGTAAAATCCAGCAACTGAGTACAAAGGCATATGATATGCCAATACCTCTTTCAGTGTCACTTTCAACCAAGCAAAACTGCTCTCAAAGTGCATTGCCTTGCACTTGAGATTACTATAGTGAAAATGTACTGTCAAACTGTTTGCGTCTTCGAAGATCCAATGACCTCCTTCTCAATCTCAGTCTCCACTTTTCTCCAGAACCCTTGACTGAGGAAAGCCCTGCTCATAAAATGGGTATCTCCTGCTCTCTCAGCATTGCCCTCAATGACCTCTGGTGATTTGTAATAGTGAGCTCTGAAATCCAATGCCTGCTTCTGCAGTATACCAATCATGGGAAATCTTGCTACTGCAGTCTGCTTTATGTGGACATTTCCTGTATAGATGTAAACAGTTATCCTGTAATTAACTACACGTCAAAATAAATAAAAGTGTTTGAATGTACCCTTCGCGGATTCCACTACGGAAAAACAATGTAGAGTATTTTGAGCCCAATTAGTTATTTATCATGAGGTGTAGACCCATGATTAGCAGATAGCAGTAGGTCACATTTTCTGTAATATGACCACCCCCACCCCACAGCCAAAATGAATTACCTCCTTTTAATGTACTAGTGCACATTTGGTGTAGTGGGTGTGCACCCTGAGTATCAACCCCAGAATATCAAATGGGCACAATATTGAGGACAAAATATTTAAAAAAGGTAATTAAGTCTAGATTTTCTATACCTAACTCCACATATATATTTTCCTACACGGTGCATGTATTTCCAAGGTACGTAAATGTGGAATTAGAAACAGTGAATCTGTACTTCCCTCTTGGCACCTACCTTTCAGTATTTTGTCCCTCAATATTCTGTCTTAGATATTCTTGTACCAAGATCATCTGGGGGTTGATATTCACTAGCACAATCGCTGTAGTGTGACCTCCTGGTGGTACATTTGGATATTGTGTAAAATGTTTCGAGCTGTTTGGTATTTATAATTAGAACATGTGTTAAGATGAAATAGTAGATTTACTTAGATGGAAGCATTTTATGTATTCTATAGTGTAACACATTGAAACGTGTTTTTTTACTGGTTAGATCTTTATGTTACTCTTGCACAGTGCTTAATTTGTAAAATATGAAGTGCCAGGGCTCTGACCAGGAGGCCACTGCAGCTTGCACCACCCATCGCCCCAGTCATCACTGCCAAAACAACCATTAACCATCTCTCTCACTTGCAAGTGCGACAGTTCAGATTATTCCAGGTCCCCAAAGCTAAAGGAATGGCTGGGGAGGCAGGTATTAGTTATTTTTTAATGTATATTGTTTTCCTAAACAACTGTTATACTGCTCATCTCTAAATTACATGAGCAGCGCCACCTAGTGGCAAACTGCCCTAAATGTGGTGTTGACAATTAGGTGCCGGTGCTGAGCACCGGAAACCAATTAAATGCCGGTGCTCAGCACCGGAAAGCTCCGGCTCAAATTAAGCACTGCTCTTGCAATGATAACCCAAAAGAAGGAAAATGCCAAAATCCATGAGATATTGGAGCCAGTCTGGGTCTTTGTTTCTGTGTTCCAATTTATCATCCTCAATGCATCTCATTCACAGATGTTTCACTCAGGTGCCTTCCCAGGCTGGAATTGGATTCATCCTGCTTGCTTGTTTACTGAGCATTTCTGTCTAACGGAAATTTGGTACGAGATTAAGAGAGCACAGAGAGGGAAACTCTTGTGTACACTGACCCGAACCTTGACTACTTCCTATTTAGTTCCCATGCCCAACAGTGTTACAGGTCCTTCCCTCCAGCGTGGCTGGCTCAGGTGAGCGTGGGGCGGAGTGGCCCGCGGCAGGGGGGAAGCTGACAGACGACGGATTAGGCATTATTTATTTATTTAATCATACCTATTCCGTTGTCAGTCGACTTCCACCCTCCCACCCTGCACCCGCCCCCAGCCCGCCCCACTGTCTCTCCAATTTATGGCCTCATAATATGAGATCTGTGTAACCTTTCATTGTGCCATTCTCCTTTCCAAGTAGATTCTTAGTCATAATATATGTCTGAGAATTTTCTTCAACAGGACAGGATGTACTTCTGCCATCTCATTTACAAAAACAAAAAAGTGATAAATGGAATACTTCTCAAATAACATATCCAAATTATTTTAGTTTGAGGTGAACCCTGTAGATTTTTTACCACATTTTACGGAAATTGTGCTAGAATGAGCTCTAACTGGAACGACATATTCAAGGTGCAGTCCCCAATGCATATGCGGGAAGGCAGACTTGTTTCACACGCTGTGTAAGCATTGGAATACTTCATGAAAATCACTTCAGAATGGCTTCTAAAACCTATGGTATTTTAAACTGCAATTGAGCTGAAAATTCGACCGATTTGTAGGAACTTCTTATGGCAGAACTCTCTGCCTCCAACCTACCCTGCAGTAAGAGTCGGCCTTGTTCACTAAGAGCATAAGGGACAGGATGGATGTAATTTAGGCGTCTGGCCTCAGGGGTGCCAAAATCAGTGCCAAGAAGGGCTTCCCCCTTCTTCCTTATTTTCTGTCCGTATTATTTTACGTTAATAGTAAGTAATAGTGTTTTATTAACTGTTAGTGGAATAAAAAACCAAGCACCAGGAGCGGGAACAAGACCTTCGCTGGCAGCTGTGGTAAATAGAATAAAATACTTTTACATTTATAATGTGTGCATGTGGGTGAGAGTGTGGTTGTGTGAAAGAGAGCATGTGTATTGGGAAGCATGTCAGAATGAGTTTGGGACAGGTAGTGAGTGAGAATGAGTGAAATTAAGGGACAGATTTGTCTAGACCTTGCGCCAGTGCAAAGTCACACAAACGTGTGCAAAGTCTTGATAAACTATCTACTTTCCTGCACATATTATTTTGCGTGCTGGAAAGTAACCTTAAATTAGCCCAGATATCGATTTGCACTGCTTTTCACTACTTTGCATCAAGGGGCCATGTCATGGGTGTTACTTGGGCATTCCCACGCTACAGTCCATCATTTTATGACGCAAAGTTCCATCCATTAATTTTGCTAAACAGGACTTTACACCAAAAAGTAACACCTCCTTGATGCACGTGTTAATTTGGAGAAATGTTTTAGTTTCTCCTAATTTTTCACACATTGCATGTGTGCTGTACTGTGCAGCACCCATCCAATGTGTGAAAATATTAAACATTTGTCTAGGCATACTTTCTTGTCCTTCCAGTACAAAAACTATGCCAGACATCACACACACACCTTTGCACCATGGGGAAAAAGTGTGTGTATGGTGCTAGACAGCCTGCTTTTGTGCAGGTGTGGGGGAAGAGAGAGTAAATGTACCCTGAGTGTCAGTAAGTATGAGTGAGAATGGGTGAGTGGGAGAATAAGTGGCTTCAAAAAGTGAGGGTGAGTGAATGAGTGAGTGAAAATGAATGAGTGAGAATGAGTATGAGCAAGAATAAGTGAGAGAGTGCCAGTGAGCAAGTGTAACTGTGTGAGAATTTGTGAGTAAGAATGAGTGAGAATGAGTGATAGTATGAATAAATGCAAGTGTGTGAATGAGAAAGTATGAGTGATTGGAAGTAAGAGCGAATATGAATGAGTGAATCAGAGTGAGAATAAGTAAGACTGTGTGAGAACGAGTTTAAGCAAGAATTAGTGCAGGTAATTGTAAGTGAGTTCAAGAGAATGAGAATGAGTGAGTCACAGTAACATGCACTGCAAGAGAGTGAGTGAGAATGAATGCAAGTGAGTTAGAGAGGGGGTAAGTGAGAATGAGTATGAATGAGTGACTGTAATGGAGCATGAGTGAGAATGAGATATTATGCTTGCAAGTTTGCTGTTGGCCTTGGCATACCGAAGGTTATTGACTTAACAAGGCACCCATGGCAAAATGCTCAGGCTGGCATACTAGAGGCAGTTCTTCCCAAGGCAGGCACCTTTGCCCCATGGTACAAAGGTGTGATATAATACTGACAAACTGGGACACATTAGAGGTTGCACTTGACATATAGGGTCATCCATGACTAATTGCTGGCGCGTGCATACTGACTGTTATTCTTGGCATGGAGCACCTTTGAAAACCTGCTGGCACTGGCAGATTAAAGGTAATTCTTGCCATAAGGGAGGACAACCATGGCATATGGGAGGAGCAAACCATGAGACAAAATGCTGGCCCAGACATACTTGAAGTAGTTGTTGACATAAGGATTGCCCATGGTATATGACTAGCACTAAAAGCAAAATTCTGGCGCTAGCATATTATATGTAATTTGTAGCCTAAAGGGGCACCCATGGCAAAATGGTGGCTCTTGGATAATATAGGTAATTTGTGATAAATGAAGGCACCTGTAGCACATTTTGGAAAACATCAGATCAACTACTGGGGAGCGTCAGGTTTCATTGGCCTACCACACTGTGAAAGGACTTGATTATACAATGAGTGCATTTTCTGAGCCTGTGTCTGTTTAGCAAACTTATATGAAAATTGTGCTTTAAAATGAACTATCTGACCACTTTTTTCAAACGTTTCTCAGAAGGAGAACCCCCCACCACCTCCCAAAAAAACCTTCCTAGAAGAGGTCAGGCTTGCCTGCTTCACGCTCTTGCTACAATTCAGGGCAAGTATTACGGCCCACCTCTTTAAAAAATCACTAGCTGTCTCTCCTAGAACAGATGGTAAATGATATCGTGATGAGCACTGTTTGTTTTCTGCAGCTTCCACTGGGACATTATGCTTTTGTAAAATAAATAAATTCAGCGGTGCAATGTGCATTCTTCAGATTAAATAAAGAAATGAACTAAAAACAAGAATTTGTTAATATGTTGTTGCAATATTTCATTAATGTGAATACATGAAAATTGAAGTCTTTGAAGAAAACCTACACCTCTATGCTTGACATGAGTCATAGTGTCTTTCAAATTGTCTTAAATCAAAATTTATTAAAAATAATGAATAATTTATGCCAATACCATAGTGCCTGATTTAGATATTGGCAGACGGGTTTCTCTGTCACGAAATCTAAATCCCATAGGATTTATATTTTGGCAGACAGGATATCCGTCCCAGTTGTGACGGAGTAACCCATCCGCCGATATTTAAATCAAGCGCATAGTTAATATTTAATATATGGTCTACATCAATGTATACATGTGCACTTAACTACTATTTTTTTATTTAAATCTCTTTTTTCTTTACCTATGATTTATCAAAACATTTCTCAATGCAGTATAAACTACTGGAACTATTAAATCATGACAGTTTGTGATATAAATAAGTTAGATTCTCAGTGATGTTCTGTGTTTTGTGGCACTATATCTTCTTCAGGTAAACACATATTGTTTCCTGTAATACAAAGTGAAATGATTAGTGTTCCCCTGGCACCTAAAATAGACATTTGTCCGTGTTGTTATATTACTCATGTATGTATTGTGGAACTTAAGTGATGTCAATTATTGTGGGCTAAGATCAGGTGAAATCACTTCCTGGGAATATTGAGGGCCATAAGTTATATGATGTCACTTCCTGTGATATCTTTAAGTTTCAGGGTGGGTGATGTCATTTCCAGTACACCTGTCATTTTAGTGAATCGACATTCATTAGGGACAATCATTTGCACCTCACCACTTTCAAAGTTCAACAACCAGTCGCCAACAATACCAATCTGAAAAATATGACAGCTGTTTTAAACACAATACCGTTGAGAGCTCTTGCATGGTCTAACCCACGTTTCTTTTTACAACACAGTGGTGTTTTACAAGCAAGGTGAAAGAACATGTGGGTTTTATCTATGATGATGCTTCTCTCAGCCTCTGGCAATTACTTCACTTGTTATGTTAAATGTTGATTCACTAGGATTTAATAAAAAAATCTGCATTTTGATATTGTGCAGATGTTGATTTACCGTTTATAGCAATGATCTCTCAACAGTAACGCCTTTCAGTTTTTAATTGTAACCAGTTCCTTCATGATTTCAGCACAACATTTTATGAATATGTAACAGCAGGACCAATT
Source organism: Calotriton arnoldi (assembly GCA_963921515.1). Taxonomy (NCBI): domain Eukaryota; kingdom Metazoa; phylum Chordata; class Amphibia; order Caudata; family Salamandridae; genus Calotriton; species Calotriton arnoldi. The sequence continues at coordinate 86,595 of CAWUFW010010308.1, forward strand.
CAAGTTTCCTATTAGTGCCAATGACTCCAGTTTCTAATTTGGTTTCATACGTTTTTGGAAATCCAAAATTTTTTTTTAAAGCCTGTCATGTCCTTTAGGCTAGTCCTGTCATGTATAACCCTTCTTACATACATTATCCCATCCACATGACTATAACTGTTCTGAATAGGTGACCTTTTACCTAGTAGCTTGCTCCTGTCTATTTGACACCAGGCTCTTAGTATTCTATCATAATCCCTGTACCTGACATACATAAACATGTCCTCAGGCACTGCATAATTATTCTGTACAAAGGTCATCACTTTTTTTCATCCTTGGCCAACAAGCCCGCTGTGCATGATCGCATTGTTTAGAAAAACATTTATGATTGTTTTCAAAACATATTGATTCTAGAAGAAACCCCGGAGTGACCACTCTAGTATATAAGACCCTTATTCCCCCCTGCAAATTAGAGGAGAATTCCTTCCACGCTGACACGGGGTCCTGCACCCTGAATCTTCGACACGCAGTGGTCTGACACCCCTTGCGGGGTGTCATCCTCGGAGCAGAGACGGGGTCCTTCATTTTCTACCATCAGGTGAGGGGATTGGTTCGTCCCTAGGGGATTCTTGGCTATATACATATATATCTATACACATATACATGCTACACCTACATATCTAGGCTAGGTACATTTAGGCAAATTACGTAGGGCACGCATTATGGGAGTATGCCAGTGCTACTGTCTTATCTGAACTGTATATGTTCATCTTCTTAGCACTATGGTAGAAATGTATCTACTGTTTTCTATATTAGTACTTGCGATTTCTTTTGTATGCTTCTGTCTCCTGATTGTCGCAGCAAATATGTTTTACACAAGACTGACGCTGGACCAATAAATACTTATTGAAACGTCCTAATCGCCATCCAGTGTATTTTCTGAGAATAAGTGAGCACGAGTGACTGAGCGAAAAGTACTGTACTGTTTTCAACGACCCCTGAGGAATCAGGGTTGTCATGTTCAGTGAATGCCAGAAACTACCTACACCACTGTAAGATACAGGGGGGGTGAAAGTGGCACTGTAGAGTTAGCTGGTCTAACAGCTGACATATCCTGTGGGGGTGTCCGGAAGTGGTTTGGACACAAAGCCCTCAGTTTAGGTCATCCAAAACGCGCAGGTCCTGGGGATTCCTAGGAACTACATGACAAGCCCATGCTTAAATGAGTTCAGGGACAGTATAACATAAGTGCCTTGGGAGTGCAGAGGGCTTTTGTGCTAGTGTTTATCAGAAGTAGGGCAGTCTCATATTGTAAAATGGCCTGCAGGCACACGTGCGCCCACTTTCACTAGGAAGAATGCAAATGCATTAAGTTAGTGCCTGCGCAATGCAAAATATGCGTTTCCTCATTTGGGCAATGGCGAATGAGGTAATGCTGTTGCTCTTGCTGCAGAGCAACGTGGCAAAGTTGTCATGAGGCCTTCTAACTGCACCATATAGGTGATGGTGCACAGTAGATAGCTCTAGGTCACACTTTATGAAATAACCTGCACTCTCCCGGGACCCTGCAAAGACACAATGTGTCTGGAGCTGTGTTGTCACTACATCTGCAGATGCCTCTTGAACTCAAGCCTCTTTTAAGGGTGCTTAAGGCCCACAAGGGTACGTGCAGTTTCTGGCCATCATTGAGCAATGCACCTCTGATACAGAAACCTAAGGTGACACCTAGAAACACTGCTCTTTGTTTCCCTGCTGCACTCTCTCCAATGCATGCATAGTTCCAGTCGTGGCTGCTGCCTGGAAGCAGTAGTGGGGTGGGTGGGGGGGAGGGGTGAGGGTGAGGGTGGGGTGCTCACTATTAAAAAAACAAAAACACTTACCTCCAGGCCGGCCGGCCAGCTGACCGGCCGCCACCGCCTCTCCTGCGTCCTCTTCCTGGCTTCTTGTAAGAAACAGGAAGCAGGAAGCACCAGGGCTCCCATGCTCCCCACAGGCAATCACAACGTGCAATGCAGTGTCGTGATTGGTCTGAGTGGCGTGACACGGCGCTCAGCCAGTGGCTGTAGGGGTGGGCATGTTCTCCATGCAGGCTTTAATCCAGCCTGCATGAAGAAGGGGGAACGTGCGCATGAATGGTTTGGGCGGCCCGAGAGGGCCGACCAAACAGTCATTGCGCACTTAGGAGGGTTGTACCCTCCTCCCCTACTCTTCAGCCTCGCCCTGCCCACTCACACAAGCTGCCGCAGCAGGAGAACAAAATAAAATGATAATAACATTCGCTATTATCATTTTATTTTTTCCTTTCTTTTGCTGCTCCGAGGCAGTGGGGCAACACTCCTCCTTAGCGGAGGAGCCGCCACTGCATAGTTTCTAAAGTTAGCAGATCCACTGGAAAAAGGACATTCTTCCAGTTATCTAGTGTGATCTCATATTGCTTCGGCGTACCCATTGATTGTGTGCAGCAGTGCTAACTGGGGCAATTTGCTCCTTACTGTAATGTGGGTCCAGATCTTTAACAGCAGGTGAAGTCATTTTTATAGAAATAAATGACTTTATATTTTAGTATCCATGTAGAAACAACGTAATAGTGCATAGTCTTAATATAAGGAAATGCCGCTCAACTCACTGTTTTGGAGGACAGGGTTCTGGAGCAGCACATTTTATTTAAGATGCCAGGCTACTGAATTTGCATCGCTCAATAAACCTTAGGGCAGATTTATTAGCATTTAATGTAATGCGGCATAGCAAGCAAAGTTGCTGCGCTACCTTGCATCGAAGTGAGAAAATAGCTACTAAGGTATGGCGCTGTATCTCTCTACCCCTGCACTGGCAGTTTAGGCCCTTAGACCATAGACTAAGGGTGCGTGCATGATCTCGAGTATAGGTTTTGCACTAGAAGTGTATCCTTCTGGTACAAAATGCTATGCCTAGGCATATTTTTAAACATTTCCTGTACATTACAGCACACATGAAAAGTTGGAAAAGGTTGGAAAGAAAGGTTTTCCAACATTACACCTGCCTTAACCAGGCATCATTTTTTGGTGCAAAGCCCTTTCTAACTTTTTTAGTAGACTGGGCTTTGTGTCAAAATCCATAGGTAGTTGCTTGGGAATGCCTGTGTACCACCCATGATACGCCCACTTCATGCAAAGTATTGCAAAGTAGCATGCACTGCTACCTTGCATCACTTTAGGGCTACCTTCCAGTGCAAAACAAGATTACTGAACAAACAGCATACGTTTTAGCCTAGAGACATAACTTATACAAAGGATGTCACTGTCTCTCCCATAGTCATGTGTGCACTGAAATCCCCAGAAGCAAGACAGAACTGAGTCTGAACTCCCATGTCTAGACACAGGTTAAGAATCCTCTACCTCTTTCGGAAGTAGTTGAAACGTCACTCTATGAAACTGAAAAATTCAGAAATCAGAAGATCGTTTTATTGTACTTCATTCAAGCTTTCGATGTCATTCCAAAGAATCAGATTTCAATACACTACTCCCTACGTGTAAGCAAAATATTCCAAAAAGAAGAAACATCAAAGACCGCTTTTAAAATGTTAATATCAGCCCAGGATACCAGCCTGAGTTGAAACTCATTGAATATAATCTGAGTTCCTCGTTTACATGGACAAACATTATTACACAGTGCCACCTGTTCACCATTTCAGTATGGACTTCGCGACTTATGTTCCAGATCCCTATTCATAGGGTTTATTATACAGCATTGTTTACATTCATTTAGCCCATGCAATCTATCATCACCTAAAATAACTTAATGCTCATTAAATACACATGGATTCAATTTAAATCTCTCCATAGTCTGTTGCTATCACTGTTGTTTTATACCGCCTTCTGGCAGTCATTCTAAACAGGAGTGGGTGGTGATGGGTGGATGCACTCTGCTGTCTCCTTTTAGGCCCTATTCCTCTCCTTTGACACAGTGGTGGTTATTACACCATTTTCAGAGGGCAGGTGGGAGCCGGTTTGTTTGTGAAGGACCTAGCAGCGTCAAAATCTGGTGGTAGGCTTTTCTCTAAATTGGGCAAGAAGACAAGTGCAAAATGTCTTCAATGCCAACTTTAAACAATCATTTGCAATGCAATAGGTCTCGCATTTGCAAGAGTTTAAGCTATTGGCATTGCAAATAATAATGCCTTTATATATGTTTTAAAAACCAACACATAAGTAAATGGCATTGTCATTTACAATGCCAATAGCTCAAACTCTCGCAAATGCGAGACCTATTGCATTGCACATGCTTGTTAGATTACAGGTTCAGGATCGAAGGGGGGAAAATCCAGACTAACAGGATGGGAAATGGGACCCAAGGAAGAACCATCAGGTACGTTTCTTCTTTCCAACAGGGGGAGCACTACTCTTAGTGGAGAACTCAGAAAGCCAAGCAACCTGTAGCTTATTGGGTGAGATATTTAAAGGGCCACACTTAAAATGGCCGCTGGATTGCAGGTGTCCGAGATCTCATCCACAATAACTTGAGATGTCATGGCCAATATTGACATGGGTCATGATCCTCAAATTTGGTACTGATGGGGAGGGTACCACTGGAAATGGAGGCTTTTAACACAAGTGACCATTTAAGGGAACAATTGTGGAGGATCCTCTAGACCCTCACGGGTGATGCAGCCCCGTTCTACAAATCCTGATTGATTGATTGATGATAGCAGGGGCATGCACAGGGGTTTAGATAGAGATAATCATAAAGGCAACAATGATGGGGACAACATGGGGACACAGTTCGGAAATTGTGCAACAGCTCTTCTACGTCTTACAAGCAGTAGCGCCTCTGCCACAAATCTATCAACTTGTCTGGGGCATCTTTAATCTATCCCAATCGTGGTACTAGTGGGGTCTGGGTTAAGTGATACTGAACCAGAATGTAAAGTCAGTTTTTCTGAATGCATGGAGAATGCTGATTATTTCTGATTCAGTTGCCGTACTTATTTAATTATGCAAATTTAATGTAAGACTTGGAGTAAATATTAACAATCTGCAATATTTGGCTACTGTTTTGGGACAAATGTTGCTGGAACAATTTTCAGGGAACATTTCAGTTTACTTTTCGGTGAAATACATTCTAATAAAGGTTTCCCTTGTTTCCGACCTGCGATTGCTTTCAGCTTGCAGCATCCTGGTTTACGACTCTCAAACCCAGTGCAGGAATATTATGTGTCGTAATCAGAGTTATTCATCGATCATCAGCCAGCCTGTTCTGTGTGGTTTCACTGTAAAGAAGCAACAGTCATCCCTCTTAGCCTGTAATGGTTTTCCATCTTTTCAGTGATGTTCACTGCAGTATATCAGTGCATGATGTACAGCACATCAGTCATATAAAGACCCATACACATATCTTTGGCCCATAAAACAGGAAAAATATGATGAGAGAAAACTGTTACAGCCTCGCCATGGTGTCTGTAACAGCTTCCCCTGGGCCTAATAATGTCATCACTAGAATGCTAGCGACAGAGCAAAAGCTCATATTCCAGGGCAGTCAAAAAGACTGCAGTTGACAACACTGTGGGCCTGACACAGAAGTCATTATCACGCAGGCCAATTAATCAATCCGCAGTTGCCCCTGCGTGATTGAGAACCACTTCAAGGATGTTTGCCAGTGTCTGTCAACGTAGGAGTGAGCGAGCTTCAACCACGCCTTCCCTCCCCGAAGAGGCGAGAGTGGATCTCCACATACAATGCTATAAGCATAAAACATTTTACTTGCCATTATGATGCGATGTTGTTGTTGTGGCTCTCTATTAATGCTGGGAGTGGACAGCCCCGGCCGCGGAGGTCCGTGTGAGTTCACAGATGCCACGGAAAGGAGTCAAGGCAAGCGGAGGAGGATGACAGAAGCCGAAGGAAAGAGGGTGATAGGAAGTGACGGGAGAGGTAAAGAAATGAGAAGAGCTGAAAGGAAAGAGTGCAAGGATGGCTGTGAGAGAACTCTTGGTTTAGAACTTTTTCCACCACAAATTGCCAAGCAATTGTTTGCAAAAGTTTGGGAACTCCTAACGTGGCCTACTTTTCTTTTTAGTCTTGTGACTATTTTTGGTTCAAACCCGATCGTTTCTGTTGTCGTAGATCTACCATGTGCTCACCTTATGCTCCCGGGCAGCATCCTCTATGGGGCGGGGTGTATGTTTCTCGTGCTCCTTGGACTCTCGGCAGATCAAACACAGGAGTGCGTGATCCTCTTCACAGAACAGCTTCAGCTTCTCCTGGTGTTTGGGGCACAGATGCTCCTCTGCAACCAATCTTAACCTTTCTACTATGTTTCTTAGTGACATGTTAGGGTGCAGGTTGACTCCTCAAGATGTTGCTCCTGCCCAGGGGGCAGGAGTGGTCCGGAGCACCGAGTGATGCAGGAGCGAGCCCCAACCCTGCCTTCCATCCCCGAAGAGGCGAGAGCGGATCTCCACATACAATGCTATAAGCATAAAACATTTTACTTAGCATTATGATGCGATGTTGTTGTCGTTTGGACAGCTTTTTCAGCTCTGGTTATATCACTGACCAAATGGAGTCCTGGAAATGTATTGCCCTGTTAGAGTAACCACGGCAACTACGATGTAATGACCAGACTCATAAACAAGAACCCTCACAGAGACTTTCAATGTAGAGCGAGGGGCAGCACTTGCCAGTCAGCGTTTTGTCAGGAAGGCGAACGCCAGAATCCGGTAAAGTAAAAGTGGCAAAGATGATTAGTAAAGTTACAGCACATGCATGCAGGATGAAAAAAAAGGAAAGGAAAGAACATGGACAAGGGCGACCATGTTGGAGTGGGCTAGAATAAAGCAGAAAAATAGGCTGAATTCATATTTTAAGACATGACAATGCAGACAGCAAACGGTGCCGCGCTCAAAGCGCGCAAGCAAGAATATTTTCTTACTTGTGGTAAAAGATGGGTATCTCCTTCTTGTGCCAATTCCCGCAACTGAAAGCATAGCAGGACTGCACCATCTTCACACCGAGCACTAAGGGTGCTGCACAATTTAAAAAGAGGACGAACAATGCCCAAATATACTTTTTTTGTTTAAGCATATAGATAGTATTTTGTGTATTACTAAATTGAGTTAAAGGAAACAAAACAAACCCACCACCCGTAAAAAGAAGCCCAAACAAAGTCATATCCTACCAATAAAAAGTCCAACTGCCGATCGACATGGAAAAGTGAAAAAAGGGTAAAAAATACAACCAATGGAGCGGGAGGCACTGCGTGGGAGGCAGCACTGACCCAACTGTAGCATTAAGAGAAGGTGGGAGGGAGAAATTCTATAGTTAAATCTAAAGAGCTATGTGACCAAAGCTGAACACAGGCAAACAGAGCAGGAAACCAAGAAAAAAAATTGTCCCTCAAAGAACAAATGAAGAACCATTGATAACGCCGATTCTTATCTAATTATCTATAAGAACCTTCTGGTCGCCAAGATCTTTTTACCTGTTGAATAGTGTAAAGGAGAGAATCTCATCAGGTTACATATCAGCATTCATTTTGTCTGAAAGGACCACCGACTCCGAATTCAAGTTTGAGAATTTATTATCGCCAAAAATAACTGAACGTGCAAGCACCTCAACACGAGGTTAAAGAAATAGATGGGCACTAATACAAATAATAATCTACGCAGGAATCTCATCCGACTCAGGATAAGGAGAATAGAAAGTTCTAGAAGGATCAACCAGACTATGATTGCTCCAATTTCTAAGTTGCTCTTCATTGGATTAAACAAGCTTAAAATCAATTGCTGTCCCTACTCTAACGCTAAGTGACATCCCTGCATAACGATTTTCCCAGGCAAGAAAGAATAAAAGGTGTCAGCTGTGAAGACTTCCTAAGAAGTGCAATCACATAATACCTAAGCTCAGCTCTGTCCTTCTCTCAGGTCTCCCCTACCTCTTCTCTAGCCTCCTCCCTCAGGGCACTATCCCTAATACAAAACCACAATACAATTGTACACGCCTTTGTCATGCCTCCTTGGCCAGGTCTTCTTTCTTGTGCTTTTCCATCGAAACGGTTACTTCATCCTGGACGGTTGCGATGACCTTGAGTCCCAGGCACCTTCTCCGCTGAAAGTATCATCCCTAAATTCCATTTCACTCCCCGTACCATGCCTCCCCTCTCTCTAGCTTTCGAAAACAAAGAGTTAGTCTTACTAACGAGACATGTGTCCTTGCACCTGCAACGAAAGATACTTTCAACAGAAACCTTCTACTGTGCAAATTAAATCTACCGCTTGTGCCCAGAGAGCCTTACCAAGAGAAACTTTTCTCGGCCTACAACATAAGCTAACATAAAAATAAACCAGGCCTTCCCTAAGCATATATGTAGTCAGGCCTTTACATATGACTTTTAAACACACATCTTACGTTTCCCTATAAACATTTTCATTACGATTCATATGCAAACAATGAATTACATGTGCAACTTTAATATGGTGCACGTTTAAACTACTGCAATTACATTTCACACGAACTAATTCCTCTATGCATTATGTTCACATAATTCAATAAGCATTACATTACATCATTATCCTAACACCATTATGCTGCTGAGTTCACTTTCTCTCAGTGAACTATTCATTCTTTACTAACCAGACATGAGTATACAACTGAATATAAACGAATATAGGTCTGAATACATGTGGGTGCGGCCTATCAGTGATTATGATGCACCCCTACAATTCACAAGAACATTTCGCTCTATCAGTTCCCCCCTTTGATGACTCCTGTCATCACATTTCATTCTACTCCCTCGGAGAAGGAACCGACCTAAACAGAACTTGTTGCCATCTTCCCTGATCTAAATTTCTCCATGCTCTTGAGCCTTTGATACTGACTGTCCTGCAGTCTTGCCAACCTCATGTCATTTTCCCTCAAAGCCCTCTTGACTCGGCCTGCTCGATACCACTTGTAGGCCTTGATCGCAATCCACAAGCCAACCACACAACCCACCAAGATAAGGAGGGGTCTCAGAAAGTACCCAAGGAATCCCTTTCCTAGTTTCGCAAACCAACCTCCCACTTGACCAAAACCCTTTCCGACCTTTTCCCAGGCCCCTTCTTCGGTCAAATCCGCTATCTTTGTGTGGATCGTAGTGATGTTACTTATATATTTCTCCAGATCCTTGCTTCGGTCTGGTATATAAGTGCAGCACTCTTGAACCTTCAACATTTTACAGACTCCGCCCTCTTTTGCCAATAGGACATCCAAAGCAAGGCGATTCTGCAAAACCATTCCCCTTATCGACAACATCTCTCCTTCCACCAACACCAACGACTTTGCCGTATTCATCGAAAATTCATCCACCACAGTCGCTAACCTCCGAATCTTCACATCATTCAAGACTACTCCCAGACTAGGTATCATAGCTCCAAAGATATCCCCCACAACGATTCCTGCACTTGCAGCTCTTCTCGTTCTTGAATGCTTTCTACCTTCCAGAAGATCTAAATCTTCTGTATGATAAATCTTTGGAAATATTATTGACAAATAACATGTTCCATACCAATTTGCAGGCAACCTCACATAAGCATTCTTCCCGCATACGTAATACACCGTTGGTATCACTTGTACAGGACCTTGGAGAAAATCTTTTGCTACATCGGCCATGGTGAAAACGTGATCACAGGTACTTTGTCCCACTGCTACCTTCTCGTAGTAAGTCTGATAACGCCTTATACACAACTTACCCCTCTGCTCCTTATCTAACGCTATAGGACCATAGCTTCCCTTGGTCTTATGCAACCGTTCTTCCTCTGTCCAATCGGTCCTGTGATGCCCCAAGTCTCGGGAGTGAGTCAGCTTTCTATACCTATCCTCGACCTGATCCACAAACTTTCTCTCTACATCCGACATCAAACAAGTCAGATTGTTTCTGTGTGCGAATGCTGTATCCAATTCCAAACTCGGTATGAAGTACTTCCTCAGTCTGTCCTCGGTCTTATAATAGTCATACTTATTCAAATGCTTGTAAGCTGCGACTTCAGGAAGCACTGCGTCGAAATTGGAAAAGAAATACTCGAACTGATCTCTCTCATAAAACAAACTAAGCAAAAGACTACATGAAATACCATAAGTCAGTGGAAGATGGTGATACCTAATACCCTCATCCACTGAAGTAGGCAACTGCATACACACATAACAATCTTTCGCATCCATCACATTAACATACTCATACAACAACTTAGCATATGCATTCAACTTAAAATCCCCTTTAGATAAATCTACATGTAATCTACGACTTTCTTCTAATAGCAAAGCTCTGTCAGCTGCCCTGTCTACCCCCTTCTGACTAGGTGTGATAGGTATCGGTGTCCCTGTCACTTCCTCTACTTCTTGCTCATGCGAACCAGTGTATGAGACTACAACTACTATGATTATAGAAATTATTACACTACTTATAAGAATGCCTACAATCCACTTTGATCTATGATTGGGATCTCCCGGCTCCATGGTTTCGAAAGTTCTCAAAAGTCTTGGTTATCGCAAAGAACCCTGAAAAAGTCTCTGTCCTTTATTTGTGACTTGCTTAACCAGCTCGAGCAACCATGAAATCTCCGGACTTTCCCTTTCCGATCACAATCTTATTTACACAGTCCAGAAAAAGACTTCCCTAGTTTTCGTTCCTCTTCTGTGGAAAGTCCCTAAGTTTATTCTTCTTCCACTCGGACCTAGGTTATCTTCTTCTTTTGGACTTTTATTTACAGTTTATAGTTGATCCACAATAAGATCCTCATTGAGCAATACCAGAACGTGATACAAAAGTTCAAGACGCAAAATCAGCACTTCATGTGAAAACGGCTCAACTCCAAAAGGCGGGAATTCGAGCCGATGCAGAACCAGGTTTCGGACTTCACTCAGAAGCGGGGATTCGGAACCGTGAGGGTCAGTGTTCCTTCTATTTCGAGCCCTGGCATCAGCAGCACCACCTTCACCACCACATTCGGGCTCCGACGGACCACTTGCACTGACCTCAGCCTTCCCGTGCTCACCACCCCCTGCATCAAACACAGTGTAAGTCCACTCAGGGGTAGAGTATCTGCGACAAGGCACTCTTGTTCTCTTTGACCTTCGCCGACTGTCTTGTGCTTGGTCTTCGTCACTTGCTTCCGTTTCAGATACTTCAGACACTGGAGCAAGGTCTCTTTCAGGTGCTAACCTCAGGTTCAGTCGCCTCTGTCTCTCGGGCCAACTTTCTGCACTTCTGTTCGTTCGTCTGCCTTCCCCTTCTATACCCAGTGCACTACTTCCTCTTTCGGCTGAATCTGACTCTTCTCCGCCCACTGCACCGTTTCTGTCTTCGGTGTCTGAGTCAGGGTTCGAACTGTGGAAACCCCCTTCAGCTTGCTCTAGTGCACCACCAGCTGTGTCAGCGACCCTTACAGCTTGACTTGTCCTCCCATGTGGCCCTGCCACATCAGCTGGATTTTCATTTACGAGAGGAGCTGTCTCTTCCAAGGGTGCTGGAACTCTGCGGGTATGGGAAGCATGCACCCAGTTCGGCAATCCTCCACACTTCACTGCTGTGTTCGTGATAAGTATCACCTGATACGGGCCACGCCAGCGGGCATCCAAGCAACTCTTCCTCACGTGCTTTCGGACGAGCACCCAGTCTCCGGGACACAAGTCGTGGCACAGATCACTCGAGGCTGGGACCACTGCTGCTTGCACCTGCTGGGATACAGAACGGACCACATCAGAGAGTCCTTTACAATAATCGAGAATCAAATCATCAGTGATGCTTATCAAGGCTGTAGCTGGTACTGCTGGCAATCTCATTGCCCTCCCCATTAATATCTCATGGGGGACAACCCGGTCTTTCTGTCTGGGACACTTCGCATGCTCATTAGCACGAGTGGCAAGGCGTCGGGCCATTTCAGGGATGTCGAAGAACACATTTTTGCCATCCGGGCTTTTAAAGTTCCATTAACTTGTTCCACCATCCCAGAAGCCTCTGGTCTGTAACTACAGTGGAGTCTCTGGTCAATGTTCAATGCAGCGCAAAGCAACTTCATGATTTCGCTATGGAAGTGCCCTCCTCTATCTGATTCCAAAGAGGTCGGGATCCCGAATCTAGGGATGAGCTCCCTCAACAGTAATTTAGCCACTGTGAGAGTGTCACACCTGCGTGTGGGGTAAGCCTCCACCCACCGTGAGAATACACATACTAGCACTAAAATGTACCTCAATCCATTGCACTTAGGCATCTCCACAAAGTCCAACTGTATTCTATTGAAGGGCCCTCCTGACCTTCCAATGTGACTCAACGTAACTACAGTTCTCTTTCCAGCATTCATCTGCTGACACGTAACACACCTCTGACATACCGTCTCAGCCATTGCTCGGAACCGTGGGTTATACCACGTCTGTCTAAACACTCTCATCATTGCGTCTCTACCCAGGTGTGCCTGTCCATGTATCAGTCTTGCCATCGGACTCAGCAATTCTTCAGGCAACACGGCTCTCCCATCGTTGGATACCCACACATCCACATCTCCTTTCTCACACCCAGCTTTGATCCATCCCTCTCTCTCCTGGTTTGAAACTTCATCCTGCAATCGCTTAAGCTCTTCCCAAGTGTCTGCCATGGTCAACATTATGCTGAGCTCGGTTCCCTCTTGGCTCTCCCCTATCTCTCTTTCTGTGAATATGCATCCCTGTTCTGCACAGAAGCGGGCGACTTCGTCCGCATAATTGTTTCCCAAGGATACAAAGTCCTCCCCCTTCCCATGGGCTGAACACTTTACAACAGCAATTTCCTTTGGATGCTGCAATGCATCCAACAATTGTCTTACATATTCACCATTACGAATGGGTGAGCCAGATGATGTCAAAAATCCCCTCTGAGACCATAACTGCCCGAAGTCGTGCACCACGCCAAACCCATATTGGCTGTCTGTGTAAATCGTGATTCGAATTCGATCAGCGGCCAAACAGGCACGGGTCAAGGCAATGATCTCAGCTACCTGCGCGGAGCGTACTCCTTCTAGGCAAGCAGCCTCGACCACTCCTGAAATGGTACATACAGCAAACGCTGCTCTCAATTGCCCCACACTGTCTCTTAAGCATGAACCATCGACAAAGAAAATTTCATCTGGGTCAGCCAATGGTTCATCGACAATGTCAGGTCTCGGTTTGGTGCAAAGTTCGGTCACATCGAGACAATCATGGTCCGCACAATCTTCATCATCCGTGTTCGGTGTAGGCATCAATGTCGCAGGGTTCAAGACAGAGCACCTTTTCAGAGTCACATTCTCTGCGGCAAGTATGACTTGCTCGTACCTCGTTAACCTATTGTTCGTTAGGTGCTGGGTCTTGGTCCTGGTCATCAATAACTCAACCGAATGTGGCACATGTACAGTCAATGGATGTCCCATTACAATGCTTTCACATCTTTCAATGCTGACACCTGTTGCAGCAACGGATCTTAGACATCCGGGCAACGCAGAAGCTACTGGATCTAAAGTAGCTGAAAAGTAGGCAACTGGTCTACGGACACCTCCATGGTTCTGAGCTAACACTGCTAATGCACATCCTTCCCTCTCGTAACAAAACAATGAAAAGGCTTTGTTGTAATCAGGCATTCCCAGTGCCGGAGCCCTGCACAAATCCTCTCTCAGTTTCAGGAATGATATCAAGCACTCCTCGTCCCATGGTACCGGATCACTCACATCCTTGTGCGTAAGCCTCTGCAGAGGCTTTGCTCTCAAGGAGAAACTAGGAATCCACTGTCGACAATAGCCAACCATTCCCAGAAACATCCTAACTTCTCTCTGTGTCGTGGGTACTGCCATGCTCATTATTGCCTCAATTCGATCTGGTGACACCTTCCTTTTGCCTTTTTCCAATCTGTGTCCCAAGTACTGTACCTCCTTCAAACAGTACTGCAGCTTGTTCGGGGACACCTTATGTCCGTTCTCTGCTAAGTGGTTCAACAGAGCTACAGTGTCAATTCTGCAAGCATCTTCTGTTTCTGAGGCAATGAGCAAGTCATCTATGTATTGCACGAGAACTGAGTTCTGTGGCAACACAAGACTCTCAAGGTTCTTCTTCAGGATCTGGTTAAAGATCGATGGACTTTCCGTATACCCTTGAGGGATACGGCACCATGTTAACACACGATTTTCTAGCCTGAACGCAAAAAGAAATTGGCTTTCCTCGTGGAGCGGTATCGAAAAGAAGGCTTGACACAAATCGATAACCGTAAACCACTCGGCTTCACATGGGATCTGGAACAGTATTACTGAAGGATTCGGTACCACTGGACAACAAGGGACAACTATCGTGTTGACCTTTCGCAGGTCTTGCACGATCCTGTATTTCCCGCTCGGTTTCTGTAGTCCCATTATGGGTGAATTACAGGGGCTACCTCTGATCTCTTTCAAAATACCCTTCTCAATGAAAGTCTCGATCACAGGTTTTATTCCTGCAATCGTTTCTGTCGACAGGTTGTATTGAGGTGTTCTTGGGAAATCAACATTCTGTTTCACCTCAATCCGCACTGGTTCAACCCCTCTGATTAGACCTATTTCATCGCCTGCGAAATCCCACACCACAGACGACACTGCGTCTCTCAGATCAGGTGGAAGTTCTTCCACGGTCACCATTGGGTACAGATCTATACATAGATGCTGATTGGTAACTTTAAAGTCAGCATCGTCATCTGTCGTCTGGACCTCCACTCCCCGTGGTGTACAATAAATCGTGCAGTTCAACTTGCACAACAGATCTCTTCCCAAAAGGCAAACTGGACTCGTATCACACACTACAAACTGATGTCTAGTTTGGAAGGAACCTATCTTTACTAGGATCGGTTCTGTCAATGGGCTGCTTATTCTCTTGTTCGCTACTCCAACAACCTGGATTGATTGTCCCGAGAGGGGTAGGTTAGGGACTACTGCTGATCTTACAGTAGACCGGGTAGCACCAGTATCAACCAAAAGTGTGGCAGGATGACCCTCAATATCTGCCTCCACAAAAGGTCCTCTCTGGTCTACCTCCAAGACCGCTCCAAGTGTGCAGTCTTCCTCCCCCTCAGGCACCGTCAGGATAAAGGGTCTAAGCTATCCTCGTCGAAATCTTCGAACAGGGGCATCTGTTGGTACGTTCGTGTTCCTTGTGAAATCCTTGGAGCTTGGGGAACCTGGGCGTGAGAATTGTAAACCCCCTTTCATCGTCCTAGGTCTCGTTATTGTGTTAACTACCTCTTGCGCGGGTGCCTGAGCCCCCTCTTCCTCTTCCTGCAACTGATTAGCTGGGTTCAAAGGACACTCGCGTTTCCAATGTCCGACCTGGCGACAAAGATGACACGCAGTGGTCTTCTTCAGTGTGGCCACGTCCACTCCTGTCTTGGGGTCTACTGGTTTTCCCTTTCCCTGTCCCTGCCCATTCTGGTTTCCCTGGAAATTTCCTTGCTTTCTTCCTAAGGTCCCTCCACTAGGCTGACTCTGTGCTGTCTGCATCTGGACAAGCATCAATTTGTCTTTTAGCTTTCGATGTTTCGATTCCACCTCATCACTACAGTATCTCGCATACCGCAAAATTTCATCTAGTGGCTTGTTCTGCCAGCAGATCAAATGGTGCTGTATCATGAGGCTGATTTCCATTCTCAGACCCAGTACAAACTTTGAGACAAACTGTCCCATATCCTTGGGGTCCAAGATATCTAACCCACTATACTGTTTAAAAGCTTGCAAAAGTCTTTCATAATATTCATGCACCGTTTCCTTGGGTTCCTGTACAGTCCGATCTATCTTAACCCAATCTATATCCTGAGGTGAAATCTTCAGTTTCAACCATGTAATCACCTGCTCATACTTTTTCATGACTAGGGGTGATGGACCATTTGTAACCGCCTCTCTATCCGGTTCCGAAGTCGGCCACTCAATAGCGACTTTACAAGCTGTCCACAAATCTCCCGGTACCACTATGTCAAACAAAGTGTTCAAATCATCCACAGTACTTTTGAAATTTTCACAAACCGCTCAACCTGTTTGTACCACTCTACTGGTTTTTCCTCAGCCGAGGAAAATCATTTGTAAATGCAGCTAAATCACCTCTATTCCACGGCACATGCACGTACCCTCCATTCTGTACTTCCCGTAAAGGAAAATTTCCAACACCCGTCGCCCCCTCCTGGCGGCGGCGTTTCCCCTTCTGCTCTCTTTACTGGTTTCTTCTTGGACCACCTTTCTTCCCATTTGTCCAACAAAATCCATATTCTCATTCCTATAATCAGGTCTCTGGTGTGTGTCCTTAATCCTGTGATTCTTTTCTCCTCCAGCTCCTGATCACTGTAATGCAATCTATGTGGTCCCTGCAACGCTTTAGTTTTATTCAGGTCCACCTCATATCTTTTGGCCAATTCCTTCAATCTATCATGTGCCATTCTAGCTTTTCGAGTCACATCTTTTGCTACAAACAGCAGTTCATCTGATCCATAAATTTCTATCCTTTCCAAAGGCAGACCCCCACTGATCATTTCGTCTACCTCTGCTTTCAGCCTCACTACGTCTAGCAACCTTGCCTGTACTGCACTCCTCAGTACATCTCGACAACCCGAGCCATCCCGCTCATCACAGTTACTATTCTGTCCTTGTGACCTATTCCCTTCCATCATATTCCTGGAACTTGGTCTGTCTTCCGAGACGTTCTGTGCCCTATCTCCTTGCATCCTATCCTCTTGGTTCGTTACTGTTGGTGTCCACATCCTCAAAGCTGACTTAGATTCCCGCAAAGACCTTGGTCTTTCTGGTCTCTCCTCTTCTCTCCTAAAGGAAGAGTCCGCAGTAGCCGGTAATGGCGTACTTGTCTCCATTTGTCTTGGGAAATGAACCACCCTTACTCCAAACCCATTCCCACTCTCACTGTTTCCTTCCTCCCTTCCCGTCGGTACGGAGCCCCCTTCTCTCACCCGGTCTGGGTCATATACCGGTACTATAGGGCCAATGGTAACCGGTACTGTCAAGGAGTCCGGTAATCTTGTGTTCCCCGCAGGAGGCTGTGTTATCATAGACGCCGTTGCCCCCTCCGTTCCAGTGGAAATCCTTCCCACCACTCTCATGCTAGTCTGATTCTGGCTCTCATCAACTATTGCTACTGCTGGGGTCGTCTTTCCCTCTTCTGAATCTGGATTAAATGGTGGTGGCCTCTCTGCCAACAACCTATCTAACAAGCTGTCGTCTGTATCACTATCCTCTTCATCGATTCTTATAATCTTTCCGTCTCGTACTATTAGTGGGTATAACTTATCCACTTCAACCGTTGCCACCCTCCACCGTTTCTCCAGTGCATCCCACTTTGCATCCTGAAATGCCCTGATCGATTTCTTCACCCTTTCCTGACTCTTGTCTCTATTCCTTTCGTGTGCTGCTCTAATCCACGCATGCAATGCCTCAAACTGTGTCGGTCTAGGTAGTGGTCGTAATGAAGCCATTACGCTTTTTAGCTGGTACAATACCTCCATCCTGAAAGTACCATATCGAGGGAACGACAATTCTCCTACTGCTTCTGTCATTTTATGCCAATTCTCAAGCCAAATTATAGTATGCAATCCTACATTCTTTGCCATATAATGTGCTGGTGTATCCTCGGGAGGAGCTTCCTCTCCCTCCCGAACAACCACATGTCTATCACCTCTACAAAGTTCCCGTAAAGCTTTAAAACATTTCATGATGAATCAACTTTTTGTTTGCACTCAAAATGTCCGCTTTTACTTCCTGATTTCAATCCACCAATACCAGCGCGGCTCACACCAACCGGCCTATCGCAGCGCGGCACTTGTCTGACGTCACTTTTCCTCCGCTCGCAGCAGTTCCCCTCCTTTCTAATTCACTCGTTCTCGCTCGCACCTGTCCCAATCATACTCTGAAATAATGTCCGTCCTACCGAACAATTACCTCTCTGACCGTCGGTCTTACCAATGACCGATCAGCCTCTTGAGCTGGTTGACCTCAATCTGGCAATCGTCTGTCCGCGAAACGACCGGACAATCGCCTTTAATACACTCGATAGGATTCAATCACTCGATGTTCTGCACACAATAACCTACGACCTGCGTTGGTTATTCACACACTCACTCATGTGTTCCCTATCTTCAGTGGGTCTGTCAATGACGTCTCGTGACCCCCACAACCTCTGGTCAACGTTCTCACTCTGGGTGTATTCTACACCACAATAAATCATCCGGTCCCGCGCGCGCTCACGGTCCGTTTCTCAATCACACAACTCTCTTTCCAACTCCGCAAGACATCACACAACAATAAAACACCGCAATCTACCAAACATCACTCTTTTCATACTCACTCTACTACGAACTGCTACTTCCGCCGCACCGGCACTCTCCGTCAGTTTTCCACGACCTCCGACATCCTTCTCCCGCGGTCCTCTGGATCTGCGTCACTCGGGCTCTATGGGGCAACTTAATCTCCTATCTTGCTCTAGATCTCCCCTTACCATCAAAGGTAACCATCCTACTCTGCTACCAACTGATAACGCCGATTCTTATCTAATTATCTATAAGAACCTTCTGGTCACCAAGATCTTTTTACCTGTTGAATAGGGTAAAGGAGAGAATCTCATCAGGTTATATATCAGCATTCATTTTGTCTGAAAGGACCACCGACTCCGAATTCAAGTTTGAGAATTTATTATCGCCAAAAATAACTGAACGTGCAAGCACCTCAACACGAGGTTAAAGAAATAGATGGGCACTAATACAAATAATAATCTACGCAGGAATCTCATCCGACTCAGGATAAGGAGAATAGAAAGTTCTAGAAGGATCAACCAGACTATGATTGCTCCAATTTCTAAGTTGCTCTTCATTGGATTAAACAAGCTTAAAATCAATTGCTGTCCCTACTCTAACGCTAAGTGACATCCCTGCATAACGATTTTCCCAGGCAAGAAAGAATAAAGGTGTCAGCTGTGAAGACTTCCTAAGAAGTGCAATCACATAATACCTAAGCTCAGCTCTGTCCTTCTCTCAGGTCTCCCCTAACTCTTCTCTAGCCTCCTCCCTCAGGGCACTATCCCTAATACAAAACCACAATACAATTGTACACGCCTTTGTCACGCCTCCTTGGCCAGGTCTTCTTTCTTGTGCTTTTCCATCGAAACGGTTACTTCATCCTGGACGGTTGCGATGACCTTGAGTCCCAGGCACCTTCTCCGCTGAAAGTATCATCCCTAAATTCCATTTCACTCCCCGTACCATGCCTCCCCTCTCTCTAGCTTTCGAAAACAAAGAGTTAGTCTTACTAACGAGACATGTGTCCTTGCACCTGCAACGAAAGATACTTTCAACAGAAACCTTCTACTGTGCAAATTAAATCTACCGTTTGTGCCCAGAGAGCCTTACCAAGAGAAACTTTTCTCGGCCTACAACATAAGCTAACAAAAAAAATAAACCAGGCCTTCCCTAAGCATATATGTAGTCAGGCCTTTACATATGACTTTTTAAACACACATCTTACGTTTCCCTATAAACATTTTCATTACGATTCATATGCAAACAATGAATTACATGTGCAACTTTAATATGGTGCACGTTTAAACTACTGCAATTACATTTCACACGAACTAATTCCTCTATGCATTATGTTCACATAATTCAATAAGCATTACATTACATCATTATCCTAACACCATTATGCTGCTGAGTTCACTTTCTCTCAGTGAACTATTCATTCTTTACTAACCAGACATGAGTATACAACTGAATATAAACGAATATAGGTCTGAATACATGTGGGTGCGGCCTATCAGTGATTATGATGCACCCCTACAATTCACAAGAACATTTCGCTCTATCACCATTGCGTAATGAGCCAGTACTTAGTCCCTGCTGCTGGGAGCAACAGAAGAGGAAAAGGAGGGACAAAGAGGCAGGACTGGCAACTAGCAAGCAATGATTTTTAAAGGGCACTGAAACAAACAAATCAAGAGCAGGGGGATGGTTTTAAGCCACAAGAAAAATTACAATAGGTCTCGAATGCTCGACCGAAAAAGGCTCCCCGACTGTCACATCAGCACTTCACAATGCAGACACGAGTCATCTACACGTGCGTGCTTACAACTCTTCTTGAGAATTTGAAAATCATTAAAAACCGTCAATATATATATAAATATTTACTCCAAACCATAAAAGTTGAACTTCAATTTATGGCGAATTACAGGGAATAAGAAATAAGTAATAAGCCACGTCTGAATGATTAATGTACAAATATATAAAACAGGAACATTATGGCATAAGACACATCTTCCATGGAAAATACCATCAACGGTGTCACAATGCAGTGACGCGTGTAAATAGAGGAGAAATGTAAACCCATGCTATTGAACAAGTGCTATGTGCGTGCGACATAGAGAATTGAGCACTATATGTTAAAGGGTTAAAATGCTGACCAGTTTACCCGTTCGTGTTATGATCATGCTCTCATAAGCACTGCAGGCAGACTAGGAGATTCAATCAGTTACCACCAAACTGTTACTAAAGAAAATGAACGGCCAGTTATTTCCTTTGGGTTTGCTCGATGAAAGGTAGAAGAGAAGAGGTTAAACTGCATATGTAACCTCGGTGCCTGGCCCTCCAGTAAAAAAAACAGAAGAAAAAGAAATGTACATTTTATTCTAGTATGCCTGTGCCCTCGCTCGACTGGCCCCAACTCGATTAATTGTGTTTTCTGCAGCCCCTGTGCAGTGAAGTGTAATGACCGAGAGTCCTATTGCATATTCATTCTGTTACCAATCACTCATGCTTGTGCCGCAAATTAAAGCATACTTAGGTAGCTTAGCTAAGCCTTTCATTTAACAAGGTATTTCCACCCTCGACATATTGCTCTTAAGTACAGGCTTAGCCACATCAATCCTCTTTTATTCTTTCACATCTGTACCTTGTTAAAGTTCACATGAACTGTGCTCTCGCCTCATGTGGCTTGACATTTATGACACCATGGTTTAAAGGGATTGTTCTAAAACTGCAGTTTCCTTTACTGCTGCATGCGGGTTTCACAAAGACGGGTGCGTTTATTGTGGAAGAAATACACGAAAATACCTGAGTATCTCGTAGCAAAAAAATATGGGGCAGATTTACAAGCCCCTTGCGCCACTTTTGCGTCACTTTTAACATGGGAAAAGTGACGCAAAAGTGGCGCAAGGGGCTTGTAAATCTGCCCCTCTATGTTTAATGATGAGTGTTTCAAGGAGAAATACATTATTGTGCAGCAATGTACAGGACAACCACAGTTTGTTTTATTTGTGGGGGAACAGAGTGCTACTGATGCAACAAGAGACACGATAAAACGCATACGTATCTTGGAACGCTTGCCTTCTCCTTATGGAAAAACTGGGGGGCAGATTTGCAAGAAAGTGACGCATCTGTATAGATGCGTCACTTTCCCTGCGCCACACTGAGAAACCCTTGCGCCACCATGGATGCACCGTATTTACAATACGGCGCACCATGGCGCAAGGATTGACAGATGCGTCAGAAATTCTGACGCATCTGTTGGGGCAAAAGTCACGCATTGCTGGAGTTGTGTTGCAAGCACGACACAACTCCAGCAATGCTTTTTGAGGCCTATTCCCACTACATTGTTTCACTCCTTAGGCCTGCTTCAAGCAGGCGTAAGGTTTTGACGCAGTGGCGTCCTAGAAGTGACGCAGTGAAATCTTGTAGATTTCACTGAGTCACTTTTATGAGGCCTTCCTGCGTGGAAATGCCCACCCTGCATACATTATACCTGACGCAGGTATAATGTGACGCAAGGCTTTACAACGTGACGCAGCTCCCTAGATGCGTCACGTTGTAAATAGGCCGCATTGCTTGCGCCGCTGTTGCGTCAAAAAAGTGACTCAACTGCAGCGCAAAAGTCACGCAAGGGGCTTGTAAATCTGCCCCTGGATGGGCACCCTTAGGGTGGATGCATGATTATTACAATCATTTATTTATTTTTAGGGGAGTTTTTATATAGTGCGAACTAGACCCGAAGGTATCAGAGCGCTTTCATGAGCACCAGTTGTGTTACAGACAGAAACGTTCATTTTTATGAGGCACATGGACATTAAGGGGCTTATTTACAAGGCTCTTGCGCCACTTTGCGTCATTTTTAACATGGGAAAAGTGACGCAAAAGTTGTGCAAGGGCTTGTAAATCTGCCCCTAAGTGACTTGTCCAGAATCACAAGATGATGAGCGACCCTGCCGAGACTCGAACCTGATTCCCCCGCTGTCGAGGTTTACTCCCCTAGCTGCTGGCCACATCCTTTTCCCAGTTATTGCTATGCTCACAAAGCCACAAAGATGGGTGGTAGATGCCCAGGACTAAAATCTGGTAGTGCTAGGAGAGCTGGTGGTGAGAATTTGAATAGACTCAGATCCCCTCCCCCTCCAGACACAATCGCATCCCCGTTCAGTGGCGTATTACAAAACCAGGAGACACACACGAATACGCTGAGTGTGTTGTTAGTCTTATATTTGGTAATGTGGGTGCCATGGACATGTGAGGCCAGTTGAGAGAGAGTGAGGGAGAGAGAGACGGAGGGAGGGAGAGAGAGAGAGTCAGAGAAAGAGAGAGGGAGGGAGAGAGAGAGAGAGAGAGAGTCCCGCTCCATGGAGGACCCACAGTTCCCTCATACCCCAACAATAAAAAAAAGTACCCCATCTCACTGGCGTGTATTATGTGTATTTCATCAAAACATGGTCTTCACCTCCTTTGGCAGAAAACATCCTGACATGGAGACATTTTTGTTTGACTTATTAATTAAGAGAAACCTGTGCATAGCCTTAAGTTAAAACAATTATTAGTTATCACTGACAGGGCCTATCACATGGGAAGGGTTATCTGTGAAGTGACCTCTAGGCCTATTCCTAACCTCATACCCATCACGAGTAGCTATCTTTATGACAACGGTATGTTACTATTTTGGACTCAGATAATTGTTTTTTTTTGTTTAAGATTGATTGCTTATAATCATGTGAAATGGCTGTGATACAGCAATTCCTGTAGGCGGCCCCAGTCTCAAGGAGAGCCTGTGGAGGATGATTAGCAGATATGTGACTTGCTCAAACCTCGTAGTAGCCGAGTAGAGTACCCTTTTCAGGCTCAGAAATACTTGCAGTTCACCTGCTAGGATGCCATTCCATCAGTCAATATGTGAAAGCACCACTTCCTAGACAACAGACTAAAGTTTTGGGGTTGCAGTACCGCTTCTTTGTACAAAATTTACTCCTGAGATTTCTCATAAGTGGCAAGGCTAGTGTAAATCCCAAAAGTGGTGAATTTCTAGAAATCTATCACTCTGTCGCAGAGGGATTCTGTGTAATGGAGAAATAAAATTTCCTTTCATCAAAGGAGTCGAAGTACTACTTAATTACATTGCTATATTCTGGGGAGTGAGCTGTAAATAATTATGAGAACCTGTGTACGCATGTAGGTAACTAAATGGTTATTTATTTGAAAACGTAAACCACTTTAGTTTGAACATGAATACACTAACTGATCACTTAATGGATTTTTACTGTAGAACATAGGCATAGAATAAAACAGGTAAGGAACCAACCAGGACAGTAACGTACTAATGCTTATAGGTGAAAAGTTAACAAAAGCCTGGAATACTGAGATGTTACACAAAGGCATCAGGGGTCATGAGTGCATTGCTAGGAGCAGGAAAGACAACGACTGGAAAAAGGAGTCTATAAGGCCATCTTGAATTTCTGTATTTTACTTATTTCAGAATGTATAATCCATTCCCTGTCCTTATTAAAGTCAATCAGCTGGAAATATTAGGTCGTTGAATGACTGGGGAAGGGCGGCTATGTGGTCATTGGGTAACAAGCAATGCATCTACCCTGGCATTTTGGTGAAATGATGTCAATGAGGAGTAAATATGTCAATCATTGAAACCCAGAGGAGAGCAAAAACAACGCAAAAAGCCTCTTCGGTAACTTTAGACCAGGGTTTGAAGACTATAAACTTCGTCTTGTCAGGCTATGCTGGAGCATTTTGAAGAGAAGGAAATGGTCGAAATGGTGTCTTGGGAGTTGTCTTATGTCAAGACCTGACATGAGGATCACAGCAACAGAGTGGCTCTTACAATGTGCTGAGACAAACCCCCAGGTACAGAATACTTTCTGATCCTCATGGCAGGCCCATCTTGTCTGATTTTAGGAATTATCCCACCTCATTCTTCTCGTCATTATTGGTCCAGTTCTTGGCAACACCCCTTTGAATCAGTTGTGGATTTCATCTCAATTTCATCCTGCTCTTTAATTCGCTTTGATTGGTAGTCCAGGTTCCCAATTCTGAAATAAATGTAGAGTCCCTGACACACACTCTAGTGCTCTGAGACTACAGACAAGTTGTCGGTACCGCACATCCTGACATTAGGCGTGAGACTGGCACCAGACCATCTGTCTGCCGCATTCATTATTTTAGGTTTAACATCCACAGGAGGTTGAGGTAAGCCAGATGTTTTCATTCAACTTGTCTAAGCTAGCAAATGGTAATTTACCTTATTGTTTCCCAAACTGTTTGCCACAGATTTTAAAATGTTTAGAAACATAATCAAAATATTGCTTTTGCTTTGTCTTCAAGAAAGATTGGATAGATTTGTAAAGGGGTGATGTCCTTGACACCGTGCTCAAAGACATTAATTTTATAATGAACAAGGACACAATGTGCCACCTGAATATAGCATACTCAGAGGCAATCACATAAAGACCATAGTGCATAAATAGCGCTATGTAGAAAACAGTAAATAACTGCACTGATAAAATAGTGGAATATGGCCTCTGCTTGGATGTGTCCATAAAATTGACCTTTTGTCCTGAATTTTGACCCTTTGTCCTGAGTTGTTTTCTGAAGTTTGACTCTGTCCTATCCAGAATTTGCCTCCATGCCAGGTGGTCACCCTAGTCCGGATGACAAAGGTATCAGTGCTTAACTTGTGCCGTTGCTTCCCGGCAGCGGCCCTCCCTGCACTTATTTTTTGGGCATGTTATTCATTTTGCTAGTGCTGCAGGTGGCATTCCCGATCCAATCCTGTAAAAGTGGAAATGTCCTGTGACTGCATGTCCCAAGGACACCAATGCCCTGTGTTGAAGATGCAATTCCACTGTGCATTAGGCTGCTGCTGAGCTTGAGCAGGGTGTGCTTCTATGAGGCCATAGGCACAGACAGTACTGTGCAGTAAAAAGGACAGTATTGTGCTGTCTCCCTAATAATGCCACCTGTCTAAGTCGCTGGTAGCCCATGAATAATGTGGTGGACCCTGTGTTAAGTGCTGTCCAGTGTCAGGTGTTGGTACACTGGCATGAAGGACTCGCTAGTGGAGTTGACCCTGCCGGTGGATTCTGTCCTCTTTGAGCCGAGCCTGCACATTGAGCTCCCCAGCAGCAATAAGCAGTTACAGTGGCTGCTTATAGAGGCTGAGACTGTCCCTGGCTGCGTACAGGCAGCACAACATACAGCACAGAAGGGGCTGAGGAAGGACCTGCAGCGCAAGCAGTCATAACATATGCTGATGCGATCCTATTTGCATGAAAAGACCTACCTTGCTCACTCAGGCCTCAATTCCTGCTCTTCTAACGCCAAATCAAACCTGTTGAGATGAAAAGGAAATCATTTTCATCCTCAGGCCCATCACTGAGCCTGGGATTGCTGAGTTGAGGCGGATGTGTCTACCTGCATATCTGGGGGGGGGTTTCCTTGCCCATAAAACAGGTAAAAGTGACACTGTGCTCTGCCTAGGCATTACCAAAGACAATATATTACTGTATTCCGATCTGTGAAACTTGGAATATAGTTATGAAAAGCACATGTTATAAAAGTATGCCACACATGAGAATTCTTTAATACTTCTGGGTATTTGGAATAATTTGTTGCAATTTTGACATATTGTAAACTCTGCATTTATTAAAAATTAATAAATACCATTCAAAATCCAATACATGTAAAATTAAAGCCTGTTTTAAAGTCTCTACATTTATTCAGACAATCTTTAATATCATGAATATCTAAGTTTTCTAGAGGTGGAAATGCACTTGTGGTAAATCACTACCATTAAACTCTAGTTCCTAATTTTTCCTGCTAGGGTTGATGAGAAGACAGTTCTTGATGTGTGCTTCTCACTTCATGGTACATTATTTCGTGCCTTTGTTCCTTCATTATCAACCTCGCGAACAAAAGAGACAAATACTACAATGACGGGCTGTATGAAACACCTTGCAAATAATTAAACGTTGAAGAAAGAGATCAACCTTTCGGTGAGTCTGTTCCTTTCTTTCCTAATTTATGCAATAAGGCAAAATTGCAGGAGTGCGCCAACCTCAGTGTTAGTCTCTTGAACCAACGAGATATGGAGGCCTGATAAAGGAAAGAGAGTAGTGATCAAGGTGAGAGCTGAAAGATAACAGGACCGTAGGAGAAAAGGTGAAAGCAATGTCAACAAGAGAAAAGAAAGATGAAAGAGAGCAGGGAAGAAGAGAGAGAGGAGAGCCACCAAAATAGAGAGGGAGGGAAAAGGCAGATCAGGTGTGAAGGAGAAAGAGAGAGATGGGACAATAGGGGAGCATAAGCAGGAATGGAGCGGCGAGAAACAAAATAGCTGAGAAGGGGTGGAGAAAAAAACAAGTGGCGTAGAGGTAAAGTCGAGAGAGAGCTGATAAGTACTTCAGTATCGACAGAAAAGAGCTGTTGTAGGGGAAGAGGGAGAAGGGCATAGATAGAAGGATTGACCATTGGATAGAATGAATATGAGGGAAATACAAATGAAAAATAGTGGGAGAGATGTGACAGACCAGGGGAGCACAAAGGAAAGAAAGAAGGGTTACATAGGAGTGAGGCTGGACAGGGGAGGAAGGATACAGTAGAGTTGCATGGGCAGCAGCTGTGGCCACTAGGCCCCATCGCCTCCACAAAGTGATGAACAATGGTCACAACAGCAGGCAATGTCCAGGTGGCTTCTGCAGACACAGAGAAGCATGGTACGTCTATTGCCAATCTTAGCACGCATTCAGGATCTCTGTGGAAAATGGTTAGAATGAATGGTACAAATCATGGAGTGTGTAACACATGGGTATGGCCAACAGTGTGTGACCTGTATTGCTGGGTTGTGAGCTTAGTATGAGGGAAGCTTGCTTGTCTGCTTCTGGCCTCGGTCTCTTTTGAGTTACCAAAATGCCAAAACAGACAATAGAACTGTAAAAAGCAACTGATGGCAGTATTGTACAGAAATACCAGTTTTCTACTGAGATCTTAATTGTTCTTAAGGCGGTGCATACTTGTATTTGTGTGTGGTTATGTCCAAGTAAAAATACTGCACACTGAACTACTGCTGCTTGCGTTACCCTGAAATGAAAAGTTTACCATGGCTGACAGTGTGGTGTAAAATCCACTAATTGAATCAGTTTTGTTTCAAAATTTTCATTCAGGGGGAAAACCCCCACACACTTCTTTTTCAGTTTGGTTTGCTCACTGCGCTCTCGCATTTCCATCAGGTCGCTTCTTTATGCCGCACCACGTTTAAAATCCACCAGCCTCCACTGCATTTCCTCCCAGTCCCTGGTGGTACTGCTTTTGTAAAAATAATGACTGTGGAAAGCAGAACTAAAATAAACTTTACTACTTTAATTGCAAACTCTTTTGTGACACCCAGCAAACATTCTTTCATATTTTAGTTGCATGCTTGTCTCCTTGGTTCTGTTAATGAGATATCCTCTTCTGTTATCATTTATTCAGAAAGACTACTTATCATTCCCATCGGTGCTTAATTTGGAAAAGAATAAGTGTGGGGCCCAAAATGTTGCTTGGAAGCTCGTGCTGGCACTACGGAACATTGGGGTGCCAAATATGAAAGCTGCCTATACTTGATTTCACCTCTTGCCTCTCCATCCAACACCAGCTGCATTTTATTTCACTCTTGCAGGTTCTTTTTCATCCCTGCTTTCTCCCTTATCACTATTTCCCGGTCTTTCTCTTACTTCTTATTCTCCTCTTGGCATATTTTTTTGCTCTTGCTCTGGATCAAAGTCTTATGAGAAATAATAAGTGCTGGTTCCTAAAAATAAGTGCCCGAGAGGCCCACCTGAAAACCTTGGCTCAAATTAAGCGCTGATTCCCATCACACCTCACACCACTCGTTGGTTTAAGAGACTAACACTGTTCAGTTGAAAAGTGGGCGAGGCGCTTGTAGTATTTAAAATGGTAAATCCTAAAAGAAAGCTACAAATACCCTTATTTTACACTCTACACTTTTTGAGTGGTGTAACGATTATCTGTTTCTGGCTTTAGGACAATGGCATGTCTACAGAGTTTTCTAAATTATTCTGGGCCTGATTCACTAGAACTAACTAGTCAAAAACATGAAAGTTAGTACTTTTGTATTCATAGATTACACTTACTCATTTTGGTATTCACAGAATGAACTTACTCATTCATGTATTCACAGAAGTTAGTAGTCCTAACTTTAGACTCTCTAAATGCCTCTGTGAATACTGAAGTTCTTAAAGTTAGATTTTTCTCAGTTTATGAGTAGTGAGTTCTAACTTACTACTCCTAAACTGAGAAAATCCTAACTTTAAGACTTTTCGGTATTCACAGAAGGCATTTAGGAGTCCTAAGGTTAGGACTACTAACTTCTGTGAATACCGAAATGAGTAAGTTCATTCTGTGAATACCAAAATGAGTAAGTGTATTCTGTGAATACCAAAAAGTACTTAACTTTACGTTTTTGACGTAAGTTAGTTCTGTGAATCAGGCCCTAAGTGCCTGACTTTCTGAAGACCAAACTCAAAAACCTGCAATTGTTGTATTTGTTAGATGTATGCTATATTTGTTAGATCTAATGTCTATGAAGCTAGACACAAAATGTTTTGATTTTAGAATGCTGATGATACACAACTCTACTTGACAGTCTGCTCTGCTTCAGACATCCAAAGCCTCAAAGGATACTTGCACATCTTCCAGAGATGGATTTCCTGGACCTACCTGAAGCTCAATCCAACCAGGATAGATTTTGTTCTATTTGTAAAAAACAGCAAACAAGAAATAGTATAAACCTGGCTCATTTGCATGAACCTTGATGGCTTTGAACAACAGCTTTCACCAAATGCCATGAAACTTGGATTCACCCTGGACACCAACCTCATCCACAAGGAAAAAATGAAGGATGACCTGGTACCAGCTGTGTCTTCTAAGG
The DNA here is from genome assembly GCA_963921515.1 of Calotriton arnoldi. Classification (NCBI taxonomy): domain Eukaryota; kingdom Metazoa; phylum Chordata; class Amphibia; order Caudata; family Salamandridae; genus Calotriton; species Calotriton arnoldi. The sequence goes on from CAWUFW010010308.1 coordinate 115,786, forward strand.
AAAATTAAACTGTCTCTGCCAGCAACCGACTAAGACTGCTGATCCAGCCCTCATACTTTTTCATCTAGAAGGTGGTAACACCCTTGTTAGAAATTGGGGTCTCTAGTTGGCAGAGGTAGGTTCCTTTGTCCAAATAGGGACCCTTGCTTCTAGTCAGAGTAAGGGGGATACACTTCTAAAATAACCCCTGCTCACCCCCTTGGTAGCTTGGCACAAGCAGACAGGCTTATCTCAGAGGCATTGTGTAAAGCATTTGTGAACAGAGTAATACAGTGAAAACACTACAAATGGACACCACACCAGTTTAGCAAAATAAGTAATCTTTATCTAAGCCAAACAAGACCAAAATGACAAAAATCCACAATACAGCAAAAAAAATATGACTTTCAAATGGTAGAAATAGTTCAGTTCAAAGCAAACTGCATATGCAACACTTTTGACACAAAGTACCTTGGATGCGTCGTGCACACAAACAAAAAGGGCTGCAGGGAAGGTGATGCGTTGGTTCCTTACACTCAGGGAAGGTGATGCGTCGGTTCCTTGCTCCGGGGTAGGTGATGCGTCGGTTCCTTACTGCTGCGCAGGGGAGGTGATGCATCGGTTCCTTACCGGAGAGGAGGTGATGCCTTGGTTTCTTACTGCATGGGGAGATGATGGGTCGGTTTCTTACTGCATCCCCCAATGATGCAACAGACCTGGCGCCATGATACGATGCGACAATCCGGGATGATGTGTGGGTTCTTGCAGCCGCACAGCAGGGCTTGCGTCGGAATTGGTGCGGTGATCTTGGTGATCGGTGCACTCGATGCTGTGTGCGGCGATTTCTCGAGCCACGGGCAGGCGATGCGACGATTTCTTCGGCGATGCGTCGGAAACAGGTGCGGATACGTCACGCTTCTTGTTGTTGCATTGCTTTTCCAGCTCCCAACAGCCAGAACAACCTCCAGAAGCCCAGAACAGCTACAGGCACCTCTTGGCAGGTCAGAACTCCCAGTAAGGAAGTTCAGGGGAGCTGGGGGTGAAGTCTTTGTGTCCCTGAGACTTCAGAACAGGAGGCAAGCTCTTCTTCAATCCCTTGGAGATCTTCCTCAAGCATGGGACACAGCAAAGTCCTTTTTCCCTTTCCTTGGCAGAAAGTAGCCACTGCAGGCCTACCCCAGACAGCAAACAGCACAGGGGCAGTATTCCTCCTCAGTTTCTCCATCTCTTCTCATTGGCAAAGGTTCCTCTTGATTTCCCAGAAGTTATCTAAAAGTCTGGGGTTTGGGCCCCTCTTTTTATACAGTAAATCTCTTTGTTCTCTCCTGGCCCAGGGCTCTGAGCCCAGTCCAAACCAGTTCAGGGGGGCACTTTGCAAGTGCACAGCCTCCATTGTCAGTGTGAGCCCTGGTTCCAGACACACCACAGGGGGGGCGGAGCCATCATTGTGGAAGGCAGGCACAGCTCTATTCAGGTGCAGGTACTACTCCTCCATCCACTCCAAATGCAGACCAGGCCTATTCAGCATGGCGCTGACTCATCCAGGCTCTCTGTAGCCACTGCACATCCCCAGCCCCTGACACTCCAAAGCCAGACATGCAATACACAAACCTAGCAGAGGCATACTGGATGGCTAAGCAAGAAAATACCTACTTTCTATAAGTGGTATTTTCAAACACAGAATGTAAAAATCACCCTCACTAAAAGATGCATTTTAACATTCTTAGTTCAGGCATATCAAACTTTATTTTCCTACCTTGTTCCCAGGGGTAGTTATGTTTATAAGATGTTATAAACAAACTCCCCATTCTGTCCCATGGGAACAGATAGCCTTGCAATAGTGAAAAATGAAATTGGCAGTATTTCACTATCAGGACATGCCACACACACCAGGGCATGTCCTACCTTTCACATACACTGCACCAGTAGCGGCTCGTGGTGGGAGTGCTGCGGGGCGGTGGGGCTCGGCGGGGGAGGAGCAGGGTGGGGGTAGTAAACTACGGCATATGGGCGAACAGAGGTAAGTAAAACAAATAAATAAATAAAACGAATTTCATTGCGCGCGCTGCATTGCCAAATTGCAAGTATTGTGGAGTTTCGTTTTGCCGCACCGCGCACGACGAATACAATGTGCGGTAGTGTGCAGTGAATACCTCCCCTATGGCCGTCACATCTCGTTGTATCTCATCTTCTCTATCTCGGATAGCTAGGACATGATTTGCCATTCGGGGCGGTCGAATAGTCTCGGCAAGGGCTTTGCCAGGGCGCTCTCCTTCACCGTATCTACGCGCCTTGTGATATTTTCCTCGGAAGAGGCATTCCCTCTCTGCCTCCACCTGGTATTCTATTAGGGTCTCCCGTATTTTGGCCATTATGGGACCGTCGCTCGCCCCGTGCATCGCCGCCTCCAGCTGTTTGAGCTGGTTGTCCAGTCGCGCTATAGTAGCGCGAATGTCATTGAGGATTCCCCCCCCTTTGGCCATGCAGTGGCCTCGTATAGTGACTTTCAGCGCTTCCCATACCGAGGCCAGGGACGGAACGGAATCTATATTGAGTCGCAGATATTCTTCTAGCGTTTCCCCCAGTTCAGATCTGAACACTGCATCCAGAAGCATTGTGGGTTGTAAGCGCCACTGTCTAGGCTGGGGGGACATCCCTGGGGGTGTCATCAGCATTAACACGGGGGAGTGATCTGAGTAGGTACGCGCGAGATGTCAGGAGGAGTGAGTATGTAATGCGATATCTTGTGATACGAGCCACATGTCCAACCTGGACCAGGTGTTGTGTACTGCCGAGTGAAATGTGCCTTCAGAGTGTGTCGGGTGATGGTGGCTCCAAAGATCTACTAGCAGATTGTCCACTACTATTTGCTGAAGTAGGCGCTGCGCTTTGGTATAATGATGTGGCATAGGATGGGAGCGGTCGTGGGGTGGGTGCAGTGTTAGATTAAAGTCGCCCCCCCAGATAAGATGGTCGAGCCTATGTTCACAATTTGCGCCCACAAGGTAATGTAGTAATCCGCATTGGGGCCATAACTGCACACCAGCATTACAGACTCAGAGGCCAGTCTTCCCCATGTCATGCAGTATCTCCCCTGCGGGTCAAGCTTTGAGCCTTCCTCGATATACGGTACCGCTCTTTTTATGAGTATTGCTGCTCCTCTGGAGTATGTAGAGTATGAGGAGAAATATCTGTGCGATGCCCACCTCGTGGCGAACTGCGGCTGCATTTGGGGGGATGTATGTGTTTCCTGTAGCATAGCTATGCTGACCTGGTGTCTGTCGAGGTAAGCTAGGATGTGCCTTTTCTTTTTAGGATTCCCCAATCCTCTAATATTCCAGGTAAGCAAACTCAGTCCCGCTGCAGTATTGGTCTTTCGCACTTCATCAGCCATCACCCATTTCCTTGAGTGGCCATATTCGTGTCACATCTGTGCTGATGTCTACGATTAAGAGATTCCTGCACATTCTGATTGTGGTGGTGAGTGTGTAAAAAAGCCAATTCTGTAATGTCTACCCCCCTTTCCCAACGTCCCTCCCACAACGGCGACCCCAACTTGCCGTGTACATTGTCCACCCTCTGAATTCCTCCCCGTACAGCCCAGAGCATTGAAAACATACGCAACTTATGCGTCATCATATCCCTGAGTAGGTAGTGCCCAGCCATGTTATTAGGTAAAGTGCCTGGCGCAGCAGATGGAGATCCCTATTCATGAACAGACCTACACAGTGTAGCATTAAATATAACAGCAAAAGCCTTCTAGAGGCATTGATGTCCCTTGGTGAGGATATCGGGCTTTCAAAACAACTAGGGCAAGTGCCCAACATAACAAACCCCACTACAGGGGGACAGGGGTGCTCCCTTGGAGACGTGTTTCCCAGGGGGCGCAACAGCTCCTCCCACACTCTAGTAGCGTGTGGAGAGGGGCCCTGACACCTCGTTACTGTATCCAACAGTGCTCCCACCTTCCATAATAGAGTTTACAGATGCGGCATCGTGGCGTACATTAACCTTGTACTATGTTACCTTCAGGTGTGGACCAGTGTCTATACCAGTAGTGTTCGTATGAGCACCTATTATCATCGGTTCGTTAAGTGTCTGTTGATGCTCTCAGTCTTCTGCTTGTATCGCCAGGGCGTCTTGAGCAGGTGTCGGTGATCGCGCCGTCTTCTTGGCCGCCAGTCCTGTTTTTTCATAGAAGTCCGCCGCCTGCTGTGGAGTGTTGCAGAGCTGTTGTTTACCTTCGTAGGTGATCCGCAACCGTGCCGGATAGAGCATCGCATATTCCACGCCGTCCTGTTGAAGCTTCTTCTTTATAGGAGCAAATTTCTTCCGTGCTTCCTGGACATTAAGAGTAAAATCAGGGTAGATTGAGATGGCATTATTTTCGAAAACCACGTCTTTCACCTCTCTTGCTCTCCGGAGGGCCGCGTCGCGATCACGATAGTTGAGCAGTCTCGCAACTATAGGCCGAGGCGCTGCACCCGGCGGAGGCCTCGGGGCCAGTGTGCGATGCACTCTTTCAACTATTAGCATTCTGGAGAATGCCTCCTGGCCAAAGCACGTAGTCAGCATCCGTTCTACATAGTCTTCGAGCTTCCCCGTGTTGGTGGATTCGGGAACGCCCGTAATGCGTATGTTATTCCGCCTTGAGCGGGCTTCGATATCTTCATTTTTTGCCGCAATTACCTTCAACAGCCTGTCTATGTCGGTGAGCTGTCCCGCCGCCTGCATATGGTCGTCCTCTAGGGTAGAGATATGTGCTTCAGCCTCCTGGATCCTCCCATCTTGCTTTTCAATCTTCTGGGTAATCTGGTCCATTCTGGCGCATATGGAATCCATTTTTCCTTCGATTGAGGCAAAGCTCGTTTTCATTGTATGCAGCAGTGTCTTCATGTCCACCTCAGCTGTACTTTGCACCTCTGGATTGGCGGTATCCTGTTCTGGGTCCGTCAGTTGTCCTCTCGTCGTCTTTCGAGTGTCGAAGGTGAGTTTGGGTTGCTTGCCATCTAGTTTCCCCATTGTCTCGACCTGCTCAGGGGATAGGTTGCGCCTTCGCCTGTCTTCTCTCCCCAAAGCCGTTGCCGCGAGCAGCGTCTCCAGCCGATCGCGCTGTAGTGGATCAGGGTGGGCACCGCTGCGTCTGCAGTTGCAGGTTTATGGCTGCGTCTGGTTCTTCAGCCCGGTGGACATCTATTGTGGTCCTGCCCTGATGCGGATAGGAGTTCTCAGGGGACACACTTACTCCCCCACCAGCCGGTGCGTGGGGTGCACAAGGTGTTATCCCCAGGGAGTGCGCAAGGATCTAGGGAGTGTGCGTAGGAGCGAAATGGGTGTCCCTCATTCACCCAGTAGTATGCCCAATCCAGAGTCTAGTGGATCTGCGGCCAGTCGGTCCGCGCTCGCCTCGTCGCGCAGGGGCATTCAGCAACAGGACCCACCATCCGCACAATAGGAAGGCCTTCAGGGGCCAATCCCTGCTCAGCGGCGCAGAATTGCCAGCAGTTCAATCGTCCAACAGTAGGCCAAGGTACCGCTGTGCCGATCTCCACCTTCCAGCCTCTCAATATCAAGAGCAGCAATCAGGCCAATTATACGCTGCACCCCGCCTCCTCCAGGCAGCTGCGCGCCGCCGTGGTGTGACTCCCCAGGCAAGGGTATCCCTCGATGGCGACGGGGGGGGCAAGCGGAGATCCGTGATTAAGGCGCTCTCCGTATCAGCCTCCGTGGCACGTCCCCCAACCGGGCCGCGCGAGCCAGCGCGGTGACAAGCTCAGCGCAAGACAGGCGGCGCCCGCCGGTAGGGCCCACCACGCAGCGCACCGGAGCGTGCAGTGGCAGCGGTAGGGATGTCGCACGTCTGGTGCCTCTTTAGCATTCCTCCTCTGAGATGCAGTGCGGGGGTGGTATGCGGATCAGTGGCCTCGCGGCGGGGCAAGCGCAGCACACCGGACCTTATTTACTCACGGTAGGCCGCAATCCCCAGGATCGCGTGATCGCGCTCCCCACCGGGGATCCTCAGCGAGCGCTCGGCAAGCGGGCGTATCGGTGTGTTCTCCCTCAGCTCCGCCCGTTTATGGCTGCGCCTCTGCACATCAGACACGTGCCGCCTCTTCTACCCTTTCACGGCCAGCATCGGCCGACGGTCCGGCACAGTAACGTTCCTCCGGCCCCCTTAGCAGCAAAGCGGGCCCACCAGTGGGGGCGTAGCCGTCCGCCTCGCGTTCCACAGGCCGCAGCTGAGCCCAGTCGTCTGCAGCGCCGTCACAGCTTCTGACAGCTCGCAACTTGCACTCTCGATCGCCGCTTCGGGGTTATCGATGGTGGGATCTTCTCCCGGATTCAGGATAAATAATGATTAAGTTGGTCAGGGCGGACAGAGCCTCACTAAGATGCGGCCATCTTTTCGCGCGCCCCCTAGCGTCTCATACATGCATACATACTTACATACTTACATACTTACATACACACATACATCCATACATACATACATACATACATACATACATACATGCATACATACATACTTAAATACATACATACTTGTCAGTTAACCAAGGATATGTCTAAGGCTGAAAACCAGAGAGTAGGAGCATTTTTTGACTCACAGTAGCACAGTAGCACCAATGGTATATCCCTCTCCAAGCAGAAAGGACAGTAGAAAACAAAATGTTTCATCTTAATTTAACCAAGTATGGATTATTGAGGGGGCATGTCCAAGCAACATGGTGGACAACACCTAAAAGCCTGGAGCTTTTGCCATCCTTACAGAACCCTACAACATCCTGTGCCTGAAAAATTATAAAACGGTACCTGCGAGGGAACAGGAGCACATGGAGGCCGGGATGTTGACTTTTTTCACTGGATGTGAAGCTGTGTGAGGCTGAACTTGGCGGAACAGGGCCTGTGATGCCATGTCGGAACTTTGCTGTTACAAGTATAATAAGAAGGGACATGGGCTTGGGAAGGCACACACTGGCGGCGGAGTATACTTCCCCTCCGCAGTGATCCTGGAAGTGGGAGGGTCGAGAGCCAGCCTGAATCTCTGTGTAGGGCTCTGGCATGCGAAACAGCTTTGACAGGCCCTGTTGGCCTTTAGACGGTGCTGGACCTGAGCGCGTACCATACAGGCAGGTAATGAAAGGGGCTGGGGCCCAGTAAAGGGAGTTTGAGCCCCAGGGAGAGATTGGACCCTGCTGTGCCACTGTTGGAGTGTAGGCCTGGACTATATCTGCCGGACAGAGGGCGCCATCGCTCAGGGGGCAGTTAATGGCTGGTTGCAGGGCTGGGAGTGGTGTGCCCTCACAGGGCCCACTTTGAGGAGGCCCCCTTCTCCCCTCCCTCTGTCCCATGGGCTAGGACTGATGGGATCAGGCTCTGCGGAGAAATAAGAGAGAACACTATAGTGCTGCCCTTTTGCCATATGGCGCTATTGAGAAGGAATGATGAGGAAGCCCCTGACTACGGGCACTGAGGAACCAAGAAGGATGCTCCAGCAGGGTGGGGAAGGTGCTTCTATGTCATTTCTATGCTGTCCTTGTTTTTAGGTTTCGCCTAGCGTTGCAGCGCGAATGCGCTGCCATCGCTTTTCGAGGCATGCAGTATACACTATAGTGTGGAAGCTTCGTGGAAGCTCCGCCCACTCTCTGGCCCATCTTCTTCATTGGCTTAGGTTATAAATGCTGCCTTCCGATTGGTTTTAAGCTTGTTAGTCCCTCCCCATGTCAGCCATGTCAGTCATTTGAATCCTTCCATGGCTATTGGCCCCTTTACTGCATAGACTACTTTCTTCCCGTCCCTCCCTACCCCTCCTCCCGCAGTCCGTGACTTCTTGGGGCCCCGCCCCCCTCCCACGCACTCCTGGCTGTGCTCGTGCCTTCTCGCGCCTGCCTGCACTCCCGTTTTCAATGAAATAGGTCTCACGTAAATGCGAGTCCTATTGCATTGCCAATGCTTGTTATTTATCGGCAGGGTCTGAGACGAACCACTCTCGCCCAGAGACGTTTTAATACATGGGCAAAGCGGGCTCTGGTCCAGGCCCCAGCCATTCTGGGGAGCCTGTGACAGCCTTCTCAACTGTCTGCCTGAGCCAGCTGTGTTCTGCAGAAAAATCTTCCCGGATGACCTTGAATGATTCTTAAAAGTCAATTGTTTAAATACCATGTTCTTTTCAATTATTTTTTGAAAGGATGATGTGTGGGAGTTCATTACAGAAATTGTGTGCTTATGTGTTTTGAAGCCATGCAACATCCATGAAAAGTTTTTTTAGATCGAAACAGTACCTCACTTGTAAGGGGCTCACACAGATTATTTTCAAGATCATTAGTGAGATGTTGCTGCATCATTATTGAAAAAACACACAGCACTAGACTGCCTTTTTGTGCACATATTCTGAATGTTAGATGTTAAGACTTGTAGAACTTGCAGTTACGTCTAATGCGTGGCACATCTTTACCTGTTTTTTTTTGCATATTACATCTCACTTACTTTATGTTTCAGCACATTTTAACATTAATAGAGTAGGAATATGGTCTCTACCGTCACAAAAGCTGCCCGAACAAGAGTCATTTATGAGAGCACCTTCCCTACAAGGTCACTTTTCCAGTCACATATTCCTACAAGAAAAGACAAAGACATCCAGTCCTGTGCTGGGGCCACATTCCACTTTCATGTGTAGTGCTCAGCTGTTGTGCAAAATTTTCTAAAATTCTGTCACTTTTGTGAGGGAAGCTTGATTGCGTCTTTCCATGTGCGGAACCAGCTGTGTGTGTGAAGACAGTTTCCAGTGCTGCTGCTCATACCGTACCTGTGAGGGTGAGGCCTGCACTTGCTTTGGCCTGTTCTATGTGAGGAATGATTAAACATTTGATGCACCTCCCTTGTTTCAGGGACCTCTGCATGAGCTGCTGCTGCCCACATTGGCCTGTTGTCCGTGTGGAGGGACCTTGCAAACGTAATCCTTCATTTGCTTGTTCAGTTCTGTCTCTGAGATAAGCGTTCACTGGTGATGCCTGTTTGGTGCCTGAAGGAAGCTTGCATTGCTGCTGCCCGTTCTTTTTGTCAGTGTCTTTTGCAGCACTGATACAAAATAAATAAATAACCTCTAACTACTCTGTTAGATTTGGGGTCTCTAGTTGGCAGAGGTAGGTACCTTTGTCCAAATAGGGACCCTTGCGTCTAGTCAGGGTAAGGGGGATACACTCCTAAAATAACCCCTGCTCACCCACTTGGTAGCTTGGCAGGAGCAGACAGGCTTATCTCAGAGGCAGTGTGTAAAGCATTTGTGAACACATACAGTAATCCAGTGACAACACTACAGATGGACACCACACAGGTTGTATATTAAAAATAAGTATATTTTATATAGATTTAACACAAGACCACAAACGACAAAAATCCACAATACTGTACTTAAAAATAGTAGAATTAGCTTAGTTCTCTTTGGATGGTAAATGCGACACTTTGAGTTCAATGTACCTATGGATGCGTAACGCTATACAACGAAAGTGTTGCAGGGAAGGTGATGCGTCGGTTCCTTACACGCAAGAACGTTGATGCGTCGGGTCCCTACTGCTGCGTAGGGGATGCGTCGGTTGTTCTCCGCGTGGGGAGGTGATGCGTCGGTTTCTTACTGCGCTTTCGTGGCGATGCGACCAGCAGCGCCGTGATGCGATGAAGATTCGGTGCGATGAAACAAAATGGTGTCTTCTTCTTGATGCGACAACGATGCGTGCATGCCCGACGGCCGTGCGGCGATTCAACGATTCTTCTGAGCCGTGACAGGCCCTGCGACACGCTTCTCTGGTGATGCGACGGCGTCTTCTGCGACGGCGACACTCTTCTCCAGGGATGCGGGCGCCTCGGTGATGCGATGCAACAGCGGCAGCGGCGGCACACTTTCTCAGCGATGCGACGACAGCGGCTACAGCAGCGACACTCTTCTCCGGTGATGCGACAGCGTCTGCTGCGACGGCGACACTCTTCTCCGGTGATGCGAATCGCTTCGGGTGATGCGAGGGCGACAGCGGCGGCACGCTTCTCCGGTGATGCGACGGCGTCTGCTGCGACGGCGACACTCTTCTCCGGGGATGCGATGACAACGGCTGCGGCGGCGTCACTCTTCTTCGTCTTGAGTCGCGCTTCCAGTTGCCAGCGACACGCAGTCTCTCAGAAGGCCCAGCTCAACAGCAGGCACTTCAATTCCCAGCAAGGGAAGGCAGGGGAGCTGGTTGGTGAAGCCTGTTGTCCCTGAGACTTCAGCAGGAGGCAAGCTCTATCTCAAGCCCTTGGAGATCTTTTACAAGTTGATGAAAGTACACACAAAGTTCCTTTCTCCTTTCTTTGGCAGTCAGGCAACCACTGCAGGCCAATCCCCCAAACAGCACTCAGCTTAGGGATAGTCTCCTCAGTTTCTATGGTTCCTCTCCTCAGCAAAGGTTCTTCTTGTTTCCTAAAAGTGATCTAAAGTTCTGGGGTCTGGGTCCCCTCTTTTATACTCATATTCTCTTTGTTCTCTGAAGGCAGAGAGGCCTTTGCCTAGTCCAAACCAGTTCTGGTCAGTCCTGGAGCACTTTGTTGACAAGACTCCTTCTTTCCTTTCACAGTGTAGGCCAGGGACATCAGACGCACCACAGGAGGTGGAGCCAGCATTGTGGAGGGAAGGCACAGCCCTATTCAGGTCCCAGGTGCAACTCCTCCCACCCATCTATATGCAGATCTCTCTATTCAGCCCTGGGCTGACTCACCCTGTCTCTTGGAATCCCCCAGCCCCTGTCACTCATAAACCAGACATGGAATACACAACCTAGCAGAGGCAGGCCTGGATAGTTAGGCAAGAAAATACCTACTTTCTAAAACTGGTATTTTCAAACACAGAATGTTAAAACCAACTTCACTAAAACATGTATTTTATCATTCTGAGTTCAGGCATACTAAATGCGTTTTTCTACCATGTTCCCTGGGTCAGTTAGGATTATAAGATGTAATAATCAAACTGCCCATTCTGGCCTATGGGGAACAGGTAGCCTTGCAATAGTGAAAAACGAAAATGGCTGTAATTCACTATTAGGACATGCCACACACACCAGGGCATGTCCTACCTTATACTTACAATGCACCCTGCCCTTTGGGCCTACCATAGGGGTGACTAATATGCAGAAAGGGAAGGTTTAGGACTGGCAAGTGGGTGCACTTGCCCAGTCAACATGGCAGTACCAGACTGCACACAGGCTCTGCAATGGCAGACCTGAGACACACTTTTACAGGCTGCTTCTGTGGGTGGCACAACCAGTGCTGCAAGCCCACCAGCAGCATTAGATTTACAAGCCCTGGGCACACTCAGTGCACTGTACTAGGGTCTGACAAGTAAACCAATCCAGCCAATCATGGAGTCACTAATCCATACATCAATTTATACCAGAGAGCATATGCACTTTAGCACTGATCAGCAGTGGTAAAGTGCCCAGAGTCATAAAACAGACAACAACAGGTCAGAAAAAATATAGGAGGAAGGCAAAAAGTTCCGGGATGACCCTGCAAAAAGTGCCAAGTCCAACATACTCCCTTACTGTTAACAAAGGGTATCGCTCCAGAAATAAATACACACAACTCCATAAATAATAGAGCCAATTTCCTGAGACATAAATCATTACATAATAATTATCAATTCTTTTTTATTTTCATCCTTGTTGAGACACAAGGAAATGTAACAATTTCCATATGTTTTTCTTTCTAAATTTTCCTTATATTATACACATTTGTATACACAAAAACCCCCATCTATCCATCAGTGACATTGACATCACATGAATACATAAAACACGCATACCACACTCTCACATACATAACATTCCATTAAAAACAAAAAAGGATGCATCAATGCTCTCATGTCAACTGAACAATACAATATCAATTTTAACAAGTTTTGTAGTTAATAAAGCCAAAAAGATCTTATGTTATAATACACAGTCAGACAGCTATTAACATAGAAACATTTCAAATTCTATGTGTCGTATAATGAAGATCATGTTTTCATTTGTTCAGCAGAAATTGCGCACTGATACCTGGACTGTCCAAAGGATGTTAGCTTTGCTATTGTCTCTACTGTGACTGTTCTGTTTCCCAGGTAGGCTTGCACTGCTGCTGTGTTAGTGTGTCCTTTTCTGAAATGTTTAGTGTTCAACATTCTCCCAATGCTTAAACGTGTCAGATGTGTATACTCCTTAAAGCTATTTGAAACATATTGAATTGGATCAGTTGCAGTGTGATAATTTGTTGTTGGCTTTCAAGTTTGACATCATAATAATTAGCTATAACCTGTCTTCAGGGTGCTCCATACAAGTGAGAACATCTTTCGAACTGGCTAGATATTTTCCCATGCTGGTACCTGAAGGATGCCCCGTCTGTACTATTGTACCAGTTTTCCCGTTTGTACTGTTGTACCAGTGCTTCCGTTTAGGTCTATCTTTGTTTAGAATTGTCAGTATTGTCCATTATTTCTCACAGGTTACTGTCACTAGCCCCACTGTTATGTGTTCTCATTAACTGCCTATTACATCCACTTGTATCAGTGCTAAAGCTGAGACAATCCCCCATTACACTTGCAGCTCATTTTAATTGAATCACTGGCAACCAATGAAATATACAGGATGCCAACTGCATGGTGTTCAGCCGTGCTCTCTGGCCCTGAGTGTTCAACTGTAAGTATCTGGTGTCCTGTTATGTATTTTTGCCCTAGCCTCGCACTACTCTGGTATGTGTGCAGAGGCATAGGCCTGTCCTGTGCCATGAGGGAGATCTTGAACTTGTCTGATAGCCAGCTTCCCAGAGATGAGGAAACATCACTTGAATTTTTGCTATCCTGGAAGAAACTGTTCTCCTTATATGAAGCACTTAGAAGCCTACCTACATGCAGAGTGAGAGACAAAGCTCCCCAACTCTGTGGAAGGTGTGACCAGTCACGGCTCCTGCAGGTAAACGCGGTGGTGCAGGGTGGGGGCGGGGCAGTGCACGGGGTGAAGTCGGCAGATGACGGAATAGGATTTATTTATTTATTTTATTTTCCCAATTATGTCGTCCGTCGACTTCCCCCCTGCAGCCCTGCACGCTGCCCCGCCCAACCTTGCTTACCTGCAGGAGCCGTGACTGGGTGTGACTATCCAGGAAGTACCAAAAACTGCAAGACTCAAGTTATGACTGGGTCTTCCAGGAGAGGGAAGACTGCAGAGAATTATATGCGAGCCCAAGGAGTGGAAATGCTGGTCCAACGCCTGCCATAGACCCCACCAATGCCCAGTATCTGTGTTCACCAAAGGACTTCTGGTGGCAGTTCCTGCTGCCCAATCCTGCAGCAGCCTACCAACGCTGAGGTTGATTCCTGCAACCAACGCATCTTCTCCAAAAAGTGTTAGAGAGTGGAGATGTGTATTGCTGGTTTCCTCAACTGCCACAGAGAGAATTCAAAAACCTGTGTTGTGGTGAAACTGTATCAAGGGGACTATACTGAATTATAATTACTGAACTGGTGGTTATCTACACCAGAATCTTGTTTCATGCTACTCAAACACTCTAGCCCTAGGGACATCTGCCTGGATTCATGACAGGAGGGACACCTGGGTAAAGGGGGTAATGGGGAAAGGTGTGGGTGGTATTCCAAGGCACATTAGCCAAAGTGAGGGTGCATTGTACCTGCTACTATTATCTGGCATTCCATTTTGAGGGTATGCATTGAAGTACTTTTCTAAGCATTTCACTTCATTGAACATTCAGTTATTGCACTTTTGGTGTTTGCTGAGTTCTGAGCTTGTGCAACTCATGCTATCTCCCTCTAGAAGCCTGTGACTGCTTGCCATTGCTACCACTGAGAGTCAAAATATGTATACTTAATTAATTTTAAAATTTGAATCATTTCATGCTTTATCCTACATAATAATGATAAATTAATGGTAAGCCTTAACATGTATACAACCTTACACTTGAAAGGAAACCTCTGAAATTAAGTCATGATCTAAACATTTTCCTCTTCATTTTGACATTCTCTCAAGGATTGTAGGCAACAATATCTGCCCGATAACCTGCTATCAACCTATAATTTGCCACCCCCTAGTGACCAGATGCCTAAGGCCTTTTGTGCGTCCCAGTTACCACTGTGCATGGAGACATTAGTGGACACCAGGTTTTGCACTGCTTGCAATTCGGCAATACGTTTTTTGGGAGACTATTGTAAACTGTGTAGCAATGACCTAAGCACATGCAAGTTCATTGTGGTGTTTGGTTTGAAAGAGTGGAAGTACTTTCCGGAGGAGTGATGGTTGCCAATTAATTCCTTTTACCACTGCATTGATTTGTTGAGAGAAGTTGCTGTACGAGTTAAAAAGAAGGACTCCCTGTTTTTGGCTTCTTGGGCCAGATATACAATGGTACTGGCTGCAAAAAGTGGTTATTTGCGACCCAAGTTTTTGTGACTGGTATTTAATTTTGTAAAGTGAATGTACTAATAGGTTGAGTTGTAAAATATCAAATCAGAGGGGGGACCTGCCTAATTAAAATTAATTAGACAGGTTGCAAATTGTGACCTACCCCGATTGGCTACCTTCACATGGGTGGGTGGTGGCCTGCGATGGACAACAGACCACCACCATCCCTGTGAAAGTATTTTAAAATAGATTTTTTCTAGAGCAGCCCAATTTTCTTAATGGAAAGGGGGTCTTCTTTAAAAAATGCGAGCAGGCAATGGCCCCCTGGAGCCCTGCTTATTCCTCCTGAAGATGCCACTATGATTCACAAAGGACAAAGAGCCTAAAGGGGTCTAAAGGAGACCCCTTCCCCTTTGTGGATCATTTACATCTTTAACCTGGAAATTCGGTTACAGGTTAATGGTGAGAAAGAGGAATTACGGTTGCAATATATTGATACATATGTCAGCCGTGGTCCGCGCAGGTAACAGCGGTGGGCCCGGGGGCCGGGTGGGGGGGTTATTTCGAGGTACGATGCAGAGGGAAAATTAATTATTTATTTAATTTTCCCTCGGCATCGTCCCTAGAAATTACCCCCACCCGGCCCCACCGCCCCACCGCTGTTACCTGCACGGACCGCAGCTGACATATGGTACCGATTCACAATTTTTAGGGAACTCCCAAAACTCATCCCTTCCAAATTGTGAGTCAGAAGCCATTTCTAAATCCATTTTTAAGTCGGTAAATCTTTAGTGACTTGCAAAGTGGGTTAAGTAGTTAAAAATAATAGATTTTTCAGTCTCACCCTGTCATTTTGTTGATCACAGAATTTGTGACTGCTAAACACCTTAGTACATGTGGCCCTGTACCATCTCCCTTTTACATCTCTCCGCAAGCCTAAATTAAAGTTGGAGATTTTATCTATTTTTGAGAACGGTGATTATTATTATTATAAATAATATTTGCAATAGTAATAATAGCGACAATATTAATAATAATAATAATATTAATATAATAATAATAGTATAGTAGTAGTGTCAGTACAAGAAGTAGTATTGTTGTTACTAATAATAATATAATAAAAACTGAAACAGGTCTTTTTAGTGTCTCAAAATCACATCCAGAAATATTATTCTGGTCATTGTGCTTTATTAGATGGGATTTGCTAGGTCAATATCGAATTGTGTTAATTTAAATGAAACTAATGATGGTTTGGTTCCTTATTGGTTCCCGCCAGTGGCGTAGCAAGGTCAGGTGGTACCTGGTGCGGAAAATTTCTTGTCACCCCCGGCTTGACAAAATGGCAAACATATGTGTTTAAAAGACATATTTTTGCCATTTTGTCACCCGCCCCAGTGATTTCCTGTCACCCCGGCTTGACAAAATGGCAACAATATGTGTTTAAAACACATATTTTTGCCGTTTTGTCACCACCCCTCAGTGATGACACCCGGGGCGTCCCTCACCCACCGCACCCCTCTTTCTATGCCACTGGTTCCCATGTGCCCAGTCAAGGAAGTTCCATAACATTATGACAGCATTTTGTTTTATCATTATCTACCCTGTGTGTTTTTGAAATGACAATTGTTATTTTTAGAAGTTGGCAGTGTATCTCACTTTGCTGCAAAATTAAACATATTTGGTTCGTATCATGAAAAAGAAGCTCAAGTGCTCACTTCAAAGTTTGATCGTGTCTGTTGGGAAAGGCCCTAGATTATCTGTGTGGATTTGTAGAAACATCATTTGTAGATTAGCAAAGTGCACTTCTCTCAGATCTGCTGCAGTCTGTCTCTTGGTAAGTGCTCCCTGGGCCTCTGTCTCGAAGTCAAGAGCTTAGTCAAACAATTTCTTGTGACAAATTGTTAGCATCCCAGTTAGTTCCATGAGACCTGCTCAAATCCCCACTTACTTTAGCCTTTTCAGCATAAACATTTCAGGGTGAAATAACCATAGTTCATGCTTAGAAGCCAAGCAGCATGATGTGTGGAGCACAGTAACCCAGGTGCAGGGTAAAATGCATTCATTACACGCTGACGTGGTGCACAGGCCAAGGCATATTTTTGTGATGGAAGACAGCCCAAGATAATAATCTCAAGGAAACATCGAGTACCGTGATTCCAGTGACATTGCTATTATCAGTCTTTCATGGAAAACAACAGCGCGTTGGCCTGTCAGCACACCAAATTTGGAATTCATGAAGCTTCACTCTATAGTTACTTCTGAAATAAGAACACTTGTTGAAGGTTGCTAAACTAAAAGGTGGGCCCGGTTGTCCAAGGTCTCTGGAAAACTGCAACTTCCCAAGGTTGCACATTTGTGCGATAATTTATGTAGCACATACCTTTATTTAACTAGAACAAAATAGGTCTGCTTATGGTAC
Source organism: Calotriton arnoldi (assembly GCA_963921515.1). NCBI lineage: Eukaryota > Metazoa > Chordata > Amphibia > Caudata > Salamandridae > Calotriton > Calotriton arnoldi. The sequence goes on from CAWUFW010010308.1 coordinate 132,598, forward strand.
ACATCACAGAAAACAAGTGTTCTTTTCCTGCTCAGCGTTAGTTTGCATAGAAAGGCTTTCCAAAGGTAAAGTCTACAAACATTGGCCATTTCATAGGCTTTGCAAAAGGTAAACACACAGAGAAATACACTGCATACATATTCCAGTTATGTTGGGTTAGTGTGGAGTGAAAATTATGTCACTATGCAGTGAAAAATATCTGGCAGCGCTTAAAAAAACTTTTGTGGCCACAGTGAATGTTAACGAGGAAACTGCAACAACTCAAAGAACTGAGATGTACGAAACTTTGCTAGCAAACAAATACACACGTTGACAAAGCCAATAGGTCTCGCCCTTTGGGACTTATTGGCTTTGCCAATGGTTTTTAACCATGCTTTACATCATCTCTGATGCTGTGCACCATGGCTAAAAAAAAAAAAAGGCGCATCGTTTTGTAGATGCACGCGCACCATGCACACACCAACAAAATGCTGCAAGCAATTTTTTTAATTTACTTAGTTGGATCGGTAAATTTTAAAAAAACATAAGTAGCGCAAAAGTGTTTTGGGTAGGAGGAAAAAAAACACAGGGCGTGAGTGGGGAAGCAAAAGAGAAATGGACGCAAAAGGGAGGCTGGAGTGGTAACGCGACCGGTGAGGGAGAATGAGGGCACAGGTATAGGAAGGAACACAGAGGGGCTTATGAACAAGCCCCTTGCGCCACTTTTGCGTCATTTTTAACAAGGGGAAAATGACGCAAAAGTGGCGCAAGGGGCTTGAAAATCTGCCCCAGAGAGTGGGGTAGGGAGGAGAAGCAATGGGCGAGAGAGCAACATGGAGTGGGTGGGGAGAGAAGCACACAGGTGAGAGAGAGCATCACAGAAGTGTAGTGGGAGAGAAGCACACAATGGAGAAAGCTGGAAAACACATGCACTTTCACGGAGTGCTCAACCCAAAAGAAAAAAGTAGGGCTTGAAAAGAAAGCATTAGAAGCATAGAAGCCAGCCAATTAAAAGAGATTATAAAGAGGCAGTGCTCGATAGAATGGGACAAAACACCAGATTGGCATGCTGAAATGGGACATGAATAAGAAACAGGCAAACGGAAGTGACAGGAAAGCCAGCCAATGGTAAGCAATAGGTGGGCTCCAAACCCCTGTATGTTCTTGGTAGCCCACAATATGTATTTCGCAAACAGACAGCTGCAATTTGGTAGGCTCAACCTAAAAATTCCCCACCCTATGAAGGGTTTCGTTTCCATACATCATACATTGTTGAAAATCTAAAAGATTTATGTTCTTTTTTGCAATCTGGAGTGGGTGACAAAAATCAGATGCATATTGGGGGTGTGCAGGGTGTGCAAACTTGCGGCTGCAGAATTTGGGGTGTGAGTGTCAAGGCATGAGTGGCTATTATGGGGTGAGTGACCATGCAGATGTCTTTTCCGACAAAGTGAAAATAAATATTATTTGCCCATCAATAAAGCAAAATATGCCCATCATTTAGAAGGAAATAATCTTTTAGTGTATTATTTCAACATTGCATCTCTTTGTAGTTGACCACACAGATGACCACTGTCAGCTCTTTGCACTAATACATTTAAAAGGGGTTAAAATCCAGGATCGGGTCCACATGAGTCCCAAAGGACAGGGTGCAAATACAGAAAACGTTCGTAGGACAGTATTCAAAGTCAAATCCATGAAGATTTACGCAAACTTTAAGAATCGTTACAGAAGGCAAAAAGTTATTAGTTAGACTGATAGAAAACCACATCAATAATGCATAAAGATAAAGCCAATTGTGAGAGGTCATAACATATGGGAATTAGTCATAATCAAAAGTGTAGTTCAGTAAGGAACAAGTATAAATCTACTCAGCTCGGAAGTCAAGGGAAAGCCCATAATAAATCAGCAGAAAGTCTAGTAATAAGGTAAGATAACAGTCCGACATAGAGACTGCTCGGTAAGAAAGGCAGGGAAAGGTTTGGCACACAGCTCAGAAAAGACACATTTTATACTTTCATAATAGTGAAGAATCATGTCCTTCGCATAACATGATCATCATTGAAGAAATTGTGTTAAATAAAACAGGCTACTTAGGGACAACCCAAATTATGAATAATGATGATCCCCTTTACCCTACACAGACGGGAGATGACATTGCACGACTAAACAATAAACCATTTAAAATGAATAAACAAACAGTTGTGGCTGCAGGCAGCAACAGCCTTGATTTTAGCAACATATGGGAACATCTCTAGCAGACTTCCTCCGAAGAACAAGTTAGATAGAGTACGAGAAGCTGCACCGCAAAACAGATCCTATTGTGACTATTTTATAAAAAAGGAAAAACATAGAAAAAGGAAAAGAAACACGACAAAGTGTAACTTTTAATAGTCATGTTTCTTCAGCTGTCAGTGCAAACAGACCAAAATGCACATTAGTTAGTTGTGTGGCCTAAGTCTGCTAACTTAAACACAGGTAAATAAGCATTATTTTCTAATTAATCAATCTGCTCTAAAATCACTGAGACAGCATCACTCGAATCTCTGGAAATATTATCATAAATGTTATTTACCACTCACCGTTAAACATCAGTTGTGAGGTCGTCGACAAAATGATGCAGCAGCGCCGAGACCTAAGGGTTGGACACCGGTGTGCTGTGGACTCTGACTAATTCACTGGCACTCTAATGAACCAGAGGAGGAGCCTCCCTTGGTTCCAGTGTAGCACCCACTATTTCAATCATTTAATAACTGGGTTACTCGCATTCCACAGAGCAGACTTATCTGTGGAAGCCTCAGCTTCCTCAACCGGGGGATACCCAACACGAGCAAAGTGTCAGCTTACACACCAATGCTTGACCATCACCTAGCAGCATCTTGCAAGAGCAAAACAAACAGTATAGTTTCCAGGCAACACATACTTGTATAAGTCACTGGACCAGCAGACAAGGCCGGACTGGGAACCGAAACCGGCCCTGGCAAACTGCTCAGCCGGCCCCCCCTGGGGGTAGGTGGGTGCAGCCGAGCTGTTTGGGATGGTCGGTTTCGGCCAATTTTGTTACAGGGGGTCGATATTGCCGGCCCCGGTAACAAAAACGGCCCCCAGGGGCCCAAAACCGGCCCCCACCCTAGCGGCCCACCGGGGAAACGCCCGGTGCACGCTACGGCCAGTCTGGCCCTGCCAGCAGATCATCCTGGACTGGTATGGTGCATTGAGGAGTGCACAGAGAAGTAGCAACATATGAAACTGAAGGAAAAGGAGGGGCAGGTCCTCTCACTCTCTCAAATAAACTGCAGCTAATCACTGATGAAAGAGGGTAAATATGTGCAGTGGAAGCAAATGATAGCGGTTGTGGCCTATCAATGAGATGTTGGGTTATCAAGTGCCTGAGCCCATCCAGGTCGATGGCTTCTTCAGTCAGTAGGAAACTGTTGAGCCTGACTCTTCTCACTACATCAAACACATTTTATTTAAGGAATGGAAGGAAATGAACATACAGGGTTTAGAAGATTTTTTTCCCACAGCTATAAGCTGGAGGACAATGAGGAGGAGCATGTAATCATTTACTTCTTTTTCTCAGAGAAGGCTTCACTACTGGATCCATCAACAAATTATTGGAATGCGTTTTGAAGGGTTCTTTTGTGGTAACCAACTTTACCAATCAGGCTGGCACCTCAACAGCACAGATTTTGACTAAAAACGTCCATGCAAATTTCAAGACACAGCAAAAAGGTGAGGGTCGAACACAATTCCTGGGAGCCATTGAACCCATGGCAGAGATCTTCTTTGATGCCATTTTTGAGCACCTGTGGTTGTCAGTTACATCTTTTCTGGCTATATTAGTGGGTAGAATCCACCTGTGGCTCAAAGTGTGGAAGGGAAATGCTGGGCAGCTACTGCGCCTTAACCACTTGTTCATTCCGTATCCAGAATTATCTAGTTCCCATCTCCTTAAGCTCATCCAGAAGACCATGGATGCAACAAATATTCTCCAGCCTTCTCTACCACTCCAAGCCCAGTGATTTTCATCTGACACATTCCAGAATGTAGACCAAAAGGATGGAATCCCTTTCAAAGCTGAACCCACGGGGCTGTGGTTGATGACATTTTATGTCCCTAGGCTTAGCTTCCTCAGTGGCTCTAGTGAGATGATTATTAAATAAAATCCATGCATGTCTCTTAAATAGAATCCATCTCTTTTATCCCAAAGAATCTCCCTACTAACAGGTGCATGTGTTTTTTGCATCATGCAGAAGGGATATTCCATAGTATTTTTATGCTTATCAGCAGTCCATTCTTTTCGATTTCCGATTTTCTACCAGAATATCATAATTTTAATATTGGCCTGCTGAAATATCAACTACCACATTATTGTAAAGGTAAGCATAGAGGTAAACATAGGTTTTCTATACTAACTCCACATATATGAACACTGACAATATATATTATACATACCAGTTGCGGCTGCTGCAGAACGGAGGTGGTGGGGGGTGAAAAAAAGAACACTTACCTGTGAACAGTCGCTGCCTCTCCTCCGTCCTCTTCTCTTCCCGGCAGCACGGAACAGAAGCACACAGGCTTCCAGACTCCCCTAAGCCAATCAAGATGCTGCTGTCACCAGCATGACAGCAGCGTCGTGGTTGGCCTGAGTGGCCTGTTTGGCTGCTCAGGCAGTGTCTGGGAGCCTAGGACAGTTCTACACCCAGCTGTGCCCAAGACGGTAGGCCAAACTGACATGCATAATTATGGTGAATATATTTCCTCCCCTCCCTGCTCTGACAGCCCAGCCCCGCCCCACCGTAACCTGGCTCCGAGTCCGCATTGAAAAATAAAATGATAATAACATCGTGTTATCATCATTTTATTTTTCCTTTTTTGCACTGCTCAAAGAGCAGTGGGGCGACGCTCCTCTGCCTTAGTGGAGGAGCCGCAGCTGATACATACATTTTAATATACACATATTATATATATGTGGGTGTATATATCTATATACACGTGTGTGTTCAAGGTATCAGATATTGAGAATAGTAAAGCTATACATACTTACCTATATATTCCTATTTTCATATTATGGCAGTAACCAACATTTTGGCTACAATGATTTAGGAGGTCAGCTTTATATCCCCAATATTCTGGTATTCAACTCTTCTTTTCAGACCCCTAATCACCAATCTGACATCAAACTCTCTTGAGTTATATCTGCTTATTACTGTAAAAGTGTGGAAGTGAGTATGTACGTATGCACTCAATCCTCTTGATCTGCAAGCCATCGGAATTCTGGCCTGTGTTGGATGTCCAGAAGTCAACAAGAAAGCAAATCCCAGATATCGACTCCAGAATTTTGATGGTGTTTAATATTGAGGTCATTATATTGTGACTAGAAAAATTTCTAAGTATGATATAAATACCAAGGGTAAGTATATCTTTTTTCACTTTAGTTACATTGTTATTAATAATGTAACATATAGTATAAAAATTATAAGACTTTAATACTTCGGGTTGTTGTTTTTTCTTGGCTATAGATGGGTAGAGCTTTATTAAAGAAAGTATTATTTTGTATGCTTTTGATATTCTAATTTGTTATGTTTGCCATTAATTATTAATGAATATATATAAGTATTGTAAACATTTGTATGTAATATTTTTGCAGGGTTGTGGGTGTTATTGCGAGATAAGGTGGACAGTGAAATAAGTAGTAGTTGATTTCCATAATAATTTGCTTTTTGATGCATTTGATATTATGGATTTTAAAATATTCAAATGTGTTTACTAATTTCTTCAAATATTACATTATTAAACAAATGCTTACATATTAAATATTTTTCTGATATTTAATATTATTTGCAATTTTCTTTTTGAACTGTATTTAGTTTTAACAATGCGTGTAGTATTGGAGTATGCGTTTGTATGTGACTTTTAAAATATGTATAAAATAAGTAGCACCTTTTACATTTATTTTTATTAATGTTATTATCTTTAACTGGGGTGTCACAATTAATTATTATTAATACATTATTAATAATTGTGACACCGCCAATTATTTGTACTTGCCTCAATATTTTCTGGAGAGGAGTTAGTAACTGTGCCTATCCCCTAATTGTATGTACTGACCCTACTGTTTGTTGGGTGGAGTTAGATAGTAAATATGCCCCACCCCAATTATATGCAGTCCCCACAATTTTTTGGGGGGACTGGAATTAGAATAGTAGCTATCCCTCCCCCCATGATATGACCCAGTATTACATTTTTGCAGTAGTTACAATAGTAGCTCTTTCCTCCCTGTCCCCGCCCCCTCCCCAAGTGATGCAGTTTCCCGAGTTTTACTTGGACTGGAGAAAGAATAGTAAATGTGACCACCAAATGCATTCACTTTCGCCAATGTTAGTTGCACTGGAGTGAGAACAGTACATATAATTCCCTCAAATGAAGTTTATTTTATTTTTTATTTAATTGTAGTGAATACATTTGCCCTACTTATTGTTATTCCTTTGAGTTTTACATTTAGTAATACAATAAATGAATACATGATAAAAATACAATAAATTTACCTCACACAGAGTAATTCATATTTATACATTTCCTAATAATCAGCCGGCATGGATGTTTTGAAGCGCATTTCACCAGAGCATAAAATAATAATGCTGTTCTGTAATTGGCAAAACGTTCAAGGACAGGGACTTTGAAACTGTAATGAGCTGCACGTTCTTGTGATGTAACAGTATTTTGTGAAACGTGGTTCATCTTAGTGCCTTGACCTGGATTCACGGTTGACTTTACTTTCTCAGGAATATTTTGATATTAGAGCACTTTACTCTAAATCAATGAATAGTTTATGCTTTAACTGTCATTTTTTTAATTTAGAAAATGTTTCTTCAGTGCTTTTTTACATTCCAATTTTATTGTATGTTAGAACAATGAAATTGTACAAAGAAGAGATATCCTTCACTAAAGGGATATGAGCAGATAGAATCTGCTTATCATCGTTTATTCATTCATGATAATTTGCTAAAAGAAAGCATTGTTTAAATAGACGGTTTATTGTGATATAGTATGTTCTCTCACACAACTACAGTATCCTGGCCTTGACAGATAGGATTCAGTCCCACCATTCAGGCTACTTGCAGGTGAGCTGTGGTCAGCACGCACCAGAGCAAACACTGCAATGCCTATGTGGCTAGGTGGATGCATATATTGCAGTTAAGCAGGGGGGCACAATTGCTAGTTGTTAGAAATGGGGGTCTCTAGTTGGCAACGGTTTGCACCTTTGTCCAATTAGGGACCCTTATTCCTTGTCAGGGTAAGGGGGATACACTTCTAAAATAACCCCTGCTCACCCCCTTGGTAGCTTGGCAGGAGCAGACAGGCTTACCTCAGTCAGTGTGTAAAGCATTTGTGCATAACCAACAGTAATACAGTGAAAACACTACAAAAGGACACCACACCAGTTTAGAAAAATATCCAATATTTTTATATATCCAAAACAAGAACAAAATGACAAAAATCAAACATACAGTACTTTTAAAATATGCACTTTGCAAGAGTACTTGAAAAACACAGTTCCTTGAAGTCGGTACCTCTGTCCGGTGCTACCGCTGTGCTGTAAACAACAGAATCCAACAGTTCTGTCTGACTGCGTCGGTCAGGGTCAACAGACTCGTAAACAGTACCTTTTGTGTTGTGGCCGACACGTTGGTGCGGGCCGGTCGTGGCAACTGTCGCGGTTCACAGGTGAAGCGGAGCAGTGTAGCGTGCGGTGCCCTCAAGTCATGGTGTAGGCAGCAGCTCGGTGACGGTCGTCCAGCGGCGTCGGTGAGACCAGGGCTGCGGTGCGGAGTGAAGGCAGTGCACGCTGCAGTGCTGACAGATCACGGTGCAGGCGGGAAAGAAGGGGGAATAAAATGACAGAAAAACAGTGACAACTGGAGAAAGCTGGGATGAAAAAGAACATACACTAGTGAGGTAAAGGGTCAGAAAATATAAGGTGATGGATAAAAGAGACGTGAGGTGGATTGAAGACTGAATAGTGTTAGCATGTTGCACCCTTTGACAATTCGGAAGCACCAGCTGCAGGCTTTGAGGTAAATTTTGAGTCTCACCACATATTCTTTTACAAATTAAGCACTGCCAGCAACTGAGCAATATACTCATTTTACAGCACAAAGAAATATAAGAAATCTGCAATAAATTAGTCCTGTCCCAGGCAAGTGGTGCACACTCAATGAAATCCCCCACATAGAAGAAAGTAGTTCCATTGTTTTCTTACGTTTGTGCGTGTGTAATTCTACTTTCTTTGTATACTGTGCAAAACTAGTCCATATATAAAGGTAGAACAATTTCTCATTTGACATACAAACCCATTCACAGTGTACCTTTGTTTTCAGTTGTTAGCAGCAAAACAAGTACAGTAGTTTGTGGTGCACATTAAATTCAAAAACGTTCTTAAGCGGATTAAGGAATTAAACCATAAAACCACGTCAAACAAATATTTTTACTAAAATAAAGTAAAAGGTGAGGATCCTAAACAACCTCCAACAAATTTATCACAGGTCACCATGCAGCATGGCTTCACTCAAGAGTTCCTAAATGCAAATACAGATGTTGATAAAGGTTTCCTGCCTGGATCTATTAGCCTGAGGCATGCATTTCCTTCTGCTCTTGCCTGAGCATGAATTAAGAGCAAGTTGGTTAGCTCAGCCCGGAAGAGTGGTTTTCTTATAATCCACTGGCTCTTTGCTCCTGAAAGTGGGCACTGGGGTTTAGTTCCTCTTCGGCCACGCATGAAACACGGTGGAACGGTTATTTGGGCATTAGACATGAAAAGACAACTCGGAAGTGGCGCACATTAAAGGGCTGTCCAAGAGAAGCATAAATAACCGTGTGTAAAAGAAGAATGCACTGTGCGGGACAATCTCCCAAGGTCTTTGCTAGTAGAGCACTTCCCGTGTGTTCCCCTCGGAGAAATCCCAGCAGAGAAAAACCTTTCAATCGACCCTGGGGTGAAGAGGTTTCTGGCTGTTAATTCATTCATATGAGTGTATAATAATCTGGATGGGACTGCGAGTCTCCCCTGACCCCCAAACTGACGAGAATTTGCCATCCTCTCTTTAGCATGCCCAATAGTGATCCTAAACCAAAACCACAGGTTTTGTTTGAAATATATAAATAGGTTTTAAAGAATGGAACTCATTGCCCATAGATAAAAACACACCTATCAGAAACTAGCAGCACCTCACAGCAGACTAGACCCACAACAACAGCAGCATATCATAGATGCATTTAATGCAATTTAATGCTCCAGAGAGTGCAGAATGCAGCAGCCAGGGGTGGCTCCTCAGTAATTGCGGAGGAGCGTCGCCCCACTCGTCAGAGCCAGTCACAGAAAAATAAAATGATAGTGAAACAATATCAATTTATTTTTCTGTGACTGGCTCTGACATGCATGCAGGGCGGGGCGGGGTCGGACCATGACAGGCAGGTGGTGTGCACTTAGAAGTACACATGTATGTTTGGACGGACGTCCTAGGCCAGCCAAACATACATGCACACTTCTAAGTGTCTGAGTGGCTGAGCAGGCCGCTCAGACCAATCCTGGCGCTACTCTCCCAGCAGGAGAGCAGAGTCAGGATTGGCTGAGCAGCCTCTGCCTTCCCGGAGACTGCTGGAAGAGCTCCGAGGCAGCCGTCGGCGTCAGAGTCTGTGGTGAAAGGTACGTTTTTAACAATTATTATTTTTCCTTCCCCATCCTCTCCCCCCGCCTGCCCGTCCGTCTGTCTGACCCCCGCCCTCCACCTTTGTGTTATGGCGGTCGCCACTGCAGCACAGCTCCTGCTTAACATCCCGAGGTGTTATCCATTGGGTCAGCCCTTGCCAAATTACACCGAGTTCCTGTGAGGAAGAGAGTGTTCTTTAAAGCGGTGTCTTTGCCACAAAATTATGATTGGGAAGGGCCCCCAATACTTACATCTCCTGGTAAAGTCTTATCAACCTAGTGGAAGCCTCAGATCTGCTGGGGCCTCGCTTACTGTTATTCCCAGGGTGAAAAAAGCTTGTATGGGCAAATGTTCCTTTGGCTTTTTGGCCTCCAGACTGTGGAATACCATGCCTTTAGATCTGAGACAGGAAGGGTCTGAATCAGTTTTCTGCAAGAAACTTGAGACCTGGGTCTTTAGACAACCATAGGGCCGGTCCAGCCTGTTATTTTAGGGTCAGTATTGGAGTTAGTATGATCAGCGCGGGGACACTCCGAATGGAGTAACCAGGCACTTTATAAATTATTTTATTATTATTATCATTATTTAATCTGCACTTGCAGTGTATAACTATGTAAACTTAATATTTGACTGGGATAGATGCACTAAAGGGCAGTGGGGGAGCGACAATGTTCTGAACCGTCTTCGATGCCTTCAGGAGTTTAGCAGTGTTTATGTTACTCCTCAGTATCCCAAGTAGAGTGAATATGTGGAGTGGGTGAGTGAATGTGCAAGAGAGAAAAGCACCACACCAGAACCGAATGATTGCTAGGTGATACTTAGACCACACTGGAAAGCTGGCTGGTGGTCTAACGACTGTTGACTTTTTCGCGAAGGTCTGGTGGTTTTGTCCCAAGCGTATAGGCAATGTGTTCGCCACTAGAGGTTCATCAACTGCAAAGAGTAGTCTTCCTTTGGTGGGGTAGATTATTCTTGTGGAATGACATAGGCTTATTTGCCAAAGCATGGTATAAGCCATAGGGAATTTTATTTTTTAGCAGAAGTACAGACTGTTTTTGGAAAGGCACAATGTCTGAGGCAGAAGACTTAGGAAGCCATGGGAGGTTTTGTGAGGTATATTTCCTGCTACCATGCTTTCTGTTGAGCTTTGGACTGCCTATGGACAGTAGCGGCTGGCAGGTAATGGGGGTGGAGGGGAGGGGGCTGGCGGGGGGGACAAAATACCCCCAAAAATACTTACCTCCTCACAGCTGCCGTGATCGTCTCTCCACAGTTGTATCTCCTTCTCCGGCAAGTCCCAGAAGCAGGAAGCACCCAGGCTCCCCTTAGCCAATCACAACGCTGCAATGCAGCGTTGTGATTGGTCTGAGTGCCATGATTCGGCGCTCAGATGGGGAATGGGAGCCTGTGCATGTTCCTCACCAGGCTGTGTACTACAGCCTGGTGAGGAACATGCAAAGTGCACATGACTGTTTGGCCGGCCCAAGACCTGCGCTTTGTGCAGCAGGCTCCTGACAAGGATGCGAGGATCGGGAGCAAGGCGGCGGCCGTCGGAGCAGGTGCATTTTATTTTCTTTATTTATACTTGGTTTTTTTGTGTGTTCCCCTCTCCCCCCACCCCACCACTTTGGAGTACAAGTGGCCACTACTGAATTTGCTCAGTCTGTTCTCCAATGAGAATGTAGACATGGTTATGAAATCTGCAAAAGCAGCATGTAAAGTTTGGTGGCCGAAAAACAGTCAGATTCAAAGTAGTAGGCGAAGCAGAATACATCGATTTATCATGGCCAGGAGGTAAAATGTAACGGCACGACACATGACGTTTGAACAAGAATGTGCCAAATAAAATGGTTGTGCCTGAATATTTCTTGTTTCGGGCACTCCTTAGGTACTTGTGATTTGCAGTGTATGTAGCATAACACAGGCATTTAGCTAATTCCAAGGAACTATTCTGCCTGCTGTTGTTTATCAATTTACTGCACAATCCCTCAAATACAGCCAAACACGTAATAAGACCAATCTCTGAGTTAGCCATCTACTTACTTGAGATGTGAAAAGGAAGCTAGGTATTATCTGAATCTATTTCTTTTGCACTAAATAAACTCAATAGTGACAGAATAATTTGAAAAAAACTCCAGCATTCTGACACCCTGTCCTGCAAAGGACAGGCTTGTGGTTGCTTTTATCCATAGCAAACTTATTTCAAACATATTTCTGGCTTCACAAAATGTAATATGAAGGAGTAAGTATTTTCAGGTCTGAGAATTTAAAACAATGATATTTGCAGCTATGGGCAGACTAGTGTTTTTGTTGAAATTTGATTTCCTGCGGAACATGTGACTGTGAGAAGTTGGCCTGGTATATGCTGTCCACTAGTTATAGTGGGCACCTTGCACCAGTCCAAACGACCTTTATTGATGATAGGTTTAAAGACAACCTCTATTGAAAGCTATCCTAGTGGTAGCTATGGAGAGCAGCCTTCAGGCTAAGTCTTGAAGGAGTGTTAAGCTGTTTGTTTTACCAGTTATAATCTCATGAATGACCAAATGAAAGGAGAACCACACCAGGTATATATATAAAATATATGTATTTATTACTAAACACTACCCAATAGTCTCCTTATGAGGCTAGAGGTCAAAGTACACAAGTTACAAGTCAAATAGCACAGTAAATTAGCACAATCTACGATTAGCCCTAGGGGCGTACCAAACAATATATTAAGAAAGTGGTATAAGAACCACGACTTAAGTAGACACAAGGCCTAGAGCCTGTATAATCGCTGGGACCCCAAGGAACCACCCAAGGTAGTGACACAGGGGACCCACGGGGCTGTGTGCAGTGTGTGAACACAGCCGCGAGCTCCATTATCGTCTATGGGAAAGTCGTGGTTAGAGTTTTAGAGTTTAAGGACACTTAGAAATGGATTAGGACCAAACCCTCTTGGACTTAGACAGTTCTAGAGTCAACACCCATGGGAGCACCGGAGTACTCGAGTTACCTCACCCAGGGAAGCCGGGTGCATAGGTGTCGAATGGTGTCGGGTCGCGTCGTCGATTTCAATGGCAGCCTGCAAGGAAGTGCTGCTGCCGGGAAGATGCGATGTGTCCGAAGAGATCCAAGCCTGGATCGGAGATGAGAAGAACCTGAAAGCAGAGGGGACAGAGTCTGGGTCACTTGCCAGTGACCAGGGGCACGATAGTCGAATGCCCACCGATGTCGGGTGCTTCAGGTGAAAGAGGTGAAGCTTGACTCTTCAGCCACGAGGACCAGGAGGTGTCGACGACAACCAGGAGCTGGACTCGAGCTGGCTCACAAAGGATGTTGAGTGCTGCAGTGTTGGTGTCCGGATTGAACACAACAAGCCTTGGCAACAGCAACCCACGCAGAAAAGAGAAAGAGGCTTCTGTACAGACCAGCAAGGTCTGAGGGACTCACCACTCGGTGGGGAGTCAGGGTACTTCTGGAGCAACAAGAAGAGTCCAAAGAAAATCAGAGTTGCCTTCACAGGGACCCACCAGTCAACAGACCAGGGATCGCGAAGGAGCCTTGAGAGGAAATGCAAGAAGCAGGCCCACGGAACACTCGTGGAGTGTAGGCTCACAATCTTCGGTGCAAATGGTGCTCGGGGCCTGCGCTACAAGTAACCCAAAGCAGGACTTCAAGAGCCATCAAGAAGTTGATGCACTAGCAAATGTGCACAGTGTCCAGGAGTTCCGGTTCCACATCACTCGTGAGGGCTGCGGGTCTCAGCTTTGCTGGGGACTCGGGTCAGCCTCTGAAAAGTCTGGAAATCTTCTTCCTGGGCTGCAGTTACTTCGGAGTCCGGCGGGAGCTTCGGAGATGCAGACTGGCAAATGCTTCATTGGTGCCTGCCAAGCAGGGGAGTCACTCCTTGACCCCAAGGGAGATTTCTTCAGTCCTCTAGTCTTGAGTAGAGTGTCGAAGTTCCAGGATTCAGTTGCAGAGTTTCGTCCAGGGATATCTAAAGTCCTGTTGCCAGGGGTTCCTTACTTATACCTAAGAAAGGGGTTGGACTAACTCTGGGGACCCACCTATGGGAGGGTTCGGAAAGAGGGGTGGCTACACCCATTTCCTTTGTCCAGTTTCACGCCAGAGCAGGGGCTGGCAGCCCCTGCAACCGGTTTGAACTGGGGTATGCACGAGGACACCAAATGTGCCCCCAGTGCAGGACTTCAAAGCACTCTTGGAGTGCACCCACCCAGCCCCAATCCACAAAGGCCTGTCTGGGAGGTGGTAACACCTCCCTGTGACAGGAAACCTATTGTCCAGGCCTCCCTGCCAGAGTTTCGGTCAGCAGCAGGAGGCCAGACTCGTGTCTGTGGCTGCAGCATCCATTTTGTGATGCCAGGGCTCTGTTTAGTTGGTACCGGGTATACTGGTGCTGTCATGTCTCTCCCTCTAGATGGGTGGGATCATACTCCCACACCAGTTACTGGTGTTGGGGTATGATTCCAAGGTGTTTAACACCAAACACGACATGTTTCCGTGCAGCCATCCCAAAGTTAGCATTTACCGCGAGGATATAATGCACTTAAGAGTATATGGTCATGCTGCACCACAGACAACCCCGGAGAGGAGATTCCGAAGGCTGCAGAGGGGCTCTGCTCATGCATGGGCACCCTCTCACATAGAACCAAGCACCCTGCCTTCAGGATTGATAAGGCCTGCCAAAGGGGTGACTGATAGGTTTCTATGTGCAGTGATAGGTGAGATATAGTGAACCTATATCTCTGTAAGGGGTGCATGCACCACCTCACTCAGGCTGCAGTAGCAGTCCTGTGGTGTCATTTTGGATGGCTGTCCAGGGGTGGCATAATACATGCTTCAGCCCCTGGTAGGCCTCTGGGGTACCTATGCCCTGGGTACATAGTATACCATATACTAGGGACTTATAAGGGCACCCCAGAATCCAATCTGAAGTGTACTTAAGGTACATGGAATCAATTTAGAGAGGAAGCAGCTAGGCTGGGGTCCTGGATAGCAGGGCCCCAGCCAGACTAAAGTCGAAAAACAGTGTGACATCAGCAAAAAAGTGGGGGTAACCATAAGAGGCAGATCCTACTCTCCTACAGTGACGATTAGAATTATGGTAAGATTTTACATGCAGTCTTAATTTACACAAGACTACTCTTAATGTTTCTCTTGAAGAGAACTAATATGTAACATAAAATGTGCATTTGTAAAGCGCAGGATCACCCAAGGGTATCTTGGCGCTGATTAACAGATGTGTAGTGTGACCCAGCTCAATGGTACTCATTTTATCAACCTCAGAAGCATGAACGGTTGAGTGAACCTGCCAGGATTTGAACCTGTGACTATCAGATCAAACACAGGCCCTCGCAGCAGGCGCATTAGTCCACTAAGCCACAAGACCTGCCCAGGTAGGTAAATTACTGTCTGGCGCAAGGCTTAGGGCATGATGAAAATAAATGCAATTGCTAGTAGCTATTCCCTCACAACAGTATAGTTATTACAACCTCTTTGCTACATTTAAGACTCATTGTGTTTCTTTGTCCCTATGGGCTCGATTGTCCAACACGTCAGATCACTGCACCACAACTAACCTCCTCTGTTGTGACACCTGTGTGCCACAACACACGTGAACTGTGCATTGGTTCCCAAATACAACCACATGATCGTGGTCGAGTGACCATTTTTCAAGTTTTTCCTCTGGGTGGGATCTCCTTGATGCCAGTGATGTATTAACTTCTCAACACTGTGCATAATTTACAACCCATCCTGCATTTAGATTATGCCAAACTGGTTGAATTCACATTAGCACACTTCCCCCACGCATAACCCTGCACCTTCTCACTTTCTAACTCAAACCCCTATGCACATGAAACCCTGGATCTAAAATTGGGCTCTTGAGATTGGACTATGGTAATTCCTACTCATCAGGATTCCCAAACTGCACCTTACTCCTTTCAGAGTAGCCCTCCATGCAGATGTCAGGCTGACTCCAGACAGTTTGCCCACAATTTGCCAACTGAATTTACTGAAAGTGGCTTTCCACATTCTTCGTATATAAGGCGCTCCAGTAGGGTACTCCAGACTTTCTTCACGGAAACGTACCATTTTAGGAGCCCAATATCACGTTCCGAGCTTTGAAACACTCCTCAAAACGACAGCCTTTAAGAAATCAACAATTCTGAAGAAATGTTTCCGAGGAAGTAAACTCAGGGCAAACACATTCTTTGCAAGGCCCAAAAGAGAGTAGTAGAGCCTGCTGTTTGAGCATCAATTCTACAGTAAATGGATACAATAAGGACAGGTGCGTTCCTTAACCATTTTTATCTCATATCAATCACTGATGGTATTACTGAAAATATTGTATATTTTTTGTAAGTTTTGTTCCCCGTTTTCACCTACTTCGTACATGTTACAGAACTGCATGCATTGTTTCCTTTTCCCTCTGATGTGTAGACACTGTAAATCTAGCGCAAGTTTTCCTTCGCTCTTGTAAAAATGCTCCTATGTAAAGTATTCTTCCACCACCTGGGTCTTGTCCCTACCATATATAACCAATAATAAGTAAAATAAATGAACTACACTGTGGACCAGTAACATAAATAGCGAAAAGAAAAAGAAGAGATGGAAAGGATAATGAAGCAAAGAAACACACCCAGCCCCAGTGAGCCTCTAAGATCTGACAGCCACAGATGTCTTAGATTGACACAGTTTATTACCACCTCTTAAATCCTCGGTAGGGCCACGCAGATGTGGACGCTCTCATCTCAATGCTAATTTCTTTAACATGAGCCTAACCATAAATATTTGACTTGAACGCAAATAATATATTTTCAATGCCATCATATGAATCTTAATAGAAAAAGAAAAAATGGCCCTTAATTATAAAGAGCCCTGCCAAATGATTATTTGCTAAAAAAAACGCTGGGATCAGTGGAATGTTCTTTTTCGATGGAAATTATAAAAACACAAAACGCCAAACAAAGATTACTTTTTTATCCTCTTCCAGATGTCTTCTCATGCTTTGCGTTCAAATGGAAACAAGACTTCGTATCCAAAGGCAAAACACATTTCTCTATAATTTCTATTTGAAAAATATAACAATGGCATCTGAAAAAAATTTACATTTTATTTGATGATGTTTTCCATATCGTACACTTCAGCTTATTTGGGGTTTTTTCTAAATCATTTTGATGGATACATGCAATATCAAGAACCAGATACAGCATTTGAAACTGAAAGCAAGTTGTAATAACATCTACTAAAGGTATACACTGATTGGTAAGAAAAAAAAACAATAATAATTTACTGTTATATTAAAAGTATTTCTTAGAAACGCAGAAACAGCAGGGTGCATGAGAAATGAGGTGCAATAAGTCAAGCCCACATTCATGACAGGTAGCATTGTAAAATGGTCCAATATTTCCACTGATGTGTTCTGGTGCAAAGGAGGAAGGCTGAGTGGTTTGTAAATGTCATATGAATTCCAAGAAGGCAACATACGATAATTTTATATTAGCTACTTATTGCATACTTTTTATAATACAGGTTTATTTCGGTGCAATAAACACGGATAGTTTTAAGAATTTAGTGAATTACTGGACATACTTTATCTTTTTTTTGTAGTTCCAGAAAATAAATATATTTAATTATGCAGTTAAGAATACGGACAAGGGACAAAAGGTGTTAAAGTGCTACAAAAACACACAATTGAGTTAATCATTTACTATCTTCATAACGCTCCAGCATTTCACCTCTTTCGATTTCACAGTTCTGAAGTGCAACATAGCACTGGCGGCGGCTAATTCCGGGGTGTGGCGGGGGGATGGGAAGGGTTCTAAATGAGAAAAAAAACACTTGCCTTCAGGCCGGCCACCCAGCTGGCCGCAGCCTCTAGGTCCGCTCGCCGTCTCGTCTCACTCCTGTAAGCAGGAACAGGAAGCACCCAGGCTCCTGACTCCCCTAGCCAATCACAACGCTGCAATGTGATTAGTCTGAGCACCGTGGATCGGCGCTCAGGCAGGGAATGGGAGCCTGGGGCATGTTCTGCTCCCAGGCTGTAATGCAGCTTGGGTGCAGAACATGCAAAGTGCGCATGACTGGCTTGTGCGGCCCGAGAAGGCCGGTCAAAGCATCATTACGCACTTTGGAGTGGGCAAACAACTGCTCCCCTTCCCTGGCAGCCCAGCCCGCCCCGCCCCACACCAGGATAGGAAAACTGAAATGATAATAACGCTAGTTATTATTATTTTAGTTTTCTTTAACTACTGCTCACAGAGCAGTGGGGTGACGCTTCTCTGCCTTAGCAGAGGAGCCGCCACTGCAACATAGGCAAGGCCACTAGGAAGGTTTCTGACGGCAAAGGAACAAAAGGTTCTGACTCAAGGAGGAATCAAGGCTGTTTTTCAAATGCTGGAGTATTTTGTGGTCCTTTTGTATGAATGGCCATGTAACAATTCGAAAAGGGAGGTTCCAGTGATGTCTGCATATTGACGGAAGGCCTCCTTGACCGACAGTGGGTTCTGTAGACTAACATTTGAAAATCAAATGTGTTCTATTGGTTGGATAAAAATTTTGTTTCTCGCGCTGCATCGCCAAATGCGATGCAGCGCGTGCAACGAAATTCATTTTATTTATTTATATGTGTACTTACCTGTAATCGGCCGTAATCCGTAGTTTACTACCCCCCACCCTGCCCCTTCCCCGCCCCACGTCAGCGCCCGGTGGCACTCCCACCAGTGACCGCTACTGGTGTTGATAGCACAGATCTTGTTAGCTTACAGGGTTGAACACTGATGTCGGTCTGCTTGGATAATGTGTAACTTATTTTATCTTTTGCAGACTTGCCTTTCAGGGCACTATCCACCTATGAGCATATGATTTATAAAGTGAAACAAAACACTATACTTGAGCCCTGATTCAGGTTGCCCTGTATTGGCGAGGCGGTAAATTCACACACAGATTTAATGTTACTGTGTGGTAAATCCACACCAGGACTGTGCAATTACAAGTTAAGCCTTACAGAATGGGTCATTACCGCGTGGGACCAGATTTATCGGTTGTAAAACCATATGGAATTCCAATACAATGAAGTTTAATGTTTACATTTCCCACCTGCTCTGAACAAGTGGTAAATGTATGCTTTTACCTCAGGATGTGACGAGGTGAAGGAAGGTAGTTGAGGAGAGTAGGAGAGGGAAGGCAAAAGTTAGCTCTCGTAGAGGGCCATTGTGTGCTCACCCTGCCAGAATGAACAAGCATTGGCATAGCCAATAGGTCTCGCCTTTGGGACCTTATAAGTGTTTAGCCAGAGATATTGACTTAGCCTATGTCTTTAAGCTGTGCTGTACAAAAGACTGCAGCATGCTGAAAAGTTATAATAAAGAAGTGTCAGAAGCATTTTTGTTACCTTATATATGACCAAGAAAACATTATGTACAACTGAACGACCATATTAAAAAAGTATTAACAATAAATAATGTCTTGAGTTTTTTTTGTCCTTTTAATGCTGGCAACTTCTATCTGCCTGTCCCAATGGTTTTTTTGTTATGGGGTGGGCATAAATAACAGGAGGGTGAGGGTTGGGAAATAGTACCTGTATAACAGTCAGCGAGAGAGTCAGTCAGTTAGTCAGTCAGTGAGAGAGAGAGTGAGAGAGTCAGTCAGTCAGAGTCAGTCAGTCAGTTAGTCAGTGAGAGAGAGAGTGAGAGAATCAGTGAGTCCGTTAGTCAGTGAGAGAGAGAGTGAGAGAGTCAGTTAGTCATTGAGAGTCAGTTAGTCAGTCAGTCAGTCAGTGAGAGAGTCAGTCAGTCAGTCATTGAGAGAGTCAGTCAGTCAGTGAGAGAGTCAATTAGTCAGTCAGTGAGTCAGTCAGTCAGTGAGAGAGTTAGTCAGTCAGTGAGAGTCAGTCAGTCAGTGAGAGAGAGAGTGAGAGTCAGTCAGTCAGTGAGAGAGAGTGAGAGAGTCAGTCAGTGAGAGAGTCAGTTAGTCAGTCAGTGAGTCAGTCAGTCAGTGAGAGAGAGAGTCAGTCAGTCAGTGAGAGAGTCAGTTAGTCAGTCAGTGAGTCAGTCAGTTAGTGAGAGTCAGTCAGTCAGTGAGATAGTCAGTCAGTCAGTCAGTGGGAGAGAGAGTGAGAGTCAATCAGTCAGAGAGTCAGTGAGAGTCAGCGGGAGGCGGCCCATTGCTCGTCCCTGGTAACATTCTGGTCTGACACAATGGTGGTAGTTCCTATTTCTGACTAACACTGGCCCTTACAGAATGGTGATCATTTGTGACGTGTCGTGTGCATCCTGTGCGCCCACCTAGGACATAATGGTAATTGTGGCAGTATGGAGCTAATTACTGGCATACTGTTGGCATCCATTACACCATGGCGCCAAACTGTGTCATGTGGTTCACCCTGGCAAAAATGCGACCATTCATAGATATTGTAGGCATCCTTTGCACCACTGCGTTACTTCTTGACGTATTAGAGACATCCTTGGCTCCCACATGATCACCCATGGTGGTTGTGCCCACTGTAGCATAATGCAGGTGCAGGCCTAAAGCTAGTAATTCCTGGCATATTGTAGGCAGCGTGGTATGCTGGCATTGAACGTATGTGACGTGCATGCTAATGCACGTGCGCAGCCACTTATCTCCAAAATCTAGGGCAGATAACATGTTTTCAATACCCAGGAGTTAGTCAGCGGGTTGGGAAAGACAAAACATAACGCATTTATAAATGTACTTTAGACACGATTAATGTGATTCTTATCAGCTGTTTTCCTTATTTTAGTTTACAAAATGTGTACCAGGGCTCTGTGTTTCAGGGATGTGGTCTTTTTAATCCATACTGCTTTCATTTTGTAAGGATATAAGTAATGGACATTGAAACGGGTCCCTTCTGGGTCCTGTAGTCATGTCCTTAACTGTTCAGGCAAAAACACATTGATTTCTGAATAATGAGTGTAAAAGTGTTAAGGTAACCATGTAGTTCCTGCTTACATTTCATATGCTTTACTTAATCTTACATTCCCTATGAGTGTTTGCTTTTTCAGGATGTTACTTTTTTTAATTTTTTTTTAGGCTTGCATATTACTCTCGTCTAGAGCATAATTTGAATTGATTCACATCCAGATGTTTATAGCGGGGCACAATTGGGTTGTAGCTGAAGGCAGTGCGAGTTTCTCTCAGTGGGGCAGTATGGTGTTCAGTGGGGGAGAGGATGTGGCACTATGGCCAGAGCTGCTGAATTTGGAACTGGGGAATCAGGTTCAGCCTTCGTAACCAATCCACCAGACCACTCGCTATGAGGGAGCACATTCCAATGCTAGACCTTAGAAGCCCTGGTGTCTTAGCACCGGCTGTTGGACCCTATCGGTGGCAAGTGTGGACTAACCTTGAAGGACTGTCCACCACAATCCATACTGAAGTTTACCTCCAGCCAGGGAGGCCTACGAAGCAGGACACCCTAGAGCAACAGTGACTATCACTGAGGTCACAGGACCCTTGAGGCCAATCCGCCTCACCCAGTGGTACCTCCATTAGTCTTGTTTCAGCAGTAGAAGTGCCAACCCACCAGGGATCTGCAATGCAGTATTTGCACGCACACCAAATTAAGTTTGCAAACTTACTGGTCTCTCTGCTCCATGCACAAGCACTTTTAACATGTGCTGCCTGCTTTGGCGCCCCTGGAATTATGCAGCAATGGAGGACAACATTTTGTCGCAGTGTTGACTAAATTATGCAGCCAAAAAAAGGCAACAGAGTAATGCTGTACATTTTCTGATACTTTACAATTTTTACACATACCAACAGTCGCTGCAAAGATTTTGTCTCATTAGTACCAGTGTTACATACATATGCAGCAGTGAGAAAGGTGACCAGTCAACCTTTGCAAAGGGCCCTCTTCGCAGCAACACAGGTCACATTTTTTAGTAACTTTTGATCCGTTTGAGCTACAAACAATACATTTTTTAGTTAAAATCATCAGATTATGCAGCAGATGATGTATTATGTGGCAAACATGGAAGAGCCATAATTATGTGGAAAACACCCAGTGGCGGCTCCTCCGCTAAGACGGAGGTCGTCGCCCCACTGCTCAAGGAAGTTATCATTTTATTTTTCTTTGCTCCAGCCAGGTCGGGCGAGGCGGGGCGGGGCTGGCTCGCCACAGATGGAGCATGAGTGATTGCACTCCCTCCCTCTAGGGCCAGCCAAATCGTCATGCACACTTGGCATGTTCTCCATTGGGCTGTGTTGCACAGCCCCGTGGAGAACATGCCCAGCCTCCACAGCCTGAGAGGCCAAACAGGCCACTCAGACCAATCACGACGCTGCTCAGGCAGCGTCATGTGTGACTGGGAGAGTCTGGAAGCCTGGGTGCTTCCGGTGCTACCAGCAGACAGAGGAGAGGCGTGCGGCTGCGGCGGCAGCGAAGGTAAGTTTATTTTTTAATTTTGTTTTCACCTGTCACCCCTGTTCAGAGGCAGCCGCCACTGAAAAGACCTGCAAATTAGGATGTTTTGCCATTCATGTTTGAACTGTTTTTGTGGAAAAAGGGAGCAAAAGTCCGGTTGACAGAACTGCATTAGTCTGACACAAATGGCTTTGATTCTGCTTTTAAGCGTGTTTGGGACATTCTGTGATTAGAAACGTATTCCAATTTGTGAATGTATTTTAATGTCAATAACTCATATTAAACCTTAAATAAACATGTTTATCCATTGGTTGAATTAAATAACGTAATAAGCTGTAACTGGTCAGTGAAATGCCAAACAAATACTAAAAATTGGGATGTTTTGCTCTTTTTGGCCACACCTCTGACTCCGCCCACTGACCCAATCCTTGGGTTATTCCCGCCCTCTGATTCTCTGCCCATAGTTCTCCTACTTTTTTCCCCCACTTCGACCACTGGGCAAAACAGTTGAAAAAAGACATTTAAAACAAGAAATGGTTAGCATTTTGTGGCAAAATATATGCAGGCATGATACATTCACTGCCCCCCTAATTCCTTCCACATATTTGTTGATGTTTCTGGAACGAATTCTGGCCGCACACAGACGGCATCCCTTTAGCCAGGGTGGCCCAGGGCCGTGCCCATGCAGTCGGTTTGGGGGTAGCAGCTTCCCTATAATGTTGAATTGTTTTGCTGTGAGGTATAGAGGTCTATACTAGTGTACTGGAAAGGGTAAGTTGAGTCCACGCGCTCCAAACCACGTGACCAGGTTCTCACTGTGTTCTGTAGGCAGGCAGTGCGCCATTCTTTTGAACTGTACACTCGTGTCTGAAAAGGACAATCATTGGTAGAATATGTGGCTCAGCCATATTAGCATGCTATTTTTAGGGCCACCGTTGTCCCTTTTGGGACCAAACTCTTTGGACTGGACTCTTCGTTTAGAGGCATGGACATAATAGTGGGACATGCCTAGAGTCGCGGTCCTGCTATGTAGGCTGACTTACAAGGTGTGGAAGCAGACATCTTGTAAGAGCTTTGCCAGAGGACGCCTTTGGGGAGATCCAGAGTGTGCTGTACAATGCAGTGCTCTGTGGTCAGACAGGAAGCAGTGGCACCGCCTTCCATTATTCACTGGTGTCTGCTATTGCTAGAAGTCAGTTCTGGCAGAAAGAGAGGGCAGTGTCAAACGCTGGCACTGCCAGGTAGTGTGAGAAGTTAACATTGATGGGCAATGGTAAACGGTGGTACTGGTGGCATTAAGACAAGTTTCAATGGAATGCAGTGTGAAAATGCTCAATTGTGGGGGGCAGAAACTAGTGGGCAGTGTGAATAGGCTGGATGTCAGGACGGAGTGAGAACTGCATACTTTGTGGCAGTGCGAGTAACTGCCCCACGGATATGGTAGAGTAAAGTAGGTTTTAAAGAGTACACGCTTACCAACATTAATGGGCACAGATTACACTCCGCATGCTTGGAATACATTATAATCAGAAATCATGGGAAGTAAAAATGCGTTGTAGACAACTTACTTTCAGACGTTTCTTAGCTCCACCTATTCCTAATTAAGGTTAGGGATCCCAGTGAGTAAACTGTGAAATAAATAAAATGGGTTATCAGGAATGACGTCAGGACAGAGGCGCTGTCTCGAAGGTGGCGTACATGGGTCACAGTATCAACTGACAGTTATAGTCCAAGATGGTGGTTTAGTGAGGCGCTGGGACAGTAAGAGTGACTGTTCCCTCCCCCGCACCGGTGACATCCAGTGGGTAGCTGGAGCCTGTAACTAGCAGAGGACCAGAGGGGGCAGAGTAATGTGATGCAGAGTAGAGAGGGAGAGGTAACACAGGAGAAATGTAAAGCTACAGTCAAGTAGTTAAAACGCACCTTCTAGAAACTGCCTCCTGCACTCGACAGAAAACTCAGCAGCTAGGGGAAGAGGGTGGTCCATGGCAGTGAGGCGGAGAGCAGGCACCAAACAGAATTAACCCTAAGGGAAGGGGCCTAATAAGGGGCTTAATGCACCCAGTGCTAAAACTGAGGGGTTTGTGGGGTCTGATGTGGGTGTCTGGCGCCAAGAATCTTAGCGTGTCTGTCTGTAAGAAGATAATCGGTAAATCACAGGTACAAATCCTGACAGGGCCGACTAGGCATTCATCTGTCCAAGACTGATAAAACGAGGCCCAGTGAGTTTCTTTAGGGTGACATCTGTTACAGCACTTGCATGTCTCAGGGCTGAAGCTATATAAACAAGCACTAGCGATGCCACTAAGTATGGATTTAATGTACAAATGCATACAGACACGCATTTACACATTAAAGCCAAAGAAAAGTCTACATTGAAACCGCCCTTGCATTCAATGCAATTGTTTTTTGTGCTCATGGCCGTGAGCCTTCATTACACTCGTCCTTTCGTTCCTATGAAGAAAAAAAATAGTAATCGGCACAATGAAAGGCGCACAGGCAGGGGAGCGAGAGTAAAGCGCGCGCGGCCACGCTAATTGAAAACAGATGGCCCCTGCGCGCGCTGCTCGCTCCCGCAAGGTGGATGCCAGCACAAGCACGAGTGCTTGAAAAGAGCAGACCAATTCCAAAAGGTCATCTCCTAGTGCAGCGCATGCGCGCTGCCTAGGCGAGACCTAAAAAGTGAATGAGGCTTGGCTGCCACTGAGGTAAAGAAAGATCGTCCCTGAAACATATATGGGGAGCGGAACAGAGAAAAAAAGCCAACTAGAAATACGCCGACTACTGCTTGTTAATAAACAATCGCTATACATTCACTGAACTTTATCCAAACACTTAATCAATATAGGCAATTCATATGGAGTGCACTGTGTATATTAAGGCATATGGCACTTAGTTCATTGAAACAAAATATCATTATTTCATAAAGAACAAACCTTTGCAACATATAGCTCTTAATATCATATGTTGATTTCATACAAAATTAAATAGTAATCGGGAAATATAAATTCATCCATTCCTCCCAACATCACTCACAGCCATCCCCCTCATAAAAATACACATTTGCATTCATACCGCACAGACCCATCATAACATAAAATCTCTGTCCATTAACAGCATCCAACAATCGTTGACATAATCTTCTGTTCAAAAAAGGAAATACATCATATCAAATCCCTCTTTGGTGTATATCATATACATATACAATTCTTATTTACCTCTCCTAACTCATCACTCCCATCTACAGTTTTAGTGTAATTTACTTTTCTATAGTCCTTTTCACATATGATGTTGGACCTGTTGTACCATATATTGGTCAGGGGCAGCTCCTCCATTAGAGCCAAGGAGCGTCGCCCCACTAAAATGCCCCCAGAAAAGCCCCAGAGATGAAAAATGAAGTGGCAATAAAGTTAATTCATTACCATTTTATTTTTCGTCATCACGTCCTTAACCGAGTGTCAGGACGGGACGGGACCTGCTGAGTTCCAGCAGCAGCAGGGATGAGAGATGGGCTGCTTGTGCAATAGTTTAAAAGTGCACATGTCCCTTTGACCGGCTGCCTTGCGACAGCCAGCCATACTTGCACACTTTAAACCTCTTAACCCGGCTGTCTTAGCCAGCTGGGTTGAGAGCAAGCACAGGCCTCCAGTGTCCTCGGGAGCGCCGAGAGAAGCCGCTCCCTCCAATCCTCGTGCTTCTCTCATGCTGGTTGACAGTATGAGAGCAGCACCAGGATTGGTTAAGGGAGTTGGCAGGGGCCCTGAACGTCATCACAGAAGAAGCGGACCGGAACGAGGAGGTTGTGTCATGCAGCAAGCACAGTAAGTAATTTTTTTTTTTTAAATATTTATTTTATGCAACCACCTACCACCCATTTGCCCGCCCTCCAATCACCGTAGCTGCCAGCCGCTACTGACTTTGAATGAGGGATAATGTTCTACAGAGCGCATACAAGTCAGCACAGTTTGAGCGTACAATGGGTGCTGCTCTCCCAGCCTCCACTGACTGCAGCAGTGTGCAACACATGCTGCTCTGTCTCCCAGCCCGATGAAAGCATGTGCAGCATTCTTTCAATGATACGTTCTTACATCACAGGGCCAAGAATCCTCCCCATTTCTCCAGGCAGGAGATTTCAGCACGGGCCTTGAGTGGATTATCGTTATAGCAGCAGTTGGTACAGGCAGGACTGGGCGTTCTCACGTCTGTGCTTCGGCACAGTGAACCGGCTGCACCACTGCCACACCGGTGGGTGGTTTGAAAAGTGAAGCTGCCATTGAGAAACATCGTCCATTATGCCAATATGGGCAACGGAAATCTGGTGGGAGCAGGTAATGATTCTGTAGATCGCTGCAATTCCCCATCCCCCTGATAGAACTTTGCATCATGCCATTTTTTTTATTATATATTCTGTTCTATTCTGCCAATGCGAATGCAGTTATGGAGCTCTACCGCCATTTGCAGGTTTCCATCACTACATTAGTAGACAAGCACAACGATATGTAGAAAAAAATCTGCAGAACCGGAAAGGCCTTTTTATCCACTGGACATTTTTCTGAGAGGGCTGGGAATTGAAACTGAGGATAATAGATTTTTCTAGATATACATTTTTGCCATTCTGGGTGCAAACAGAAATCTCAGGGTTTCTATGATCTGGCCAAATCTAATTGTGTATTGTTCTGGTGTTCCAGAGCTGTTTCTAAGCAAAGGAGTGTGGATATTAGTAGGGCTGAATGAATTGCGGTTGATTGTGGCATTGCTCTGCTACTGTATTTTGCTAAAGTAGTACATTGTGGGATTTGTAGTTTGTGAGTGTGGATTGGTGTGGTAACATGAATTACACTTTATTTTAGCATTTTCGTTATGCACTTTTGATTTGTGTGTCATTAGGTGGTTTCATTTCTGTGCTTTTGATGGTTTTGTTATGTTTCTTATTTATTTGTTATAGTTGTAAGCTTGAGATATTTAGGTATTATTGTGAAAAGAGTTGCATTTTTTGTGCTCACGTCGAAAATGTTGAATTTTTGTGTTTATTGTTAAATTTGGTTCACGGTAAACGGCCTCCTAAAAATCCAAGATCTCAAGATGTATTGTTAAACTTGTCTACAAAGTGGTAGTGTGGTTGGTGTGGTGCGACATACATACTGAGATAGGGACAATTCTGAATTAATAGAAGTTTTGAATGTGTATTAACTTTGATTAGCGTTTGCTTATTTCTTTGTGTACAGAAATAGATGCACCAGTGTGATGTTCGCTGCTGGTCGAAAACTTTCCTTAGCGCATTATAAGTCTTTTCTGAATGAAATTGATTTCACTGCGGTTGCTCCGTGGTTGCTCATGATCATGCGGTTATCGCGCTATACTTGATTAGCTGTTGGTTAGCCACTTTGAGATTGGTGAGCATCATAGTGAGTTGGCCTGTCATTGGTTAGTTGCTGCTGGAGGTTGGGCTGC
Source organism: Calotriton arnoldi (assembly GCA_963921515.1). Taxonomy (NCBI): domain Eukaryota; kingdom Metazoa; phylum Chordata; class Amphibia; order Caudata; family Salamandridae; genus Calotriton; species Calotriton arnoldi. The sequence continues at coordinate 160,132 of CAWUFW010010308.1, forward strand.
GATTGGTTTACCTTTGCCACATCTGCGTGGAAATTGGTGAATTGTTTGTTTGTTTTAGGTGGTTTGTGCATAATCAGTTCAAGCACAACTGGTGCTATGCCCAAAAAGCCTAACATTTTTGGAAGTGAGGTAGAAAAGATTCCTCCAGAAGATTCTCCTACCTATAAAATAATGTTGAATTTGGGTTTTCATGTCCCTATGTGATAAAAATAGGAACACAGTTACCTCTGAAGACATAAACATGCAATTTCATTTACAGAGTACTTTCAATGTGAAAACCTTGGATATTTGAGATGGAACATGCTTGAGAGAAAATTGCAACCTATACCTGTACAGTTCAAGGCACTGAAAGAAGGAACCGTGTTGCAATAGAAAAAGAGCTTAAAATAATGAAGAGTCACGTCAAAAATGCTGAGTCACTGGTTAGAATCAAGATGGAGCATACAGAAAAGATCATGGAGAGAGGGCATAATGCAGAGTGTGGGTGTGCTTCCTGAAATTGTTAATGAGTTGGATAAAAAGAAAATTAATGATAAAAAGGAAGAAAATAGAAAGAACAGAGAAAAGAAAAATAATATACTGCAGGAGGATGTTTTTTTAGATGATTTACTAGACTTCAGACCTCTTTCATATGGTTTGTAAACACCTAGACCACCCCAAGTTATGGGAGCAATAGAACCAAGTACAGTTCAAATGCGTACTGCTCCACCTAAAAGATAGCGGGTTCTGGTAGAATTTTACAGCTTCTACTTCTAATATGATTGTTCCAGATATAACTACTGCTGTGACTGTGGTTCAACCAGTTGAACCAGAAAGAAGAGAAATTGATGTCCTTAAATTGAAAACCAAATTTGGTGAAATTTTGTAGGGTTCAATAGAGCAATTGATTTCATATACTATGGACGAATTGAGATTTCTGAGTAAGGAAGCAGCTGGATGTGCATGTGATGCACATGCAAGGTTTGAGGAATTAGCAAAAGAGTATATCAGTCTATATAATAAAAAAAATGATGTAGATTGCAAACAAATGCCCTCTTAAGCATCTTGAAGCAAGCCAATGCATGCATATGCAATTGGCAGCCATCTTAGAATGGCTCTGTGAGAATGCATGCTTCACAATGCACGCACATGTTGAAACTATTTCTAACATTTCAGTCTATCAGAAACAGCATCAACATGTGTGTGCACCATGATGCGTGCAAGGAAGCCATTCCAAGATGGATGCCAATGAATACGCATGTATGAGCTTCCTTCAAGGAGCATGTTTTGGCATGTGTCATAACACACTGGCAGCCATTGTGGAATTTTTACTGTACTGTTTCAACATGGCCAATGGCTTTTTAAAATTGTAAATTAAAAATAATAAGGAAACTGCAAGAGTGTAAAAGAAGGAAGTGAGCAGCCTTGCAGAACTTCGCAGTTGCCAAGTGCTTTTAAAAAATAAATAAATAAAAGAGGGCGGGATGAAGGGCATCAACGAGCAATGGATGAGTAGGAGAGAGAGAGGTTATTAAATGTAGAGCCTTTGGGATTTGGGGGCACTGAGATAGCTGGAGGAACAAGTGGATGGAGGAGAGACCAAGTATAGCAATGACTCCCATGGACTGCTGAAAGGCAAGAAACACAGAGTCCCCTCAGGCCAGTAGTAGAAGGATAACAATCATCCAGTCAAAACACTGTGAGACTGAAATGCTCCAGAATAGGACAAACACACGAATAGGGAGAAAACCCATTGAAACGAGAGCAGTGACCTGAGATGGACAACAAAGACATCCAGTCAAGAGCTAGAGGCTGATCCTAAGCCCAATCTAAGTATATATTAGTATTGTAAGTAATAGTGCTGTGACACATGTAGCTAACCCCTGAAATTGGGAAATGGTACATTCGGAACGTTAGCTTCCTGAGGGAACTAAGACATATTATGCAATGCCAAAATGTAGTATATAATGTAATATGTATATCCACTTTGGCTAGCAAATTCAAGCCCTATGAACGTCCACATCAAGTCAAACTAATCCATTCTATTAAAACAAAGGGCAAGGGCTCTTTACAGCCTTTTCTATGAGGACAGTGGTCTCACTGGAGTTAAAATAGCAGAGCTATTAGTGTACGTGTTTAACCATTTGAGGAATTACGAGGGGGGGGGGTGTTATGGATTTTCCAACACTGGTGCACCAAATTTGTAAATGTAGCAGCTTTTGGAAAAATATGGCCCACCAATATTGTACAATATCGACAGTACCGGAGCATTATTGACATGTTTTTTCCGCTTAAAACATTTTTTTTTATCTTAACCACAGCATGACAAAACATGGGATTCCCAATATTTTCAGAAAACGCAGCTGGAAAGGATTTCTAAAATAATCAGCTAATTTGGGGAAAAAATACGTACTTTCTAAACATCCATAACTGCTCATATTTTAGTATTCAGAGAAACAAATAATGCGACTGTAATGAGATTTGCTCGAGAAGCAGATATGTAGAGTCACAGAAGCTTTTGTATTGTATTACAACGACTTGGCCCTGTGTGAAAACTACATTTAAGCCATAGCTAGCTACCGCTCTGCTCTTGTATAATCTAAGTTGTTTCTAAGTTGTTTTTATAGATCAGTTTGTCCCTTTCAAATTATTCTGTGATATCCTGTGGACATTGGTACGCTTTATCGCACAAGTATGCCTGCTTGGGCCACTTGTGAAAGCAGAATTGATGTTTGAGGTCGTGCGTGGCATTGGTTTAGTTTTATTTATGTATATAAAGTGCAAACATCAGTAGCGGCCCGTGGAGGGAGTTCCGTGGGGCGGTGAGGCGGGGCGGGGGAGGGGCAGGGTTGGGGGTAGTAAACACCGGAATATGGATGAACGGAGCCGCTACTGGCAAACATGCCAAAAACCCTGCTTCTAGGCACCTAATTGAACCTACCTCCTAATGAAGGGTATTTTTTTATCCGATGATGGGTAAAATAATGTAACTATATTTTTATGTCGTAGCACTGATTTTGTTGTGGGTAGGATATGAGCTGGTTCCTGTTTCTACACTCCAAGGTCCCGATGTAACAAATCCAGTAAAATGTTGCAGGAATGGCAGGTCACGCATTAACACTGCGCCAATTACTCTTCAAGATTTTTTAGGTATTTTCGTTAGCCAAGACCTTTTGATTTTACTAACATTAAAAATTAATATGTTTACTTTTAGGGGCTTGCAGCCAGCTCTCTTCATCCATTGGTCTGGTATGTTATTGTGTTATTTATATTTTTCTTCTACCCACTGTATCATAAACCATTAAGCAATGGGCCAACTTCAGCCTTTGGCTACAGTCATGTAGTTTCTATAAAACCTATACAGGATCTGCGCGTTCGGACAGCATACACTGTAGGATTGGTGTCAGACTGATTCTGAACACCCCCACCGTGTATGTTGGCCTTTTGTACCAGCTAGCTCACAGTGCCACTAGAATCTCCTCTTACCAAGGAGAGAATAGTTCTTGGCAACCATCGAACATGACAACCCTGATCCCTCAGGACCGTGGAAACAATATACTACTTTTCGCTCAGTCACTCGTGCTTACTTAGTCTGTCTTAGAGAGATACACAGACTAAACAGGCTGGGCTTTTTCAATAAGTATTTATTGAACAGTTGTTATTCTGGTGTAAAATAGATGAGCTGCAACAACCGTTAGACAGTAACAGATATAAATGATTAGAAGCACTATGGGGCATATCAGCAAGGCCAGGCGATAATTATCGCTAAGCGCACTTAGCGCTAGGATAATTATCGCCTCCTAATGCTGGTTCCTATCGCGGAGATAGCGTGCTATCAGCAACGCATATCTCCAATGCGATAGGAATCCAAGCGTCAGCTGGAAAACAGTGTGATTATCGCTGGAAATCCAGCGATAATTGCACTGCAACCAGCGATACCTTGCTGATAGGGCAGGGTAGTTCTTAGCCATGTAATCCACCTCCCATTGGATTACATGGCTAAGTCAGATTACAAGCAGGCGTAAGTAAAGTAGCGATAACCGTGGTTAGCGCTACTTTGCTTATCGCTCTGCCTGTTAGCGTCCAGCTTGATAATTGGAGAAATGTCGCTAGCGACATTTCTCCAGTTATTTCGGGGAGGAATGCCCACTTTGCATCTCATTAGAGATGCAAAGCTGGGCGTTGTCGTAACTGGCGCTAAGTCAGCAAGACATGCAATAGCGTGTCTTTGCTGATAAGTCGATGAAATTATCGCCGCTTTTCGCCCGAAAACGGACGCAAAAGCGGCGATAATTTCATAGCGCCGCCTTGCTGATATGCCCCTATGAAAGTAAAAGGATGATAGAGTTCTATCATCTTGCGATAATCATGAATACATACGAGTATATAAAATACATGACAATAATAAGATGCGTACTCCTACGATGCCTCCCTAACTAGATGTACCTAAGTGTACCTAAGTGTAGGTGTTAAGCCAAGAATCCCTCTAGGATAAAGTCAACCCCATTACCTGAAGTGAGAGACTGTGGGACCCCATTTTTAGACCACTGCGAGCTGGAGTGTCTGCATGCAGGAACCTCAGCATCTCTGGTCAGTGTGTCGGCCAGGAAGTCCTGTTCTCCTCTGTCTATCTTAGCAAGATGTGGTGTATATATACCCATAGGTCTCCCCAGGGGTCCTACCTCGCTGTATTACTGTGTCGGACTAAGGATGACGTTGTGCATGAACTTTATTCATAGATATTATACAGGAGATGGTAGTCCTGCTGTGCTTCCAAGAATCCTCATGCATAATGTATGAGATTTCGAACTAGGGAAAACCCGCGTTCTGAATGCAGTGTCGTATCTAGGTGAAAGGTCAGTCCCTGTAAACCGTTATAAGTGTAATGTAGGGAAGAATATAGGTGAAGGGTTATGGAATTACCTGGGCCTATATCAGGGTACCTATATTGAATATAACACTACCTTCATTGTGAGTGATGGCACTTTAACCTTTCACAAGGAGCACATCAACAGAGGTAGTCCCCTTCAGTGCCAGGTACTTTACTGGCAATGTTTCCTTTTTGTGACCAAAAATGTTTTTTTCTTTTAGCCAATTTGTTTTTAGTTTAATGAGCACCCCACTTTGATGTGATTCATTTTTGGAAGTTTTTTTTCTGGATATGTTTTTCAGCAGTAGCTATCAATAGACTGTTTGAAATTAAAAATCTTTTCCCCAAAATTGGTTAAAGAGAATATGACAGACATATTTTTATTCCAGCCATACTGCAGGACCAATGCTTATTTTACTTTCTTTTTAAAAAAGTAGGAATGACATAAAGCAGATTAAATTATGTTTAATAGCAGTAAAGCCCTTCTATGTCTATGTAATCCATTAAGGACAACTAAGGTTTCAGTGTCTGTTACATCTCCTCAAACACTAAAGTTTGCATATGGGTAGGAGTGACTTATTGCTCAAAATTTTGATGTTGATTCCAAGTATATTATCTCAGGATCTAATGTTAGCTTAGATGTTCTATTTATATGCACATGAAGGTCTCCAGTAGTTTTATTAATATGAAGTAATGCTTGCAAATGTAATGTTTCTTCTTACAAGAATAGTGAGTCTTTTTGTAATGCTCCACGCCCTGCTAATCAAGGTGGTGACTCATTACTGAAAGACTTAAAACTGCCCTCCATAAACTGACTCCTGGGTTGAGAAAATAGGCAACTTCCTGAAAAAAGTGTGAAAGCGAATATATTTTGTGCTGCACCCCTTGCTGTCCTTGTTTTAACAATGTATGTGAGTATAGTCAGAAGACAAACACCGCTGGTGTTACTTAACCCATGTGCCTGGTACATTCTAAATCAGAGTAACCTCTTGAAAACGAGCCCTCTGTATAACATGAAAGGTGATTTTCACTTCAGCATCTGGAACAGATGACCAGCTTGTGTGTTATTCAAGTCTGTGCCCAGAGTCATTGTGTGCCTCCAGTGGCGGCTCCTCCGCTATGGCGGAGGAGCGTTGCCCCACTGCTCTTAGAGCTGTGAAAAGGGGCAAAATAATACGATAATAACAACGTTATTATTGTTTTATTTTTGAGTGCTGCAGACTGCGTTAGGGCGGGGCTGGTGGCTCAGGGTGGGGGGAGGAGTGGACTGTGTACACTAGGTGCACATGACTGATTGACCGGCCGTTTCCGCCTGCCAAACAGTCATGCACACTTTGCATATTCCCCACCAGGCTGTAATGGACAGCCTGGTTGGGAATATGCAATGGCTCCCTGTCCTGATCTGAGCGCCGATCCACAGCACTCAGACCAATCACAACGCTGCATTGCAGCATTGTGATTGGCACAGAGGAGCCTGTGTGCCTGGTGCTTCCTGCAGCTTCTTCCAGACTGGAGTCAGGAAGAGCAAAGAAGCGGAGGAGAGACGCGGCTGTCGGAAAAGGTAAGTGTTTAAAAAAATATATATTTTCAACTCCCTCTCCCCGCCCCCACTCCCGTTCCTTACCAGCCGCCACTGTGAGCCTCCAGTGCTTTGTCTTTTCATTCAAGTGCCATGGGCTATCAGGCATGGACGATAAATGATTACCAGATACGTTTGTGATCTGCAGGTGCAGTGTCATGTGCAAAGGGGAGATATATTGCTTATTGGGACACATACATGGCAGCTGAATGTACCATAGATGAGTCTATAACGAAGTCAAGCTGAATAAATCAAGTACAAATGGACACCACACCAGTTTAGAAAAATAAGTAATCTTTATCTAAACTCAAAACAAGACTAAACGACAAAAATCCACAATACATTAGCAAAAATATCCTTAAAAATAGGTTATTCACTTAAATAAAGCTTGTAGCAACAAATGACTCCACTTTGAGTTATTAAAATGTCGTGACAGCAGAAAATCCCAAAGTACGGCGCCGGCTGCGAGGTGCGCGGCGTCGGGCCCACAAAGAACAGTACCTTGGAAAAGCAATGAAAACAAAGACGGCTCACGGCGTCGGGGAGGTGATGCTTCGTTGGCGCTGCGCGGCGTCGGTTCCTTACGACCCCAGGGGAGGTGAAGCCTCTGTTCCTTACTGCAGCGCAGGGGAGGTGAGACGACTATTCCTTACTGCCTCGGGGAGGTGACGTCACGATGGCGCCAAAGCCTCTGTTCCTTACGATGGCCAATGGCGATGAATTCGGGGAGTCACCCACGTCGAGGATCGGCTCCGCGATGATGAAGTCGGCTTCGGAGTCGATGCGGCACGGCGGCAGGCGTCGGGCCTACGTCACAAGTCGGAGCGGCGCTCACGGCTTTGGGCAGGTTACGGTGTCGCTCGCCGGCGTCGATGTGGCACGGCAGCTGGCGTCGGGTCTACGTCGCAAGTCAGAGCAGTGCTCACGGCTTCGGTGCAGATTACGGCGGTGTTCACCGGCATCGGTGTTTCAATTTCTTTCTGTAGCAGCTAAAACAGCAGTTCTAGATGCAGGAAGACAGTAGGGGTGAAGTCTTTGTGGTCCTGAGACTTCAGAACAGGAGGCAAGCTCAGTTTCAAGCCCTTGGATGTCTTTTCTTCAAGCAGGTGACAAAGCAAAATAGCAAAGTCCTTCTTCTCCTTTCCTTGGCAGCAAGCAGCCACTGCAGGCCAACCCCAGGCAGCAAACAGGCATAGGGGCAGGATTCCTCCTCAGCTTATCCGGCTCTTCTCCTTGGCAAAGGTTGCCTCTTGATTTCCCAGAAGTGATCTAAAGGTCTGGGGTCTGGGCCCCACTTTTTATACACACAAATCCTTTGTTCTCTGAAGGCAGAGAGTGTCTGTACCCAGACAAAACCAGTTCTGTCCTCACTGGTGCAGCTTCCTGGCAGGAGGTGGAGACAGCATTGTTGAAGGCAGACCAGGCCCAGGCAGGTGAAAGGGAATCTCCTCCCCATACTCTAAATGCAACCCAGGTACATTCTGCCCAGCCCTGACTCATCAGACTTCTGGAGCCACAGCCCTCTCCAGCCCCCTGTCATCCAAAAGCCAGACATGCAATACACAAACCTAGCAGAGGCACACTGGATGGTTAGGCAAGAAAATACCTACTTTCTAAAAGTGGCATTTTCAAACACAGAATGTAAAAATCACCCTCACTAAAAGATGCATCTTAACATTCTGAGTTCAGGCAAACTAACCTTTATTTTCCTTTCTTGTTCCTAGGGCCAGTTATGTTTATAAGATGTTATAAACTTACTCCCCATTCTGGCCTATGGGAACAGATAGCCTTGCAATAGTGAAAAACAAAATTGGCAGTCTTTCACTATCAGGACATGCCACACACATCAGGGCATATCCTACCTTTCACATACCATGCACCCTGCCCATAGGGGTGACTAATATGTAGAAAAGGGAAGGTTTAGGGACTGGCAAGGGTGTGCACTTGCCAAGTCGACATGGCAGTCCCAGACTGCACACAGGCTCTGCAATGGCAGGCCTGAGCCACATTTTACGAGCTGCTTCCGTGGGTGGCACAATCAGTGCTGCAAGCCCACCAGCAGCATTTGATTTACATGCCCTGGGCACACATGGTGCACTGTACTAGGGTCTGACAAGTAAATCAAATAGCCAATCATGGAATCACTAATTCATAACATCAATTTACAAAGAGAGCATATGCACTTTAGCACTGATCAGCAGTGGTAAAGTGCCCAGAGTCATAAAACCACCAACAACAGGTCAGACAAAATACAGGAGGAAGGCAAAAAGTTCTGGGATGACCCTGCATAAAGGGCCAAGTCCAACAGTTAGGCACTCTGTTGGTGGGAGACAGGTTTGTGCTTGTTGCATACTATTACATACATAAATGCATGCATACGTACTTTATTCTGAAAAAGAGGGGGTAAGCCAAACAGAATGGGCTGAATCAGAACACTGGGTTAGGCATTGAGCAAGAATGACTCTCAGTACTTTTGCTGTTAGTGGAAAAAGCTGCTTTGTTTGGAAAAAAGCTGAGCTCACAGTATAACAGTCTTCAGCTTAGTGATAACTAACAGTGAACTCTAGCATACCACCCACTCCCTAAACATTACCCATCCCTTAAAGATTTAAAGCCCCCTTATCCTTCCTTAGATGCCAAACATCTAACAGGTCGACCTAATAACCTTCTATTTCCTTTTGCTTAACCCTTAATCCGTATCACCTTCCAGGCTGGGCAGCGCCAGACCCAGGCTGCCTCCAAATATTGTTTCCTCTACTTCTCTGCTCCAAACCTTCCCTTCTCATCTCCTGCCTTAACCATAGCATTTTCTTTTTACTACCAGAAAAACCCTCCCTTAAAGTGTTCTATCTTTCCTGTCCTTTTTAGCCTTTCTTCCCCACCAATCCTCTGAGAACCCCCATTACCTTCACCAATTACATCCTGTACCTCAACAGGAGCAAATACACATTAGCCTGTCTGAACAATATAGTCCATTTGTACCCAATGTCCATACATCTATGTTGTAGGCCTTACAAAAGCAAGATACTTCCCTGTTGACCTCATTGCATACCCTGGTGATACCCACCAGTTTACAAAGTCCTTGCCATAAACCTCTGGGCACCAGCTGGGACAAAAAAAATATACGTCCATTCCCACATGTCCTAAATCACCTTCATATCCCTCTTAATCATCTTCAACAAATCTTTCCCCCTAAGTCGATCAATAGCCTATGCATCCTTGGCACCCTCACAATCATTTCCCATAGTTTGGGTAGAATCTGGTCCCAACAAGTACCAACAGAAACCAAGCAAGAGGATCATCATCTCTTCTTCTTCTTCTGCTGGCTCTAGGACTGCTTTTTTTTTAGCATAATTCCCTTTAGTTTCACAATGGAGTGGCCATCAATACATATCACCTTATTCTTAATGCTTCCCCCTCCACTCCTGCCAAAGCAACACCTCTTAGTACTAAGCAATAGCCTCCTCCTGGACCTGGACCTCAAATAACCCCTCACCAATTTCAACTTTCACCTAACCAGGTTTCTTAACCTCCTCTCTCCCCAGCTCAAGCTGAACCCTTCAGTTACTGCCACCAATGCCAAACAAATGTGTCCTAAGTCATTCTGAAGGCTATCTCCTTGGTAAGCATTTCATTAATATTATCAATTCCTGCCTGTCAATCACTCTTCATCCATCCTTGTGTCAGAACACATGTCCTGACCTATCTCCTACCTTTTTCTGTAATCTGCATTCTATTCTCCTCCATAATCATGGCACCCACGTTCATGCCCTCTTAGCCTCTGCCCTTAACACCTCAGATATCCTCAGTGCCCTTAAAAATAAGATAGCAAAAATGGTCTTTTTAGAACAAACTTTCACATGCAGACGTGCAGGAAGTTCTTGCTATTATGCCTTCCAAAATTTCCACAACTATGCTCTTCTCCCATCTTCATTCCTGCCTTTCTCTCTGGCCTTACCTTCCACCATGCACATCACAAATTCCCCCGACTCGCTTATCCCCAAAAGCACTTTCCGTAGAGCAATATCACTGAAATAGTCACTGAGGGCAACTAATCTTATTTACTCGATGCATGTCCGTCATTTTCCCTTCTCCTAGCACCACTACTGACAAACTCCTTCCATGCCAGACGATAACTGTTCTTTGTGGGTCTTGATAACGTGCCCTCTGCTAACTGCAGTGCCCTCATTGTCCTGGATTCAGTATCTCCACTGGTTCTGTCTCCCCATGCTGGTATGATTCTAGTGTCAGTCCGTGGAATCTCGACACTGAGATCAAAACAGTCATTCAGCGCCTCATTAACTTGGCCAAGAATGTGTTGCAGTCGAAACATGCTGTTCTGTGCAAAACAATCACATTACCTCTCTTAACAGCAACAGTACCCTACAGTCATTGTCTCATAACTTGTTTCACTGCTTCATTTTCTTTGAAAAAGGGCTGTTTTTAGTTTCTCAATTCATGTATACAGTCTCATTGACAGTAATGCCAGAAATAATTCCAGAAATGCACTCTTGTGCTCTGTACACCGGTGTTCTTTCCTGTATAGACTGACCCCCCTACACAAATGAAAATGTTAGCTGTCCTGGTAGTTGGTTTGTTTGGAGCCACATTGTCATTCCTATATAACTGTCTAGACATCTAATGTCAGTCTGCATGACCTGCCCCCACCCTTCCTGAAATTCTAACCATGTGATGTAGCTTTAAAGCTCCTCTCAAGGCAAAGGCAAAGTGTCTGCAGAAAGCCCTGGTCGGAACAATCACCTTGCATGCAAAGTTCAGATGCCCCAGAATCTGTTGCAGCTTCTTCAGCACACACATTTTTTCTCGCAACCTCATGGAATAGGCCTCTCTACATTTGCCATTTCTCAGCCGACCAACCATGAACCCAAGGCCACAGAATCAAGCTTAATGCCCAGAAAAGTGATGGTCATTGCCAGTCCTTACATTTTGTCTGGAGCCAATGGCTCCTCAAAGGCCTGGGCCATGTCTTCCAGTGTTGTCATTGGTATTTGGACAAAATATTTTTTTTTAAAACATCATGGAGCAGAAAGATCGGGTTTTAAATATCGTGATGCACAAATATTGTGTACAAAAATATCATTGACAAGGACATCGATTTTAGGGTAAGTAATATCAATGTTAAAAATATCTATGTTGTTAATATCATTTACAAAATATCGTTTTTATTTTTTTATGTATTTTACTATATATTTTAACTGTATATGTTATAAATTGTTTGTATAATTATTATTAATGTTTTAAAATCTAGTTTGTAAATTTTTAGTTGTTTTTACATTTAATTTAATAATTTAATAGCTTATTATTATTTTCAGTTCCATAGCCGGATGGGAAGTAAACTAATTATAATTAATAATTAATTAATATTAAATATTTAATTGATAGTTAATGATGTTAATTGTGTATTTTTTAATTTTTAATTTATGTTAAGTTTTAGATGCCGGTTGTGGCATTTGTAGAGGTATAGGGTGGGAAGTAGTTTAATTATAATTATTTAATAATTCATTTTGTATTATTATTAATTATTTAATTGGAAATTATTTATGTAAATTGTGTAATAAATTAATTTTTTTATTGATATTTTTGGTGTGGGTTGTGGTTTTTGTAGGGATAAACGGTGTAAAGGAAATTAATTATAATAATTAATAATTAATTTTAATTATTAACAATTATTTCTTTGATAATTAATTATGTAAATTGTGTAATTAAGACTTTTTAAAGTTATATATGAGGTGCAGGTTGTTGTGTTTGTAGGAGCAACGGGTGGGAAGTTAATTAAATATAATTAATGTATTATTAGTTAAATGTTATTATTTGTTTAATGGATAATTAATTATGTAAATTATGTAACAAAGATATTTTTTATTATATATTAGGTGCACATTGTTGGGTTTGTAGGGATAAAAGGTGGAAAGTTAATTAAATGTAATTATTGTATTATTAGTTAATTACTATTAATTGTATCATTGATAATCAATTATGTAAAAATTGCAATTATTAAAAATCTAAGATATATTTTAGGTGTGTGTTGTTTGCTTTGCAGAAGTAGGGTAGGAAGGTATTTAAGTAATAATAAGCATAAAAATAGTTATTTATTGTTTTAAAAATGCGTTATTTATCATGTTTTGTGTTAATTGTGTTACGCTTTTTAATTGAAAATAATTTATATTTGTTGGTTGTTATAATTGTGAAAATATAGTGTGGTATTCTAAATAAATTATTAATATTTGTTTGAATTTAAAATATTTATTAAAATTTTTAAAAATATGTCGTTTTCTCCATAAAAAAAAATATATATATATTAGAATTGAGCTACTCTCTCTCTCTACTGTTGCACAGACTGGAGTGGGAGTAGTACATTTTACCTCTCTGCTCTCCAACACTTTCTCTACTGTTGCACAGACTGCAGTGGGATAGTAAATTTTACCCCTCCTGAGTCCAACCCTTTTCCTACTGTTGCACAGACTGGAGTGGGAATAGTACATTTTACCACTCCGCAATCCAACACTTTCCTTACTGTTGCACAGACTGAAATGGGAATAGTAAATTTTACCCCTCTGCAATTAAACACTTTCCCTACTGTTGCACTAACCGGAGTGGGAATAGTAAATTGTTACCCCTCCACAATCTAACATGTTTCCTACTGTTGCACAGAGTGGAGTTGGAATAGTAAATTTTACCCTTGCAGAGTCCATCGCTTTCCCAACTGTTGCACCGACTGGAGTTGGAAAAGAAATGTTACACCGCTGCAATTCAACGGTTTCTCTACTGTTAAACAGACTGGAGTGGGAATAGTTACCCCTCCTGACTTCAATGCTTTCCCTATTGCTGCACAGGTTAGAGTGGGAATTGTAAATTTTACCCCTCCTGAGTACAACACATTACCTACTGTTGCACAGACTGGAGTGAGAATAGTAACTTTTACCCCTCCGCAATCGAACACATTCCCTACTGTTGCACCGACTGGAGTGGGAATAGTAAATTGTTATCCCTCCTGAGTACAACCTTTTCCCTAATGTTGTAGCGACTGGAGTGGGAATAGTAATTTGCACCCTTCCTGAGTCCAATGCTTTCCTTACTGTTGCACTGACTGGAGGTGGAATAGTAAATTTTACACCTCCGCAATCCTACACTTTCCCTACTATTGCGCATAGTGGAGTGGGTATAGTAAATGTTACCATTCCTGAGTCCAACGCTTTCTCTACTGTTTCGCTGACTGGAGTGGGAATAGTAAATTTAACCCCTCCGCAATCCAACACTTTCCCTACTGTTGCATTGACTGGAGTGGGATTAGTAATTTGTACCCCTCCTGAGTCTAACGCTTTCCCTAGTGTTGCATAAACTGGAGTGGCAATAGTAAATTTTACCCTTACTGAGTCCAGCAATTTCCCTACTGTTGCAGAGATTGGAGTGGAAATAGTGTATGTATTATTCCTACAATTTCATAGTTTTGTTTATATTGTTTTCATTTATGTTATTATGATGTTTCTGTGTATTTAACATTATATTATTTTAATTTATTGATATTTGCAATATGTAATACATTTTTTGTAAAATGTAATTTTTGGTTTTGTTCACTTTTTTTGTGTGTATTCAAATTGATATTTATTTAGAATTTGTTTTAGTTCATTTGTTACAGTTTCTAATGTATTGTGTATATGTAAATATATATATTTATTGTGATTTTTTAAGTTTACAAAAAAATTGTAAATTGTAACATAAATTATAATTATTATTTTAATAATAGTTTTAAATTATATATGTTTCAACAAACATACACATATTTACATATATATATGACTTTTTTGTTAAATAAACATAAAAGTTATATATAATTTTAAATTATTTAAATATATTTAATTTACATTATATTACTGTTTAATGTTGATATATTTAAAGTTTACCATGTTTAACTATGTTTATATTAAAAAAACGATATTTTTGTGTTTGATTTTAGTGTTTACAATATTTTTTTGATATTTACATTATAAGCATAGGATAACGATATTTTTGTACACGCTATTTTTTGACACAATATTTATGGCCTACGATATTTGTGGTCTCAATATTTTATCAGTGAACCTTTGTCATTAAAAGGTCACATTTTCCATGTCCACCTTTCCTTTCCACAAGCAGACAATCATCAAAGTAGTACAACCCCTGCTGAGACCCTGCTCTGTCTTCACCACCCATTCCAAGAGTGAACTGAAGGTCTCAAAATTTGCACATTCAACAGAGCATTGCTTTTGCTCTGTATATCTATCCTTCGGGTTATATCCCTAATAGGAAGAATTATTTTGGACGAAAGGGCAATACTAGAACACTGACTGTATTTCTGCTTTTTCTATTGTGGGAATTTTTGGATCATTGTAGCAGCCTTGTCAATGCTCAAGTGCAACGCAGAAAAATCACTAGGTCATAATACTCATTACTTGACATGCCTTCTGGCCACAAAATGAGATGGATGAATGTATATTCACATTTTGTCTTCTTCAAAGTCACACCTGAAAGTGATATGATGCTAAAAGGGAGATCTCCCACAATTGGGCTCATATATTTTGCCTGCACTTCTGTTGTCAATTTAGCATGGAATGTCTTTGTCATCCTCTTTAAGGTTCGAAGATTTTAGCCCAGCAGCTTAGTCACAGTCCTGTATAAATTATTCTAAACACATTTGCAAAACCTTCCCTCAATTGCTGCACCACACCCCTGTCCGGGCATTTCTTCAAACACTGCTTCTTTACCTCCAGGTTAAATGGAGCCCAGAGCTCCTCTCCTAGCCCCGCCCCTAAAAATTCATGTTGCACCCTGCCAAATGAAGCATTGGACCAGTGAGTGTTTTCCATTAGTCCAATGCATTTGCAACACGTTTTCAGAAATTTGCATGGTGTTCTAAAATATGTCCTTTATTGAAGTTAAAGCAAGCCCTGATTTTTCCACTCCACTCCCCAAGAGATGGGGCACAGGGAAAGGGTACATGGTGTAGGGATAGATCACTTGTGCTGTGCACTGCAGCAATACACCTAGTTGTCATTCTCAACTGCAGCTGAAGCTCATTGTCAATCTCACCCAAACATTTCAGCGAGTCAATTCCTGTATAAGACTTGAATTCTTTGTCGTATCTCAGACAGGCTAACACTCCAAAGCTTAATTTGACCATCTGAATCTCAACTAAATATCTGAAAAGAACCATACTACACCCTGAGTATTTACCACAGAAAATACTGGTGCAAATGGTGAACAGTACTGTCCAGGTATACAAATTAGTAGGCACTCTAGGCTGCTTCATAAGATCCCTTTTTTCCATTATTGATTTTTCATTGCATTGTCTTACTCAATGAAGTAGCTTAGATATGTAAATATATTTGCTACCTACATTTTCTCTTTTGTGTTCCTCATTAGGAGACCCCCAGTAGTGTTACTATACCTCTATATGGCAACTTTACCCCA
Source organism: Calotriton arnoldi (assembly GCA_963921515.1). Lineage (NCBI taxonomy): Eukaryota > Metazoa > Chordata > Amphibia > Caudata > Salamandridae > Calotriton > Calotriton arnoldi. Next base: position 176,028 of record CAWUFW010010308.1, read on the forward strand.
GTTGCATTGGCTGTCTCTTTTTGTCCTGCCCCCTCTGTTGCGTCCTCATCCTTCTCTTTTTCCATCGCAAGCTCAACTGTCTTTCCTCTGCCTACATAATTTCCCAGCTCAAGCCTCCCCCATCTAGTTGCTGCCCTAGGTGACTCGTCCGCCTGCTATCCTCTGATCTGTACACTGAACCTACCTTGTCTATTTTCACTATTGCCATCTGGCTTCTCTTCTACAAAAACCTATCAAACAACTCCTACCCCACTTTCTGAAATAACTTAAACATGAAACCACTACTCTCCAGTCTTGACTTCGCTCTCACTTGTTGTGCTGCTGTTTCTCCTTTATACCCTGTTACAGTTCCCATAAATCCCACCAATCTCACTCATACATTCTGCTGACACCTCTTGGATTAATTTCAAGTGCACCTCAGTCTCTTCTTCACTGTCTCTCTTCTTTCTGTAACTTTTCCTTGTGACAGCTGCCTCTTTTCTCTCCCTTGCACTACTCCACACCTTTGCAGGTCAAAACCTGCCACTCTTTCCTCTCTCCTGTCCCTCCTAAACTCTTACATCTCTTTGTCACTGTCTTCTATTGTCCTCCGTGGCACAACCACTTTTCATGCCACCCTCCCTTTATTTATCATACCATTACCCCCTCCAACTGGCATCGCCTTCATCCAGCTCCCCAGTTCCTTTGATCTCCACTGACACTCAGCTACTTGGCTGTCCCATAACTGGCCTGGCGTTAGCAAACCCTGGCCGTCGGCCCTGGACCTGTTGACCAGGAGATGTATCTGGAACCTTAGTCTCCCTTGCCTCTTTAGTCTTCGGTCGCATAGATACTCACAATAGCAATCCCAAGGCTAAATCCCTGCCATTACTTGATTCTTCTCGTACCAAACTTGTTGAGGAGAGGGGCTTCCTCCCACCTGCATTCTATTTTATTCTTCCGGGGCAGCTGATCTTTGCCTTACCTCTGACCCTATAATGCCTGAAGCAGGTGCCCACATGGTCCTGCCTATCCTGACTGGTATCATAGATCTGAATTGGGAGGACTCTAGACTATAGGTGTCCAGAACTGCAACCTCCTGCTCCACTTCTTTGTGCTTTGACTCACTTATATTTCCGGCTTCCTCATCACCAAGCCCTTCCCTGCCTAGGCCTCTTCAGGATTTATTGTGGATTACGATATTGTTGTCTCTTTGTGGACTTGGTACTCAGCTGTTGTACATTCAACTAACATCATCTCACCTTCTCTTCACTGCTGTTTCACTGGGGGTCCACTCCTGTTGCCCTCTTCCAACCTCCTTCCTTCTCCTTGATCCCTTCAGTTTGGCTCAGGCTTCTGTTGCCATGCCTGCCACCCTTTTAGACTTCCTGGAGGGGGGTTGTGACCTCTGATCACCAGGCCTTTCCTGGGGACACCGCACGTTCCCCCTCCTCTTGGGAGAGATATGCCACCACTGTCTTTGGGGCCCCGGCAGGCCAGCCACCATAAGGATTTCTAAAGCAGCCTCAACATCTGCATTTGATTGAGCACAGCCCAAGGTCACCATCTCCTTCTAAACATGGAGGGATTGAATTATCTCTCCTGCTCATGTGCAGCCTTGCTTTGATGTGGCAGTCAAAGAGCTCCCAGTGTCTGATACTGCTATGACATTCTCCGCCTTCTTCAAAGTCCCCACACAAAAAGGGCAAGTTTTTGTCCCTACACCAAGGACCTACCTTCTGTAACTCCTCACATGTTGACAAGTTGCTTTAATTAATTCAGTCAATGATAATGCATCAACAACAGCTTGAGATACTACCTACTAGCAAGCGTCTGTAGGTCTTTTAACAGCATTCCTTTAAGTGAACTCAATTTAGAAAATTGGACTTACACGCAATGGAGAATAAGTGCCATCATTGTGAAGTAAATGTTATTTTGGTCTGAAATCAAAGCAGGACTTTATTAGAACAGAATGGATGTTATAAACTGTTTCATATAAAATATCTCTTTATGGCCTCATTATGTGCTTTGTGTGAATTTTAGGCATCATGCTTTGGTTCATCAAACATAAAAAAATGAGTCTACTATTTTTTGACTTGGCTTCTTCAAAAGAATGCATGTCACCCCTTTGTGTTGCAAAGGAGGTGAAACCAGGAATCTGGCCAATGAATAGTTGTTGCCCTATTACTTACCAGTAATCTTCATTACTCCTGGTCTCCTCGTCCTCGTCCCTTTCATGACAAGTGGAGGTAATGATCTCCCGACAGAAAAAAAGAACAGAAGAATGTTGGGACCCTAACCCCAACCCCTCCCACTGGGAGTACATACGCAGTACTTACCCAGCATTCCGCCTGAACTACGAAGTCCCAACAGGAAGGCCTGCCATCCAGGAGGGAGGGTGGGGCGTAATGAATGAGATGAGGACAACGGGACCAGGAGTAATGAAGATTACCAGTAAGTAATAGGGAATTACCCCCAGGTCCCTCCTGTCCTCTTTCCATTCATGACAAGTGGAGAATACCAAAGCCAGAAACCCGGGCTTCCAAAACCCTCAAGCACACCCAGGAAACCATATCAAAAGTAGCAACCAAAGGGAAGCAAAAGGGAGAACTGCTGGAAACAACAGGCAGAGCACACAGCCAGGAATGCACCACACCAAAACACAGAGTCGCACCCACACCCAAAACAAGCAGGAAACGACCAAGGCAAAAAATAGGAAACTAACAGCGCCACCACCCAGAGGGCAGCCAACACACACGAGGAACCCCCTGAATTAACAAGGAAGGAGGAGAACCCATCAAAAAACTAGCAGAGGCTGCCAACAACAGAAGAACAGCGAGGAGGCCACACACGGAAGAATACCCCAAGCGGCCAAACCGACCAGCAAGCCAGGAACAGGCCTGCAGGGACACAACAGAGGACCAGAAACTGGGACCCCAGAAAGCAGAAGCCGCCAGCAACACCAAGGAGGCAGCACACCAGAGAAATGAGAAACAGAGCACCCAGGCCCCATCAAAAGGCAAACCCCAAACTGCCAAGCGGAAGGGAGCATGCCAGAAAGGCGACAAAGCCAAGAAAAAAAGGATGAAAAGGAGGCACCCCACAGAGACCCCAAAGGCAAAGCCCCATAAGGAAAATAGGGGCCGAAACAACCAACACCACCGGCACCCAGAGGACCAGACAAGACGATGCCCCAACAGGACACAAAAAACCCACAAGGGCGTCCACCGGACAAAAGGCCGACAAGCCCAGCACCACCACAACACCATACCCACTCCGCAGCAGAACAGACACAGAGCGAGCCCTAACAAGAATGGAAGGGAAGCCCTGAAAGCCAAACAAACACACAAGCAACCCCAAAGAAAAATGAGGGAAAGAAAAGGAAGACCCCACAGCTCCCGTCGCAACCAGGCATAGGCATGAAGGGCGAAAAGGGCCAACCACAGAACAAACCCCAACACCACCGTGCAGCCCCACTGGAGACCAACCCAAAAAAGAAAGAGGAGAGGGCCAGGCAACAGGGCAAAGGCACTAACCCAAAGGACCAACCAAGGGCAGGGCCACACAGACCAAACCAGGAAGGGGGAAGCACCCGCCAAGCACCAGCCCCCCCCAACCAGACCGACCCGGCCCCCCAGAGAGCCCAGAGGACACCGCCACCGAAACCCCACAGAAGGAGGACCAGGGCACGAACAGCCAGAACCAACCACTAGTGCAGAAACAGGACAACCACCAATCACCCAGCACGGGAGAAGGAGCCAGAGCGGGAGCCCAGGGACAGGCCAAGAGGCAAAGGCCAAAGCACACACAAGAAAGTCAGGGAAACCCAGACACAACACCCAGAACGCAGCCCAACAAAGGCCCCCAGAGCCAGAAGGGAGCAGAACCGAGCACCCAAAACAAAACCAGCCACTGAAAGACCAACCCGGAGGACCAGGCAGCCAGACCCTAGCCCCAACCAAACCGGAAAGGACAGGAGAAGAGCCAGAGGCCAGAACCCTGTGAGGCCCAACACCCCACAAGGAACAAGACCAGCAACAGAGACCCACCAAAAGAATGGTAATAGGGTGGAACCCACCAGACCCTGACCCAAACTGGACCTGGGCCAGACATAAAAGGCCAGACCAGCACGGGCAGGCGAGGCAAACCCCCAAGGCCACAGAGACCAGGACAACCCAAAGAACGAAGGGGTACAACAGGGAAGAACCTGCCCCAAACAACACATCCCCAGGGCGACACCCCAACCCCAAACCCAGGGGGCGACCGGAGCAGGAAACCACAGCCCCGGAGAAGGCATACATACCGACCACTGGAGAAGAGGCACAATGGGCCCCCCAACCGAACATCCAGCTGACCAAGTAGCCCAGAGAACCCAGGACCACAACAAGGGAACACCCCAAGCGAGCCCCAACACCAGCAGCTGAAGGGCCAAGACTAGAAACGGCAGAAAGAAGAGTCCAGCCAGAGACGCCCCAACAGGGACCGAACAGCCAGCTGACTGAACCACAGACAGGCTGCAAAGAGCGAAGGCCACCAACATGGAACCCACACAGGCTCAGAAGGGGCGGGACAGGGCCAACATCCACAACCCTGTAACCCCCAACCACTGAGGGGAGAAAAAACAACCCCTGAAACAAGCCAAGCCACAGAGGCAACAGAAGCCAGGGCGGAAGCCAAGCAGACCGCACAGACACACCAAATCCATTGCCCAGCACGCACCAGAGGAGGGCAGGAGCAGGGGAGAAAACCCCCCAGGGCAGAAAGACAGACAAGGAAAGCCAGGGCCGAAGCCAAGTAACCCGCTCGGGCAGGAGGACCCGACAGCCCAACCAGCACCCGTGGAAGGCCCACGCAGAGCACAGGCAAAAGCAAAGGGCAGGGAGGCCGGCAGAGACCCCTGGTACAGAACCGCCAGACCACGCAGGACCAAATCCCAAACAAGGCCCAAGCCCAACAGCCTGGACCAGTGAGGGCCGAGAACAGAACAGCCAGGCCCAAAGCAAAACAGAGGTAACAGTCAAAGCCCCACAAGCAGACCGGGACCCAGTCGTACACGGAAGAGGGACAGCACCGAAACCACAACCTAAAGCAGGAAGAGCCTCAAGCAGGCCACCCAGCCCAGACACAACTAGACATATGAGAGCAAGCGGCCATGAGGACAATGAAATAGCTAAACTCCGACCCAGAAAACAGAGCTGCTGGCAGAGGGACAACAGCTCAGGAACAGGAGGGAACAGAGAAGCCAGAGGCACAAGACCCCGCCCGAACCATAGCACCAAGCCCCGGGCACCCAAAGTGGCAAGACAAACATTATGAGCCCACACCCCTAATGGGGGGGCACAGCGACCGACTGACACCCTCATCGGGACCAGGCCCATGGGGGGCACGCAGGGAAGATAGGAGCAGGCTAACAGGCAAAGACCAGCCCAGCTGTGACTATGGGCCAAGGCCACAAGTGTCAGGACAGCCCCACCTCCTCAAAGACAGGGACCCAACCGCAGAGGGACCAGCCACCCATCAGGCTGAGACCACACAAGCCAGAGACCGTAGAATACCCCCGACACCACATACACCAAAAAAAAGAGGGGGGATGCTAGGCGGAACATACCCCAGAGACATCACAAACCCCACAACACAGCCAGCCCTAAACACAGCCCCACCAGCCAGCTCAGGAGCGCCCCAACTGAGCGCTCGGACAACCTATAGCATACAGCACCTGGAACCCCAGGCGGACACCCAACCAAGCAGAACCAAGTAGGCACAGCCGGAGGCCAAGCCCATCCACCGGCAAGCCGGCCCACCAGGGGCAACTGCAGCAAAGCCCCCAGACTGCCAACCACACCAGGGCCAAAGAAAGAAGACAACCCACAGGGGAGTCATCGCAGGGGGAACCAAAACCAGGCAACGGGGGGCATGGGACCCCAACAGCCACAGGACCGTGCCACAGAGCAACAGCCCCAGGCAGCCAATGTAAATTCCAGGCGGGCCCCCATACCAGCACAAACAAGGCCCGACCCTGTACAACCTCCGAGAGCAGACAAGACCAGGGGCAAACAGGGTGGCATGGCCGCAGGCCACAAAGAAGGGCCAATGAAGGAGGAGCGCCTGGGCAACAGGGGTAAGACACCCAACTCCCGTAGCCCAACACCTGAAGAGGAAAAAACCAAAAGCACAGTGCATGGACAGGCAGCCACCCAACAATATTGGTAAAATGGCAGCACCACCATGGCTGGAACATGAACCCTAGCATGAGAAGGGCCTGCGACACATAATGGAAACCCTTCGAACAACAGCTCCTCGTCCAGGGACGAACCAGTCCCGACACAGAGTAACGCTTGAGAGTAGATGAAAACAGGTGCACACATGGGCGACAGCACAAGGATTCCAAGGGCCCATCTAAGTACAAACCAGGCCCAACACTGCCAAACTCCTGAAGAGATGACGAAAACAGGCAAACCGCTACGCTGAACTCACCCGGGGGGCCGTCAGAAACTTCACATCTGAACAAGGCCCCCCTCAGCCAGCCCATGGCGCACCACCAGCATCCATGGCTGGGCAGCAGGAAAGCAATCAGCCAAGTCACCAGGCACTTCAGTGGCACCATCATTACAGCCCAGAGGAGCCAACCAGCGACAGCTACACGTCTTTCACACGGCCAAGTGTTAGGAAGACACTCCTTCCAACCCCGAACCAACCAGGAGGCCGGTGCGCCAGCTGCAAAGGGTCGGCCGACTCACACTGCAAAGAGCCAGCCATAAACATCCAAGCGTCCTGGCAAGCCCGGCAGGCCGGAAGGCAGGCCGGAAGGCAGGACAGAACACACCCCATCCACAACAGCCCGGCCGCTCCAGCCCAGCAGGAGCAGCACCAGCACCTCATCCCAAGACAGAAAAAAAGAACAGGTAGAATGCTGGGTAAGTACTGCTAATGTACTCCCAGTGGGAGGGGTTGGGTTTAGGGTCCCAGCATTCCTCTGTTCTTTTTTTCGGTCGGGAGAAGATTATCTCCACTTGTCATGAATGGGACGAGGACAGGAGGGACCTGGGGCTTATCATTTTTACTCTTCAGACGCAGCATGCTTACATTGTTTGCACTTTTCATGCTATTTACATATGGCCGTTGTTTCTTGGAAGCGTGGCAAAATAGGCTACTACTATTGTTGCTATAATAAATGTATCTGTTGTCACTCCTATGTTATTGCATAAGAGGTGCCAGTGATTGATGGTGTTTAAAGTTGAACTATTTGCAAACATGGGTAATATGACAAGGTAGGTGGTCTTTTAATTAATAGTGTGGTTGCAGTTAGTAAACTGTTTTAGGCTTGTTTAACAGTTCAGAATCCAAGATCAGTAACATCAGGACAGTTGTTTAGAGACAGAGTTCAACAGTTGGCTTAAAATGCAATCACCCTTGTTCCCTGCGGAAATGATTTTTTCAATGGCTTCTTAAATGTAAAATTAGTTCTAGTATTTCTTTCTGATGTCATGGTAAATATTTAGGCTGTGGACTTCTTGTTTTTGCGCATTAGCAAGCAGAGGACACCGAGCAATGCATGGTATCCTCTGCATAAAAATGTCAATTGAAGAGGCACAGCGGCTAGAATAGCATGTACTTGCCAAAAATGACAAATTATTAAGTATGCACAAGATAATGGTGATTGAGATGTTCAGAATAAAAAAATAATGTGTTTTGTAAAATAGCATTCTTCGTCATTATTATGTAGGAAAGCATGTGGTCATGGCAGGTGTCAAAGTTCAAAGTAAAGAACTCTGCCTACCGAAGAACTAAAATGGGCCACTGAATTACCTGAAGACAATTTCAAATATTGATCTTCTCTACCATCCTACAACTGTACAGTCTCATTAGTAGCAAGCAAACCCAAGAAACATCTGGCCACTACAAATCATCCATGATAACAAGGTACTTGGAACCGTGGACCCGATAAAAATAAAACAGCAATGTACTCCACTAGATTTACTTTTGGAGCAATTTTCAAACTTCATCAGAGTCCATCGAGAATTTCGGCAGTGCTACTGGGCATTTGTAACCATTACAGTTACACAGAAGTACTTATGGGATTATTTTGTGAATTCCAAGATACTCACAAGCAAAAGCATTTGGAATGCCTGAATGCAGCAGGTTTATATTTACACATGGGGCAATTGGCCTTCCAAAGACAACAGCACTTGCAAATTTAAAACACAATCTTCATCTGCAATTATTTTTTCCCATTAATTATTTCCTCTACTACTGCACCACTTATGGTGGTTGTTTTACCTTTTCGCATCCTAGACATGGATTTACTGATAATGTTCCTGTCAAAGGTTTGTGAATACCTGCAGACTTTCAACAAGGGAACACGTCTGTTAACATGCAAACTAAATGCACCACTAACCTCTACACTGAGGAAAGACCTTAAAACATCACAGTTCAAACAATCACTTATCGCAAAATAAGACAAACGTGTAGGAGTCACATTTTACTATAACAGAGTTGACAGATCAGATCAGTGGCCTACCACTCCCACATTTACATCTATATACCTAGGTCACCTCCCTCTATCTTGGCCTGCCAAAGCATTAAATATACTACTTGTTTTGTCCATGTGTCGAAATGATTATAACCTAGCTTCCTCTGTATCAAAGTAAAACACCATCTCCAGAAAAAGTCTGGGACTACACCCAACAAAATTCTACTCTGCTTCTCTATAATCTGTTGGATTGTCAAGAATACAGCACACTCCTGTGTTTTCCCTTGTGCTTGTGATAAAAATGCTGCCTAGCGCCAACTCAGACACCCTTGCGCCATGGTGCAAGGGTGCCTGCATTACAGGAAGGACTGTTTATGTGCAAGGGACACCTTCTTGCACATAGGCAATCATTAAAGGCGATTTGCTCTTTCTATGTGTGCTGTAAGGACAAAAAACAAGGAGAAATAAAAGCATTACTCCTCGTTGCGCCACACTAACGCCTGCTTTTTTGTGGCATTACCTTTTGGTGCTGCCTCAGATTTACAGATCCTTGTAAATCTGAGGCAGCGTCAAAAAGCAATGGGTGTTGCTGCGGAACAGCAACACCCATTGCATGCCCCTTTCACGCAGATACCTGCGTGAAGGGGTACGATATTTACAAAGCACCGTTAAGCCACTTTGTAAATATGGAGCAGGGCATTGCGCCACCGGAGTGGCGGAAAAAGTGAATGTGCGGCTCTGCAAACATTTCCTTGCTAATATTTGCACTTCCACACGTATGCAGCTGGTGAAGTTTATACGTTTAATCAGCAGTTTGTGGTCTTGCCATTTATTGTTACTACTATTATTTAGTGCACATTTTGTGAAGAACTCCCTAAATGAGAAGATGACAAAACATGCTTGAACTATTTAAGGCCGTGCTTTTCGATATGAATACTTCAATTCAGCATCATGTTTTCTGTAAAACATATATCTCTATTGTAAACGTTGTAAAGCGCTATAACATTCATAACTGAAAAAAACTACTCTCCTTTAGAGCAGAACTTTTTTGCCACATTCTTAGCAAAAATTATAAAAGGTGCATTAATTGATGAAAATTGTAGTATGTGCATCTGCAAAAACACAACGAAGGGCGTGCGGACAAAGTGATGATTTGATGCATACATCACAAAAACTCAAACGTGAGCAAACCAATTGTTTCTAGGCACAAATGTCTTTAGATGTTGGTTCTGATTTAGGCGTTCCACAAACCACCACAGACTGAATCTATTAAGTTACCATGAGCAGAGTCAACAAAATGCAAGCTTTATAAAGTAAGACTGGAATTATAAATGCTACGGCTAACCTTCTTGTTCTGTTTAAGGATCTGTTTAGAAAGGTTTTTTAATGTTTCTGTGTCAAAGAGCAAGCAGATTATTTGAACAATAAATTCAGCCCTTAATTTAAATTACAAGGGTTTAGTTAAGAGAGTCCTAATTAATTCACAGTACCCACTTGCACGCTATTTGACCGCTTCTACCACTGTAATATTGACTTAAAGTTTGGCAAGTATATCTACAAATTTTATTTTAATTGTGTGCACACCGAGAATTATCTCGCAGAGTAAATTAGGTGGGTTAACATCAAATATGGTGACTTCTGTTTCACACAGTGCTTAATTTGAGCCGGGGCTTTCCGATGCTGTGCACCGGCACTTAATTGGTTTCCGGTGCTCTGCACCGGCACCTAATTGTCAACACCATACATAGAACAGTCTACCACATCGTGACGCTGCTCATCTAATTTAGAGCTGAGCAGAACAATGGTTGTTTAGGAATACAATACACATCAAAATTGCTAATACCTGCCTCCCCAGCCATTCCTTTAGCTTTGGGGACCTGGAATAATGTGAACTGTCGGATTTACATGCGAAAGAGATGGTTAGTGGTTGTTTTGGCAGCAATGATAAGGGCGATGGGTGGTGCAAGCTGCAGCGGCCTCCTGGTCAGAGCCCTGGCACTTAATATTTTACAAATGAAGCACTAGTTTCACAGATATTACTTCTGAAGGTCTCGTGCAGAGAAAGATTCATTAAGGTAAATAGTGAAAGATGGCTTTGACAAGAAATCAATTCTGCATATTCAGACACTGATAACGCGCTAGAAATATACTTGGATCCAATGTCAGTTTGAAAAAGAAATTCTAATAATATGTGGTGATGTATCACTACCATCTGATGTGTTGAAGGTTGGTCGTTTTGATCATGTCCGTGCAGCCTTGGGGATTAGAAGTTTTATCGTTTGCTAGGTATAGCGTATAATTCAGACAGTGCATTATATCTCATTGCAATTTACTACAACATGTCACATATTTGCCAGAGGGTGTATAGCACCAGCACTGCTATATTCCCCTCAGTACAGTGGTGCTGTACATGGTGAGTTAGTGCATAATGACTATGCATACGCTAATTGTAGGTGGATTGCTGTAGCTAACCTCTTCAACTGTAGACCTGTCCTAGCCTTAAGCCGTCCATTTTTACAATAAAATCAGCATGTGCTCACTGCCAACGTGAATGTATATATCAATGGAATCTCTGTAGTGCTTTAACCAAAGCACACTGACATAATTAATGAAGTGGTACAGTATATGAAAAAAATTAGTGAGTGGTCTTACCACCAACATTTTATCTTCCTGCTCTATTTTGTTTCTGATCTCGTTTTTGCTGTCATTAGGACTCTGCACACTTTACCACTGCTAACCAGCGCTCACGCCTTAAAACATGGTAATATTGGCTTATCCCCATCTGGCATATTTAATTAACTTATAAGTCCCTAGTAAAGTGGTACTATGTGTACCCAGGGCCTATAAATTAAATGCTAGTACTGGGCCTGCAGCACTGATTGTGCCACCCACTTAAGTAGCCCTTTAAACATATCTCAGGCTTGCCATTGCAGACCCTCATTGTATAGTTTTAATCTGCTATTTCAACCTGGCAAGATAAACCTTTTACAAAGAAAGTGATGGAATGCACACCAATTTCCTCAATGTAAACAACGTTTAAAGAGTGCTTAATGGCAAATATTTGCTTTCAGACTTGATGCGTGCTCTGCCCCAGTAGTACATTCGTAGTATGTAATTCCAAAGGTATCTGGTGCGTCATCACGCCACAGGTTCAAGTCGGACAGCCATGCAAAAATCAACAGACAAGAGTCCAATATTTTATCCAAGTAATCCATATTTAATCGAAGTTTTAGTCAATTTTTCTCAAAATGCACTCGTTCACAATAGAAGCAGCATACTTCCAAAATTTAAATGCTCAAGAAATGCCCATCCAGGCGTTTATCCTTGGCACGTTAGAATACGCTGTTCATCCTGGGTAACCATACAAATATCCTCCCAATGCATTTTGGGCAAAAAAGCCCTTCATCAGGGGTAACTAAAACATTAAAAAAAACATAAAAAATCTTTTAAAAAACACATAAACATGAGCATAAACCAACCATAAAGCATAAAACATGCACTCCAGAAAGTGAATGTGCTCAATCCTGATTACAACATGCATACTCGATTTAAACCTAAAACAGGAAAAGAAAAATAACCAGAAAGTATGTAACACTAAATGCAAGTGCAATTACACTGTAAATAAAATGTGTCCCAAGTTAAACAAACCGTGCTCAAAAAAATACATTGTGCCCAACCCAACATAAACCTAGCGATTAACTCACAGTGCTATGAAGTGTAACATCTGAATCTTCTATATCTCAATACCTTAAACTGCCTCAAAACTGCTGCACCTGACTTCTATAAATCCAACAAAGTTGTGTGCAAAGTGAGCTCACCATTAATAAGCCAGTTAAAACCCCACAGGTGAGACCTATCCTTTTCCTTGTATGACGTGACCATAAATCCCAGTTCAAAGAACAAACATGAAAAAATACACAAACCACAATGCACCAGAAGTAACATGCACCTTGTGTTCCAACGAAACACCGAAACCATGACAGTGTCCCATATTCATAAACAATATATCCTTATAAACATAAAACTGAACCAATTGAAAATGTGCTATTCAAATAGAAAATAAAAAGGAAATAATCGAGCTCTGCCGGTGTACAAACACAAGATATCAAGTATAACAGTACTATAAAACAATTCTTAAGTTTTTTTAATGCATAATATTGTACGTTTTTTTATCATTGTTATACTTGATATAGCGTGTCTGGAAGGGCCATCACTGGCAGGATAGGAGGGAGGAGCTGGGCCCAGTTTCACTTACACCTGAATAGGCAGTGTCCTTTCTCAACACAAAGGACTGCATACCCCCTGCAGTTAGCCTGGAGCTGGGGCAGGGAAGGCAGGGCATCTGTGCACTTCAAAGGCATGCCTCTAGAAACTTCTCCGCTCTTCAAAAGCACAACTGTGTATAAAAGAAGCACCTCAGACACCACCACTTCAGTACAGTTCTCTGGACCGGTTGTGCCTCTGCCAGGAAGAAGGACTGCTGTGCTGCTACAAGGGCTGCCACTTTGCTGGACCTCTGCTTTACAAGGAACTGATTCCCTGCTGTGCTGACCTGCTGCCTGCTGTCCTCTTGCCTGGGGAAGAAGAACTGGACCTGCAACTTCATCTTGAACCTAGGACCACAGAGTGATTCCTAGGGCTAGTCTGCTGACCTCCTGATATGAGCCTCAGGGACATAAAAGGCTCCCCAACAGATCCTGAACCCATCTTCAGCGAGCTCCTGACCCCCAAGTGGTGCCTCTCAGGTCCTGGCCCCTTGGTGTGGCTCTCGAGCTATTGAAATCAAGCTTTTGGGCTCCACACAATCGTGAACAGGCCCGTTCGCACCAGAAACATGCTGCTCGCTCGGGAAATCAGCTAAGCTGCTGCCAACCCGTCTCTTCACACAGGAGCATTGACAGCCCGTGAGGGACTACCAATGCGAAGCTCTGGCCCGCTCATCCACAATGCACAGGCCAGAGGTGTTCGCGCCACGCCGACCTGCTCCCGGCGACCCTCTCTAATTTGAACAGGAGTCTTGCCACGAAACTTGAATAGGTAAAATTTCAGCAGGACTAATCTGAGACTGTATCCAACCCTTGCTCTATTGCGGTCGGCCTGAACTTTTGACTTTGAGCCGACCCAGCGCAACCAGGTTGCTGTGGTTGGTGCTTTCTGCCTCTGGGTGCTATTTTACTGTTTATTCTTAAAAAATTAATAGCTCCAGTTCTACTGATTGGATTTTGTCATTTTGGTCTTTTTTCAATTATTAAATTTAGCTCTATTTTTCTAACCTGTTGTGGAATCTTTTTGTAAGATATTTTCACTGTTTTAATGTTTAAAGTGTTGCAGAAATACATTGCACATTGCCTCAAAGTTAAGCCTGACCACTCTGTGCCAAGCTACGAGGGAGTTGAGGACAGGTTAATTTGGGGTTTGGTTGTGCCTTACCCTGACAAGGATTGTGGTTGCTACTTGACCAGGGCTCACGCTCCAGTCAACCAATAGCCACAGGCTGAGAGCTTGTCTATAGAGAACACCAGGCTAGGGGGTTCCTCCCCATTTATCCCCTGCACTAAAAAAGTAGAACAGTGAGCCATTTAATGACCTGGATAACTTCGGTGTTTGTGGGTTTAGTTCTGGACTTAGGTATGTGTTGTGCACACTTATTTGCAGCAGAAACATGTTCTGCAAAAAAGACTGCACATTGACACCCCCTCCACCTTCCCCTTTGGTTATCCAGCCACCACATTCCGTCAGACTGTTTCATCTTTCTCCTTCTCAGTGCTCTTCTCCATCACTCTCAAGCATCTTGGTGACTCCAGCAATGCATTCACAAGACAGCGACTATGACGCAACTCCCTTTCTCCTTACTTCCCTCTACCACTATGAACTACATGTCAGAAGGTGGAGGGCACTGTTGGTTTTCTCTGGGAGAGTAGCAGTGAGTTGTTGAGAGGCACTACCAGTGGACTCTGTGGGCACATTAAAGAACTGTGGCAATGATGTTTACTGCCCCTCAATGTATTTATGGGCATCTGCAGTGTGGCCCTCATGGTCATGTTAAGAACTGTTTCTGAATACTGCGTGGTTCTGTTAAAGTAACCGTTGAGTGCTTGCCCATCATCAAAGTGTCCTCTACTACTATGAGCTGAGTTTACTGTGGAATCAGAGGGTAACTACTGCTAAGAGAAAAAAACAAGTCAGAACTGAGGGGGATATTAGCAACAACTTGCGATAATTATCGCAAACCGCGCTTAGCGCGTTTTTTTTATCGCCGGGTATCGCTGGATTTTATCGCGGAGATAACACGCTATTAGCAACGTTTATCTCCAATGTGATAAAATATCCAGCGATAGCGGCGAAATGCGTGAATATCGCTGGAAATCCAGCGATATTTACGCATTAGCGCTCATGGGGGACTTAGCCTGACAATCCACCTCCCATTGAACAAACAGGTAAGTCATGTTTTTAGCAGGTGTTAAATTCTAGCGATAATCGTGCTTAGCGCAAGTTTTTTTATCGCTTCGCCTGCGTTGCTAATAGGGGGAAGTTGTGTTAGCGACTGTTTTCAGTAGCTTTTAGTTGGGAACGCCTACCTTGCATGTCATTATCGATAAATATCGCTGGCATGCAAGGCGATGGGAAAACCGGCCGCTATCGCCAGAAAGCTGTCGCTAACGCCTGTTAGCGACAGCTTGCTGATAGGGCGATAAAAAAATTGCTGCTTTAGCGGCAAAAAGTGCCGCTAAAGCGGCGATAAAGCCCTTGCTAATATGCCCCTGAGTTTAAAAGTCTGGCAGACACGGTGGAGATGAGTCCCTTCTCCATTCTGTTTTTCTTGTTTTGTGTAGGAGAGAGGACCATGTGTGATCAAACACATCAGACATAAGGCCTTAAAATTAATGAGTCCAGAGACTAGGTGAAAATTGAGTTTTTTGCCAAAAGGTGGGACCTTTGTTCATGGCTTTTAGTTTATGTACGTTAGCACCATTTGGCCCTTTATTGGATCACATCAGCAACGGGAGCAATGGATACTGTGGGCACCTATACATATGGCCACGGATGAACAATGATGTTGCAGGCATTGAAAACCTCTTTCTCTGGAGATACCAGGATAGCTTGATATAGGACCATAGGATCACTATTACCTTCTTCATAGATGCATGAACAAGACAAGTTTCTATTATGGATGCATGACAAATGTTTTTTCCCGTATTAGTAACATATAGATGAAAAGAACAACATAAAAAGGTATTTACCTGCTATCCTGGTATCTTTTAACATTAGTGACCAACAGCATCAAGAACATTGCGTGACACTGCCTCAGCGATAACTGTGCTTGTTCAAAAAGGGCAAATGCACTAGCGACAGCCTTATGTTTGCCCCGTCTGTACTCCGCACAGCCATTACTGTCAGTGTTATGGGCACTATCGCTCTCAGTGCACATATTGCCATCTAGCACGGACTGCCCAATTATCGATCAGCTTTGGATAGATCATACCCTTCTGGTAACACAAAACCTTGATCAGACTATGCCCTTTTACGTTCTTTAAGCTTTGTTAAGACAATACACTTCTGCGAGCATTACTAAATGTAATATTTTAACCAAAGTGTCTTGGGTCTACAGGAGTCTCCCTCTACTTGCTGCATCCTGTACGGGTCACTATAACTGATTCTTTACAAATAGTTTCCCAATTGTATTAGTGCCAGACCCAGTGTATATAGTTAGCTATATCAGCATAATGTAAATATGGGCAATCGTCCTCACCCTCTTTGGTCTTCCAGGTCACATGATTTTACAGAGTATGGTTTTGCTGTCATTTCACGTATTTATTGGGGTTCATTGTGACATGGAGAACTGTATCGTTTATAAAAACTGCTTAACAAACGACAACATGCTTCATAACATGCTTGTTTTGTAACTTTTTTTCACTATAGTCACATGTCAATAATACTTTCTCGAGTATTTTAAACCAAAGAGTGGTCTTTGTAGGTAGGGCACCTTGTAGTCGTCCAAAAGCTTCTATGCACCCCTGTATTGTAATACTAGTAGACTGAGGTCCTCCGAGGCACAGAAGCATAGGCTTTATTCTATGATATGACTGTGGATTACAACAGCTGCTCTTATTGCAAGCTGTATCTTGCTATAAATGATGGCACATTTCTGCCACCAGCAGGGTGCTGATGGTATAAGGTGCAGCCCTGACGCCACAGTGCCACCAGCAACAGAAGGGGGCTACTCAATGTTGCTGTAGTGATGCAAATAGTGTTGGATTATTAGCGAGGGAACCACTCGGTTTGTATGTACGAGGTAGGGACATATAAGGGTTTTGTGAGCCCGGGGCCAAGCATATTTTGAGGGCCCCCATTAGGAAGGTGTTTTTCATTTATGATACAATTTTAGCTCTTTCATGCCCTCTTAGGCCGAGTCACTGACAGCACACAGGCACACTCGTCTATATTCTAAATGTGTTTACATCTAATATTTAGCGACAGTGATGTGTGTTTTCACTATTGTAACACAGCAGCAGCTCACTAATATTATTGCAAATAACCTCTGTGACACCCTCCCATTTCTCATATGTGAGGTCATGATTTGATGCAAAAGAAACTTTTTATGGATGTTTCATGTAAAATAAACACATTTCTCTGTAAAAAATGTCTCCAATAGACACTCACACATAACCCATGTTAAAAATAAAACCAAAGAAAACGGTATTTAAATCAATCTGTTTAAGAATTGCTTATGGTAATTAGGGCAAGACTCTCTGAAGACAGAGCTGCCTTTATCAAGGGGCCCCTTGAAAGGCTGGGGCCCTGGGCCAGAGCCCACTTTGCCCATGCCATAAAACGGCTCTGGTAAGAGGGCTGCTCAAAGTTATAAAATGCCCTAGGCCTTCTACCTCATTGTAGGACAAGATGGCAGAGATGTTTCTCTCCCCTGTGAAGGGGTATGCTCAGCCTGCAGAGTTGGTGCTGAGGGGCTCCTCGAAATAAATCTTAGTTTCTGCCTGACACCCTGCAATTTTTAGGTCTGATGCTAGCCAAGGCTCTTTGGTTTTGCTAAAATTATATAAGTAACATCAATTATAGGGGCGTTTAGCCAGCCCTCTTCCTCAATTTGTCTGTCATTCACATTTTTCTTCAACCCAAGGCAACATATGACATGAGTTGGTTGGCCAGCCCACTTTACAGAGTAGTACCCTTTGTAATGCGTGCTTTTTTAAATGAAAAAATATTTTTGTTTTTAGACAATGTTTGTTTACATTGCTGGGCACCTGGCAGCGCCCCCAACAATAACATTTTACAAAGGCAGTAACAAAAAAACAAGCATTGGAAATGTCAAGACACTTACAGCCAATGCCAGGCCTATTGTCTTTGCCACTGCTTGTTGTGCATGATTCTCCTCAAGCTATGCTGCTGGTACACAGCCCAACTGATCATACTCGCATGAACAGCTATAATAATTGATAGGGACTGATGCCCTTACCTGCTGACATGTTAGGACTCCATTTCTAGGGTGACATGTATAATAGCTAGAGTTACAGGCAATACAAAAGTAATACATTGTGCATGGCCTAAAAACAAACAAAGACACCCTGTGCTAAGGGGATAGGACTGGATATGACCTGCTGTTGCTTCTTATTACCACTTGCAGATACCTGTGTCGGCTATCATTCATAATAGCTCTTCGTGTGGGTGCTTCAGTGCTTAATTTGTAAAATAGAGAGTGCCAGTGCCCAAAGGTCTGTTCAGAAGCCCGTGGCTCATGCTATTAAATGTCGCTGCACTGAATACCAAGGCTGCATAGTCTTGAATTCACCTCAGTCCTCTCTAATCCACCACCAGACACCGCTGCCTCTTTATCTCACTTTTGCTGGTCCCTGCTTTCGCTCTTGGTTTTTCCATCTTTCTCTTCCTCCTTCTTTCCCCTTTGTGTAGTTTTCCCCCTCTTGATCCTAGTCAATATCTGTTGAGAAAAAATAAGTGTGGGTCTCCAAAAATAAATGTTGGTGGCCCACACCGGACCACACCGTCAACCACCGACTCAAATTCAGCACTGGGAGGACACCTTCTTGAGATTTCCACCAATCAGCCCAGGTTTCTGTGGCAAAATACTATCAAAGTCTACTGAGGTACAAAAGCTGAGACTCATTTGATCATTGCTCAATTCTTAAAGAAAATAAACACTCTCATTTATCCACAGCTCTTTTCAAATGCCATGTGGACATTCTGCAGCTTCCATAGTGTAAAAGATGTGAACACTCCAGAATCAGTTGATTATTTACATTTAATCAAACCAGCGCACCAATAAACTACGTATATGTATACTTCAATAAAGAATGATTAGCAGTGGTGTAACATTAACCCCCCCCCCCTGCAGTCCTCGCGGTGCAGGGGGGTCCCTCTGGCACTGTGCACGTCCGGCAAGCCCCTGGCCTGAGAGCTGCTTACTGGGTCTGGAGTGTGGGGGCCCCCTCCATGTACTTTCCAGGCAGGCCCCCCCTCCTTTCGTTACGCCACTGGTGATTAGACATAATTGATTATATTACATCCAACAGAAAGGTTAGGCCTTCCAGATTTTGCTCTCATTGTCTTTAGAAATGATGTCAATCGCTGGCCAACTACCGTTTTATATTCAAGGAATCCTTGTCCAGGGTGCAAACCTACCTTCAAGTTTGTATTAAGCTCAAGAAGATTTAAGATTGAGAGCTCCCTCAATAAACACCATAACTTCTATTTTCTATAGCACCCTCACTAATAGTTCGTCTGATATCCAGGATCGGACTGGGACAAAGATAGGCCTGCACACCAAAATAAAAGTGGCCCACATTTGAACATAAGTCCACGTTTGTACTTGTAAAAATATGCTGTTTGAATACTTTGCAAGGTATGGGAGAGTGCATGAATTTGTGTTTGCTGCAGGCAATGTTTGTGACAATATCGGGAAAATAAACAGTAAAAACCGGCCAATCTAGATATAAAACCAGTCCACCAACTGTTAAAAAAATCAGCCCACACACTAATCTGTCAGACCAGCCCACCGGGCACTGCCTGAGTGCCTTATATAGGCTAATATGACTCTGCTGTTATCTTAGCAGTAACTGCATGGTCTTGTGCTTAGTACTGGCTTTGATATCAGCCCTTTGTTTGGCACCAAGGACAACAGTGAAGTACACTCTGGATGTTTAACCAGTCCCGAAGTGAATATTGCATGTGCCACAATTAGGTGGAAGAGAAAGACAGAAAAACGTCACCAAGAGACATTGTAGTCTTGAAGAAGCAGTTACCTTAGAAATTAGTATTAACATTGCAACTTATGTGTTGCTGACAATGCAAAAACGCCTTTTTATTTTGTGGCAAGAGACAGCCACCCCGCCTCCTTCACATTCCCCACTGAGTTGATTTTGATACTGTGCAATGCAGTATCTTCTGCATGTCTAAATCTAAGTTTCCGATTTTGGATGTTGATGTTACAAGCACTGCACATACACGATCTGACTGGGTACACTATTTTTAGACACGATAGGCAGCATAAAAAAGGAGGAGGCTTCGCGGTGATATACCTCTCATCTTTCACAGTTTCATTCTCCCCCCTAGCTAGCAACGCTTGTGAGGTGCTGGTTTTCGGCATAGATCTCACCAAGACGAGATCTTTTAACAGTCTTTTAATGTACCGACCCCCGGGACCGAGCGCAAATTTCAATAATGAGATGAGTGTTCTCCTAGAAACATTCGCCCTGAAATCAGATTTCACAGTTCTAGGTGACTTAAATTTTTACTTAGAAAATGAATTAGACAGGGATACCGAGGAATTGTCGGAAAACATGGCCAGTTTTGGCCTTACTCAGAAAATAATAGGACCCGCTTATATTGCAGGGCACACCCTAGATGGCATTTTTACAAACAATGTCCATTTGGCTAAAATAGAGATTATAGACATGATTTGGACTGACCACAAAGCCTTAAGTTTTGAGTTAGGACTCAAAGAAATCACCTCTAATACAAATCACAGGGGTAACTCACAGGGGAGTCCTCCCTGGCATAAAATTGGTGTCATAGCTCTAAAAGACACCTTAGAAACAACTAAGCCTGAAAATTCTAATGACCCAGAACAACAAGGCGAGGCATACGAAAACTGGATCCAGTCCGCTGTAGAGACCTTAGCAACCGCTAAAAATAAAAGTAAAACAAAAAAGGACACATTTTCTGCGCCTTGGTTTAACAAAGTTGTCATAGACAGGAACGAATCAGGAGGAAGGACTATAATGAAGGGGGAAAAAACAAGTACAGGAAGTGTATCCTGGATTATAAAAAATTAATAGAGAAAGGAAAAGCAAAACAAATTGAGGACGCAAAAAACTCCATGAAGGAACTCTTCCAGACGGTAATTAAACTGACCACCACCCCGGTGTGAGATACCGTGGTGGGAAGCCAGGAACTCTCAGAGTCCTTGGCCTCCTTTTTCCAAAGTAAAGTCAGGGAGATCTTTGACAAATTTGATACCAATGCCCAAATTTCAATAGCACCTTCAGAAGGCAGTAAGTCATCTTTCAACAGCTTTGAATATCTATCGATTGATAGGGTTTCTCAGCTGATTGCCAACACAAAAACTGGCTCCCCGTCTGATCCCTGCCCACCGCACATAATGCACTTGGCTTCAGAGCCAATTGCGACGGTTATGACCAACGTAATTAATGCCATGTTTACCTCAGGGCTGTTTCCAATACCGTGGAAGAAGTCCATGATTTTTCCCCTTCTAAAGAAGGCGAACCTGGATCCTAAGGACCCCTCAAATTATCGTCCAATATCTAGACTCCCATTACCAGCTAAGGTAGCCGAGAAGGCAATGAATATACAACTGTTCGCTTATATAGAGACTAATCATCATCTCGACAAAACTCAATTCGGCTTTAGAAGCAGTTTTAGCACCGAATCAGCACTTATTGCAGCTACAGAAGAGATCAGATCATCCCTTGATGCAGGGGGCAGAGCAGCTTTGATCTTATTGGATCTGTCGGCAGCCTTTGACACGGTCAATTACCGTTGTTTGACGGATCGGTTGAAGGCTGCCAGGGTAGAAGGCATGGCCTTTGCACTCATTCAGTCCTTCCTGAGTGACAGATCTCAATCAGTCAATTTTAAAGGTTTTACGCCTCTACCTCTCAAGCTGCCATGCGGGGTTCCTCAGGACTTGTCATTGAGCCCTACCCTGTTCAATGTTTATGTTTCCCCCCTTGCTAAACTAATAAAATCATTTGGGTTCTCGCTGGTAACCCACGCGAATGACACCAGATCATTGTGTCAGTTGCTGACGACATCCAATCCACGGCCGATAGATTTAACAACTGCATGAGGGAGGTCAGCAATTGGATGAGCATGAATTGCCTCAAGTTGAATTCCACTAAAACAGAGGTCATGCTCTTCGGGAAAGATACATCACTTTGGTCTCCTTCTTTGTGGCCACAAGAGCTGGGGGACCTTCCTAAACCAAAAAGAAAGGTGAAGAATCTAGGGGTAATGATCGACGACAGACTTTTATTTAAAAATCAAATCAATCACCTGGTCTCCTCCTCCTTCTATATCTTGAAACCGATCAAGAAGATCGCTCATCTACTCTCCTTCGACCTGCTAAAAACAGTTGTCACAGCTCTAGTACTGGCTCGCTTAGACTATTACAATGGA
This sequence comes from Calotriton arnoldi, assembly GCA_963921515.1. Lineage (NCBI taxonomy): Eukaryota > Metazoa > Chordata > Amphibia > Caudata > Salamandridae > Calotriton > Calotriton arnoldi. The sequence continues at coordinate 198,145 of CAWUFW010010308.1, forward strand.
CTCCTCCAAGGCCTTCAAAAACGCTTTCTCAAAAGACTTCAAACAGTGCAGAACATGGCAGCAAGAATGCTTTTTAAAATACCGAGGTCTGAATCCGCATCTCTTGCTTTAAAACGTATGCACTGGCTTCCTAAAGAAAAACGGATCACCAGTGCCTTGAGACACTCTCGGTGAGTAGTGCGCTTATAATCCCCCTGATTGATTGATTGGTTTTAAGGCACTGTGTCATGCGCACAAATTGCTATGTGGAACAGGGCCAGACTACCTAAAAAGAAACCTGACCTGGTATGTTCCAAAAAGATCCCTATGATCCAGCTCATATAAAAACTTGGTAATTCCTCCCTATAAACGGAGGTCATGGGGTCGTAGGGGCTTTGTCAGAAACACTGCCACCAAATTGAATGGTCTCCCTCTTTCCTTAAAATCTACACCGGAGCTTCTTGCTTTTAGAAAAATGCTAAAAACCTGGCTCTCCACCAACTGAACCTTTCTACATTAGGATTCACAGTTAGCGCCATGATGCCTCCGGATATACGGTGCGCTTTATAAATACTTTCAATAGCAATATCTATTGCCAGGCCTGCAGCTCCTGCTGCGGTTATTTCAATCTTTAAATAGGTGGCCCTCATTTGCGTCGGTTTCAATCTGTGGATAAAATGCTTCAATGAGTACAAGAAAGGACATTATTGACTAGTTCATGCTGCCCCACTGCCATCGTCTTACTGCTAGGTGTCGGGCAACGTTTTCAAGGCTGAAAACCTTTCCCATCTCATCATATTAAGGTTAGGTTGTTAATGATGGCCCTGTTACGACGAAACTAAGTTGTCATGTTTTACAATTGCAAAAATGTAGAATAATGCCATTTGTATATGTGTAAGCTTGGTATGTCTGCATCATTACTCCAATCCATCAACTAGCTGAACGTCTCAAACTGCAGGCACTGTTGGATGTCAATGAAGAAGCCATTTATATTTTTGGATTATGGCAATGGCAGGTTCGAAAAACTAGGGACCATGATGTTTGAGAATCCTTATGTCTCAAGCAGTGATTTAGTGTGGCTCCAAATACTGAAAGGACCCCCTTTACAACAAATCCACAAAATGTCACAAACATAAAAGTTCATTGCAGTTTGATCTCTATGTCCTTACTATGTAATTCCATTTGTCATTATTTGATCATTTAATTAAAATCCCACATTATACTCCCACAAACATAGCAACATACAATTAAAATATAGTTAAAATAAAAAAGAACACAATTAACATATTAAGTAATATATAAAATAATGATTAATAAATGATCAAATATTTGTAAATTGATCATAGTTGAATAACTTCCCATCCTATTCCCATACAGACACAACCCAAAATATAATTATTAAACAGTTGACATAATTATTTATGAATTAAATATGCAATTCAAAATTAATAATTAATTGATAATTGATTACTTATTTAATTTCCTACCCTATACCCCTACAAACCCAACAGCCTGCACCTAAAAAATAATATCATAAAATTATAATTTCACAATTTACCGAATTAATTACCAATTCAATATTTAATAATAAATTATTGCTTAATTAACTTCACCCCCTAAAACCGCTACAAACACACACACCCAAAATATCACTAAAATATATAATAACTACACAATTTACATTATTACTTAATTAACTTCCCACCCTATACCCCAACAAACAAAACAACCTGTACCTAAAATATCATATAAAAATATAATTTCACAACTTACATAATTATCATTTAAATAGTTAATATTAATTAAAATTAATTATTAAATATTTATACTTTATTAATTTCCCACCTTGTACCCCTGCAAACCTCACAACCCACTACAACACTATAAACAACTATTAACAATTAAATAATACATTATAAATAAATTAAAATTAAAAACTATAATAAAAAATTCTTAACAATGATTATACAAAGAATATATAACATATACAATTAAAACAAGAACTAAAACACGTACAAATAATTAAAAAACAATATTTTTTACAACAATATTATTGCAAACGATATTAAAAACCCAGAATTTCTTGTAAACGATATTACTTACCTGAAAATCGATATTTATGTCCATATTTCTGCATCTCTATATGAATGTGTCAGCATATTAAAAACTCGATATTTCTGTACATAGATATTAATGATTCAATAGTATGTCCAACTACCCAATTTAACTGCATAACAATATCCAGTTTCAATATGATATGAGTTGATTTATCTATCAAAGTACCAACTTACCATAGACTCATGCCCATAACCAGATTGTGATTGAAAGAAAATAGCACAATTGCATATCGAATTCTGATTAGGCAAATACATTACTCTCTAATATCCCTCCTCAAAACGAAAGCTTCAGATTTGATGGTCATTTGTGCGGTCATAATCATTCAACAATTATTCATCCTATTTTTTTAGCACTGCTGTTGGATCAAAATGAAAGAGGTGGGAGGTTTGACTCTCAGCAGTTTGAGCCTAGTATGACAAAATAGCTTATAAAGTCATGAATGAATAATTAACCTATAGAGCGCGAACAAATGCCCAAGGGCGTCAAGGCGCTGTCCTCAAAGTCATCAAGTCATCAAAAAGGAGGTTTGCATATGGATTTCTAAAGTCATTTCAATAGTTTATTAGTGATAATACCAATGAAAGATTTCAGTTGTGACACAAACTTTTGACAATTTGGCAAAAACGTTCAATTATGGTAACTTGAATTGAAATTAGGATTCTAAACCATGTTTTGCAGTTCTTTTAAATTTATCTTTGCCTAATGGCATTTCATGGAGAGAAAGAATTTCTGTTTGAATAGTATGTTCAGTAAAACTGCCCAGCAGAAGCCCTTTCTTATACCATGAAGTGATTACACCTTAATACAAACAGGTGCTTTCCATGGATATACACATTTGCATATTAGTTCTATATTGTCATACTTGGCATCATCCCACTTACTTTATGGTTTCGTGGCAAAGAAGAAATTCTATGATACCTTAAGCTTCATATGGTTTTCCAGCCCGAGGGTTTGTCTTTAAAGTTATGTCTTTTATGCTCCAGGTGCAGTGACTTGCGTACTTTTGGGTACTTTTTTTTTGGGGGGTACTTTTTGGGTTCTTCAGGGATAGCCAATGGACTGATTCCCTTGCTGATGACATGTTCCCTTATTTTTTAGCCCCTTTATGAAGTTTACAGTAGAATTCTGTGCTCCCCATCGTTGATGAATTTGAGACACTAAGGGCCAGATACAAGTCCGCCAGACTCCTGCAGATCCAGCCACTGCCGCACCGGTGGTCCGACCGGCTGATTATGACTCAGGCAGTAGGACTGCACTAGGAACGCCGGCTGCACCAGGGAACCGCCGTTCCCTGGCGTAGGAACGGCGGTTAGAGGCCGCAATATGCTTGGCAGGACCGCCACAGTCCCACCAAGCATATTACGAATTTCCTCTCCGCCAGGCTTTTCATGGTGGTTCCACTGCCATAAAAAGCCTGGCGGAGAGGAAACAACCTGTGCTTCAGACATATGTGGATGCACACAGGGGGGCGTAACTTGTGCCCCCCTGTGTGCATGCACATAGGTTCCTGCACATCACAAGTCCATGCTGTGTAGGACCCTTGTGAGGTGTTCCCATTGCGGTGCCTTTTTAAAAGGCACCACTGCCTTTTAAAGGGCACCACAAGGGGAACCGCCACACTGCCCACATGCTAGACCACTGTAAAGTAGTAATCTGGCGGGCGGGCGGTGCCGATCTTCGGCGGAGCAGTGGCGCAGTGGTTTCCATCACCACGCCACCGCTCTGCTGTAAGGTCGTAATTAGGTCCTAAGAGGCCAACAACAAGACAGTTACAGTAATCAAGCCTTGAATTATACATGATGCCTAATACTACGGCTTTATGTATGAGTGAAAGCAGTGGTAGAACAGTCCTGGGTTTTGGGAAGTTGGTGGAAATAACTGCTTGTCAGCAAACCTAGTTGAGTACTATAGATCGTATTGGCATCAAATGTAATGCACAGATTTTTTTGACTTTGACTTTGCGGGTGAGTTCTAACTTTTCAAATAATTGTTCTGGTGGAGGGAGTGACACTACATATTCACTCCCTATGGTGCAAAATTTAGCATTCTCAGGTTGAGTTGCTAAATTGGAGATAGTTGCAATTCATTCAGCCCTCAATGACTGTTATTTTTTTCTGTGTGTTATCTAATCCAAAATCTTCATTCACAAATGTAATGCATGTTTGGGGGTCATCCTCGTAGGACTATGCCCCCACCTGAGAACTGTTGAAGATGGAAATGAGGGCACTTAATAATACATTTAATAATACCAGTGACAAAAGAGATCTGTGTGGGAATCCAAAGGATGGTGAAACTTCCTGATATAAGTGGGGGCCAAAGGGATATATGTAGAATCCACTCGAGAACTTCTTTAATCTCCGTGACAGGGAGCAAGTGAACCAGTTTACAGTATTGTGGTCAGCGTGCACCACCATTGCCAACCTAGCTAAAAACCTTAGGTGATCCAGTCTCAAACTTGCAGAGGGATGCAGTGTCACCAGCTGGCATCCCACCCTCCATCTATGAATAAAACAGTTGTATCCTGGCAGCCAGTCAAGCCACGTTTTGTGGCATAATGGGGACAAAATCATGCTTGGTGGGCTAAAGGCCATTATAATTCTCTGAATTTAGAAAATTAAAAAGTTTATAGTATCTTAGTCTATACAGGCAATTTGATGATAAGTCCAAAGTTGGCGTGTATGGTTGGATTCAGTTGAACTTTTTTTGCTGAGGGATGACAATGCCTTCCTTCAGAGTATCTGTGGCAGATCATTTTTGGATGTAATAGTTTTGTCAGAGTCATGCAGGTACTCAGTTTTGTGGGAGAGGTGGTGTTCTTACAATAGGCTGGACAGTTTTCAGAGAGGTGAATTGTATTGAAAAGGCTTTAGTGTCAAGAAAGGACACGGTCGACTGCGATACTGGCTATGTAGCAGTTGTAGTCTGGCCCTGTCATAAGGTCTTTATTTTATGTACAAAGAACAGGCTTAACTCTTTGCATAGCCAAGAAGATGGCATTAATTGGAAGTAGTAATGTGAAAGGATTGTGGCAGATGTTCCTAACTGCAAAAGTTTCTCAAGTTCACATGCTGTGTTAGTTATTGTTTCATTCCACTTGGCTTGTTTAGCTTCCTTGATGGCATTTAGAATCACTGAGTATCCTGCTACAAAGCTCTTTATCAGCAGGAGTTGGTGTTTTCTCTTCCTAGTTTCAGTTCTACGATTCGCTTGTTTCCTGAAAATTTATCTCATATTGAACTAAGGAGGTTTCACTGAGTAGGTTATCAGGTAATTAGATTCTGTGAATGAGTATTAAGAAAATGTATTTCCATACATTTATTTACACATCTAGGTTGCAAAAGGTCTATGTGGTCTAGTGGGCAGGTTTATGTGATGGACACAAGGCTGTGAACCTGATTCACAAAGAATTAGGCTTACAAGTGGAAGTCTGTAAATCATGAATATTCTCATTTGCCAGTTTGTAGCTCGAGATCAGATCATTTTTATTTGCTGAAACTCTTTTTGTGCATCTAAGATTGATTTAGATACAAAAAAAGTTTCATTTTTTATAAGCATTGCTTTCATGCATGTATTACATATTGTGTTTTGATCCTTGGTATATGATTTTCACGAAGTAAATGTTTTATTTCGCTCTCTATACAAGTAGCAACTATGTGAATACACAGACATTATTCAATTTCTATAGTGTCACTATAATATTAGCGATTATTCCTGCTTGGTTATTACCTTATGGATGGACACAATTCTTTTATAAATTGATGAATATGGAATGGATGTATTTTTGAAGATAAGAAAAAGAACATGGTTGTCAGGAACTCGGTCCTGATAAGGTAGGAACCCAATACTCCAGTAGTAAAGATCCTTGTAGTACTAATGTAAAATCATCTCTCACTTGGCCCACAGATCAATGTAGTCTTAAAATAGGCTTACTTCCATCTTTTGGTACTTATGAGAATCTTGCCACTAATCCCAAAACTCACACACACCTCTCATTTAGACTGGAATTTCTTCTAAATCCTATGTGTTGTTCACAAAAGGGCGCTAGGAATAATGATGCGGTATGCCCACACAAAGTATTACTGGTACCCCAGCTATTTCAGATAAGCAGGAATACTACATAATTTCAAGTCTGACCCCGAAGGTGTCCTCAGAATTACTACAGAATTTTGATTTATAGCATAGGGCTCCTGTGGTAGATTCCCATTTTTTGATTTTTCCGACACCAGAATGTCACTAGCTTTTATTTGGTGAAATGGGTAGGGGCAGAGGAAATTCCAGGAATGCTGGGTTTCCTCATTCCTATTAATTCCCTTTGTTGGAAAAAAAACTACATTTCCAGCATATGTGTCATCTATGTATTAGTTAAAATGGGGGTCAAGTTCTTCTACAGAACCTCCCCAACCCCACCCCCTTTCTTGCCAGTGGCTTCTGACATTTAATTCCAAGTCTGAAAGTTAGCTTAATTGAAATGAATATACTGTGTATTCTTGCAGGAACTCTTTACGCTTGCTCAACAGAGAGGGAAACGTTTCTCGGAAGACATCTAAGTATTGTAACTAGGTCAACAGAGAACTGCATATTATGTAAACCATTTTGGGTTCAGGAACATTTTGAAGACCTGTTTGTTTCCTCGATAATTGCAATCTATGCTCATTTGATCAGTTACATCATTCTTACAGCGCCAATAGACTTCTTGGATATGTGCAGTCTATAAAAACAGTTACAACTATATCATTCATAGTATTTATTAACATAATATAACATTGTGCGTTTGCTCTCTAGCCTGAAAGAACAACATGGTTCATTGCTTTGATTCTATTAGTTATTTAGAACATGGTTTGTGACAACCAGTTGAGTAAACAATAATCTATTGTTATTTTTTTTTAAAAAAAGAGTTACAAAAATGTTCAGCATGGTTTATGTAACTTACCATGTCCATTGTAACACGTGAAGTCGCAGGAATCACCGACAAACTCATCTTTCTCCAATCGGAACGAATTCTTTCCTTTCCCAAAATTCTTCAACCTTGTCTACTACAGTAACCATCATTTTTTTGGCTGCTTCCTCACAGCGCTCTGTTAATTTACATTTGTCACAGGGTTCAGTCTGCATTTAGCTACCTCTCATTGTAAAGCACCATATGAGCCCTAAATTCAGCTGTTAAATAAACAAATTAATAAATATATATCACATACAATTTTATCAGTCCTCTGCAGAAAGCTGCTGTACCTGTTCCTGATTTCCATAACTAATGTTTTTCCTGCTTTCAGTTTTTTTCTTGGCTGGAGAATTTGGCATTATATTGGATTGTGTTGCACAGTGCAAGTGTAGAGGGCAAGGGCATGCGGACATGCTGTTCTCGAAATTATTGAGTCCAAAGTTTGTTGCTTTGGTTAAAGAGAAATCACATTATACTTTTTGGGTTTTGCATGAATTTGAATGAGCCGGAAATGCTGCTTGTGTTTTACATCTATGCTATACATATCATAGTATAGGTGGTGACAATTCCTAATTATGATAGTGTGGATGAGAGAAAAATGAAGAGGTGAGCAAGACAGTGCACAACGGAATGCTGCTTGCATAGCTGTCTTTGAAGTGTGGACAGAAGTGCATTGTGACTTGCATATTCTTATCGAACTTCAAGAAGCAGAAGCTACCTTGAGAGCTGCTGATGGTTGGCAGAGAGGTAGTTGCCCATGACACAAGAGCTTGGCCAATAGTTTTGCTGGCTTTAGAACTCTGTGCACTTTAACCCTGCCAACTAGTGGTAAAGTGCCTGTGCTCCCCCTTTAAACATGATTGAATTGGCATTTTACTAATTGGTATATACAACTTACCTATCAGTCCCTAGTATATCGTAGAACATGTACCACGGGCTTGGAAGATAAAAGCCACTAGTGGACTGCAGCACCTATTATGCCATCCCGTACAAGGGCAGTGTAAACATGACTTCAGTCCTACCAGTGTAGCCTGACTGTAGCAGTATAAAAAATGCAATTCGACCTGTCAAAATAACAGGCAGGTCAAAACCTCCCTTTTAAACATTTATAAGTCACCCATATGTAGGCCTTGTAGTCCACAAGACAGGGTGCATTAGAGTCAAAGTAGCACATGCTGATGTTTTATGTTAGAATGTTATTACAGTGACTAGCCCCCAAACGCTTTTCTTTCACTATGGCAGACATAGCTGTCCTTTGTTGAACACCAGAGTTCAAATTAAAATCCTAGTGCTGTATCTTTGGAGTTTATTCTGGTTGCTGGAACCCCCTGTGTTTGTTCTACCATACCTCTGTCTCTGGATTTGTAGGGGTATAGTGGCTGCCAAAAAACTAGATTTTAGTGTTAGCTGTGGGAAGGTACTAGGACTACAATAGTACATTTCCCACACACACACCTATCCCTCAAAGAGGCCAAAGACATTCACTATCTTGAAAATACCCAAAGTAGATAGGGTTGACCCCTCTAACCTTTACCCCATTAGCATGCCCAGGAGTCATTCTCACAAACTAGCTCATGCCTGGTATAAATGTGGCACTTACAGGCACCCATTAAGAACACTACTGGACCGGAGGAAGAACAGAAGAGGACTGTACCTGCTGTATGTGATCTGAAAGGAGCCCTGAAGGACTGGCCTGCTCCCCCCCTGTACCCAGGTCAAAGAAGTGGACTCCAGGGGTCATAAGGCTGACCTCCTGTTAAAGCTGCAGGGAATCCACAAGATGTAAGAGGGCTTTTCTTGTAACTACCCATCTGACCAGTGGCAACTGGACCTGGACTGGACCCTGCTGTTGACTTCTGCCTGACGGGAAACATTGTTTACATCTCATGCAATACATCGCATGCCATTACAACGACCGCCTTGTTACATTGCAAACCATTACAATGCAAGTCGTTACAACGACTTGCTGTTGGGGGCAGAAGGTGTTGGATTTAAAATCCAACACCTTCCCTACTGTTGCACAGACTGGAGTTGGAAAAGTAAATTATACTATTCCAACATCCAGCGCCCCCTACAGCAAGTCGTTGTAACGACTTGCGTTGTAATGGTATGCGATGTAACAACGAGGTCGTTGTAGCGACCGTGTTGTAATGGCATGCGTTGTAACATGGCCTATTCCTGCCTGACACCCTGTGAGTATCTAAGTGCCTCCCCTCGGGTCAAGGGGGCTCTAGCAGTGTACTCCTGTGGTGGAATGCAACCAAAAGGACTAACTCAGAGGGTAAAATATTTGACCATGTTGGTGTATCCAACCCACGCACTATCTCTACCAGGCTCAACTTGTGCCCAGGCCCCGGTCTACCGCAAATATTGACTATCATCGCCACTTTGTGTCTTTTTGATGCTATTCCTATTTAAAACCTTAAAAACTGATATCTCCAGTTCCCCATATTGTTTTTTTGTCTTTGTAGTGCCATTTTGTTTAATACATTTACTCTATTTTTTAATTCAGTTTGGGATTGTTTTTGTTTTGCATTTTAACTTTTTGACATTTTTGGCACTGTATAACTACTTTACACATTGCCCTAAATTAAGCTTGTCTGTTCTGTGCTATTGCTACTGGGGGTTGGGCTCAGGGTAATTTAGTGACTTTGAGGGTTCCACCTGACAAGGGGTGTAATTATTTCTTAATGTGGGTAGTCACCCACCCCAATTAATAATCCAATTTCTTCCAATAGAAGTTAACGATTTTGAAGTAAAATTGTCAGCTCGACCACAAGAGTGGTTTATTAAGAATAGGATAGATGTGACAATAATAAATAACGGTGCAGGGAGGGAGAATGAGGGAGAATATTGGTAGACTGCAGGAACAGAAGCAATAGATTCTGAATTGGTTTGGATTTTTGAGAAGACAAATGTTTGGGGGCCGTAGTCTAAGATCATGGATTGCTTCAAAAGAGGGAAGGAATAGACTGTCCATTCATGAATAGTTGGTAGGGGTGGTGGTCGAAGGAAGTGATGAACATTTGAAAATTTGGATGAGGGCTTAAGTAAAGGAGTCAATTGACAACTTGTACAACATGATAAATTCAGGTACAACGGGCTTTCGAATACCTGGGCAGAAGTCGTTGTATTTGGCATAAGACTCTTTTCTTTCACTATGATCGCAGAATCTGGACAGGTGTGGAAGAGCCCCTTTCTCTTGTTGTTGCCTAAAGGGGCAGTAGCAAAGAGAACGTATTGAGCACTCTGGGCAAGGAAAAGGCTGGGCCTCCGAGACTAAGCATGGCCCTTAACGATCCCTATCTGCCCTCTGCCACTACCTCTACCATGAGGCACAGTCACAACACGAGATTCAAGGGCCACTGTTATATTGTCACATATGGACCACTGGCAACCCCTGTTGAACCCCTTGCAGTAAAGTCTTTAGGATTCAGTAAGATTATGAGCACACACATCAACCACTAACACTTCCTATCCCTTCGATCAACATTGATTGTTGCTCTAACTATATACCCCCCTTTCTGTACATAATCAACCCGAGACCCTATGTTACATAGGACTTAGACAACGTATTCACTGACTTATCCCATTACAGAGGGTAACCAGTGGAAAACAATACTCTAATACAACAAAACAATACAAGTTTTTCAAAATTTGCAGAGGAGACACTTCTCAGGTAATATAACACCATGGCAAATTTTACCCTACAAGAATGATATTCATGGAAAAACTCAGTATGGGTACTACATATGAATTGATGCAAATTAACTTAACAATCCTGCCAGTTTCTTAAATTTAATATATAATGATGCATAATGAAATGGTGAAAACATATTCACATCTGAATTTATCATTTCAAGTGCCAAAGACAAGTAAAAGGTGTTATTGTGGAAACATGTCAGCTAAATCCTATCTGTTGGATGTTTCAGTATTTTCTTTCACTGGTTAGGTACATGCCTAACCTCTTCCAAATCCAATCAAATGCACATTAGGACCATGCCTGACTGACATTTCAATCACTCCGTGATCCATCACTTGTAAAGTGCGTGAGCATCTTCGCAGACCTTATATTCGCAAAAATACTTATTTTGCATAGACCACTATAACTGTATTCAAACTAGAGACCTGGAGATAGTTTTTGGGGGGTTTGTGGACAAGGGTGACATAAACAAACCTTAACCTGCTGATCATTGTTGTCGGTGCCCACATAATTTTAGAATCAGTGAGAACTCATTACACATACAAGTGCAATTTTGTGCATTGTACTTCAATTTTTTCTTTCATGTGGTCGACACAGATCAAAACGTAGTTATGTGCTGGTAATGGACATTTAACACTTGTTTTTAAAAATGTGTATTGTAATTTTGTGTGCACAAAATTCGTTTAATAATTGGAGCAAGATTTCCTCTATCTGTTCCATACTTTTATTGCCACCAAACTACAATGTTGATGGCATTTTGCTCTGTCTTTTTATCTATGGAGTATGCTACCTATGGGACTGCAAGCTCGGACACTTTCATTAGGCTAGTCCCATTCCCTGTTAGGGTGTGTCATGTAGTTGCAAAGACGATTGACCTAAAAGAGATGAGTTGGACAATAATTTGTCTGACAATCCATAGCTGCAGTCAGAAACTATATTAGTGATTCTGTTGCTAACATATGCATGAGAAAAAGGCTCAGTGAGTTTTTAGTGGAAACCATAGGCAAGGTAAGTAAAGCATTGGCAAAGTCTATCGGTCTTGCCTTCAACAGGCGAGTGCCTACCTGTTGCTGTTGCCAGTGCTTGTTCATTTTTACTTCACTGCAGTCGCGGCCAGTGCAGGTAAGAGCACTGGGGGGGGAGGAATGGGGGTGATGAAGTCGATAGACAATGACGAGGGAAAATAAAAAAAAAATTAAAAACACTTACCTTGCGTGCGCAGCATCGCCGACTCGTCGAGCGGCAAGTGCAAGGTAAGTGTTTTCATTTTTATTTTTCCTCCTCATCGTCTGTTGACTTCAACCCCCCAAAACACCCTCCCCGCCTCACCACTCTTACCTGCACTGGCCTTGATTGCTCCACTGTTCTAAAACGACCATCGACGTGTTGAAGTCACGTTTCAGGTGCCTGGACGGCACTGGTGGGAAGCTCCTGTACAGCCCAGACGTCGTGTGCAAGATGATCGTTGCATGTTGTGTATTGCACAACATCTGTGTTCGCACCAGGCCCCATGGATCCCAGTTCCAGAGGGACCGGACGATGATGGTGGTGATGGGGCAGGTGGCCCACATCCCACTGCAGCTGCGGCAGGAATGGCCCGTAGGGACTCCATCATTGCCACTTACTTCTCATGAGCACGTCACATTGTGACCCTCCGTGGCATTCATGGGACAGTAGTAGATGTCCAATTGCACTGCATGTGTGAATAAACATGTTTGCAGGTCACAGGTTGGAATTGTACATTGTCATGTTACATGTCCCTGGGGTTTCAGGTGTGATTAGCCAGGTTGTGCGCATTTTCCGATCCAGTTGTGTCCTGTGTTCAGTTGTGGAGGTGTTGCTGTTTGTACCGGGATGTTGTCACTGTCCGGTTGCACTTCTGCTTGTGTGCGTATGCTGCACGGTGGGTGTGTCGCTCCTGCGGCTCTGATTTGTCTGCCACTGGTCTCTTTCAGGTGGTGTGCCTGTGGGTTCTGTTTTTCCACGGTGCGTGGATGTTGTGGTGTGCATGTTGTCCTCTGCAGTTGGCCAGGGTGCATTCGTGGCACTCCGCTGTTGATGTATTTTGTTCTGTGGCATTTTCCGTATACTATTCTTGTGCTTTTTCCCGCATTGCGCGTGCGTATTGCTGCCCTCACGCTGGTTGTCACTGTTTTCATATCGCGCTTTGGCCCATCCCGTGTTTTTTGGTGTTGTGGTTTGTGTTTTTATCTCCGTCGTGGTGGTTGTATCGCGGACTTTGTCCCCGGTTTTGGCAGGCTATCGCATGGTACCGCCTTGTTGTGAATTCCACGTTGACATGGGGTTGTTTTCCCGTGATAGGCTGCGTTATTGGAAGTTGCGTTACGCTACTCTTGTGGTAGTTATCACACGTTCTTGTGAATATACCCCCAAGACTTCGGGATTTTTTTAACCCCACAGTGATTAAAAAACTATGGATGTGCTGAACGTTAAAGTTGAATTTTCAGTGTTTTTTTGTACATTTTTCTTTAATGTGCTTGATTTTATTCTCTATTCTATCTACGTCGTTTGGGAGGTAAGAATTATTGTATTTGGCTGGATGAAGGGAGACTCTGACCTGGATGGGCGACCTTGGGAATTTGGTGAAAGACTACCTAAGGCTGTAAGATTGTTAGAAATGTAGAGTGCATAGCACGGGTAATAGCAAAATAATGGGTTATTTACTACAAAGACCACATCTCATCACAGTGTCAGTTGTACATGGACGGTTTCATAATTCAGTGCTCAATCATATCCTTCAACCTTTAAGGGATCCAGCGAAGGTGCTCCACCCCTTTCAAACAAGTTCACCATCACAACAGATACACATTCTGGTGCTCTCTAGAAAAACAAAACAGGCGCCTATCAGCGGTGCCAATCGTTTTTAGGTATCGATTAGGCAGCGCATGCACTGTCTCTTTAAGACATTCTGTTTTCTATCAGTGGGCTTGGAGACTACCTACTATTTGTCTTCATTGTCACTCTCATTTACTCGCATCTTTTAGGTCATCTGGGGTAGTCTCCCTTCCTCTATGTTTGTTTGTACCTACCCTGGAGCATGGCTGCATCACTTGTGTCCTTCAACTGTCCATTTTTGTAGGCGCTACTTTTTTATTTGGGCTTCATCATTCTACCTGAGTGCAGCGTTTTCAGCAAGCCCCCTCGTATACTTCTTTCCCCTTCATGTGCATCCCTCCCCATGATGCCTGTTTCTCCTCGCCCTCCCTTGTTGTCCTTGTGGTGTTTATACCAGCCCCTCCATCATGCCTTCAGTTTGTTCATGTGCTTACTCCCAGCCCCTCCCCCTACCGTTGTCTGTGTTGCCCCCAGGCAATACCTCCCATTCACCATTGTCTGAGTTGCCCCCCTCCCTCCTTAATAAACAAAAAAGTGCTGACGGTGCCTGTGCTGGCCGCATCATGACAATTTGTTTTCCTTTTATCCACTAGCATAGCAGCCCATTGACTTCCTGGGGGTATTTCTAGCATTGCTAGCTTAGGTGCCTTCACAGCCCTCCCTGGGTCTCATGAGGCAGAGGATGTGGCATAATGGCCAGAGCTGTCAACTTTCACACAGGGGAGCCAGGTTTTATCTCTGTCGGCTCAGCATCTTGCGATTCTGGGCAAATCACATAATCGCCCATGCATTAAAAAACGAAAACAAACGTGCTCATGTGAAATGTAACTGTTGCTTACATAAAGCGCTCCAATACCTTTCAGGTTTGCACTATGTAAAGCTGCAAAAAGAAATAAAATAAATAAAATTCATAAAGCCATCTGGGGCAGTAATTACTAGTTCCAAGATCTAAACAGAAAGAAGTAACCAGTGGCAGTTGCCACTGAGTAGCACGGGTGGGTTTGTGTGGGTGGTAGAAAAAGAAATAATAAAATTACTTACTTTGCTCCCGGACCGCCGCCTCGCGTTGTCCTCTTTTGTTCCTGCTTGATGCAGGAAGCACACCCAGGCTCCCCTAAGCCAATCACAAGGCTGCAATGTGATTGGTCTGAGCGCCGTATTTCGGCGCTCAGACAGGCAGTGGGAGCCTGTGCATGTTCCTCACCAGGCTATGTATTACAGCCTGGTGGGGAACATGCAAAGTGCGCATGACTGTTTGGCCAGCCCAAGACGGCCGGCCAAACATTCATGTGCACTTAATTGCCCACCACTCCTCCCCTTGCTGACTGTGATAACAGCCAAGCCCTGCCCTGCCCCGCAAACCTGCCCGACAACGGAAAAATAAAATGATAATAACATTGTGTTATTATCATTTTATTTTTCCTATTTCCACTGTGCAAAATGCAGTGGGGCGGCGCTCCACCATCCTAGTGGAGGAGCCGCCGCTGGAAGAAACACACTTCCAGCAGCGGGCCTGCCGCTAACACAATATCATCTTAAGAAGCCACCCTACATCTCTGCACAGCAGCTCCAAATTTGCCTAATAAATGATGCAAAATCAAATTTGAACGATCATTAGACTTTATTTATTAGGTTACAATAGCACTTGCAATATCTTAACTGCTAAAGGGATAATGAGGGGAGTCAAATGAGCTAATTGGAGGAATTAAGCCCTTGTTCTTTCTGACGTGCGTAAGTGTTCAGAGATGAAGACAGTGGTAAATGAGAAGAGGGAGCTGCACATGCAAGCTACCGAAAACAAACACCTTCAAAGCTAAATGTTCTAGCCTATGTTGGACCTCTTGGCTTTGTCAACGATTTTTTTTTTTTGTCAAAAATCTTTTTATTAAGCATCATAAAGCACAGAAAAAGTAGAAATACAGTGCGGACGAGCCGACTCCAGGGCCTTATACAATCCGCCAATTAGAATTCAGTTTCAAACATCCCGAGAGCCCATAGAGGATGCTTAGTTATCATTGCAACCCGAACATGAAAATGCCACTGCTATGACATCTAACATAGGCCCTCCCCCCCCACCCTCCCCACTCCCCTCCCTCCCTGGTGGTGGTGATATTACAAAATGCAATAATAATGAACAACAATTCTACTGTAAGCTCTATGCAACAAGGTGAGACGTGTCATGTGGGAACCACAAGGCCATCCAGTCAAACGCCCCGTCAGTCCACTTTAAAGCTGGAATAGGTGCATATGCCTTACTGAGGGGGGACAAACTGCCGAGGGAAGACCTCGTGAAAGGAATGTAACCAGTGGACCCCACTGAAGTTCGAAGGACGGGTAATCATCTTTGAAGATCACTGCAAGTCTTTCCATGGATAGGAGCCTCCATAAGCGGGCATGCCAGAGGGATGTTGCCGGTGTACCAGCCTTTTTCCACGCCGCTGCTATTGTAAGCTTTGCCGCCCCTAAACACATCCACAGGATAGCTTTGTCTGAGGATAGTATATGGTCCAGCGCTGGGTCCCAAATTCCCAGTAGGATCCCCTCAATACTCGTCGGGACTTGGTTTCCCAACATCTCTTTAAGGTGGGAGAGAATCTCCTCCCAGAAAGGACGAATACTCGGACAATCCCACCATATGTGACGGAAGTCCCCCTGTAGCCCGCATCCCCACCAGCAGAGATCAGAAGAGTCGGGGAAAATACGTTTTAATTTGGTGGGATAGAGATACCAATCGAACAGTGTTTTGTAATGCGCTTCCCTCAGTGCCATTGATTTGTTGTGCCTAGTGATGTCCCCCATAAATGCTTCCATTCCTCTTCAGTGACCTCACGTCCTAGGATCTGTTCCCAAAAAGACGTGTAACGTGCCCGGGGAGCATGTAGTGTATTCAGTAGCAATGTGTAGAGAGCGGATATGACGCCTTTCATAGAGCCCGCCCTGCGTATCGCCAGTGTCTCCATGGGCGTTAAATCTCGAGTGGCAGCCTCCCTTATGTGGGGTAGTGTGGCCCAGTGCTTAAGTTGGAGATAGTGGTAGTGTTCGCTGTGTGGTATCAGGAACTCACGCTTGCAACTCTCGAACGTCAGCACATCCTGATTGTGGAATAAGTCAGCGAGTTTTAAGCATCCCTCTTCTCTCCAGCAATCGAAAGGTCCCTCCTGCAAGGCCGGGTTAAAATGGATGGGCGTGTAGGGGGAGGGGAATGTGGTCCAACCCTCCCTTCTCGTAACCTGATCCCAGACGGACAAGGTGGTGCGTGCAGGTGTACTTATATAAGCGTTCGAGGGCCTGTCACACTTAGGTTTCCACAGGACATCCCAAATGGAGCGCCCTACAATGGAGCGGTCCATGTGCAGCCAATGCTTATCGGACGCGCATGCCGACCACTCCGTCACCACTCGTAGCTGCGCTGCTTGGTGATATAGAATAAAATCCTGCAAAGCTACCCCTCCCGCATCTCTAGGCCGCCGCAATACGTGAAAAGGGAGTCTCGCTCGTCCCCCCTGCCAAATGAATTTGGTAACGAATGAGCGGAGGCGCGGCAAAAGATCGCGGTCCAGCGCTACTGGTAAAGCCTGAAAGAGGTACAGTAGCTTAGGAAGGACCGTCATTTTGACCGCATTAATCCGTCCTAACCAGGAGATGTAGAGGGGCTGCCACCTCTTGAAGTCCTGCTGTAGCTGGGTCACTAGGGGGGGAAAGTTTGCCCTGTAGAGGTCCTCCACTTTGGCTGTGAGACGGACCCCCAAGCATAAAAGGGAATGTTTTGACCATTGGATGGGAGACTGACCCCGCAACCGCGCCACTTCCCCGGCGCGAAGCGTAAGGTTGAGTATGGAAGATTTAGTGAGGTTGACACGGAATCCCGCCACGCTCTCGAAATCGGCCAATTCGTCTTGTACTGCCATAAGGGATGAGGAGGGTTCCGTGAGAGAAAGAAGGATATTGTCAGCAAACAGGGACACCTTGTGGTCAGTGCCACTAAAACAAATACCCCGTATCCCTGCATTAGCTCGAAGCCGCGCCGCCAGAGGTTCAATGCTGAGGGCAAATAGGAGAGGGGAAAGGGGGCACCCCTGCCGCGTGCCTCTGCTCATAGTAAAGGGGAGAGAAAATCGCAGCCATTGACCACTACCCGGGAGCTGGGAAGCGAGTAATTGGCTCTAATCATGTTAAGGAATGGGTTCCCGAAGCCAAATCGTCGCAAGGCGAAAAAGAGGAAGGACCAGTCCACCATGTCAAAGGCCTTTTCCGCACCAAGCCCGACCAAGATCGCAGGGATTTTAAATTTAGAGGCTTTCTCAATAAGATGGATGGTGCGGCGGATGTTATCGTGTGTTTGCCTCCTTTTGATGAAGCCCGATTGATCAGGATGGACGAGGTCGGGAATCAAGTCCTCCATTCGAGCCGCGAGGATTGAAGAATAAAGCTTTGTATCCAAATTTAGAAGGGCGATGGGCCGGTAGGAGGAGCACAAGGAGGGGTCCTTGCCCGGTTTAGGTATAACCGTGATTACGGCTTCAGCCATCGAGGCGGAGACCCGTGCAACTGCTGCGATCGCCTGGAAAAGCTCGACCAGGTGAGGTGTCAGCTCCTGTGCGAAGCATTTGTAGAATTGAGCCGTTAGACCATCGGGTCCGGGGGCTTTGTGCAGTTTTAGCCGAGTGATGGCCTTTTCTACCTCCTCGGCCGAGATAGGGAAGTCCAAAGTCTCCGCGGCTATGGGGGAGATCTTGGGGAATGTCACAGTGTCTAAGTAGCGTTGC
Source organism: Calotriton arnoldi (assembly GCA_963921515.1). NCBI lineage: Eukaryota > Metazoa > Chordata > Amphibia > Caudata > Salamandridae > Calotriton > Calotriton arnoldi. Next base: position 216,506 of record CAWUFW010010308.1, read on the forward strand.
TGTAGGGCCACGTCCGGGGATGAGCCCCGATAAAGGTTCCCATAGAACTCACCGAAGAGATTAGCTTTAGCGGTATCGGTGTGTGTGGTCTGTCCCCCCTGGTCACGGATGCCCCCAATATATTCCCGTTCCCGTTTCACTCGTAATTGGCGCGCTAAATGTGGTCCCACTTTGTCCCCCTGTGTGTAGGACGTCTGGCGAAGTTTCAACAATGTGTACTCCGCCCTGTTATCGTAAATGGAGCGTAGTTTACCTCGCACCGCGGTAAGTTGGCGCTGCAGCACTCGGGTAGGGGTAGCCTTGTGCGCCCGTTCAACTGACTCTAACTCCCGTTCGAGCGCAACCCGTTCCTCCCGCCTCCTACTATTAAGAGTCGCATTAAGTTGGATACATTTGCGCCATGACATGGCTGTGTCTGTGTTTCTTTTTTGTTGTTGTTGTTATTTTCAACCATGCTGCAAAGTGCCAATACTGGTGTTACACATGACTACAAAAAGTGACAATGCCAACAGATCTCGCATAGGCGCGACCTACTGGCTTTGCCAAAGCTAGTTTTAAAGTTGTTACCGACTTAAAACGTTCACATTTGCACCAAATTGTTCTAGTGCTTTCAAACAATTTAAAAAGTACTACAATCAATCAATCAGTGGTTTATATAGCGCGGTACTCACCCGTGAGGGTCTCAAGGCGCTGGGGGGGGGAGCAGATCCGGGTCAGTCGAAGAGCCAGGTCTTGAGGTCCTACCTGAACATATGGAGGGTTGGGGAGCGTCTGATGTTGACCGGGAGCTCGTTCCAGGTCTTGGCTGCGATGTAGGAGAAAGCTCTCCTACCGGTTCTGTTTCTGCGGATGCGGGGGACCTCTGCCAGGGCGAGGTCGGCGGAGCGGAGGTTCCTCTTGGGTACGTGAAAACATACTCGGTCGTTGAGGTATTTGGGGCCGATGTTGTTGAGGGATTTGTAGGCGTGGGTGAGGAGTTTGAAGGTGACCCTCGTCTCGACGGGTAGCCAGTGGAGGTTTTGTAGGTGTAGGGTCATATGTCCGTGGCGCGGTGTCCCTAGGACGAGCCTGGCTGCGGCGTTCTGGATGGTTTGGAGTTTGTGTAGAAGAGTTTTGTTGATTCTGGCGTAGAGGGCGTTACCGTAGTCTAGTCTGCTGGTTATGAGTGCGTGGGTGACGGTCTTTCTGCAGTCGGGGGGGATCCATTTGAAGGTCTTACGGAGGATGCGGAGGCAGTTGAAACTGGTGGACGCGACGGTGTTGATCTGGCGTTTCATGGAGAGGGAGGAGTCGAGGATTATGCAGAGGTTCCGAGCATGGTCTGTCAGGGTGGGTGGGCTCCAGAGGGCAGAGGGCCACCAGGTGCTGTCCCAGGCGGAGGTGCAGGGTCCGAGGATGAGGTCCTCGGTCTTCTCAGAGTTGAGTTTTAGGCAGCTGTCCTTCATCCAGGCTGCTACGTTTCTCATTCCTTCCTGGAAGCAGAGTCTGGTGCCTTCTGGGTTCTTGGTGAGGGAGAGGATGAGCTGGGTATCGTCGGCGTAGGATATGATGCTAAGCCCGTGCTGTCTGACGATGGCGGCGATAGGGGCCATGTAGATGTTTAAGAGTGTCGGGCTTAGCGAAGATCCTTGGGGTACTCCGCAGATGATGTCAGTGGGATCGGATAGGAAGGGGGGGAGTCTGATCCTCTGGGTTCTGCCGCAGAGGAAGGATTGGATCCAGTCGAGGGCGGATCCCTGTATTCCTGAGTTGTGGAGTCTGGCGGCTAGCATGTGATGTGAGACGGTGTCGAAGGCTGCGGAGAGGTCTAGGAGGATGAGGGCTGCGGTGTGTCCCTGGTCTAGCAGCATGCGGATGTCGTCGGTTGCGGCGAGGAGGGCGGTCTCGGTGCTGTGGTTGCTGCGGAAGCCAGACTGGGATGCGTCTAGGACGGAATTTTCTTCGATGAAGGCGGTCAGCTGGGCGTTCACGAGTCTTTCGGTGACTTTGGCTGCGAAGGGGAGGAGAGAGATGGGCCGGTAGTTCTTCAGGTCAGTTGGGTTGGCCATTGGTTTCTTGAGGAGGGGTTTTACCTCCGCACGCTTCCAGTCGTCTGGGCAGATGCCGGATCTGAGGGAGGAGTTGATAGTCCGTCCTAGTTCGGGTGCGATGACAGTGGCGGCCCTGTGGAAGATGTGAGGGGGGCAGGGGTCCGTTGGGGCTCCTGAGTGTGTCTTCTTCATGGTTGAGGAGATGAGCTCGATGGACGCGGGGCCCAGGAGGTGATGGTTGGCTTCTCGGCGGTGGTGGGTGGTGTGGTGCTGTCTTCTGCAGGCTCGCTGAAGTTGTCGTAGAGGGCCTTGATCTTCAGGTGGAAGTAGGAGCTGAGTTTGTCACAGAGTTCCTGGGAGGGTGTGATGTCAGTGGCTTCGCAGGTGGGTTTTGCGAACTGCTGAATGACGTTGAACAGTTCCCTGGCATTGGATGCATTGGTCTTGACTTTGTCTCTGATGAAGGTTCTTTTGGTGTCCCTTATACGCTGGTGGTAGTCCTTTATGGCGCTCTTGTGGTTGTTCCGTGCTTCCGTGGTCTTCTGGTTCCGCCAGGTTTTCTCCAAACGTCTGCAGATGCGTATGGCTTCTTGGAGTTCGGTGGTGAACCAGGCGGCCTTCAGCGGGCGTTTTTTGGCGGTGTGTCGGAGAGGTGCCAGCTTGTCCTGTAATATTTGCAATATCTTTGCTTGTACGGCTTGCCAACTGTAAAACAGTATTTCACCTAATATTTAGAAACACTATATAAGACGGAATTTTAATGTACTTCTTCTTTGTGGGTCGTGAGTCTCCACTGTTTTGTCGTGCCCCTAAAATTATTGTTTCAATGTACCTGATTCTATGGTGTCGAAGAATGGCTCAAGAACTTCTCTTTTGTCCCCCATTCTTATCCCCACACTGGTGAGATGTAAATGTTAGATTTTTCCAGGCAGTGCTACTCCTGTCTGCTAAATTAAATAACGTACAAGTCTCTGAATTACCATGTCGATTTATTTGAAGCAAAAGAGGTGTCCTTCTCTGTGCAGGTCCAACCAAGGTGGTGGTCTAGAGAATAAGTGGTAAATGATCTCATACTCAGGCCTGCCAAGTATCACTCATCAGGCATTTCAGTGTGGTGTCCCACATCACCGCACTGAAATGCATTGTCACGCATTTTTAATGTCACTCTGAACTGGCCACGCCAGGGTGCTAGCGCGCTCCGGCGCCTGTGACACCTGTGCGCCGGCTCTGCTGCTCGCCGCAGACTTGCCAGCAGCTAGTGGCTCAGTTAATAAACAGTTAAAGATCTTGTCTGCAGCTCAGCTCTGGCTGAGACTGAGTGCTACAATGTTACAAATCTGCTCTGCTGCCTGGCCGCATGTTTCCCACCCGCGGCTGTCAGACTACTGACACTGCCGAATTACCGAGACCCGGGGCGGGGCCTGCCCTCAGCAGTGGTTGCTACTGGCTGTGGCACCGTGGGGGATTATCTGGATGTGACGACGTCTGCCTCCGTCACGTCCTAAAACACAGGAGGAAGGAAGTGAGGTTGGTCAGAAGCGGCGGGGGACTCGAATCTGAGAGTCGAGTCCTGGTGTGCTGCTGTCTGCGCATAAATATATACCCCGTTACCAGGCGGGAGGCCAGCTGCAGCATCGACCAGTGACTCCTCAGCATGGCCGCCGTGCAGATTCATGAGAGGCATCATGATCGCAGGCGCAGGCAGCGCTGCGGCCGGGCGGCTGGGAGACTGCAATGCATGCAGTGTGCTGTGCGTCTGTGGGTCCCCGGTGCGGCTCACCGCCGCGGCCGGCACCGGACCTGGACGCAGACATAGACAGTCTGAACTAGTTCAAGTTAGTACTTTAATTAACTTTGGCCACGCTGACACCAGGCACCCTGCTGCCACTGACTTAAGTGTGTTGTAACTTGTCACACAGCGCCGCGGAGCGCACAAACTGCAGATCTGTTAATTTAATTCAGACACACTAAAAATCTGCAGGCAGGGCTGCTCTGACTCGTCATCCTTGACTGACTGGTTTATCTGCAAGATCTGATTTCATTTCATTTCAAATTCACAGTAATCTCAGGGCCGCAGGGTCGCCATCCTTCTGAGGTTCTCATGGGCTCCACTAACTTAGAGGGTTTATCTTCAGACTATGGGTGGTGGTGCGTGTTTTGCCAGGGCTCTCTACTCTCTCTCATCATCATGTGGGGGCCGGGGGGGGGGGGGTCGGTCGTTACGACTCGCGTCATTCCTCTCAGTCCTCTCATCAGTTGTAACTTGTCACACAGCGCGGAGCGCACGCACACTGCAGATGAGATCTGATCATTTGAGACACAGTATCTGCAGGCACAGGGCTGCTTTGTCTCGTCATGATCCTTCTGAGGTTTATCTGCAAAATCTGATTTCATTTCAAATTCAGACCGTATAATCTGCATGCCGCAGGGCTGCTCTGTCTCATCATCCTTCTTATGCACCAGTACTAACTGGGAGGGTTTATCTTCAGACTACGGGTGGTGCGTGTTTTTCCAGGGCTCTCTGCTCTCTCTCATCATCTTCTTGTGGGGGCGGGGAGGGTCGTTACGACTCGCGTCATCCTCAGAGGCCCCTCAGTCAGGTTACAGGAGGGAGCACTAGGGTTAGAGCCCTTCCATTTCTGGTGCTCTGCAGCAGTTTCAAGAACTTCTTGGAGTTTCTTGTTGCTCAAAATGGCTGTAATTTCTGATATTTAGAAGTTTCCCTCGTCTTCATTGCATGATTTTTGCTCGCGAGAAAGTGTCACTCATAGTCGTTGAAATGTCACTCATAATTGCACTGAAATTATAAAAATGTCACACATGGCAATCTGAAACCTTGGCAGCTATGCATACTATAACTCTTAAATCACCTGCCTCATGTTGAAAGTTATTGTTTTTTCTCCCACAGGATCATGCAAGCAAAGAACTGGAGGAGCAGCTGCGGTCAGTATCAAGCGTGGACGAGCTCATGACGGTCCTTTATCCAGAATATTGGAAAATGTTCAAATGCCAGCTGAGGAAGGGAGGCTCACAATACACCCGAGAGCGCCCAGCCTATGATCACAGAACTGAGGAAACGCTCAAGTTTGCGGCAGCGCATTATCATCCAGACATCTTGAAAAGTAAGTGTGGGCAAGGAAAAGCATGATTATCAGCTTATTTTAAAGTCCTATGAAGGGTTAAACAGTCACAACGTTTGATAAGGAGCTTTATTGCATTAGAACAGGTGTGCAAAGGATAGATCCTGCTTGACGGCATCAATTCCATGCTTTTAGGATAACCACTGAATGAGAAAATTAGTTGCATTTATATTCATTACAAGTAATTTTGTATTTAGTTGTGATCCCGAAAATCTGGCCTGGATCTAGATCTCCTGGACCTATGCTCGATACCATTACATTGGAGATTTTAATATGATAGTATTCTACTGTCTTTGCTAAAGAAATCTTTGTAAGATTAAAGTGCTTGACAACATTCCACATAGTAGTCATAATTTCTTTCTGACACAGCAATTGTTGTCACGGTTTTTCATCGTAAATATATAATACACTGAATCATGCCTGCTGGAATTCATACTTGCGGCAGGATGTATGTAGATCATAGCAGCAATCACTTGTCCCCATGAGCTATTTTAACAACCCGTGTCTTATTGATACCTTCAAAATAAAATCTTAATGACAACAACCTATCTTCATGTGCAGAGTTAACAGCATTTGACTGAACGACAAGTTTCTCCTGCAGGCTGCAAATGCTGTTTTCTTGCCAACTGGGCCATGGTTCAGGCTTATCAGCTGACATTCAGAAATGTTATTGTGCAGTTCCTTCTTACCACATCCTTTTCCCCATCTCCTTCTAAAGTAATTTGTATTTTATTAAACGGAGGCGAAACCAGATCCCTCTTCAAAGATTATGAACAAGCAAGAAATGGCTAGGTATACTTGGCGCACTCTACCACTTATTAAGAAAAAGTATACAGTATAAAACGTTTCATTCGTAAAATTGTCCAACTGGTGCTTCAGGAGGAGAGCCAACCATCCCCCTCAATATGGACCAAGTCCCACGATAATCCGACAATTCCTCCAAGCACACAGAATCTTCAAAGCTGAGGTCGTGGTTTCAGAAGTCTTTTATTCCACCGTCTTTACAGATGAAGCATTGTAAACTCAGTCGTCCACGGAGTACGCGAGGACGATTTCTGGCGGTCCACGCCAGAAATCGTCCTCGCGTACTCGGCAGACGACGGAGTTTACAACGCTTCATATTCAGCACAAACAATTTCTTGGATTTGGGGTATGGATTAAAGACCAACAGGACTTTCTGACTCTACGCATATATTTTATACTTTGGACCTGATTAGTATTGACGCTAATGGATTTAATATATTGCCCTGATGAAGTCTGCTGTAACTGACACAGCTATAGACAAAACACGTGTTGGCATATGGGCATCTGTAAAGACGGTGGAATAAAAGACTTCTGAAATCACGACCTCAGCTTTGAAGATTTTGTGTGCTTGGAGCAATTGTCGGCCTCTTCAAAGATTAGCTCATTATTTTAATAGATTTAGCTTAACATTTTTAGTTTGTAACATATATAGAAACTCTCTTGCACTCCTCATGGTGTGAAATAATGCCTGCTGAACGACTGCCTATTAAACCTTAGACAACATAGTGATCTACACTGATTGTCACCTTTCAATAGAGTATAAGCATAAGGATTTTCACAAGAAAAACAAGTAATAAGGGCACTGATGTTGGACCGTCACTACTGATTGGATCTCGTATAGAATTCAATTACTGACATATTTTACTGCTGATAAACTCTACTGCTAAGGTATGTTTGTGAATAGGATGATGAAGCATCAGTGTACTGTACGTCCACATAAAACAGCAAGACCCAACACTTGTAAAACACAAGAAGGAAAGTGGGGTGGTAAATACAGCGATCAATGTAGCAAAAGATGCAACCACTAATAAATGGTAAAACAGTTGTTCAAAACACATTTTCTGCTTTTAAAGGAGAATAAAACAGCATTCTTAATCAACAAACTGAAATACTCTCTTTGGAACTAGAAAAGGCACTAGTGAAGTCTTATCACTGCTAACATCCCTAGAAAACGAGGGATTTGCTGCTCAAAAGAGACTACTACAATTCGATCATGACAAACGTATAACATGTAGTCTATTAATGGATAAGATAATTGAACTGGTTAATGTGGCTAGAGGAAACATTTAACAGCCTGCTAATTGTGGCATACCTTAGAACTTTTGATTTTCATAACCTATGTTCTTCAAATGTTTCTCTCTAAATCACATTGGTGAAAAATCCATATTTTGTGCCACAGTCATGAACATCTGAATAAGATGGTTCTAGCTAAGTTAAAATTGAATATGAATTTATTTTTCAGACGCTAATATATTGCACATCTCTTAGCTAGATAACAATAACATGTTCTCAGAACTTCAATAATTCATTGAGTTGGTAAATGTAAATATGGTATTTTGAAGTTAGTCACTTGTAAAGAAGAGAGTGCAAGTCATCAATCAGTTACATGACTATGTAACAGCACAGAAAGACGGGCCTCTGATATGCCTAGCCATATCCTAATAATTTATGAGGCTAGGTCCCTTATAATGAATAATATGCTGGCAGGCCAAAACCAAAATGTAATGTGGGCCCTGCACATCATGTTATGTATAAATCATACCACTCTCCAAAACATATCTTGTGATATTTTTGGATTTCAAAATAAAAAAATATTTAAAAACATATTCTTCTCTGTCTCTATCCAAAATTGACGAAAGCCTATAGCATTCATTTCAAAACATATATTGTATGTGGCATCGTAGTCAGGCCCTTAGTCTCTTTTTCAGAGTTCACACTCCTCCAGTGGGGCAAGGCTGAGGATTGTAGTGAAAGAGGGCTCTAGGAGGCAGAATTCCTTCTCACGAGAATCTGATTTGCTGCTGCGGATAAGATCAGAGTGGGTGAAACCTGAATCTTCAGTCCAGCTGCAACACATCTTGGTCAGATTGGCATGGCAGGCTTGTCCTGGTCCTCCTGAGGTATTTAGTCAAAAAGTCTCAGGTCCTTCAAGGATGTTAGGAGGATTACACTTTGGCATAGTCAAAGGTTACATGACCTCAGCAACAGTACTTACAGAGGAGGTCACTTGACCGACCCTTGGAGTTCACTTTTTTGTCCTGGGCATGATGTTCAGCCCTTCAGGTCTCCTCACAGGTCTGTTCTTTAGCAGGTCCGGAGTGTTCTGAGGAGGGTGCCAGGATATGCTTTATTTATGCTCGAGACTAGCTTGTGGATAGAGTTGACTCCTGGCCCCTCACTAACCAATAAATAAAAAGTTCCCAGGGGAAACTCTACCCACTTTGCAGTATTTTCTGTGTGCCCTGCTTCAGATACTCCCACAGTGCCCCTCTCTGCCTAAATCTAAAATGGTGAACTTGGACAGAGCCTGTGTGTCCACCCGAGAGGTGCAGCCAGGGAAAATGAGCAACTCCTCCTCTATGGTCACTTTACCCCAGTTCTGGGGGCAGCACCCTCCCCACTGGGATTGGAGCCTGCCTGATTGAGAGAGCAAAGAAGGGGACTATACAGATGTAATCTGACATCTAGCTGTGACAGGGAAGGCCCCTTGGAAGTTAATCAAATTCCTAGGTGCTGCCTAAATGGCCATCCTACCAGAGGTACAGAAACGCCTCTCTGCACCTATGACTTTGTCTCTGCTCTGTGAGCAGTTTTCACACCTTATTTAGGGCTTGAGCACTCACAGGGCTACAGCTGGAGGCTAATGCAAATTTGCCTCCAGAGGCTTTATGTGGGGGAAAAGGTAACTTTCTAAAAGTACCTTTTCCTTATTATGTATTAAAAAATACTTCACCAGTGAATTGGGCTTTTAATAAATCTTACAAAGAGTCCAAGAATTATATTTCAATCTGGTTCCTAACTGCAGATAGCATTATTAAATGAAATAGTGCACACCAGTGTTTCTCTATGGAGCAGCCAGCCTTGCAACAGTTAAAATATGTTTTGGTGCTAGTCATTTTAACTTTACATTTCTACATGCCCTATTTTTAAATACCATGTGCTGTACCTACAAGGCTACAAGGCCTACATGGGGGTGACATTGATATTTAATAGGAATTTTTTCTGTCAAAATGGGTTTATTTTAATAAGTGGTTGCTGTTTAAAACTGCAGCTGTTATGCTTCTGTGGCTGGTGTGGAGTCATGTTTGCCTGGTCACACAAGCGGATGGCACAGTGGTGCTGTATTCCACAGGTGATGTTTAACTTTCTGTGACATAGGTGTACTTTGGACACCTTATACCATGGACTTACAGGAAAGAGGAATATGCCAATTAGGTGTTAGTCAGTTCAACATGTTTTGGAGGTCAGATCACTTTTACTGCAGTCTGGTTAGCAGTATCCCAATGCACAGAGTAAAATAAAACCAGCAGCAGTAGCTCACAAAAAAATGGAGGTGACCATGCCAAAACAGACACTTTCTCACACCTGACCTCTGCTGCCCAAATCTGTTGTAGGATAGTTCAGAAGTTGTAGAGGGAGAGGCCATGATTAGTCCATTGGGGTAAAAGAAATATTAAGGAAGAAACTCATTATGTAAGGAGCTGCCATCATTGTGTCAGCTGGAATAGGCACCAGATGAGCCTGATGAGCTCAGGTGCTCAGGATTACAACCAGGGAGGGACACATCCTGCCAGATAAGACCCCCCCAAGCATGGTACATTCACTCAGTCATGTACTAAATCAAACACCCACACGAACACTCCACATAAACACCATTCCTCCCAGAATCAGTGAGGCACTTACATGTCTCTGACCGTATGTGGCCATTGCTGTACTCAGCACTTGGGTGCTTCTGCACCTGGCTCTCACACTTCCACCCTGGCTCCTGCAAGAAAGATCAAAAATGCCTTAAGAATACTCACAAACATGTTAGCACCTAATTCTGTCCCAAAGGAGTAGATTTACTTATGCAGAAGCCTCTTTCTGAATAAATTATTTTACAGATGTGAAACTGACGTCTGTAAATTATAAAAGTAATTTGCTCACATAAAAAAGTTACTTGGATGTGTAAGTCAGATTCCCACACTCAAATCACTTTTTGAATGAGACCCTGAGGATATTAGATGCAGTATTTCCTCTGTCACATAATAGCAGCTTCTCAGTCAACAACCCACATTTAATATTATCTGTTGACTTCCAATCTGGGGCAATGACACCACACTCATTATCCTCTTGCAGTATAATATCCTGTGAGAGTTGAGTCATTTGAACAATTAGAGAGACTTAGCTAGAAAAGAATGTATGCTCTTGTGGGTTCATAGCATTTGAGGTGACTCAGACATTTCTTTCATTTTTTTAGTCCGTTTCCAATATGTATTTGAGGACTAGTTTATGCAATGTAAAATAGAGTTCACGATTCACAAAGGTAACCTCTGTTGCAAATATAATTTTACCACCAAATTAAATGTTTTTGCTCCTCCCAAAAATATACAAAGAGATTCCTGGTGGACCTAATTGTGTTTACGAGCATGGACATCTCCGCCATGAGAGCGGAGAGATCCACAATTGTAAATTCCACTGAAGGTCGTGGGCAGTGGTCATTCCAAGGTGTTGTTTGCCTTAGAAGTTTGAGAAATCGTCTATGTTTTGCGGGATTTCTGAATTCTGCCCCAACCCTTACCCACCCTGGAAATGGTCAGACATTTCCTGCGCTTACTGGATAGGAAAGGGAACAAATCGTTCCCACACTTGATGGGGGTGAAGGTTGAGGACTTTCTCCATATTAAAAAAGTATTTTTCTGTGGAGAAAAAAAGTGCACTTTTGCACAGGGGGCTCCATTCCCCTTGCGCGGACTATGGAGAACTTAGCCCAGTTGGAATAGGACCTTTCTAGAACAGTTACTTGTAATTCCCAGTAGTACACCTTCAAAACTGCACCTAATGCAGCTATCTGAGTGTACTATGGGAATAATGGTAAATACCAAAAAAGTATGAAAACTGCACCCGCACATAGGCACAAAACTATGGGACTAGATTTATTATTGGTTTGTATAGGTCCAGTGAACTTTCTGATGGAAAGTAAAGTGAGAAAGTATCCTGGAGTAGAATGTACAGATAAACTGTGAGAAATACATTTTAAAATCAAAGTTCAACTTGCACACAGTATAGAATTTCACCTTAGAATTCATTTAAACCTTTGCAGAAATAATTTTGCATAAAAAAATATAACGCTTAGGAAAATGTGCCTGCTTTAAACGTGTTAGAATAACTTTAGAATGCATTTAAACTCTGCTAAAAGAATTCATGTTAATCACATGTAGGATATATGTGCTTGTTTTAAACGTGTAGGGAAAAAACCGTGAAGGAAAGAAAATATAGTATGCTATCATTTCTAATGTGCTTCTGTAACTAGGCCCAAACCATCTTTCTTTCAACTATTTCTCACAGCTAAATAGACATTTATTTAGAATATTTTGCCTAGCACCAGTATCCTACTAAAGAGTGTGCTGACTTCAAGATTATGTTATTTTGCTTCATCACACCATATTAGATCATCCTACTATAACAATGAACTTTGCTTTAGATTCATAATGAATAAACTGTTAGAATGAAGAATAATTCAGAGATATTTTATGTATGCTTAACCAGGACATTGTCGATAGATTTGCTTCATTGCATTTGTTTATCCCTGAGTATTCACAATGGGACATTGAACGCAGCTAATAGCTTAGGTGAGAAGGTTCTCATGAGAACTTTCCTCCATGTTTCCATATTTATATAATTGAATTTACCATGTTCCGGGGTGAATGTTTACTGTGGGAATCGGGAGGAGAAACATCGGATGTCGACGGTTGAGTGGTTTCCATTGGCTGAAAGCATCATACACCTACTAATTTTCGTTACATTATTATGCAGTTTATACTACAATTGAGGATCCCTAGTTGGACACTTTTTACTGAGGCGCCTTTTGACTCTGCTTTGAGAGAGTCCATTCTTTAACCATCCTAAACTCCATTCCTTGCTGCTCGTTGCTGAAAGCTACTGCTGACGGTGGCTTTACCCTCCTTTGTCCTGACCTTTCTTTATCAATGCTACTGCAATGATTATTCCTCTAACCTTGATTACAGTTGCTACTGCAGCTGTGGGGAGCTCGGCTGAGTATCCAGAATGACTCTTTATGGGAAGTTCCAGACTGCATCTATGCTCTGAAAATCTTGCTCTTTTTTAGAAGGAACCCTTCATGAGTTCTCTATCAGGGTAGCTTAGGCTCCTTTAACTAGTTTAGTGACAACATTCCTTTATGGAACACTCTGTTTGATTTATGTTATCACTAATCAACCTTTTTTCTTGACATTTCTGTAATTTCGACTAACTGGAATAAAAATGATAAAGCCATACCAATTCCGTAAATGATAAATAAAGGTTTTGGAAGCTTCTTCAACTTCTTGTCATTGACTGAAATTACAGAACCTGATAGTTGAAGATATTTATGACTTGCACTTTTTATCCTTGCTCCATTTGCAATACGGTGGCAAAGGTCCATCCGACCTGTCAAGCGCCATCAGGATTTCGAGGGTGCAATCTGTAAGTTGGGGTGTTTGGTTTAATCCCCGATTTTTGCCAATCCTTGGGCACTAACACTATTGTGGGGAGACAGTGACAAACAGGTAGATAGATACGTGCACTAGCAACAGGAATGCTGGATAGACGTAACAGATCAGAGATGGAGAATGAAAATGGAAAAAAGCAGTGCATCCTCTATTGTATTATTCTCCCCTTGAAATGTGTCTCCTCAGGAAGACATAGAGAAGGGACATTGCGACTCAATAGAATGTAGCCTTGACCAGAGAGAAAGCAGTAGCAGTTTAACAGTAAAATTGTGTTCTTATGGGTCCTTCACCAAACTGCAATTTAGCCAAAAAATATAAAATATAACATCGATCTAATAATGCTGATATTTAGTTTTGACATATTTTAAAAATCAATATCATCATTGTTGGAAAATGGCCTTCTCTGAAGGGTCATCCCAAACTTTTTCCCTTCCTCCTCCTTTTTTTCTGACCTCGTTTTAGTTGACTTTAGGACTCTGAGCGCTTTACCACTGTCCAACCAGTGCTAAAGGAATGTTCTCTCTCCTCTAAACATGGTTTGACAGCCACCTGTTTGGTGAATCTGATTTACCTATAAGTCCCAAATAGAGAGCACTACATGTGCCAAGGGCCTGAAAATTAAAGGCTACTAGTGGGCCTGCAGCACTGATTGTGCCATCCACACCAATCACAAATAGCGTGTTAAACATGTTGCAGGCCTGCCACTAGAGAGCATATGTGTGCAGTTTTACTGCCATGTTGCATCAGCAAGTAAAACCCCTTGCCAAGCCTTAAACTCCCCTTTAATTATATATGTCACCCCTAAGGTAGGCCCTCGGTAGCCCGTTGGACAGGGTGCTGTTTAATTAAAAGGTAGGACATATACTTTTAAGTTTTACATGTTCTGGTAGTGAAAAACACCCACATTTGTTTTTCACTACTGTGAGGCCTACCCCTCTTATAGGTTAACATTGGGAATTATTTATTGCACTTATAGCTGGAATTCCCAAGCTGGAAAGAGTAGTTCTGTCATGTTTCATATCATTGGAATGGTAATTATAAAGCCTCTTTGCTAGCAAAGTCAAATTTATCATTACTACTTTAGAAATGCACTTTTATCTGTTCTTTTTCCATTTGTCGCCCTAAGTGGTAAGGGTATGCCCAGACCTGGGTCCCGTGCTCACTATGCCACGAGATTCAAGCTAACCTTGCTGATGAGGGGGTGACACCCCGAAACCGGTCCCAGGATGCTTGTTTCTGGTCCAGGGAGAATTTGGTTTGGCAGCTCAGGCTGGACTGTTCCCATGGAGAGCAGGGTCAAGACTGATTTGCACATGGCTGGGCCAAAACTGGAATGGCTTGGCAAGCAAAGAAACGATGGATTTAGCTCAGATCTTTGACCAGGGGTGAATGTTTGATTTGCTCAGCATTCCGTCCATCATCTGTTTTTTTTTGCATTTGTTGTTCTAAGCGGGAATGGTATGCCCAGACGTGGGTACCGTGATCGCTGTTCCTCTGGATTCAAGCTAGCTTGGCTGATGAGGGGTGATACCCTGAAACTGGTCCAGGGATGCTTGTTTCTGGTCTCCAGGGAGGACCTGGCCTGGCAGTTCGGGCTGGACTGTTCCCATGGGGAGCAGGGTAAAGACTGATTTGCATATGGCTGGGTCCAAACTGGAATGGTGTGACAAGTAAAAATCGATGGATTTAACCCAGATCTGTGACGGGGTGAATGTTTGATTTGTTCAGCATTCCGTCCATCTGTTCTTTTTGCACTTTTAGAAAGATGGCATTTCTCTGCTCGTAGATCTGTGTGGGTGACAGCTGAACTTTGTGTATTCCCTCTAGACAGCCACACACAAAGGAAGGTTAGGTGTGATACTGAGTGGCCATCCAAACCCTGATGGGTCGTCCTGGGCAGGGTGGGAGGGAGGAGTCTGAATAGGAATTGCTCTGTCTAGTGAGTCTGGAGCCAGAGCTGGGAGGAAAGACCTCTGTCCACTTCCAAGCCCCTCTTTGTAGTCACCTCCACTTCAAAGACACAACTGAGTATTAGTACGGGGTCTCTGACCCCACTAAAGAAGATACCACTGGACCTGTGAAGAACTCTGCCAGGAGGATGGATTGCTGTGCTGCTACAAGGACTGCCACTCTGCTGGACTGCTGCACTGGAAGAACTGCTTTTCTGCTGTGCTGCCCTGCTGCCTGCTACCCTCTGCTCTGCTGAGGAAGAACTGGACTCTTGCTTCAACCCAGAGTGACCTCCAAGGGCATGCTGTCTTGCCTCCTGTTCCAAGACTCAGGTATGTCAAAGTCTTACCCCCATTCCTGTGCCTGGTCCATTGGAAGTGGATCCAGGGGCTAGCTCCAGTGGAACCAGCGCATTCTGAGCTGTGTGAGGCAGAATCAACGCATCGCTGCTGTTATGTGAACAGAACCGGCACATCGCACTTGGAAACTGTGCATCACCATCAACCACTGCATTGCTGCTGCTGCAGGAGAGACAATCGATGCATCCCCTCTACTGCGTGGAGAAACCCGGCGCATCCTCCTTGGAACCAACACATCTCGATGCCGTCACTTTATCTTCGGAACCGGCACATCGCCATTGTTGTGTGGAGAAAATCAATGCATCACCTCGACTGCAGGATCGACACCAACGGATTACTCGGCTACAACCAGCATCTTGCAGTTATGACCAGGATCAAGGTACTTTTGCTCAGTGGGCCTTGCGTAGCTCCTGTCTCGTCCTGAACTCTTGTTTTTGCCCTGGTCCAGCATGACGAGATAACCCCCATAGGCGCTTATTGCTTCTAAGCGCTTTTTTAACTTTTAATCTTTAAAATTTCACATCTCGACTTCTAGTTATTGGATTTTGGTTGTTTTTGGTCTTGTTTTATTCATAAAATTATAATCTATTTTTCTAAACTGGTGTGGAGTTTTTTTGTGGTGTTTTCACTGTGTTACTGTTTAAAGTGTTGCTCAAATACTTTACACATTGCTTTTTAAGTTAAGCCTGACTGCTGTGTGCCAAGCTACCAGAGGGTGAGCACAGGTTAATTTAGGGTGTGTATCTGACTTACCCTGACTAGGATTGTGGTTCCTGATTGGACAGGGTGCATACCCCTGTCAACCAGAAACCCAATATCTAACAATTTTCCATTCAATTTTTGTAGTCTAAATTTTCACTGATTGTCATGTTTAATTTTTCTACTAATTTAAAATACAAAGGGGCATATTAGCAAGACCCACGTTAAAATTATCGCCGTTTTAGCGGCAGGAAACTGCCGCTAAAACAGCGATAATGGGCTTGCTAATATGCGTTATGGAATTCCAATAGAAGCCCAGGTTAGATGTCCTGCACATCTAACATGGGCTTCTATTGGAATTCTATAACGCATATTAGCAAGCCCATTATCGCCGTTTTAGCGGCAGTTTCCGGCCGCTAAAACGGCGATAATTTTAACGTGGGTCTTGCTAATATGCCCCATAGTTTATACCATGTTTTTCTTCATCTCCACTAAGTTTACTTTAGCATATTCCAAAAAAAGCTGTTTCTAACCATTGCTAAACTCCTGCTGATGTATTCTTTCATGGCTGTATTGTAACGTATGAACTTCCCTATACCTTGCCAGGTATTGATAATGAATGGAGGAAAACTCAGTGTGTGCCTCGTGAGGTGTGTATAGATGTTGGAAAAGAGTATGGGGCTCCAACAAACACCTTCTTTAAACCCCCGTGTGTATCCATCTACAGATGTGGGGGCTGCTGCAATAGTGAAGGACTGCAGTGCATGAATATCAGCTCAACCTACATCAGCAAAACGGTGAGTATTCCATACATACTTTTACTTTTACATTCTGAAAATGTTTTTTTCTGCACCCAAAAATGTGTGGGTTTTTTTCATTGTTTGCTTTAGGTAAAAGAAATATGGTCCTTAAGGCATATTTATTGACTGCGCTCCCAAGTGAAATTTGCTATCTTCTCTTATAGAATGGCTTCATGTAATATGAAAAAAAGCTCATATCCTGTAAAGGCAATTTTTTACTTGGGTCAGATTAATTCATGCTTTGTTCATATAAATGGATTTTAAATCAACAACCCAAAACAACCTAACAACTTTCTCCAAACAGGTCTACATTAGTTCGAGCAAACTGAGAGAAAAATAAACTCTTTTTTTAAAGACAGCAATCAGGATTTATAATCAATGTGCCTTAATATCCAATTTATGTCAGAGCTTTTCAAGAGTATTCACTCTCTCAGCCTGAATATCACCCTTACTGCGACAGAACGATACATGACAGAACATGATACCTTTGGAACTCCAATGGCATTTTAAAATAAGGATCCCACACACCTCAGGCCTTTACATATAAAGGCAACTGATTTCAAACCAAAATTCAGATCGAACATTGAGAACTTGACCCGTTCCTTCTGCGCCCCTCATTTGTAAATTCAGAAACACCTAATTCTTTCAGGTAATATTCATAACTTGGAAAATTTCAGTAGCAACATTTACAAATTTTGGGTGAGAAAGACAAAGCACTTAATTTAGAGTTTGGTGGGCAGGTTACTCTACCACAAATGTAACAGATATCCGGCTGCCTTATTACAAGTACTGTAGGTTATAAATAATGCACTTAAGTGATAATGCAAACAGACTATCCATCGCGTTTATGAAGGGGCAACCCATCCATCAAACTCAAAATTATGCCAATAGTTTGGCACATACTTGGTTTTAAGAAAGAAAGAAATAAGAGTTTTGTAAAGCGCGTGTTTGCCGTGGCGTCTTAGCGCTAGCTGTCCAGGTTCTGTACAAGGAGCCGTGACTGATCGGCTAGGCTTTGTGGGCAAACAGCCATGTCTTCAGTGCTTTTCTGAACATTAACAGATTTGTTTGTTTCCTAAGGTTAACTGGCATCGTATTCCACAGTTTTGGGGCCAACTGTAGGAAACTTCTGCCACCCCACTTTAAAGTTTTTACTCTTGGAACCACCAGTTAAGAGGCGGTTGCAGATCTAAGCTCTCGTTGTGGTGTATAACACCTAATATGTGATTTAAGGTAGGCTGAGCTGGCTCCATATAGACTCTTGTGCAAAATGCACATAGATTTGAAGTAGATACTTGCCTGAATAGGTAACCAGTGTAGTTCGCGAATGGCATGTCTTACGGGGCTAAACTTTGGGATTTTAAAAAGTAGACGTGCAGCTGCATTTTGCAGCGTCTGTAATTTGCATATCATGTTTTTCTTTGCTCCTAAATAGAGAGCATTACAATAGTCAATTTTAGACAGTATTAAAGCAGTAATAACTGTCTTTTTGAGGTCCATAGGGATGAAAGGTAGAATCTTTTTAAGGACTTTTAAAGTGAAGAAACAAGAGGATGTAATGTAGTTGACTTGTTCAGACAAAGAGAGCTGGTCGTCTATCTTAATCCCAAGGTTTTTTACTTGTTTAACAGGCAGAGGACAAGGTCCTGCTACTTCCGGCCACCAGGTAGAATTCCAGATGGCAGTGTCTCTTCCGAACATAACCACTTCGGTTTTTCCGGTGTTTAACTTTAAACAGTTTTCCAACATCCAGGAGATGATGTGACTCATGCAGTTACTAAAATTAACTGCCACTTCTTCGGGTTTGGATGTAAGGGAGACAACTATTTGTGTGTCATCAGCGTAACACACAACTTTAAAGCTGTAGGACCTTATAAGTTTAGCTAGTGGGATGACATAAACTTTGAACAAGGTGGGGGAGAGCGACGAACCCTGGGGAACCCCACACGGCAGCGAGTAGGGATGCGATTGATGTTCTTCCAAAATAATGGATTGCTCTCTATCAGTTAGATATGACCGGAGAATATCGGACGCCTTGTTGACAATTCCTATCTCAGCCAGACGCTGAATAAGAATGTGGTGATCAACCGTATCAAATGCGGCCGATAAATCGAGTAGTATCAATATGGCCTTCCCCCCTCCATCAAGTTGCATGCGTATGTCCTCAGTTGCTGCAATTAAAGCAGATTCTGTGCTATGATGTGGACGGAAACCGTGTTGTGCTGAGTCAAATTTATCATGGGTCTCTATGAAAGATAGAAGTTCCTCATTAAGGGCTTTTTCCAAAATGTTGGAAGGAAATGGCAAGCAGGAAATAGGTCGATAACTACTGACCTCAGTTGGGTCTAGAGTTGGCTTTTTTAGTAGGGGTTTGACCAAAGATTTTTTCCATATATTAGGAAAATGCCCTTTAGACAGAAGGTTATTAAAAAGAGGTGTTAGTCTATTGCAAGCACATGACAAAACTGTCTCCCAGTATTTTATACCCTCAAAAAAGATAAGCACTCACACAGATCTAACCATGCTCATATTTTCTGACATTAAATGCCGGGACTTTTAAAGTTGTTTGTAAAAATTCAAATATTAAACTGATACATAAATAAATTCAAATAACTATTCTATATGTAAATTTTTTCAAGTACAAATAATTATAATTTAGTTATGTATAATCCTAACAGTTGAAAATGTATCTTTTCTACAGGGTCACCCTGAATTGTTTCCCTTTTTTGCTGAACCCGATTTTTTGCTTAGTATAAAACTCTGTGTACTTTACTCCTGCTAGCCAATGGTAAAGTGCTTCTGCTCCAGTTTTCAACGTGATGAAATTGAAATACCCCTGATTGCCAAATATAACTTACCTATAACTCCCTAGTATATGCTACCTACAGGGTACACAGGGCCTGGAAGTTACATTTCACCAGTGGGCTGCAGCATTAATTGTGCTACCCATTGCAGCTACAATGCAAACCTGACTGCTAGCCTGCCACCAGTAGCCTGGCTGTGCAGGTTTAAACTGCTAATTCAATCTCTCAAAATAACCCCTTTTGACAGGTCTAAACCCTCCTTTTAAATATTAATAAGTCACTAACGGCCTCATTACGATGTCAGGCGGACTCACGACAACCTGACACTGTTGCGGAATAGGGATCGACCGACCTCCGTTCGGCGGTCCTGACCTCAGTATTAGGATACGACGCATTTCTCTATTGGAGCTTGTGCTGCGGTCGGAAACCGGCTACAGCACAAGCTCCCATAGAGAAATGAGAGGTTTTTTTTATGCCTGCACCACGTGGCAGGCACCACACGGTGCCTGCGACTCGGTCAAGGGATTGACACCATATGTGCCCCCCAGGCCCCCAACCGGAGTTCACTGTTGCAAGTGAGCCCTGCTAGGGGCCCCCAAAGTCACTTTACGAAAGGCTTTTCATGTCGGAAAGCCCGACATGAAAAGCATGTGGGAAACCGACATCGTAATACCAATGTCGGAAACGCTGTTCTGAAGGGATTAAATGCTGGTTCCGACTGGTCGACGGGCTCCTTGAGCCCATCGGAAGCCAACCGGAAAGACCAGCTGGTTTCACTTCCAACCGCGGTCATTGTAATATGGCGGGCGAAAATGAAACTGAAGATGTCGGTCGGAAAGCCTCCGCATCAAAATGAGGGCCTTAGTTGGCTTTACTGTCCATTAAGGCAGGGTCTACAGTATTTAAAAGTAGGACATATAAATGTTTAATGTTAAGCATGTTTTTACAATGAAAATGCCTTCAAAGCCATTTTCACTGTAGCAGGTTTGGATCTTCAATAGGAAAACACTGGGTTGTAATATTAAATACTAATTCTGTATTTCAGGATAGGACTAGCTGGAAAAATAATTAAACAACTAGTTTGAGTAGTTGGTTGAAATCAATTCAGTGGGGAAGTCGGATTTGTTCTAAATATTACTGAAAGGTAACTTTTAAACAGTTGCCATTGCCCTGCCTGATGCTCCTCGATGTTAAATCTGCATTTTGCTCTCACACTTTGGCCAGCCAGTAATTAGCATTTAAATAGGTATGAATGAGGTGTGAACTATGTCCCAGAGGCAAACCCTTAATGGGCACAGATGGGCAGTGGTGACTTATCTGAACCTGATTGAAAATGCAAGGAAGGCTGTGAGGATCTTTTATATGTTAAAGTGTCAAGTCTTGCTTAAATGTCACATCCTGCTTGACAGGTCTGCTTAGTTTACATTTCACAATTGGGGAGAACTTCAAAGGATGGAATCAAAATGATATAAGACGTTGGGCCTGATTTTAGAGTTTGGCTGCCCGTGGACCACCAAACCCAGGGTGGTGCAGTCTGACCGCCGTCTTATGACTAAGGCTTCCAGTTTTCCATTTTTACTGATTTTTACAGATAAATACAGACTGTCTGTATTTATTTTTAAAGGCGGAAAAATATAGAAAATTGTGCTTCTTGTGAGTGACTCTCTTAGGTGTCCTTCAACGATTCCTGACCAACTGCTAAGCAGTTAGACACCATGGGGATTTAAAAACAGGATGAAATTCCCTTAAATACAAGCATATGTTAACCTACATTTGTATATAATGCTACTATTTACTTCCCAGTGTGGTGTTCAGCCTCTAAGTTTGCAAAATCATGACAGGCATCAAAGTATGAGTTCATGTTTATCAGTTAAATAAATGTGGAAATATGCCATTTTATGACCACATTTATTGTCCAAACATAAGATAAATATGGATAAATACCAATAAAATGGCCCAAAAATAAATATGGATATATACAGATGGAAATGTAAAAAAATAAATACCATAAAACCGGGAGCCCTAAATATGACTACGGTGGTCAGACTGCCATGGGACCGCCGCAACCGCCAGGGATCCGCAATCCCTCGGCGGTGGCGCGGCGGTCTGGCCCAGCAATATGCTGACTAAGCATATTTTGAATTTCCTCACAATCACAGTTTTCATGGTGGTGAACCGGCCATGAAAACTGTGGGCGTGAGGAAACTAAGGTGGCCTACAGGGGCCCCTGTTGCCTCAAGGCCATGAGGATGCATGCAGGGGGGCACATGGTGTGTCCCCTGTGTGCATGCACCCCCAGTTCCTGCACGTCATGGACTTCACAGTCCATGCCGTGCTGGAATGGGCTTTGGCACTCCCTCGGCACTGCAGTGCTGAGGCTCACTTAAGAGCATTTGTAATGCACCACAGCGGAACCGCCAAAAGATCGCATGCTAGACCACAAGAAAACTTGTAATATGTTGGGCGGTCGAGTTTGGTGATGAGGCATGCCGCCCGCCCCCACACCACCAAACTCATAATCAGGCCCTTTGTGTGTATCCACTGTATAGTTGCTGAAAGCTCTGCTTTGTTATACCAGACTTCTGTCTCTGAGGTTGTTGTGAGTATAGGGACTGCATCAAACTGGATTTTGGTGTTAGATGTGGGAGGACATTGGAATTAATATAGTACACTCTTCACACACGCAGCCAGCCCTCAGAGCTCAAGTTTAATGTGCTTGAAGACTTTGGCCAATATGAAAACACCCAAAGTTGGAGCGGTTAGCCCTGAGGATCTTTACCCCGCTGGTTAAGGTGTCTGAAGGGGTTCTTCCCACTCACTACCTTGTGCCAGACATAAATGTGGCACCTCCAGGCACTCACTTCAGAACACCCCTGTATCTGAGGAAGATCAGAGGAGGGCTGAACATACTGTCTGCAACCCGAGAAGAGCCCTGGAAGATTGGACTTGTTCTCTCTCTTGCACCAAGGACAAAGAAGTGGACTCCAAGGGTCATAAGGCTAACCTCATGTTAAAGCTACAGGGATACAAGACGCTACAAGAGGTCTTTTCCTGCAGCTGAACAGTAGCAACTGGACCTGGACTGGACTCTTCTGTTGGCCTCTGCCAGCCACCCTAAGCGTCTCTAAGTTCCTCCCCTGAGGTCCTGAGGGAGCTTTAGAAGTATACTCCTGCTGTGGATTGGGATTTAAAGAACTAAAGTCAGAAGGTAAAATATTTTACCAGGACGAACCTGGTTAGTGTATTCAACCTGCACTCCAATGTGGTCAGCGTCAAATTGCACCTAGGACCTGTTCTACCGTGACCATTGGCTATCTTTGGCACTTTGCCCTTCTTGGTGCTATTTGTACTTAAAACTTTAAAAAATCCTATCTCTGGTTTCTCTTATTGGATTTTTATCTTGTTTATTAAATTTCACTCCATTTGCCAAATTTGTTTTGTGATGTTTATTGTTTTGATTTTGTATTGTTTTTGTGTTGCATAAATATTTTACACATTGTCTCTAAATTAAGCCTGTCTGCTCTCTGCCATAGCTACCAAGGAGTTGAGCTCCAGTTTAATTAGTGACTTTACTGATTCACCCTGACAAGAATTGTTATTATTACTTGAGATGAGTACTTAGCCCCCTCAATTAATAACCCAATTTTTTAGACTAGTTCATGTTTTATGTTATCTTATTTTATTTGATGTTTTTATAAGGCACCGCAAACCTGATCATCTGAGATTTTTGGGAACATATACATCAGTGGGCTTATGGATCATAGTCTTAGATCAATTGATGACAAATGACAAACAAGAGTGTATGATCAGATGATGAATGTCCACATCCCTGTCAGATGGCGCAAAGGTGGCAAAGCCTTAATAAAGAGTAAACCGAGGCAATATTTGGCCCTGGTAAGCAGGGCAATAGCCTGTTTTAGGCATCTTACTGGCTATTTACGGGCACAATGGAAGACATTTACGGTTCGCATCTTGAAATGAGCTAAGTATGCACTTACCTGTGATTACATATGCTTTAAGTAATGCATAAAAAGCATATCTTTACACTAACACAGCAAATTGAAAAGCCAGCCTTTGTACATTTTTCATTTTAATATTTCTTGACAACAAATCTGGGAGCAAATGAGTGTCACTTGAGGCTGTTTTTAATCTTCATATCTAGCGCTATAGCACACATTATAAGTCTCATGATTGGCTTTGTGCAAACTAGCTGCTACAAAGTGAGCTGAAGTGTTTTATTTGGCTATTTCACACTCCAGTATGCTGCAGTGATGATCTGCACTTGCCAAGTTCCTCGTTTTACATCCCCCCTTTGCTACTAGGTCTATATTTATCCATTTTGTGTATTTATTTGAGCACTGTAGCATTTCTACATGTAACACTGTACATAGCAATGAAAATAGTGGAGGCTTTGCATCTACAGAATGTTCTTGGCATACTGGTTCGTGTGTGGTTATGATCACTAGACACTGTATACATATAAGGTTATTTAAGATGAGCAACTGGAGAAATAAATGGTGGGAAAGATGTTACCCATTATGGCATTCAAGTAAGGATATTTAAGCCTTGATTTGAATGAGTTCTCATTCCTGTGGTGGGAGGAGGTGAGGTGGTTCGATGACAGTATACGATAACAATATCAAATTACAAGAATATTGTCTCAAACATATTGTCTACAAAAATATCAGGTTTACATACTTTGAATTTAAATGACCAAAATATTGTGTCAAAACTATAGTGGAATGGAATATTGTCCAAAATAAGGTAAGTACATTGAAATTTTAATATATACCTTATAAGTAATGTATTTAAAATATTAAGTTACAAATTAATAACATAATTAAAAATAGATAGTTTTAATAAGTAATGTAAAAATACATATGTATATATATATATATATATATATGTGTGTGTGTGTGTATACGCATTGAAGAGTTTTTGATTCTTCAGTCGTGTTGTGCGTGCTCTCTTCTTGTGATCAAGTTGGGATATATATATATATATATATATATATATATATATATATAAAACCTACTGGCGATCGCCAGTAGGTAGTTATAGTTAGGACCTTGCTTCTATTCAAAAAAGCGTTTTTTCTTTTGCCAATAACTTTGGCGCCGTTTGACGAATCTTCGCAAAAGTTTCAAAACTAATGGCCCGCTCCGGTCAGCTCCTGTCTTGAAAGTTTCGGGGTGATTCGTGAAGCGGGGGCCGAGAAAAAAGGGGGGTCCCAAAACACGTTTTCCCCATGTTAACTTCCATAGGAATTTTGAAACAGGTTACAGCCCGAACTGCTGAACGGAATTACACCAAATTTGGCAAAAAGGTAGCCCTTGGTTCAGAAAGAGACCTTTTTTTTAAATGGTGTAAATCCGTTCAGTAGTTCCTGAGAAATTAAAAAAAGACAAATATCGCTATCTGAGCACCGAGGAGGGTTCGCGATCCCTCCCGAGCAAGAGCTTCACTCTGATTGGCTGTCAACACTCCAAACCAGGAAGTGTTGGCAGCCATCTTGTGACTCGGTAACAGAGTCACAAGAAATCAGTAGAAAAAAAGGTGAAAAACAAGAAAAGGGGGCAGGGTAGAAACACCCTGACCCCCTAGGCCTGCTCAGGGGGTCCCACAGGGATCCCCAGGCCCCAAAAAAGCATATATATATTTTTTTTAAATCGGCAGAATTCGTGCTGGGTGCGCGAATCCTGCCAAGAAAAAAAATAAATAAATACAGCGCGGGCTCCGCGCTTTGTTATTTGTAAGCCCCCAGGAGTGCCAGGTCCCGGGGGCAATGCCAAATTATATAGTGGGGGCCCGTGGGGGCCCCCACAGCCCCGGGGACCGCCACCTCCCTGGGGCTATACTAATTATATGCGAGGGGCACGTGGCCCCCTGCAGCCCCGGGGACCGCCACCTCCCCGGGGCTTGTTTAATAAGATGCGGGGGGCCTCCCAGGACCCCCAAGCCCCGGGGACCACCACCTCCCCAAGGCTTTATTTAAATATGCGCGGGGGCACGTGGCCCCCCCGCTGCCCCGGGGACCGCCACCTCCCCGGGGCTTAAATGTCTTTTTGTTAAAAATGTGGGTGGGGGGCCTCACGGACCTCCACAAGCCCTGGGGACTGCCACCTCCCCGGGGCTTTCTTCAATTATTTGCAGGAGGGCCTCGCGGGCCCCCTCAAGCCCCGGAGACCACAAATTCCCCGGGGCTATGTTAAATCATGGGAGGGGGCCGCACGGCCCCCCTCCTGGAGCCCTCAATGGCCCTGGGGACCGCCACCCCCCGGGGCCGGCTCCTGCAATGTCCCGGGGTGCCCACCCCCGGGACAAATTCTGCTTTGCTTCGCTGAAGCAAGAGCAGGAAACCTGCTCTCGCTTCAACAAAGCAAAGCAGGATTGCTTTTGAGCAAGGGGAGCTGCATGTCAGCAGCAGGGGAGCTGCATGTCAGCAGCTCCCCTTGCTCAAAAGCAATGCAGGCTCCCGCAGGAGGCGAGGGGCCGGCGGGACCGTTGGGGCATTGGGGCTCCCCCCATGGTCCCCAACGGTGAGGCCAGGCCCTGGGGGATGGGGTCCCTGGGGCCAGAAGGGGCCCGGGAGGGGGGCAACGTGGCCCCCCTCTCTTTACAAAAAAAAAAATGGCCGGGCCCCGGCAATGAGCCCTCCCTCCTTCAAAAAATAATTAATATATAATGGCCAAGCCCCGGGGGATGGGGTCCCTGGGGCCAGAAGTGGCCTGGGAGGGGGGCGACGCAGCCCCCCTCCTGAATAAAAAAAAAGAAGCAATGCCCCGGGGGATGGGGTCCCTGGGGCAGATAATTGCCTCAGGAGGGGGGCCACGCGCCCCCCCTCCATTAAAAGTAAAAGTAAAAACAAATGTATATGTGGCCATGACCTGGGGGTTGGGGTCCCCGGGGCCGAAACTGGCCATTTTTTTTTTTTAAAAAGGGGTCAAGCACTGGGGGATGGGGTCCAGTCATCAGTGATGTCATTTGAGGTGTCATCAGTGATGTCACTGACCATGTCATGAATGATGTAATATGTGACGTGATCAGCAGTGCATTACGGGGGCGCGAGTTATAGTTAGCTTAACAAACTATAACGGCCGAATTTCTCTGGTTTTGTACGAGTGAAATGTTCAACTAACTATAATGTCCCTGAAACCTGTGGTTTTTTCAGTGAATATAGATATATATATATATATATATATATATATCACCTACTGGCGGTTGCAAGTAGGTAGTTATAGTTAGGACCTAGTTTCCATAGGAAGAGCGTTTTTTGATTTTTTGATTTGCCAATAACTTTAGCGCTGTTTGACAAATCTTCACGAAATTCCCAAAACTATTGTGCAGTCACTTCAGCTGCTGCCTTGAAAATTTTACGGTGATCCATCAAGCGGGGGCCAAGAAAGAAGGGGGTTTCAAAACGCTTTTTCTCTATGTTCATTTCCATAGAAAACTTAAGACATGGCTACAGCCCGAACTGCTGAACGGAATTACACCAAATTTGGCAAAAAGGTAGCTCCTGGTCCAGAAATCACTATTTTTGTTAAATGATGTAAATATGTTCAGTAGTTGCTGCGACATTTAAAAGAAAGTCCCAGTTGTATATCTAGGGATGCGAAGGATCCACGACCCCTCCCAATCACGTGCCTGAGATCTGATTGGCTGCCAACACTTCAAACCAAGAAGTGTTGGCAGCCATATTCTGACTCGGTTGAACCAAGTCACATAAAAAAATGTTTTTAAAAAACGAAAAGGGAGCAGGGTAGAAACACCCTGACCCCCTAGGCCTGTTCAGGGTGTCCCACAGGGACCCCCAGGGCCCAAAAAAGGATTTTTTAAAATTTTCAGCGAGAGTCGCTGTGGATCCACAAATCAGGCTGAAATGTTTTTATAAAACGAAGTGCGGGCTACCGCGCTTCATTTAGTTACGCCCCGGGTAGGCCAGGTCCCAGGGCAATTATTAAAATAATGATGGGGGCCCGCGGGGGCCCCCACAGCCCCGGGGACCGCCAACTCCCCGGGGCACTTATATTTTTAATTTTAAAAAAGAGCGGGAGAGACCCTACGGCGGCCCCCACAGCCCCAGGACTGCCACCTCCCCAGGGCTAACATAAATAATAAAGCGTGGGAGGCTCCAGCACCCCATGCAGCCCCAGGGACCACCACCTCACTGGGGCTTACTTAGTAGGGAGGGAGGCCTTACATGGCCCTGGGGACTGCCACCTCCCAGGGCCAGCTCCAGAAATGTCCTGGGGTGCCTTAGCAGTTTGCTATAGCATGGCAGGAACCCTGCTCGCACCATGCAATAGCAAACTCATGCTCTCGCTTGCTGAAAGCAAAGCAGCGTCTGTTTCCCTGCTCATTGTGAAGCGAGCAGGGAATCAGACACTTTGCTTTGGGATCCAGGGAGCTGCATGTCAGTAGCTCCCTGGATCCCAAAGCAATGCTGGCTCCCGCAGGAGGCTGGAAGCCGGCAAGGACCACGGAATGAGAGTGGCCAGGTCCTGCGGGGTGGGGTTCCTGGGGCCGAAGTTGTCCCAGGGAGGAGGGGCCGCACGGCCTCCCTCCCTATTAAAAAAATATATGTTAAGGCCAGGCCCCAGGGATGGAGTCCCCGGGGGCAAAGATGGCCTTGGGAGGGAGGTCGTGTGGCCCCCGTCCCTTGTTTGTTTTTTTATGGAAAAAAGGGCAGGCCCCGGGGAAAGGGGTCCCCCAGGCTGAAAATGGCCAAGGGAAGGGGGGCCACGAGGCCCTCCTCCATAAAAAAATAGAAAATTTTTAAAAACTTGCCAACTTGCTGAAGGCATTTTGGCGTGCTGGTGTTTTGGGGGATGAAGTTCCATTTACTGGTGAGAGTCCTTAGGGGCCAACTAGACCCTCTGTTGCATCCAGTAAGCCCCACACAGTGGGATTACTGAGAGTTGGTCAGAGGCCACGTCCCCTTTCTCCACTACTCTGCAAACATGCCTCTCTGTGCACTACTGGTGGGGGAGTGAGGTCCCCATGCCTCCTGAAGGCCTCAGGACTAAAGTGATATTCTTCCCCCAACCAGGAGTGCGCCTGGAGATGTGTTTGCAGAGTGGTGGAGAAAGGGGCCGTGGCCTTCGAACACCTCTCAGAAATCCAGCTGTGTGGGTCTCACTGAAGGTAACAGGAGGGCTAGTTGACCCCTAAGGACCCTCAAGAGCCAAGGGGACTTTAACCACCAACTAGTTGAGCGCAAGGAGGAGCTTTTGCAGAGTGGTGGAGAAAGGGGGCGTGCCCATTGACACCTCTCAACAAACCCACTGTGTGGGACTTGCTGGAGGTAACAGGAGGGGTATTTGGCCCCCAAGGACCCTCAATAGCAAAGGGGACCTCAACCCCCATACTAGTTGTGTGCCAGGAGGCGCGTTAGCACAGTGGTGGAGAAAGGGGGCATGGCCTCCTACCAGGTCTCAGCAAATCCACTGTGTGGGACTTACTGGAGGCAACAGGAGGCGTAGTTGGCCGTGGATATTTCGCTGCGGTTTCGCGCTGTTCACGGTTAAATTGCGATGATTCCGCGGTATATCGTGAGTGTGCACGCCAATGGGAATGTGGTGATTGGATGGGCTCAACCTGAACAGAAAGTTGTGACTGCCATTTTATTGATCAGGAATGGTTCCTGGGGCTAAATATTTCTGTGAAAGGTAACATAAGGGGTCAGGGTGGAGGTACTCTGACCCCATGTTTGAGAAATGGGGATGTTAGTGACACAAGTTATATGTGCAAAATTGATTTTTTTGATCATGCATGATATTCGTGGTGTCGCCGCGACTGGCAGTGCCCCCCAATATACCATCACGGGACATTGCGAATATCGTAGGAAATATAAAAAATATATATATTTGTACACACTTGCCGGTCACTGTCACAGACTCATGTACGCACTCACAAACTCACTCAGACACTTATACACCAATTCACATACCCACTCACACACTTATACATCCAGTCACATACCCACTCAGCTTTTCATGCACCCAGTCACATACCTATTCAGGTACTCATGCACCCACTTACAGACTCACTTGGAGAATGATGCAACCATGTTCAGACCCACTCAGAGACTCACGCACCTACTTAGAGACCCACTTATACTCTCATGCACACAGTCTCGTACCCACTTAGAGACTCTTACACCCACTCACAGACCTACCTGTGCACTCATGCACCCACTCACAGACCCACTCAGATACGCATGCACCAACTTATAGACTCACTTGGAGAGTCACGCACCCATGTGCAGACCCACTCGGAGACTCATGCATCCACTTACAAACCAATCACACACTCATGTATGTACTCACAGTACCACTGAGATACTCACACACCCACTGAGATACTCATACACCCACTCACAGATCCACTCAGACATTCATACACCCACTCACACACGTATACAGTCACTCACACACTCAGTCACAGATCCTCTCAGAGAGTTATGCACTCAGCCATTGACTCATACACTTAAAGACTCACATACTCACTCACAGAATCACTCAGATTTACATGCATGCACTCACTCACCCACTCAAAGACTCATGCATCCACTCACAGACCCACCCAGACACTCACCCTCCCAGTCACAGACCCACTCAGATACTCATGCATGCACACATTCACTCATCCACTCAGAGACTTATGCTCTCGCTCACAGACCCATTGAGACACTCCTACACCCACTCACAGATCCACTCAGACACTCATACACCCACTCACTGACCTACTCAGCCACTCAAACACCCATACAGTCACTCACACACCCACTCAGACTTATGCTCCCAGTCACTCATACACTCAGAGACTCATGCATCCATTCAGAGACCCACGCCACCACTTACAGAACCACTCAGACACTTATGCTCCCAGTCAAGGACCCACTGAGAGACTCATACACTCACTCACAGACCCACTCAGATACCCTCTTTGACACTCATGTATCCACTCACAGATCCAGTCAGACAGTCATATATGTACTTGCAAATGCACAAAGGCACTCATGCACCTACTCACAGATCGACTGACAGACTCATGCAACCAATCACAGACCCTTTGAAACACTGATGCACTCACTCACAGATGCACTCAGACAATCACACAGTTCATTATAAAACCATTGATAGACTGATGCACCATCTCACAGATCCACTCAAATACTTATACAGTGAATGAGAGACTAACTGATACAGTGATTAATGCAGTCACAGATTCCACTGAAAGAGTTACACACTGTTTTAGAGAGATTTTAAGGGAGTTATACATGCTAGTATAAAGTCATTTAGATAGTAATGTGTTTAGTGTGTTGGTTATAATCCTTTTTGCAGTTATACATTATGAATGTGGTGGTGGCTGAAATTCACTTAAAAAACCAAAGGTTACAGGGATGTTAAAGTTAGGAATTAGGATTTAAAAAACCTTAGAAATTTACTGAAAAAAACAAAGGTTACAGGGACATTATAGTTAGGAAATAGAATTTAAAAAAGCATAGAAATTCAATGAAAAACCAAAGGTTACAGGGACATTATAGTTAGGCTGACATTTCACTCGTGCAAAACCAGAGGAATTCAGCAGTCATAGTTACCTGAGCTAACTATAACTCATTCCTTCGCAATGCACTGCTTATGACCTCACATATTACATCACTCATGACATTTTCAGTGACATCACTGATGACATCTCAAATGGCATCAATGATGACATCTCAAATGACATCACTGATGACATCATCCAGCCATTTTGAGCGTTTTCTAAAAGTTACTGAGTGTTAAACATATATGCTAAATTAACTCGCTGTGGAAGTGCCTGTATGGGTAAGTGAGTGGATGTGTGAGTGGTGTATAGAAGAGTGACTGGGTATATAGCAGACTGTATACATGAGATAGTGGGTGTGTGAGTTTTTGTATAGGTAAGCAAGTGGGTGTGTCTGTGTGTGTATGAGTAAGTGAGTGGCTGTGTGAGTATCTGTATAGTTGACTGAGTTGGTGTATCAGTGGTTGTAAATGGTGAATCAGAGGGTGCATGAGTGGCTGAATGGGTGTTTGAACAGATACATAAGTATCTGCATAGGCAAGTGACAGGGTACATGAGTGGCTGTCTTGGTGCATCAATGGCTGTGTAAGTGGGTGAGGGAGTGGGTATTTGGGTGGCTGTATGTATGAGCAAATGGGTGTTTGAGTGGTTGTATGGGTGAGTAAGTGAGTGTGAGAGATGGCGTATGGGAAAGGATGTGGTTGTCTCAGTCACTGTATAGGTGAGTGAGTATATGTATTAGTATATGTATAAGTAACTGAGTGGCTGTGTGAGTAATTGTATGGGTGAGTTAGTGGCTGTGTGAGTGACTGTATGGATGAGTGAGTAGGTGTGTGAGTAGGTGTATGGCTAACTGATCTACTATGTCAGTAGCTGTATGGGTGTATGAGTTGGTGTGTAAGTGTGTCTATGTCTCTATGACTGAATCTGTGACTGGCTGTATTGGTAAGTTGGTAGGTGCATGAGTGGCTGTATATGTGGGTTAGTGGTTCAGTTAGTGGCTCTATGGTGAGTTGATGTGTTACAAGCTGTATGGATTAGTGACGAGATGTGTGAGTGTTTGTATGGGTTCTGTGGATGAGTTTGTTAGTAATTGTGTGGGAGTGGGTGTATACATGTAAATAGTTTTAAAATAATCAAATAAACACATTTTAAATACCCTAAAATAAAAAATATTAACTATAATTTAAAAGTAAAAATTATCAAACATATACTTAATTAAATAAATTATGTAATCTAATTTTAATATTAAAATTAATATAACAATTGTTTTACTTAATACTGTTAACTAAGTATATAAATAATATAAGTATTTTAAAAAATATAAAAAATTTAAACAATTAAAAAATACATTAATATTCACAATGACTTAAAAATTTAAATTAACAACATATATTGACAATAATATGCCACAATAAATTCTAAAAAACTAATATAAAAAAGAAACATTGAAATAAAATTACATTTTTTTTTAAAAACAAATAAACATTAAATAGAAAAACTGATAATTAGAAAACTAACAACAATCAAAAATAAACAACACTAGCAAAAGTGTTCAACTTCAATGGACGCAACAGTGGGCAAAGTTCTAGATTTGGGGGGGGGGGTTAGATTTACTATTCCCACTCCAATGTACGCAACAGTGGGCATAGTTCTAGATTTTGGGGAGGGGGGGTTAGATTTACTATTCCCACTCCAACGTGAGCAAAATCATTTGAAAGTGTTGAAAGGGGTTATATTTTCAATTCGGACTCAAATGTAAGCACAATCAGGGAAAGTTTTGGACTTGGAGGGGTTAGATCTGCTATCCCCTCTTCAAAGTAAGCAAAAGTAAACAAAAGCAGGAAAGTGATGGACTTTGGAGAGGTTAGATGTACTATTACCACTTCAACCTAAACAACAGTAGGGAAAGTGTGGAGTTTGGAGGGGTGAGATTTTCTATTTCCACTCCAATCTAAACAACAGTTACATTTACTTTTCCCATTCCAATGCAAGCAAAAGCAAGGAAAGTGTTAGACTTAGGAAGAGTTACATATACCATTCCAGCTCCTAATCATTATTAAACATACTAACACCATAAAAGTATTAACATATTTTAAACAAAAAAATATACAATGTAAGTAAATAAAATTAAATAGAAATAGAAATATTATAATACAAAGCAAATTTAAAATAGAAAATAAATTCATATAAAATAAATGCACTTCACTTACTACTACCCAAAAAAATCCACTAGCCCGCACAAAATAATGACAAATTAAACAATAATAATATTAAAGTGATAATTCATTAAACAAAACTGAAACATTTAAAAAATATAAAATACATTTTACAATATGTAATATTAAATACACTTTAAAATATTAAGTACACTCATTAATATACTAACAGTGAATAAAAATACAACAAATAATTTACATAGCAAATAATTTGTATAACAAATAAGCAACTAAACAATTTCATAATTACAACTCATTATTTAATAAACATAAAAATGAATTTGTGAAAAGATTATTATAATATAAATTGCTTCCCACCCTATTACCTACAAACACAATCAAAATATATATTAGTAACTAAACTATACAAAAATAAACTATACATAAAACAAAAACAAATTACGCTCAAATAATTGAAACAAAAACTACTCAACTAAACAATTTACATATTCACCACTCAAATATTTAACTTACAAAATTAGTTGAAAATAAAAAATATAATTTTTAACTCAAATAACTTACCACTCTATTCACCCCAAACCCAACAACTCGGTACTAAATTATAAATTACTAGTTAAATAACAAATTGTATAAATAATACCCGTAACATTAATATAATTACTAATATATTAACTAAAAAACAATATTCAATATAAATATATTAACGTAAACAATATTATTTACAACAATATTTTTAAAATGCAATACTGTGTGCATGTAAAAACAAAATTCTTCCTTTCTATATTCTGTTCCTCGATATTTTTGTAGTGACAATATTTTTGACATAATTTTTATGTGACAATGTTTTTGATTTGATATTTGTGTCTTTCACCGATGTGACACATCCAATTGCATTTAAGCTTCAGTGGTTGGACTCAGTAAATTGAGGGGCTGAAAACATGTGGCAGTGCATGCAGATTTGTGAAGTTTCGACTGGATGAACCAAGGTTATCAGTGGGGACATTGTGGGTCAAGGTTTGGGACATTGACGTTGATGGCCTTAAACACCAGTATCCCTAATTTGTACAGGACCCCATTTTGGCTAATAACCATGTGACCTGTTGACAATAGGATGTGGTGTGGGTGCGTCTTAGGACATTGTTTGGAGTTATTGTAATAAAGTTCAGTACTTGGTTGAATGATGGTCTTCCACCTAAAGGAAATGCCATATACATTGTAAATGAAGCGATCAACAACTGCTATCCTAGCACTTGAAAGGAAACAAGTCACAGACTTTTTTCAACACACTGCAACCTATTTTCAATCTAGAAAAACCTTCTAGTGTGTATTCTTTGAAGAGGAGCTACTAACTCCTTATGTTTTTAAAGAGAGTGCACAGCCTGTACTCCTGAGAACCACACTATTATTATATGTTTGGCGGAGATCTGTTTACTGTTATTTTCATGTTTCTATTTTTTTCAAAACATTTAATTGAGCTGATACAATTATCAATGCAGCAAAGCACCAAAAGTTCAGGAATACTATAATTTGATTTCCAATGGGGCATACTAGCTGGCATGAGTAGGGTCGGTTTGAACATAGTACGTGTACAAAGGTCTAGATAGGTGCAGTACAATATAGAAATAGAAACAGAAACAGTCAGGCCGAGGCATATGGGATTTATTTGTGAGCATCAATTATGGAGGCTTTATGGTGCTGTCTTAATATGTTTCCCAGCAGTCTTTCATCAGATGTATAGAGAAGGTTGTCCACAAGCGCCTCATTCCTGTATTGAAGTGTGGAATCCATCTGACTGTGTTTTCTTAAAGAATGTTCATTCCACTGGAATCCGCTTGATCAATTTAAGACACCTTACCTGGTAATTAAGGGCCTGATTACGACTTTAGCGGTGTGAGGGCAGGCTACGACTCCGGCGCCTTGCTCCCACACTGCCAAAGTTGCCCGCTGCCCACCTGCCAGATTATGTGTCATTTTGTGGTCTGGCAGGTGGGCAGTGCGGCGGTCCTGTGGCTGTGCAGTTCAAAGGCTCATATGTGCGCCTTTGAACTGCAGTGCCAAAGGAGAGCCAAAGCAAGTTCCTGCATGGCATGGACTTTGCAGTCCATGCCGTGCAGGAACTGGGGTGCATGCACATGGGGGGGGCACATGATGTGCCACTATGCATGTATTCTCAGGCCCTGAGGCAGCAGGGGGCCCTGTAGGACCCCCTTAGTTTCCTCGACGCCAACATTTTCATGGCATGAGCACCACCATGAGACTGCTAGCAGTGAGGAAACTCGTAATATGCTTGTCGGTGCCGCAGCAGCACCAACAAGCATATTGCAGCCTCAGACCACCGTAATCCCTGGCGGTTGTGGCGGTCCTATGACGGTCTGACCGCCATAGTCCTAATACGGTGGTCAGACCGCAGGTGCATCAGTCCCCGACTGCCACCACTCCTTCACCACGGGTTTGATGGTCTGATGAACCGCCAAACTTGTAATTAGGCCCTAAGATTTCGCAGTGACCTAGCCCTTTGTCAGATGGGAGGAATACCAAGCAGATAAGTCTTTTCCTCTTATACTTGGAGGTGGTGAGAAGGCACTTTAAGCATAATATTGTTATCCCTTATTAAAAGAATGTAAATTCAATGAGTGACCTTTGATTAGGGCATTCCATATTTGAACTAGATTTGGCAAAGCAAACTAGGTCTGTCCTTTCCAATCAGGTGTGATGGTGACTTTTTGAAATGTTTTATTGTAAGCTCAAGTCACATAAAACAACATCTTGCATTGGCAAAGCCAATAGGTCTCCCTCTTGCTACCTGCAATGGAACTCTTGGCTTTGCCAATGATTTTTTTGGGCCACAGACATGCTGCATGCATGCTCCCAGCTGTGGGGAAGCCACATTGGAATAGGGTTTCTTAGGTTTTTTTAAACTCCCTTATAAGGTGTCAACTATGCAAACACACACTTTTCTGGTGGCCATCTTGTGATTGAGTTTTAAAAAAATGTCACTCCATACAAGATGACCACCATGCACACACAAACATGCATGGTGGCAAATATTTATTGGCATTTACTGTGAATTTTTAGATTTTGTTATAAGATGGGCGCCACACATGTACCCACATGCATGGTGGCCATATTGGAATGCTTTTACTTTGGCAATTCAACACAAATTGATACCGCCAAGCTATGCGAATTCTGGCATCATTGTGCACTAAAGAGGTAGTTGGGGAAATGGAGGGAGAGGAGCCCCAGAGATAATCGAGGGATGACTAAGTAACCTTTTAGGACAACCCACCTAGCCAATCAAAATTTACAAAAAATTGCAATGACTAAAGAGGGCACACAAAAGACCACTCTACTTGTACTGTATGTATGTGTGTATATCAATGTGTATTGGCAAAATGAGATCTGAGACAATCAGCTACAGCACTCTGTAGACAATACGTAAAAATAAAATATGATGCAGCCTAAATGTGGACCTCATGAATTTGCACTGAAAATGTTAGATTTAAAAAGACAACCATCTCATATAATTTTTAAATATCAGTACAGGGGCTTCCTAGCAGGCAGGCCTATTTAGAACAGTATAGAATTCATCTTTTGTTCAAAGGCACACCATTGAAAGTATAATTCTTATTGGTTCAACCGGGTACTATTGGCTTCAGTCACTGCAACCTGAAAATATAGTTTAAACCCACAAGGATACCTGAAAAAAATAATAATAAAGAAGGAAAGACATGGGCATTGACAAAGTATTGACTTAACAGCCCAGGCACTGAAGTGCACTTCTTTAAGCCAATATAAACACGGGGTCTGGCAAAATGCCTCCACTTACTCTGTAAGCGAGCCAATGGCTGAAGTGGGCTGACCCATTTCCCCATGCTATATGCTGTGGTGAGTGGAAGCAAAATGTGAATAACAAGTCAACAGACCAATGAATGAAGGTGGCTGATCCAGAGGCACTCTGTGTATGTGTATAAGCATGTAATTTTTATTTATTCATGTTTTGGATTACATGAAGCTGACATCTCCTCTATACTGTCTCTATCCCACGCCCAAACTTGAATTTGCTTCTAAATCTCTGTGTTAGCAATCATCTGCTTCACAAAATGAGTATGCTACCATGTATATGTTATTGTAACTTCATGTTTTATTTGGAAAGTATGTACCAAAAAGATATATTTAATTGGTACAAGCGTTGACGTTCACTGTGACTGCAACGCCACTAACGTGCAAGGGCTTATCGGCCTGACTTTTCAGAAATCTCGAAAGGAAATATTGAGACACTGTGACATTAGAAGTGCCGGATATCATAACATATCAGTCAGCAAAACACTTTTTCCACAATCAACCCGAGAGCACTTAGCATACCAACTCGCTCAGTAGTCTGATAAGGGCGGCTTCAAAGAGCTTTCACCAGCTGTTGTAACCAACGAGGCAAATTCTATACACAAGTTTGAAATAAAACACAAAATATGGATTGATTATATGAGACACACCCTATTATAATGACCTGGCTCTGCCGATCAGCCTGACAATGGTCCTGTTCTTTTTATCCAGAGAATAATGCCACGAATAGATCTATTTTATTGCATTGGGTTGGTGTATATTAGCATGGTAGATCTAGCATTATGACTGTTTTGCATGGGCATAATACATTGCCATGATTAACAGCCCTTGGCACAGAAAACCTATTCCGTAAGCACAAAAACTGAATATATTTTGTAAACTTTCCAACACACACAAGAAGTTAATCTGTCCGAATGATTCGATTCTCCCTTTATTCACATGCTGCGCTCCATTAAATACCATGTGAGCTTTAAATGTAAAACATGTATGCGCGCGCACCCCCGTCTGAATGTTTCACATAGTGGCCTGTGGAAAACAACCAATAACGCATTAGCAGCAGAACCTTCAGGAATTACCGCCCAGCAGGGGCGCGCTCTCAGGCCGTGTGAGACGGCGCATTGTAAACGCTGCCCCGCCAGAGTGTGCCGCTGCTAGTCCCGCATTCCGGGCAGGAGTGATGAATAAGTAATCCGAGTGGAGGGGACGGGGCATTCCAGACAGAGCCTGGGCCGTCTGCCCCTGGCTGAAAGCAGCTCTCGAGCCGCTTCAAGGAAGCGAAGCGGTCAGCCGCAGGAGCAGGCGCTGTTCCAGATGGGCCCGCGGTTCCTGCTTTCCATATTTAGGCCAGAGGTAGACAGGAGGCTGCAGCTGGCAGGCATGCTGCTTCCGTATCTGCAGATGTTGGTGTCACTGCTGGAACAGATGAACGATAAGTAGTCGAGGGGAAATAGATGTCAAGATTGTTAAGGACCAAGGAAAGCACCTGAACTCATTTATAGCCACTTTGTTTAAGCGAGAGAAATTTCCCTTTTTTGTCGGTTTGTCATTCTGCTTTCACTCATAAAATATTGTTTCAAAGAAATATGTGTGCGGTAAATAATGTTTCACCATTTGTGCTTATAAGTATCACCTGTACGGGTGATGGTCATTGTGATTATTAATAATCTGTAGTGTTAAAACATTGCACAATTTAATAGCAGGACAAACTGAAACTCGATCATGCGGGCACTGCAGAGTTCAGTTAACAGCTCTGGGATTTTCACTTGAGTCTTCACACACTACCATGAGGACAGGAGCCATAACATGGAGTTAATATCAGTAAAGAATTACAATATTGATTCTCGCTGTTAATAATACTTTATTTTACATTTCCAGTAAGCAAATATATTTATTATCTGAAAACAAACCATAAACGGGGGCTCGAACTTTAGAAAGTGGGCAGATTGGAAGCCAGGGAGGAGTTAGGAAGCGAGCCAAATGCAAATTCATGTTTTTTCGAGCTATTTATTTAATCTCCAGATGGGGTTATTATTATTATTATTTGGCACCCTAGACAGAGTATTGCCAAGGAGGCTGGTGGTTACTGAGTTAGTCTATGAAATCTATGAAATCTGCCTAGACATTAAAAATACCATGCATAGAAGCAGGGTTACATCAAGATTTACTTGCATTGTTAGGTCACCAAGTTTATCCAGAAAGGTAGGAACAACTAAGAGAAGAAAATAAATCAATATGAAATGTTCTGCTGATTGAAAGGATATCTGACAGTGATCTAGTTCATCTAGTAGCAGTTCAGTCTTCACGGTATATTTACTTGTCGTGTTTTTAAGGCTACAAGACCCCCCCTCACGCTCCATGATGAACGATTTAGTAGACACATCAAAGTTGGGCAAAATCTGAAAGCTTTGGGTTAATGCAGTCACAGACTGTAAGTTTGCTTATGAACATAAGTTGACATTGAAAATCTTTTGAAGAGTGATGTATAGATTCGTTTTTTACTAATGACTGAGCATTAACAAGGACCACAAAGAAAGAGGTGGATTTTGCATCCTAAAATGTCAAAATGTTGACATGAGAAGGAGTGATTGAAACATGTAGCATTTTACACAACATGACCATGGAGCCTGAGTACCACAAAAGAAGTGAGGCCTTCAAGACTCTCACTTTTTGAAAGATCCACATACAACAGTGAATGCCAAAGTATACAAATGTTAATAGACATCTATTACTTAGTGCCAAGAAAATTAGTTAGCTGGACCAGCCCTTTTCAAGCATTTGGTATGCCTCTGATGGTGTCATCTGCATGACCATGTAGAATGCTCCCTCAAGAGGGGCCATGTAGCATGGTTATTTAGTGTGTGGTCCAAATGAGAGAACCAGACTCGGTAGAACACCGAACCTCTCCTACAGTAGAGAATTAGAGGCTGATGATATTGACTTTTGACACTTTCCGAAACCGGCAAAACAGAAGTTTACAAAAGATCAATAAAATGACTAAAGAGCAGGGTATATGTGTGAGAAATTGGGTTATTACTTGAGATGGGGAAGAGCCCCACTCACGTGATAATCACAATCCTTGTCCGGGTGAACCACAAAAGTCACTTAATAAACCGGTAACCTGCCACACAAAAGCAGTAAGGCTTAACTTAGAGGCAATGTGTTAAGTATTTATGGGGCACTCAAACAGTAATGAAGTGAAAACACAAAACAAAAAAATCTCAAATCAATAAAAAAACTGAGAAATTTTAAATAAATAAAATGACAACGACACCTCAGAAATAAGATGAGTAGAGCCGGAGGTATGAATTTTTAAAGCTCTCAGTAGAAATGGCACCAAAAAGCTCAAAGTGCCAATTGTGTCTATCTTGTCGCACCGTACCGGGTCAAGGTCAAAAGTTAAGTCTGACCATGATGGATCGTGGGTTGTATATAGGGACTAGTTTCGTCCTGGTGGAAGTTTACCTTCTAACGTAGTCCAGTTTTCATGCGAGAAGCTCTTGTCTACAAGGTCATCGGCGGTTGGGCTGCAGGCTGGACCAGGGGAGGGGCTTGTCGACAGTGGATTGTTGAAGTCCTAGCCCTCGAGTGGAGCTTTGCGTTGGTGGTGCAGTCATCGTCAGCACGAAGAGTTGGTCGATGAGTAGAACTTCACATTCAGGGGAAACAGAGGGCAGTTGTTGTCGATGTGAAGAGCTCTGGCTGCTTAAGTGTGGGGCCTATTTCTGGGAAGGTCTCGTCAGCAGTCAGATGCAGTTACCGTGTTGGACTCAGTGAAGTCCCTCATGTTCTTGAAGAGATGATTTTTAATGTGAAGAGCCCAAAACCTCTGGTTTTTCACCTGGAGTACAGTTCTTGCAGTTTTTAGAGTTGGAGGGGTACATTCTAACACTAGCCAAAGGAATAGGACCTGTGGGGCACCTCTTGGGAATTAGAACTCACTCTTGCAGAAGCCAGTAGCAGGGTTCAGACAGGCCCAGTTGGTGCTGGTCAGCTTGGCAGTGGAAGGGAAAGGCCCCTGTAGCTCAAACCGGAGGTCAGCCTACTGACTCTTGGAGTCACTTCTGTGATCCTTGGTTGAAGGAAAGCAGGTCCAGTCTTCAGACAGCAGGCCATTCATTCTTCTGAGTCTCCGCAAGTCCAGGAGTGTTCTGATGAGGGTTTCTGCGGGTGCCATTTTTATACCCAGCCAATATTGACTGTTGAAGGTCATTGGGCTGCAGTCTCATTGTAATTATTTACATGCTCTTTTTGTAGCTGTAACACACTATCTTAAGACCCCTCAGAGGAAAGTGTCTGCTTCCAGTTTGAATGAGATATATTTTAAAATCAGCGGACATGTTAAATTAATTGCTGTATGCTGTTTAACATATGATTTTTTTTATTTTACTGATTTTAAAATTTTAGTCAGATTTGTATTTTACTTGTTTGAGCACTGTGAAGGACCTTTAATACATTATTGAGTACACATTAGGTATGAAGTGTCCATGCCTCAACCTTGTGCAAGACCTACTATTTTTTTGTACTACTGGATGTGGAAGCCAGTCACCAAGTAAACTAATAAATAACCCGGCTTTGTAAAGCACAAACTAATCACCCCTAAGGGTCTCAAGGCGCTGGGGGCCATTGGGAAGATTAAGGGAGCTATTGCCCAGAGTCACAGGGTGCTGGGCAGAGCTGCCGCTGGCACCAGGAATCGAACTGTGAGCCCCATGCTCTGGAGTCAGCTGCCCTGTCCGCTGTGCCACACCTCTCCCACAACCGACACCTCCTCTTTGTTGTTATAAAAAAAACAAATATACCAAAGCCACATTGTTAGTATTCTTGTGACAGTCTTCAAGTATATATGCCCGAAAAAATAATTTAAAAAAATTGTATTTCAAGAGCAAACCTATAATTTATTTAAAACGTACGTTGGTCTTTTTTCCTATATGCCTAGACAAGAGTGTTGATTACCTGTTAGATTTGTTTAGTTCAAAACAACTTCTGGAAGAGCCATCAGACCTGGCATTGACTGCCATCTTTTTGACTTTGTCAATGCTGGTTTTATTTTTTCATGTTTTCAGTAAAACTGTATTGTTGAGGAAGCTGTTGGGCCATCGCCAATATAGAAAAAAAATTGACTAAAATATTTTTTTATATCTAAAAGCACACATTGTCTTGAACTGTCGGGAACTTGGTGATGTGTAGATGTGCTCCTTGGGAAAGAGCAGGCGAGGTAGCCATTGAAACCGAAGAGAAAAACATGAGGTGAGAAAGCCAATTGCATGTGAGCAGAGCTAAAATGTGATGGACAGAGTCAGAAAGCATGGCTAAAGGAAGAATAATACAATAAGCCATTGGTTGAAGAGGGATGACCCAAAGCCCATTCTAAAACGCGTGATGTGCTTAGATCGCAAACCTGAACCTTGTGGAAGACCCTGAAAGTGAAGGTAATTAGCAGTTATTTGCTAAGACAGAAAGGTATATGCTTTAAGTATCTAAAAAGCTCTATTTCTCTCTTTATAGCTCTATAGAGGTTTTTTTCAATTAGCTGATAAGGCAGAGCAGCATGTATCACACCACACTGAAGTACATGACAAACTTTCATCAAGTTATTAATAATATTTTTTTGAGGATATCACTGGTAGAATGTTCCTGGATTGAAGTCAGCATTGTTCAAAAAGTAAACACCTCAGTATGACAACAGGAGGTGTTTATGGCTGTTTGTTGCGTGTAGGTTTTACAAACCGAGATCCACACCGTACCTAAGTCAATCAGCAGCCCATGCTACGTTATTATTTAGGCGTTATTAGTTTCTGGGCGGAGTTATCATGTGACAACATCCGAATTAACAAAACGTGTTTTTTTATCTCCTAGCCCGAACCTTGACGAAATGGAATGATTTAGCCAAACGTCAGTTACAGTGCAGGGCTGTGGAAGGCATTCCACTCCATTCGAGTCTCTGACTAGCGGATCAGGCCGGTCACGTGAAATGACCTCACAACAGTTCTTATCAGCTTAAGCAAATAATCGTAGAGCTCCTGAACAGGAGCAGCGGTTCTAAAATACATAAATAACACGCAGTACAGAGTGAAATTTACTTTTGTTGACGTGTTTATTTATTTTAGGCTCTTTTAGTGGGTTTTATCCCAAGGGTGCCAGGTCACATTAAATGTACACGGCAGCAGCATCCTGGCCAGACAGATTAATGGCTGTTCTTGGGGTCTATGAGCTTGGTTTGAAACTCATATATCAGTTCCCGAAACTGAATGTGGGAAAGCAGGAAACATCGTCAATGGGAGTTTGGTTCACAAGGGAAGTGTTTTCTACTCCCTTTTTCAAAACGAAAAAAAAAACTGAAGTAGAGACTAAGGCACAAAACAATAGCATAAGATCCACAAGCATTGGCAATGCCAGTAGGTCTGACATATGCATGAACTATCAAGCCAGACCTAAAAATCTATGCAGGTGAATGACTACTCTCCTCCTATCTGTGCTGCTGCCAGAAACAACACACCATAAATTACCTGGTTATCTAAGACACTTTAATAACATTACAATGTCATGTGTGTGCCCCTGAACATTCAACCTCAAGCAGCTGGATAAATAATTAAATGATCACAGCTGTGTGAAGAGTAAGCACTTTTTTGTGGAAGCACATAACTTTTTCCCAATCAAAACATGTACTCCTGGCTCCCAACATGTGAGTGGAGCCAAAGCCCCTTTCTGGTGATGCTCCCAAAATTGTCTGGTGACAGCAGCGCTGTCAAGCCAGACCATAAAAAATTAATTTCACACCCATAATTCGAATTCAAATCAATATCCAATAACATACAATATAACCGTCAAGTCTCTTGAACATACTATATGGAATAAAGTACCCTCGCTCATACATTATAAGGCTATTGCAAGTAATTGAGGAGCTCTGTAACCATACTTGACTTTATAATGCCATGGAACACTGAGAAAAATAGCAATATCCTTTTAATGTATGGCAGAGGATATTTAATTCCTTATAATACATTTTCCCACTATTAGCCTTCCCACAGCAAATTTAAATCATTGTCTCTCGCTCTTTCATATTAATGAGTTTTCCTGCAAATAAGCTATTTAAATTTAGCAGGTATATAATTTTCTTATTACAGGTAGCTAGCTATGTCACAGCTAGATTGAAATAAGAGAATTAGCAGCAAGTTCTTATAGTGGGATTGCAATGTCACATGTATTATTTAAAGGTAGTGTGAACAATAGATCTTATATGTAGGCTGTGTGCTGCTGTGTCAACATTTTAAAAACTTCAATTAAGAGCATAAGCCCTCATTTTTTGCTGTTCACTTTGATGTTCTTCTCTTCTGCATCAATTGGATTTTTAGGTCTGTATACAGACATTTATTTGCATTTTGGATGATCACATGTCATTAATTCTTCAAAAAAGTGTGGAAAAAAGAAATACAGAGAGATAGAGGATTTTTATCAGCACCCTTCAGCCATTGGCTTTCATCTGTTTTTCATGGTGTACAGGTACCTGGATTTGCTGCCCAGAAGACATGGTATTTTGTGTGTAGTTACATTATCCCATTTGTGTTCCTATTAGGTGCATATGATGGGGCCTCAAGCGGTACATTTGCATGTCTGTAAATGAGGCATAGTGTATTGCTTGTAATTGATAGCCAGTGTGTGTTCTTTGCAGTACTTACTTTACTGACACAAGAACGCTTGAATTGCTGATTTATGTCTTTTTATGCGCTGTCTAGGCAGTGTATGCACTGTGTCTTGAGACTTGCTGTATCTACTGTATGGTCTTTCAGCACACTCATCCATTTTCATTAGTTCCTTTATGTGCCTTTCGAAATTCCTGTGTTTTCATTGGTGAATCGTTTACATGTGTCCCTTCTTTTGCTGTTTTGGTCACACCCTGGCTACTGGCCTTGTTACATGGATCATTTCAATATCGGCCATATATTAGTTTCGGCGCACTACTTTTTTCTTTTGACTTGGCTTATGGTTTAGCATTGTTGTGTTTATTGGCTTTCTGGATGCGCTCAGCCGAGGGCTGTAAATCATGTCCTCAGTTAAACAGCAAGATTTGCAACACATTCTAAATACAACCAGACATGGAGCTGTAAATATTG
This sequence comes from Calotriton arnoldi, assembly GCA_963921515.1. NCBI lineage: Eukaryota > Metazoa > Chordata > Amphibia > Caudata > Salamandridae > Calotriton > Calotriton arnoldi. The sequence goes on from CAWUFW010010308.1 coordinate 261,486, forward strand.
TGTACATATGCAGTCAATATCTGTATCTCTACTGCAAACACAACACTATCTATTGATCTATTCCAAACACTGTGCTTAGTGTAGATTAATACACAGTTTGGGTCGTGCGATAAATGTAGGCAGGCTATTCAACTCGCTCTCCTCTCCCAGCCTCTCATCTCCCCATCCCTCCTCCATTCTCACTCACCTCCCTTTCCGCTTTCGCCTCAGCACAGCCCACTTGTGACAGCAACTGTAGCACTGTAGTTGATATCTGCTGTTTCAATAACCGCAACGTGGCTTTAGCCATATGCGATGAGAACTATAAAGGTATGTATGTGCACACACACTTTCATGTGTGTGATATTCTTTTTTGTCCACTTGGTATGTCTGTATGCCCGCAGCGGGGCGGGAAGACCCCGATGATGAAGTATGCCACAAAGGGTCCTTTTGGTGGGTGAGGGGTATTTAAACAAAACTGTGTGCTTTCCACCATTGTAGGAGACACACGTAGTCTGGAGGAACACTTCTATACTTTCCCTTAAGGGTTGATCCCTTTGTTTTTTGACAATATAACTTGAGGAGGACGTATCCACCTCTTCTGCTCTTTTGAGCATTACCTCTTCACTCCCTTCTTGTGTTACTTTGTATGCACACACAGACAGGCGTTTCAGTGACATGATGTGCTTTCAATCCGCAGATCTTCAATTTTTTTCCACAGGGAGCCTGCTCTGAAGCGCAATCAGCCCTTTCAACATCTTGTTTTCAGCGGTCACCCTTAACAATGCTGTAACTGGCTGCACGAGGCACTACCTCAGCATCACTCAGCACCAGTGCAGCTCCACCTGAGCACCATCTTAACATCACTCAGCACCAGCGCAGCACCATCTCAGCATCACTCCGCATCATCTCAGCAACACTCAGCACCACCTCACCATTACTCAGCACCACCTCAATATCACGCCACATCAGCACAGCACCACTTTAGCACCACCTGAACACCACCAAAGTATCACTCAGCAGCACCAGAGCACCATTTCTGTATCACTCAGCACCACCTACTTAAATGTTTCTTTTGAATATAGTCAAAAAAACAACATTTTAAGTGTATTTTCCAGTGCTGTAAAATCACACATTTGATTTGTAGCTGTTTTCAAAGTTCTTATTATGTTAGACCATATATATAATGGGTGTCCAACACGGGTGCAAAAGGGCCAGATTGACCTCAGCATTTCTGAACAACCACTATGTAAATGATTTTGTTTACATTTATTGTATATAAATGCATGTTGAACACACAGGGGCATATTTACGTTCCCTGGTGCATCCCTGCAAATCAGCAGGGATGCGCCAGGGAAGATGCGTCACGCAAGTTTGCCCTTGCGCCACCGCCGATGCGCCGCATTTACAATGCGGCGCGCCGTGGCGCACGGATGGGCAGATGCGTGTCGCATCCCCCGACGGAAAGGCGGCGCATTGCTGGAGTCGCGTCGCAAGCGCGACACGGCTCCAGCAAGGCTCGGGGGTGCCCTATGCCTAACATGCTGCGTCAATCCTTACGCCTGCTTCAAGCAGGCGCAGGGTTTTGACGCAGCATGGGCGTAAAAGTGACTCAGTGAAATCTTGTAGATTTCACTGCGTCACTTTTACGAGGCGTACCTGCGAGGGAACGCCCACCCTGCGCCGGATCGCTCACATGAAACCTGACGCAGGTTTCATGTGGCGCAGGGGTTTACAACGTGACGCATCTCCCTAGATGCGTCACGTTGTAAATATTGCGCAACGTGGCGCATGTTTTGCGTCGCCGCTGCGTCACATAAGTGACGCAACGGCGGCGCAAAAGTGGCGCAAGGGGCTTGTAAATCTGCCCCACAGTGCTTGTAAACCTTAGCTGGAAACAATATAAATGTGTCAGTATCTTGCTTTTTTGGTCGTAAAATTGTTTATGGCACTTTTCATCACTGGAATGTGGGCATCACCAGCCCCGTTTGTTTTTGAGTGGTAAGGTGGTGATAACAGGGTGAAAGATGTTTTCAGTGGTTGCATGCACTAAGGATGGTTATTCAAGGGGCACCTAGTGTCAAAGTAACCAATAATGGTTCTGTTTCTTGGCTCACTCCATCCCTCATCTGAGATTCGTACCAACCAAATTATTTGTTTCTCAGAATATAAACTTTGCACATGGCCATTCTGACAAAGTCAATGTGTTGCAATAATTGTGACTTTCAAGGCCATTCTTTGTGGACATGTGCAGTGGATGTCAAATGATCACTCGTATAGCAGAATGTTAAGTATGTATTTTATGAGCACCACCTCAGCATCACCCAGTACCAGTGCAGCTCCACATGAGCACCACCTCAACATTACTCAGCACCAGCACAGCACCACCTGACCACCACCTCAGCACAACCACAGCATCACTCAGCACCAGCACAGCACCACTTTAGCACCACCTGAGAACCACTGCAGCATCAGTGCAGCACCATCTTAGCACCAGTACATCAGTGCAACACCACCTCAGAACCAACAGCACCACCGCAGCACCACCTCAGCATCAGCGCAGCACCACTTCAGCACCAGTCACCATCACTTAGCACCACTTCAGCAGCACCACTGCAGCACCACCTTAGCCTCACTCAGCAGCACCTGAGCAACACCATAACATCACCTCAGCACCAGTACAGCACCAGCTCAGCATCACTCAGTTCCAGCACAACACCACCTCAGCACCAGCATAGCACCACCTCTGCACCAGTACAGCACTACCTCACTACCAGCGCAGCATGACCTCAGCATCAGTTCAGCACCACCACTGTATCAGCGCACACCAGCACACCAGCACAGCATCACTCAGCACCACCACACCATCACTCAGCACCACCTCAGCACCAGCGCAGCATCTCCGCAGCACCACTCAACACCAGCACAGCACCTGCAAAGCACCACCTCAACAACAGCACTGCACCATCTCAGCACACTACCACCTTTGCATCAATACACCACCACCAGTGCAGCACCAGCGCAGCACCAATGCAGCCCCACCACAGCATTAGCGCAGTACCCCCTCAGCACCAGTGCAGCATCACCTGAGCACCAGTGAGCACCAACTCAGCTTCACTCAGTGCCATCTGAGCGCCAGCACAGCACCACCTGAGTGCCACCAAAGCACCACCTCATTATCACTCAGCACCACAGACCACCACCTCAGCACCACCTCAGCACCAGTGTAGCACCATCTCAGCACAGGTGCAGCACCACCTCAGCATCAGCGCAGCATCATCTCAGCATCAGTGCAGTACCACCTAAGCACCACCACAGCACCACTTCAGCATCAGCACACCATCTCAGCATCAGCACAGCACCACCTCAGCATCAGCACAGCACCACCTCCTCATCAGTGCATCACTAGTGCAGCACCAACTCAGCATCAGCGCAGAACCACTTCAGCACCAGCGCAGCACCACCTCAACACCAGTGCAGCACCACCTCAACATCAGCAGAGCCCCATCTCAACATCAGCACAGAACCACCTCTGCATCAATGTACCACCACCAGTGCAGCCCCATCTCAGCACTGGCGCAGCCCCACCTCAGCAGCAACTCAGCACCAACACAGCACCACCTCAGCATCAGCGGAGCATCACATCAGCACAGAACAAACTCAGCATCACTCAGAGCAACCTGAGCACCAGCAGTGCACCACCTGAGCACCAGGGCAGCACCACCACCTCAGAATGACTCAGCACCCCCTCAGCACCACTTCTGTATCACTCAGCATCACCTCCACACCAGTACACCATCACCTCAGCATCATCAGCACCACCTAAGCACCAGCACAGCATCCACCAAGCACCACCTCAGCATCAGCACAGCACCACCTTCACCTCAGCGTCACTCAGCACCACCACAGCTGCTTGGCACCAGTCAGCACCACCTCAGCACCACTGCAGCATCACCTCAACATCAACCAGCAACTCAGCACCACTTCACCACAAACACAGCACCACCTCAACACCAGTGCAGCACCACCTCACCATCAGCGCAGTACCACATCAGTGCCAGCTCAAAACCACCTCAGCTACAACTCAAAACCACCTCGGCTCCAGCACAGCAATACCTCAGTACCATTTCAGCTGTGACGTTTCCCGGCACCCTTTCAGCATCTCAGAGACCGGCAGATTGTGGACGTTGGTCTTTAGTGGTATGCAGCAGATTTGGCTATTTAAGGCTATACATCCAGTTAGTTATTGTGACATGTGCAGGGGGCAGTGTTGTTGTTAGAACTAGTGAGATTCTAATTCGAATCACCTTCAGTTAAGCACCTATTAATCAAATCTACGTTGATTAAAATATCTTAGAGTAACCTTAAAGAATAGTTTGTGGGTAAAGCAACATGGCAACATTTGCTACTTGTGTGTTTGTACGCTATTACAACAGTCTGTGCTCATAAAACACACTACAGCTCCACTATTGACAACACCTGGGATGTCATTTCTCTGATATTGTTAATTAGATTCCAAATCCTTGGTTTTGTTACCTTATTCAAAGCATACACATCTGCTGTCAACAGACCTCAATGTCATGTGTGTCTTTCAAACAGTCCTAAGTTTTCAGAAACTGAAACTAAGCCACAGCTATGTGATGGAGCAACTGAAACTACAAGTCCCACCATGCTTAGTGGTGTTGACGTAAAGCCACGACTGGTAGAAGATCACAGTCATGACATAGGGACATGTCCACAGCTATGTCCCTCTTATAATTCAGGTATATATTTCTAGTCTAGGCATGAAATGTTTCAGCATCTTAGCTTACCACACATTGTGCATTTCAAAAATCTTTCCTGTGGGATGTCATTTAAGGTTTTATGCAGTTCGTAATATGACTGAAAGATAAGTAAAGTGAGAGATACTCTGCAAGGCCTTTTTTTTTAGCTTGAATACCTTTCATTTTAAGTACAGAAAGGCACATTGCAAAACGCAAATTGGCAAGAATGTGGAAGACATTGTATACTATTATGTTTTGCATTGTCTAGCAAGGTCTTGACTAAGTTTTAAGCACGTTTTAGGCAGTTCAGTCCCATCAATTACTTAGAATATAATCATTCTGACCAGTGTGGTGTCTCTTTTGTGAGGGTTATTGAAGATCTTGGATGGACCAGAGAAACGTTTTATGCTGTGTTTCTGTTATAAGTTTCATTTGTTACATGCAGGTTTTCCTCTACTCCCTCTCTCTAATTCCTAACCCTATCCCTCTTTCTCTTCCTCATTTCCTCTTCCCTCTTTCCGTCTTCCTACCAATCTATCTCCTTCATCCTTCTCTCTCTTTTATCTTCCTCAGTCCCTCTCTCCTTCTTGTTATCTGTTTCTCTCCATCTTATCCTCTCTCGCATACACTCTCTTCTTTTGCTTTTTGTTTTTCCTGTCTTCTTCCTCTACTCTTCTATTCCTTCATATCTCTCTCTCTGTCTGCCTTTGTCTAATGCTCTTGCTTATTTCCCCCCCTCTCTTTCTTGCCCTCAGTCATCTCACTCTTTCTATAGCTTTCTCTCCTTTTGCTAATATCTATGTGTCACCCCCACGTTCCCTCTTTCATATCTTCCATCTTTCTTCTCTTGCCTTTCGGCTTTTTATTTCTAACATTATCTAACCTTTTAGTTCTCAAGCGTTGTCTTTTTTTCTTTGACAAAAATCAGTTCACATTTGTGTTTCTCAGTCAGTTTTCACTTTCTCCCCTTCACTCCTTAGCTTCTTATCCCTGGTTTTCATGTATTTTCCTCACACTTCCCTGTTCCTCTATGTTCATTTCTCTCCCCTTCGTACTTCCACTGTCGCCCTTTCTCTACTTCCTCTTTCTCTCCTCTGTTTGTTTCTTTCCACTCTTCCTCTCTTCATTTCCCCTCTTTTCTTTTTCTTTTCCTCTTTGCTGCTCTTTTTTTCTCTCCATCCCTAGTCTTCTGCCTTCCCTCTTTCTCTGTCTGACCATCACCCAGGCACTCATCCTCTATTTCTTTTAATCTCTCCTGTGGTCACTCTCATTCTGACACGCACTATCTGTTCCCCCTCTCTCATTTTCACTCATTCTCTCTCTCGCTTCCTCTATCGCACTGTCAAGCACATACACACTCACAATTTATTGCTCTTTCTCTCTCTCTTGTTTCTCTTTTTCTGTCACCCTTTGCCCTTCCTGTGGGTATCATTCTTTCTATTCTGTTGCTCTATTCTCATAGTAACTCAGTCTGTCTTTCTTACATGTTTATTTCTTCCCCCTTAGACATGCCCTCTTACCTCAGTGTTTCATTCTCTATCTCTGGCCTCAATGCTTCTTTATATATTATAGTATACTGGTTTCAGACTCTGTCCACACGGTTTCTAATGTGCCCCATTGCCATAAGTGCAGTCTACCCTTGGAATCTGGCATTTGTTGTGTAGTGTCCGTCCGCTGTTCGTGTTGTAATTTAGGTACTATTTCCCAGCCTCCACCCTCCCGTTGTCTATGCCCCCAACCCCAGCAACAACAAAAACAAAGGCTATAACAAACAAGCATTAGAACAGGCAGGAAGAAGTTACCAGCATAGCAAGGACAAAAAAACTAGAATACATTTTTTATGTTTATTTCTTTTTAATAGGGTCATCTTCTTGGTTATATATAAGGTAAAACAAATCCTATAACACTTTTTTATTGTAACTTTTCAACATGCTACACAGCAGCCACTCTGCTCTACAACATAGCTTAAAGACATTTACAAAGCCAATAGCTCTGGCTAAACACTTATAAGGTCCCAAAGGCAAGACCTATTGGCTATGCCAGTGTTTGCTTAGTAAGTGTTCCCTGTGTGGATGCCTTGACCTGTAACAAGCACACAGTGTTGTTCCCTTATCACCATAGTGGGCTCATTTGCTGCACTTTGCGGTCATGATAACATGTTGTTGGTTTTAGTCCTTGTTTTGGTGATAAAGTAAAGAAGTTCATGCACATAGGCTTTCTTAAAGATGTAATGAAAATACTGACCCTTTGAAGTACCTACTATGCAATATTTTGCTGTGTACGTACTTACAACACAATTCATAATAATCTTTTATGAGGTTACAGCTTAACGCAGCACAATGCCCTACTTTCAGATTTCATATTGTAGTCTAGATGTTTACTCAAGTGTGGGATTTTCCTTCAAGGGCAGCGGAGGCAACACACACAAAGTCACCCAACTACTACCAAAGAGTTCCCCTAACAAAAGTCCAAGCCTATTGGCTTGCCAGTTATTATTTTGTAATTATTTCGTACAGCAGAGTTGGTACTGCAGTTACTCATCTGGCTTAGAAAACAACTGGTGGCCCCCTATGAAACGTCAGTCAGGGTCTGAAGATAACTAGATCATAGCGGCAACCACACCTGCCTTTCACAACTTCTTTAACACATCCAGTAGTCTCATGGCATGCAGCAAGACAATTGTTAACACCAGTTATTCCACAGACCTGTCAGTAGCATTGCAAACTCTGGACACATTCTGGAGCATGGCATTATTCAGCAATAACTTTAATGGGAAGCATTCTTACTTTACACTCAGCCTTCCTCATTTTGGGCAGATGGGACTTAAGGCAAGAGAAGTCAATTTGTCATGTTACTAGATATGATTGATTGATGAATACAGTACTTCAAGTTTTCCACATCGACCCATTAAACCAGCACTAGAACTTCTACAAGACCCATTATCTCCACAGGCCTCTACAAAGTGGTCTTGTTTTCCTTTTAAGTACACCACTGGTTCCCTGAAAATTATAAGTGTGCAGCAACCACCAGGCTGAGATATATGATTTTACTTTGGACATCTTTCAGAAATAATAATTTACTTGTGAATGGACACAGTTGACACATTGCAGATATTTTAAAAGCTTTCTTCTTTTCCTTAAAGGAAGGGTACTCAGTTCTGTATATCTAAAATCCGTTTCACTGTTTTACCAAATACTGAGTAGTTTACTATGCACAATTTTTGTTTTCTCTTCATTTATGAAGTGGCTATTAACCTCATGAATAACTAATGACACACACTTTTGCTTCCGATTTTTCAAATATAATTTGGTGTTAGCATATGGGCAGTGTAGGAAAGTAGGATCTGCTTCTATGGTTACCCCCACGTTTTGCCTGGTGCTAAGCTTTATTTGACTAATCTGACTGGGATCCTGCTAATCAGGACCCCAGTCTATCTGCATTCTCCCTAAATTGTTTTGTTCAGTACTTAGGTATATCCCAGATTGGATACTGGGGTACATATATAAGTCCCTAGTATATGGTACACATGTACCCAGGGCATAGGCACCTCAGAGGTCCCCCATGGGCTGAAGCATGTATTATGCCACCAATGAGAGACTATTCAAAATGGAACTACAGGCCTGCCATTGCAGCCTGTGTAGGTTGGTGCTAGCACCACTTACTAAAGATATAGGTTTCCTATATCTAGGGTCACTGCGCTTTAAACCTACAAGTCACCCCTCTAGCAGGCCTTTGCAATCCTGAAGGCAGGGTGCTTGGTTCTAAGTGAGAGGGTGCCCCTGCATGAGCAGGACACCCCTACAGCGTCCATTCTCACGGGTTGTCAGTGAAGCAGCCATATACTATATAGAGGGGCAGTTCGAAACTGGCTTCAACGAATCCTATCATGTTTGGTATCAATGGTAAATGGTGTGGGAGGTATGATTCCAAGCACTGGAAGAGCCCTCCGTTAGGCTCTCAGTGTTCCCGGTACCAGCCTTCCTGACCCGGACAGCACAAAATTGCTGACCAGAGACAGGATTCTGCCCTCCTGCTGCTGAGCCAAGCTCAAGCAGGGGAATGCAGAACAATAGGCATCCTGTCACAGGGAGGTGTGACGACCTCCCAGACAGGATTTAGTGTATTGGGATGGGGTGGGTGCACTTGCCAGCGCCACTCAGTCTGCATGAGGGGCACATTTGGTTTCCCTGTGCATAGTCCAATTCAAACCAGTCCTGGGAGCCGCTGGCTCCCGCTCTGGTGTGAAACTGGACAAAGGACTTGGGAGTAACCTGCCCCCTGTCCAGACCCTCCCGTGGGTGGGTCCCCTGAATCTTTCCAACCCTTTCCCTAGGGTACTTAAGGGCTTACCTGGGTGTAAGTCTCTAGATTCACTGTGGGATAAGATTCAGATCAGACCCCGTTACTCTTCTACTGTCTGGACAACCTGGACTTCGCTGGACTTCGTTTGGGCCTGACTTCGTCTCCTTTCCAGTCTGCTGCATCATCTGTGCATCATACAGGAACCTTCCAAGGCCTGTGAAGCATCAAAGACACTTGAAGGAATCTCCCTTGGAGTGAAGGAGTCACTCCCCAGCATTCCCAGGCACTGCAACTAAGTCGACCAGTCTGCTGATCCTGAGCTCCTCCGGACTCCAAAGGCTCTGCAACACAGGTGGTGGTTTTTGACAGCTCCTGAGGCCTGCCCTGCCCTCTCACCAAGTTTTAGGCCAGTATCCCTCATGGGGGTTGCAATAACTGAACCCCTGTGCACTGCGTCAACTTGCAGTTGCAAATGCTTGTTGACTTCTTTGCAAGAATATCTTTGGGCTCCAAGTAGCCCCAACCTCGAGCACCTCCAGTGACCAGAATATTCAGCCACACCACATCGTGTGCTTCATGGCCTGCATCTTTTTGTGAGCTGCTTGAGGTCCTCTCGCAACTCCAGTGCCTCCAGCCTGTGGGTCCACTTGAGGGTCACACTTGTTTCTTTTGGGCTCCCATGATTGCTCGGGCCTGCCCTGACTCCCCTGCTTTTGGTAAGTACCCTGGACCTTGCTGGTCCCGACGTTGCTCCTTCTTTGATTCCTGTATTGGTTGCATTTGCCAAGGATTGTTGGTGCTCCCGCCGGACTCCGACCCCTGAGCACTCAACATCCTTTGTGGGACAACTCGTGTATAGCTCCTGGTCTTCTTTAGCATTGCCTGGTCCGCACAGCTGCAGAGTCAAGGTCATCAGCATCCATCCTGCAACACCCGACATCGGAGGGCATTCGTCTTCCAAATCTCCTGGTCACCCCTGAGTGACATTGACTGTGTCCTCTCTGCTTGCAGGTACCTCTCATATTGAATCCCCCTTTTGATTCCACCGGACACTTTCTTCTTCTGCAACAGTGGCACTTTCCTGAAGTCCTCCAATGGGTTTGACAGAGGTTTCCAACACCACTTCACACGTATGCACGCGGCTTCCCTGGTGTAGGTATCGTGGGTACTAGGGTATCCACGGGTGGGGTGGCTCTCAAACCTTCTGTATTCCACGGGGTTTCTTCACTGGGAAGGGTCCTTATCCAACCACGACTTACACATAGAGTTGTATGGAGCACGCAGTTGTGTTCCCACACTGCACACGCTTTCCGTGGGGTCCCTATCTATTCAACTTGGGTGGTTCCTTGGGTCCCCAGCACTTCTACGTCCTCTCGACCCTGCTTTGATCCAAGTCGTGGTTCTTATACCACTTTCTTAGTATATGGTTTGGTCCCCCTGGGGCCCACTGTGTAGTTTGTGCTATTTACTGTGTTTCTTTCTAAAGTATTGTGTGAATTGTGTTTATCTCCATGTAGGAGATATTTGAACATACTAGAGAGAGTATTATATAATAAATACATATTTTTATAAATACTTGGTGTGTTTCTTTTTCACTTAATCTATACTATAAGATTGCATTCTGGTGAAACAAACTGCTTTACACTCCTTCTGGACTAAGCCCGAAGGCTGCTCTCCACAGCTACCACTTAGAGAGCTTTCTAAGGTTATCTAAGACCTCTTAAATCACCATAAGGGTTGTCTGGACTGGTGCAGGGTGCCCACTTACATAAGTGGACATCATATACCAGGCCAGCTTCTAACAGGCAGTTTCAACAATATTTCACTACATTGAAACGATTTTAGTTGCATAGTCTAATCCTCTTCCCTAAACAAATCCGTAGGGGAATGGGAAAAATCTTGTCTCATACTGCTAATAGTCTATCCTTTTTTACTCTGGAAATTATTTTATCCTCTGCTCATGGGTTCTAAATAATGCAAAGACTGGATTGCTTTTAGGAATTTGACTGGGAACTGAAAGTTGTACAGGACATCCCAGAGTCCTGCGGGGAGGGGGAGGGTATGTCATGTCTTGGTAAGGGGTGGGATTAGGGGAGGGCAGCAGGAGAATTGTCAGCTGCAAAATACACCCCATGCCCCATTGTGGTGAAAACTCTAAAATTAGTTGACCAGCTACTCTGTCTAGTTGGTGCAGTGCAAATGCTACATTGGATGTTAGGCTGGGAACTGAAAGTTGCACAGGACATCCCAGAGTCGGGGTGGAGGGGTGCATGCCATTTCGCGGTAAGGGGTGGCTTTAGGGGAGAGTGGTATGTTCACATGAGGGGCTGGGTCAGTAATTGTCTCTTTTCAACTATGCCTGCTTGCCACAAGGCATTAGGAGAATCGTTAGCTGAAAAATACACCCCATGCCCCATTGTGGTAAAAACTCTAAAATAGGTGGACCAGTTGCTCTATCTAGTTGGTGCAGTGCAAATGCTACACTGGCTGTAAGGCAGCCGGTCTTCTTAGCTCTAAGTCACAGGGTATGGCAAGCAAAAAAAACAATTCAAGCTTATCCTGGCAAAACAAATTCCAGAAACTCAGGAAGAAGACCAACACAGTATGCAGTCAGAAACAAACAAATATTATTTATGTAGACTCATGCTTAGCATTAGTTTAGTAGTAGTTTCAGAATAGCTGATATGAGGGCTAGAAAGTGATATATTTGAAACGGAAACAGAAAAGCTACAGGTGCAGAAAAAGATTGGCAAGGTTGCAGTTCCTGATGGCCAATATATACAAGCAATTTCTGTAGAATGTTAAATGGAAAGTGATCATTAAACATTTATTTAAGCCTACAAATGTAGGCATATTTGTACTGAACTACCTATATAAAGTAACAATATAAAACAAGCTCAGTCTACTTCCGGCAGTTGTAAAGTTTGAAAGACATGGATGATGTTAAATCGAAATCACACTCAAGGTTTAATCTGAGAAGAAATCTTTAATTTCAATAAAAATGAAAGGCCTATACACTGCATCAATATATGCTTCTTTGACTCTGTTGTAGAAGAGAGGAGAGATGGTAGGAGAAAAAAGACGAAGGATATGGGTCTGAAGATTACAGGAATGGAAAGCAGACTTCTAGATATTTTTCATAACTAGTTGATATTTTTCTGCATTTTTTGAGGCTCTGTGACCATGTGGAATTAAAGAGGTGCAGACTGAGCTAAGTCAGGTATCAGGTTACCACCATTGCTGAACTCACCACTGGTGATAAATGCTCTACCACAGGCTGTAATTAATTTGGAACATATGGAAAGTATTGACCAAAATAAGATCAGCTCTGAAGTTATTGTTATACTAGGTCACCAAGCACTCAGGCAATGATATAGTTTTGTTTGTTCTCAATTGTCCTGATCTTTGTTTAGTTTCTTACTTACTTATGCCTACTACTTGCCTGGGGTATAGGACATCAACCAGGACTCTCCAGCCATCTCTGTCCTGGGGTTTTCTTTCAATCTGACTCCAGATGTAACCCATCTCCTTGCAGTCAGCCTCGAGGCCTCAGTGCCAGGCGTTTCTTAGCCTTCCTCTTTTCTTTTTCCCTTGAGTGTTCCAGGTCAGGGCTTGCCTGGTGGTGTTTGATGTGGGCTTACGGAGGCTGTGACCTATCCAGTCCCAGTGTCTTTTCAGGATTTTTTCATGAGCAAGGAGTTGGAAAGTCTGCTGCCATAGATCGTAGTTGCTGATTGTGTTTGGCCAGCGGATTTGGAAGATTTCCCTCAGATAGGTGGTGATGAAGGTCTGGACTTTGTTGGTGGTGGTCACTGTTGTCCTCCAAGTTTCTGCTCCATACAAAAGGACTGATTTTACATTGGTGTTAAAAAGCCTGATCGTGGTTTGCAGCGTTAGGTCCTTCGAGCTCCAGATCTTCTTTATCTGAATGAAGGCATCCCTTGCTTTGCCAGCTTTGCCTTGACATTGGCATCTGTGCCACCCTGCTTGTCAATGACACTGCCCAGGAAGGTGAAGGCCTCAACGTCTTCCAGTGTATCGCCTGCCAGAGTGACTGCAGTTGTGCTGGCTATGTTAACCTTCATAATTTTGTTTTTTCCCCTATGGATGTTGAGGCCAAGTTCTGCTGAAGTGGCTGCCACATTATCGGTCTTCTCTTTCATCTGTAGATGGGTATGGGGGAGTAGGGCTAGGTCGTCTGCAAAGCTCAGGTCGTCAAGCAGCACCAAGGCGTCCATTGGATCCCATTTCTTCTCCTTGCTGTTGATGTCCTCATGATCCTGTTTATGGCAACAGGAAGAGAAGAGGCAATAGCAAACAACCCTGGTGGACTCTGATCCTCACTTGGAAGGCTTCAGTGAGTTGTCCTCCATGGACAATCTTGAATGAATGAATGCAACTTGTACCATGCACAGCTACTCCAGGGAGTGTCCCAGCGCTTTGCTTGAGTTCACAATGTAGAGTATGGTTGTGTCATTTATTCCTGCATAAACAACCAGATGTCAACCTTTTTTTGAACACTGAGATAACGTCCACTGCACGTAGCTCCCAGGGGAGCTTGTTCCATGCCGCTGGTCCTAAAAAGGATAATGAATGTCCCCCAGCTCTAGAGCGATGAATTCAGGGGATCCTAGCTTGAAGGCTATTGGCAGACCACAGATTTCTTGACGGAACGTAGAAGCTGAGTCTTGTTCTGAGGTAACCCACACCTGTGTGATAAGATGCCCAACACTAATGCTTTGAACATGATTCTTTTCCTTATTGGGAGCCAGTGTTGGACGGGTAGGAGTTGGGACACATGCGTTCTTGAAGGTAGATTCAGGAGAATACGACTTCCGCATTCTGGACTACCTGAAGTTTGTTAATCAGGTATTCGGGAAGATAGAGGGCATTTTCATAGTCCAGTCTTGAGGTTTTCAGTGCCTCTGGACGACCATTTTTCTTGCCGTAAATGAGAGAAATTACGAGAACATGTAAAGTAAACGCAGTAGTCCAAAACATGTGACTACTACTGATTTGATTTGTAGTTGGAAGGACAGACAGTTATTTAATTTGACCCCCCAAGTTCTTAACTGTAACCCCCTGTGGACCGGGGGGGCATCTTCAGGCCAACAAATTCTGCCATGCTACTGGGGGAGTGTTACAGAAGAATAGAATTTGGGTTTTGTCTGTGTTGCACTTTAGTTAGTGTAGGCCAACCAGTAGAAAACCGAGATCTCTTCCCCCTTTCCCCATGAGAACAACAGCTGAGTATCATCAGCATATGACATAACTTTAGCCCCCAGGGCTACTGCTATCTGGGCAAGTGGAGTGAGATACATGTTAAATAGTGTTGGGCTCAGGGCCGAGCCCCAAGGAATCCCCACAGTCAGCTCATGAGACTTTGAGGAGAAAGAGGAATCCAAACCTCCTGACCTCTACTGTCCAGAAAATCTTGCATGTCATTCCCTCGTAATAGTTCCTGGTTACTCTTATGAGTTTATCTGGCCCACCGATGGCAACTGCGGCACGGGTTGATTCAGCAGTTCTTCAAAATGCTCCACCCATCTTCGTTGTTGGCCTTCGTTACCCATGATTGTCTTCCCATCTTTGTCTTTAATAGATCTTTCTGGCTTGCTGTATCTACTGGAGTATCTTCCAGAGAGTTTCCTTGTTATGTTGCAGAGTTCTTTCAAGTTACCATGGCATGCTTCTTCCTGGGCTTCTGTGCCAAAACCATCAATGAATCTTTGCTTGTCTGCTCTTAAGCTTCTCTTTGCTTCCTTGTTGGTTTTGGTGTATTTGCCTTGAACGTTTGCTTTTTCTGCTCTTGTTTGGTTGGTGTTGACTGCAGTTTTCTTTTCCTTTCTCACTTGGATTTTGCTGAGAGTCTTAGTGGAGATCCATGCTGGTGTTTCTTGAGACCCAGTACCTCCTAGCAGGTTGATGTCACTGTTTCTTTGATCTTCTTCCACTGGCTCCTCTTGGTCTCTGTTGTCCTCTCGTTGTTGCAGGACTTGAAACATATTACTGAGGGTGACTGAGTATTCACTCTGTTTCTCTGCATCTTGGAGGAGGGTGGTGTTATATAGCTGGCGTTGGTTTTTCGTTTCCATCCATGCTTTCTTCAGCCTCAGCTTTAGCCTGGCCACAACAAGGTGATGGCCAGACTCCATGTTCACTCCTCTCATCACTCTCACATCCTGCATGGACCTACGGAACTTCTTAGCAATGTAGACATGGTCTATCTGATTCTCTGTTGAATGGTTTAGTGACACCCACGTTGCCTTGTGTATTCTTTTGTGTGGGAATACACTACTTCCTTTCACCAGACTGTTCAGGGCACAGAGATCTTTAAGCCTTTCACCATTCTCGTTCACATTGCCAAGGTCATGGTTGCCCATGACTTCTTTGTAACCAGTGTAGTCACTTCCAATCTTGGCATTGAGGTCCCCCATCAGTATGGTGATGTCTCTCTCAAGGCATGTCTCCAGGATGGACTGGAGTGTGTTGTAAAACTGTTCTTTTTCCTCATCTTTGCTGTCATTTGTAGGTGCATAGCACTGGATAACATTCATGTTGATCCTCTTTTCTTTGTGCAGAAGATCACTGTGATGATTCTGGAACTGTGGGCTTCCCATCCAATCAGAGCTCTGTTGGCTACTGGCGTTAGCATCAGTGCTACTCCCTGTGTGGGGAGTGTGGGGGTGTTCTCTTCTTCGTGTCCAGTATACAGCAACATTCGTTCTGGAGCCAGTCTTTTCTGTCCGGAGTGTCTCCATCTGGTCTTGCTGATGCCAAGCAGGGCAAGGTTGTATTTTTTCATCTTCACTGCCACTTGGGCTGTCTTACCTGTCTCGTGGATGGTCCTTCCAAGTGCTGACAGTGATAGTCTTGGCTGAAAGCAGGTGAATCTGCTTTGTGGCTTATAGGGATTTCTGGCTTTCACCACAAGGCATCATAGCTCTCCGTGAAGAAAATTCCTCTCTCCTCAAGGCCAGGTTGACTTTGGTCTTTTGGTTGACGTTTTGGTAGCTAGGATTCTTTTACATGGTTGTTTAGCTATCCACATGCATACCCCTCCTTCTTTCGCAGCTGGGCTTGGGACAGGCCATGGCGGAGTTTGTTTAGCTTCTATGTACATGTAAATATGTGCACTGCTTACTGCGTGATATGCTGCTAGTCGCAATTACCTTGATGGTATTTAGGCTGGTGGTCTTTCCAAATAACCAGTGAGAACACATTAGTTCAATGTTGAGGAGCAGTAATCCCAAATGAGCATTATTCTTGGTGTAGTGATGATTTTCCACCGGCAGTCATTTTTTTATCAAAATGAGGGTTGTGAACAGCTACGGTCTTACAAATCTAAGCCACGATGTGGCTATCATGGAAGAGTATATTTAATTTAAAGAGAAGACTGGAAATTGAGTTTAGGGATTCAGAAGTGATTGCTTTGTGGAGAAAGTGGAGAAAATGTATTGGGGGATTTAAAATTTGAAGATGAGGTAGCTAATGGACCCACAAGACCTATCTAGTACGTTGTCAATTAGGTCAATACATTGTTAACATGAAGCATAGTAAACTACAATGATTTTGAATTTGAGAATTGTACCAAAGTAAGATGCTTTGCGAATGGGATAGATAATTGAGCCCTGGAGCATTTTACCACAGCATTGCTATCACTGGGGGGACTAAAGTGAAAGAAGCATATGCCAGCAGGCAGAAGGGGAGACTATTTCTTTCTGTACAGCTGGTGACTTTAAAATGTTTGGATGGTCTTAGAACTTGAAAGCCAAAGTTCTGCATGTCTAATAAAAAAAGCATGATGAAATAATGAAAAATATAGAATGCTAACCTCCTCCATATTTCCACATTGTTTTAATAAAGAAACTTAGAAGGCAACAAGTACGTACCCAAATGTCCTCACTGAATGCTGATTTGAAGTTATTTTCTAACATCCTGGTAGTTCATGGCATTGCAGAAGGGCGAAATATACTACAGCAGATTCATATTCTAATTGTGCATATTGATGGGGCACTACAAGAACATTACATAATATGGATACGTGTGCAAATACAGAGAAGATGTTTGACGTGGTCTTCTGGGAGTCTGCCGATTTAGGGAGCCATTTGCCCTTTGATAGAAGGGTTAAAGGTATCCCATCTATTGTCCACACAATCTTATTAAAAACTAATTCCAAACTTGAATGTTTGAATCATCCCTTCATTTATCCGTCCTTTTCCGTAGTTGTTAGGCTATCACTATTTACAAGAGATAAGTTTTCTGTTTGACCGGATACTTGATAGAGGTCTAAGTGCATATTGTGAACTTACAGATATATTTTATACCAAATCAAGCTTTGTATTGGCACACTGTAAGAGTATGATACATAGGACTTACGCTCAGTATGTATCTCTCTCCAGCTAGTTGCTAACCATTAGTTTCTAGGTTACCTCCTTGTATTAGACAAAGATCTATGTTTATTGCCTGTTTTCTGTTGTTTGTTTCATCTGTTTTTTTTTGTTTAATTTTCCATTATATTATATTTATGAATGCACACACAAACGTTCCTCCTCATTTTGTTTCTCTTGTCTTCAATTTCTCCCTCTTCTGAAAACACACCCTGAACAATTCTGCAAGCATATTTTGCTGTTTTTGTAATTTTTTTTTGCTCTAGCCCCTGTAACTGGTTATGTAAAAAAAGGTACATTATCGTACACTGATCACAAGTCCTCAGCTCATCTGCTTCAATATGAAGCCCTACTATCTACGTGTTAAAGTCATTGTCACCTTGAAAATATCCTTAGTGCTCCAACATTCATGCAATATTCTTATTAAACAGATATATGTGTCCCTTGGAGAGTTTTGCTTTTGCAGATTTTTGACAAAGCTTCCTATTCTTAATCTATTCCACAATAATATGATTAATGTTCAGGACTGATTTTAATTTTGCGGAAATCCTTGTGTGGCTCCTATTTCCTTAAAAGTGGGATAGAATTTCCAAAAAGTTGCAATTCGTGCTAGTGTTTCTTTAATTATATAGGACTTAGAAATTATTGTTAATGTTTCAGTCTGCAGTGGCCCACTAACGCTAGTTGTTTCTTAGAAATGAGACTCAATCGACCCTCTGAATTTATTGTTTCCAATCCCACACCTGAATATCAATCAGCGGTTTTAAAAACGTAGGGGCATATTTATGCGAGGCTTGCGTAGCATTTGCACCATGCAATGAGGTACATGCGCGACGCAAACCTCTAAGTCTGATTTATGAAGCCACGCAAAGCCACTTTGAGTGACCTCATAAATATGGAGCAGCTCAATGCAGCGCAAATCGCTGAGTTGCCCTACTCTGCCCGGGGTAGGAGTTTCATGGGCGTTGCCGTGGGTGTTCCCACACAACGCCATGATTTTTGGTGCATTGCCAGAGTTATAAAGACTTGTAAACCTGGGAATACTCCAAAATCGTATGCATTCACAGGAGAGGCGTAACAAGGAGAAATATGTTAATTTCTCTTCATCTTTTCCTCTTTCTATGTGTGCTGCATAGAAAGAGGAAAAGCCTCTCAGGATTGTTTTTGTGTAGAAAGGTGCTCCTTCCTGCAAAAAACAATCTTACCTACAACACAGGCACCCTTGCACCATGGTGCAGGCGTGCCTGCGTTGGCACTAGGCTGCCAAAATGGCACCAGAGCAAGGGAAAAGGACCGAAATGCTGGCCTTTCCCTGTGACGCAGGGCAGCGCTGCGAGGTGACTTGCTGTGCTGCCCTGTGCCACAAAAGTCATAAATATGGCCTGTTGTTGGGAGGAGTGCTCCACCGCTTTCGGCAGGAGAGGTTCCTGGTCGAACCTAATAGCCTTCTCCAGTGCATGATGAGTAATGCGCTCGTGGCGGGAATGCAGAGAATTTCACACTTGAGTAGGAAATGCTAGTCTGTAAATAACCCACCTCATAAATAATAGGAGCCGGAAATGTCGGCAAGTACAGTAATAAGCAGAAGGGACCAAGCTCTCCAATTCATGACGCGTGCTGATATCAGATGCAAAGTCTGTGCAATTCACAGTTTCATCTATTATAAAAATTAGCCATGGTTTGAAAGCTTCATAACGATACCCCTTATTTAAGGTTCAATGGAATTCAGTTTGTGGTTTGTGTTAAGCAAATGGGACATATTAGCACTATTATATATCACTTCTTACCAATAGATTCTAACCACAGTTACACCATTACATGCACCTACGATACCTTGCATTGTAACTCATCGTGACTTTTAGAAATAACTCTACACATACGAGTCATCTCTTATACATGAATGGTAAAACTAACATGTTTAAACAATGAACCCGGCTGAGGTGAATGCAAATCAAAGAAAACAGACAGCAGATGTTTAAATGAAGACAAGCAAGTAAAAAGCTTGTTTAAAGCTATTCAAGAAACTTAATTTGATAGCGGTAACTGCCAGTATCTATTAGGTCTCTTTTGTCATTGTGGTGACTCCGGAACCGCAAAGACCAAAGTGGCAGGCCAAGATCAACAATAAAGGACTTTCTTAAGCTAATCAGAAATGCAAATTTTAAAATCACATGTGCGCAGCGACAATCCTTAAATATGCACGCCCTAATTACAAGCTACTCATAATGCCTGTCTGTAGGAATTTGTGATACACTAGTGGTGTTGCAACGTTTATTCCTGAAATTTAAAAAAAATCAGATATGATAAACAGGTTTGAGGTCCATGGCTATGGCTGCATGAAATCTTGTCAATGCACCAATAGCAGTTGATAAACTGGAATGTATAGCTCGGCTAAAAAACAATAACACATATAAATGACATATAAAATAAATATTTTGTACTCTTGGCATAAACACCAAATATGTATGCTTTAGGAAATCCCACAGTAAATAATAATGAGGACTAAACACGAGCACTGATAGCATTTAAATCAAAAAGGGGGCGTCCCAGCAGTGGAGTTTTGCCTGCAGTTTGTATCCCAATGAGGTAGCAGTGCTATAGAACACTTCTTGGTGAAGCAGTTACTGGAAGACAGAATTAGCCTCACAAATTCAACTTTTGTGGTTTTGAGCAATCAAAAAATAAAGAATTCGTAGCCCCCTCTTGAAAAAAAAATTACAACTTTGGAACTTAATGACCTGAAGCAATATATGCAGGACTACTCAGAAGGTTTTATAATCCTTCGGGTGATCTTACTGTGGAAACTATATACATTAGTTTTGTAAGAGAAAGTATGATAGTATAATATTGCACAGATCATTGTCAAACCTGCGTTTAGTTTTTAATAATCAGGTAAATTGGGTGCACAGTCGTATAAATTAGTAGGCAGAACATTATAATTTGCAGTAACTTGATGGATGAGTAAATCATTATATAGTGGGTCACCCATTTAGATGTGTGTAGAGCGACTTCACTAAATGAATGTATCTATGATACTGGCAGCCATTTGAGATAATGGGCCGAATACAGACTGATCATCGTGCCCAGGTTATACCCCTCAAGTTGCCTCATCATAAACAACTGAATGAAAGGACTAGTTTTGTGAACACAAGCTACCTTTCTCAACTGGGGAATATGGTTGTCTAATGAAATTTTTCGAAATTATGAATATTATCCATGCTGTGGATGAATTAGATAATCTTTGAATAATTGATTTATATTAGTACTACATGAGGAGATATAAATCATCTTGATCACTCAAAACTGAGAGACAGTATCAAGAGGGACTCCAGGGTGCAATATAAGAATATGTTGCCGTGATGGTTTGCTAATACAACAAAGATACTATGAGGGTCTTTTGTGTTGGATGAAATAACATTGGAGTGGAGTCCTTGTCCCCGCTTATCCGGCAGATGCCAACTGATGTATTTAGAGATCTACGTCATCTGGCCAAGAATCGTTTTGGCAAATTACTCCCTTCGATGTTTTGACTTTGTCACAACTGTATTGCAGGATGGCTGTTGTGTAATGGTGGCTGGTTAACATTTTGTTTGTATATTAGAAACAAAATCCCTAAAGAGGGGTTTTGTTTCTGACATGCAAAATGTCTACGGCCCTGATAGACAGGTGGTACCGGACAGGAAATGTATGCATCAGAAAGCCTATCCTGTGTAGGGTAATACTTTTGGCACATTTACTTGGCAGCCCTATTGCAAATGGGCTGTGGGTCATATGTTTCTAAAAGCAGAGCCTTCTGATAGTCTGCCATTGAAAACACAGCAGGTTCCCACCTTATTTTACAGTGAGAGTCCCAGTCACCCACCCGCAAAATGAAGCTCTGTGTCTTGAGGTATAGACATAGATTGTGACAATTTGTTCAGAAAATTACAGATTCACCATATACATCAGCTTAAAATAATTTAAACAGTGGCACAAAAACGTTTCTATATATGAAGAAAAGAGCGTGAGAGAAATATTGGAACAAGAAGCTATTTACATTAGGAATAATGTTGCTGGCTCATACAGGAAATTTATAGTGGATACTACCAGTAAGATCCAGATCAGATAACACTGTAGAAGATTTCTGCAGTGACTTGTAAAATTTATGTCCTCAAATTAGAAGGCTATTGTACAGAAACTAATATAATCTCCAGGTTGACTGTGGTCTATGTAATAAGTAAGGAGAGCTATCGAAGTAGCAAAACGCCTATGTTGCCAGGATCGCATGGCTGTTCGACTATGGCTATAAGAGAGGCTCTCTACTGTGGAAAAAGTGATTTTCAACATGGAGAACATTCTGTAATCATGGGTGGTCTTGTTGCTAATTTAGATGTATATATAAAAAGGGCTCTAAACCAGACGCTTGAAACTTTAGATTGCTGACTATTCTTGTGTGGCGGATGTAAAATTCGAATCATTTTAGGGGGTGGAAGAAGTCTCAAGAAATTCTCCTTTACTCATACCGCGTTCAGCTTAAAACATTACTTTGCATATAATCCCCAAGGATTGTTGCAGTTGCCAATAAAGGACAAAAATCCAAATTATGTGCACTGTACTGTGCTTAATAGATATTTTGAAAGCATTCATAATGATCAGCTTCTGCAGATTGTGGAAACATGTGGACATCTGGGCATTTCAAAACCCTTGCAAAAAATAGATATTTTACTCAAATACATGAGGGAAGATTAATCAGATATGCGAACTGACTGGTGAAGCACCTTGCACAGTTGAAGTTTTATCCCCTTTTTGTATTCAATTTATAGATGGTGGTTTTTGATTCAGAATGGAGGCTTGTGCTGTCCCCCCCTGGGAATTGGGCTCCTAACATATTCCTGATGTCCTTTATGTGGATGATGCAGTCCTTCTTTCTAGCACGCAAGTCAGATTACCACATGCCCTAAATAGTCTAGGCAATTACTTTAGTAAAAATAATTAGAAAATGGCTATAAGCAAGACTAAGGTCATGATCTATGGTAAACAGCATACAAATAGCGATTGTACATGGAGATAGCACATCTGGAAATAGAGAGTGAATATTGCTACCTGTGAGCCACTGATTAAAATGAACTACAGGGACTACCTTTAGGCTTACATGCATGCAAGCACTGTACTTTTAAATTTCAAATACAGAGTTTTTTAAATTAATTCTTCTGACAAAGTCAAATGAAGCCAAGGTCATCCTGTTGATGGCCTATGATGTTGTTATCTGGATGGGGGGGTGCAAACTGGAGGGATGGGCTGGTAGGTAGGAGTGCTGTTGGAAGTTCATTGCCTCTGTACATTCTTTTCATTGATAATAAAGTAAAGGGGATAGCAAAAAGAGTTTGAAGGTGCTGCTTATGGCCAGATGTAGTCAGGGGAGTTCCTGAAGGATACAGCCGTACTTCCTCACTCTAGTGGTGATTCAAGCATGTGTGTGACCACTGAGCCCAGAGCTCATTCAACAAAGGTACAAACATATTCAGATTCTGGTCTGCAATGGAACCCATGGAACTCTTTGCAAAGGCATTCTCGGACTGTCGAATGCAGGGCAATGCCATTCTAAAGGGTGATTGTGCACTATTCATTGATAATCAAACAATAGTATTTCTTTCCACCCTGGGGTACCCAGAACAGGGTATATGTTCTCCCACGGCCTGTTCCTGCGTGAGGGAGGCAAAAGAGAAATGTCAGATTCTTTTGGAAAAAGGAGACGCACTCTGCCGCAACATATTTCATACGGTGTACCGACTCTTAATATGGTGTTGCTATGTTTTCATATTACTCTTGGGTTTAAAAAGGTGCACTGTAATCAGTGATAGTGCAGTAACCTTCTGATAATCTGAAGTCTTTTGTTACAGCGCTCTCATATGACAACCCATATAAATTCAAAACCCATATTTGGTAAACGCAAGGCAACCAGAATATCATTACTCTTGTTATTGTTCAGAAAAATTCTACTTTTCCTTTTTAGGTCTCGCCTGGCGTTGCAGCGCGCATGCGATGCTCGCTCTGTGAGGGCTTCTTGGAATCAATACGATTTCAGAAGGGGACTTGAAGCCCCGCCCCTCTTTTCCATTGGCTCGCGTCATCGTTTATGTTAAACAATGGCGCGTGATTGGAAATCGGGCTTTTTTGTTACCGCCCTGTCCAATTTTAGGACGGCCCATCTGGACAGGCCGACGCCATCTTTGTTTGGCGTGACGTAGGAGGGTGTGCTGCTAGCTCTGTTTACGGGAAACGCTGGCTCCTCATTGGAAATCCTACCAGCTCCTCCCTCCCCTTCCCCCATCCAAAAGCAAACTCCCCAGAGTTGCGCTGTTCATTGTTGATGGGCTTCCTGAGGCGGAGGGCAAAGTTAGCCGCGCCGTAAGTTTCATTGGGGCTCATGTCGCTTTACTTGTTAAATTTTTGTTATCTTGTGCTCTTCGTGTGCCATCATGTCCTAATTGCCACATTATCTCATCCAATGTTCTGTGGACTCAGCAAAAAAAAAAAAAAATATGGAATTCCAGATGGCAGTGGCTGCCCAACTTGTAGGGTGTCCTTTTATTTACCAGTGTGAGTTGATGAATATCTCAAATCCTTGTCCTCCACCCTCCTCCTCTGGCTCTCCCCTCCCCCATGATGTAAGCAGTGTTTTCCACATACATTGGGCTGGTGTTTCCTTCATATTTTTTTCCCATGGCGCGGTGGCCCAGTTCTCTTCCCAGAAGGGAACGAGGCATGAAAGGGTCCATTGTTTCTTGTCGAAGACTAGTGCGCGCATGCGCTAATCTGCCCGCACTGGATTCTAAGAGTGGGTGCCTCTTGAATGAAGAGCAGAGAAAGCCTAGTTGTACACATAAGTCATGGTTACTGCATGCTCTTTTGTTTTGTAACAGTTCAGTGGGTTGCAGGCGAGCGGCGTTTCCATGCTTAAAGTTGTTCGTTCCTTCCAACCATGAGAATAAACACGTTTCCTACTGACCCCGCGTTATGAGGTTGACTTTCAGCCTTTCCTGGTTTTACACCCAAGGGCATTATTTTTAAGCCCTAAATATAATAGTAAAAATGCTCCCATTTTGCTCAGTGCTTTTGGCTGAAAAAACATGCCTGGCTGGTTGATGGCCAGCCGCCTGACTTGTGAGCTGTTCGCAGGTGTGTAGAAAATATTAAAGCTGCAGTACCTTTAAACCCTTGAGACGTTTGTATGGCTCCATTAATTTAAAAAACTGGAACATGGTATGCAAGAAAAAAATGTACGTATGTTTAATTCCCCAGGGCATTACATACTTCTCATCACTCAATGGCACAAATTTAACTCCATTGTCACAGGCAGTAATTTATGAGTAATCTTCCCATGTGAATATTTCGGCAAAAATCACAAGTGATCCCTGTAGTAAACAGAGACAGACACTTGACCTCTGTCCATATGCTATGATTAAACATTTTTACAGCTGCATATTTGAACTGTGGAATGAGAACGTTCTTTGGCCGAGTAAATTCCACTGCAGATTACCCTTTCACTGCGGGCCATTCAGTCATCCCAACCTCAGATGTATAGTGTTAGGTGCTATCGATAAAGCAAGTATGCGCCATTATGCACTGCTGGCTGCAAAAACACCTCTTGTTCCTGTATCTTGGTGAGGGTTTGCTTAGATGTCATGGTGAGACTTAGTAATGATCAGGGCAACTGGAATTATGCGGCAGGGGAGGGCCAAAGTATGCGGCATGGTTGAGGAAATTATGCAGAAATATCACGCTAATGTACTGAACACTTTCTTCCTTCTCCCTATTTGCTCTCCCCTCGCCCCTTTCGTCTGCCTCATGCTATTCTACTCCTCACTATACTTCATTAACACACATGCTATTCTTCTATTCATTCACCTCCCAAATCTTAAACACTGCTCTTCTCCTACTAACGCTATGCTTTCAACTACTACACAGCTAACAGACACAATTCTAACAACATACAACTACAACATATCACAAATATACACTAAAAAATACAAAGCTAAAATACAAGACCATTAGCAAAGCAAATGGCTTAAACTTAATTAAAGGCGAGACCTATTGCATTTCCAATGCTTGTTCATCTTGAGCACGCAACTACCCTTTTAGGCCAGCACTGCATCTATAAATATCCTTGGATATTTTCAAAAAGTGCATCTATTTTGTTTTGTTTAGGAACCTCTTTTAGGCGAAAGTTGATAATAGCTGTCACTGAAAGGATTTACCATTAAATTAGTGTAACACGATTGTGTTATGTTATGCAGTGGTACAGAGTATTATGTTCTTGAAAGTAGAGATGTTCTGTGTCATGTTGCTTTCTGTTCTGTTCTGTTATTTTATGGTATGTTAATTTATGCTATGTTATGTTGGATCGTTATTTTTCTTGATTCCCAAGTCATTTACAAATTATTCAGCCTAAGGCGGCTACTTCGGGCCCAATTATGAATTTGTCAGTACTGGTGGGTTGCAAACTACACACCTATAAACACCAGTCCTATGTGGAAACACCCTACCAATACCATGAAATTCTGAGTTCATCTTCACAGAATGAGGAATTATTATGCAGACCTGGTGTTTCTGGGTAAAATTACATATAGAAGTTGCAATTCCATGGTGTAGAGCTCTCCCATTTACTACTTTCTTTGAATAGGTAGTAAAGGGAGAGGAGAGTCTATGCAGGGTGGCTGGGGAGGGCATCAGGGGACAGGGCAGGCTGTGGACCGGCAGGGGCAGCGTTCTATTCTCCCCATGTGCTGTAGGAAGGGAGTTCGACAGGAGATTGGACCGGCTGCACTTGTACCACAACCACAGCCTGATCTACTTGTGATTTTACTGACCAGATTTTACATCTGATAAAAATGGATCTTTCTTCCTGCACCCAAAGAATCTAGGTGTGAGAACACGGGCCAATTGTAAACGAAGGGGGCTGGATCGCTCCCGGGGATACCATCCTACACTACTTGTAATCAGGCCCCTAGTAAGACGTCCAACTAAATGCATCTTTGCTTTCATCTAATTCATGAATTGTTAATTTGTTGCTATTCATTCCCTGTGCTGCTGCTTTGAATAGTAGTGTTACAGCATGAACATTAGTAATGTGCCCCACATGGTGATATTGCACCTGCTCAAACTGCAGTTTTCATGTTTAATGCCAAAACAAGAATGTATTGATTCCATTGTAATAACAGAATCTGTTTTTTTCTTTTCCTAGTTATTTGAGATTACAATTCCACTCTCTCAGGGACCTAAACCAGTGACAATCAGTTTCGCCAATCATACATCTTGCCGATGCATGTCCAAACTGGATGTTTACCGACAAGTGCATTCGATTATACGACGCTCTTTGCCAGCCACCCATTCACAGTAAGTATCCACTGCAAGTCTCTGAATGTATGTCTACTATTTTTGGTTTAGGACGTGATTAATGCACTTTGAAGTTTCACATAGATGCAATCCCTATAAGGTCGGAGCCTCTCCTCAGTTCCTTCATGTAAACTCTGAAATGCATCACCTGAAGTTCATTCCGTGACACATAACTTTATCGGTCAAGTTCTGTGGCTTTTTTTCCCTGGAGCTCAAATGAGCCATTACTTTGGAATTCTATGTTGCACTCATTGATAAACTGGAAAACATCTGGGGAGAAAAACAGAAGCCCAGAGGTGAGGAAAAGTGTCTGCTAGCAACAAAGTGCCTTTCCGGGAATGGGACCGCAAGAAGTGCCAGGAAGTGGAGGGAAGAAATTGGCAGCCTGTCCAGGAAGACAAGGTCAAAGACAACAGGCTGCCAGGCTAGGCTGGCAGCCTGTGGGGGGCAGCAATCAACAGCAGCCATGCATTCCCCCTAGCAAGTACATACTGCATAGACGCCCCTCTCCGCTGGGGAGGGACCAATACAAGCCCATATCCGCCCCATGAGTCCTGCCAAATGCTAAGCTCGGGTGAGGAGGAGGTGCAGAAGAGATTGCATAGGGCTCATATAAAAGAGAAACCCATCCCTCAATGAGAAAGGCAACAATACAGAAAGCGGGAAGTTGTTTGGGTGTTTTGAGTGTTGAGCCTTTTTTTGACTCTACCTCAGAATTGCAGGGGAGACGTTATTTAAAGGAGAGTTTTTAAAGCACCTTAAAGAGAGCACTGTCATGGAGGCACAATACCTCAAATAGTAAGGAATGAGACAAAAATGTGGTCTAGGGGAGTGATGATCCCTAGGATAATCTTTATATGGACGTACCCTTAGGTGTGTCCTAAATAGTTGAGACTAATTTCCCCCATTTTGGGTATTTCTGTATCATTGTACTTCGTGAAAGGCCCTGATTGTGAGTCAGGTGGAGCGAAATTACTGCATGGAGTTATGCATTCATTTTGCTCTGTCAGATTACCAGCTTTCCGCATTCGTTTTTTTGCATGCAATTTTACAGTGCAGTAAAATCACGTGCAAAAAACCTCACTGGGGAGAACCGGGTGCCATATTACCATACGCTAAATTGCATGCAGGCAGGGATAACTGATGTTACAAGGTGTGAGGTAAAGCTTTTCCTTATGAGGAATTGGCAACTACATTTACCTCCTGCCTAGAGCAGGTGGTACATTTTTCAAAAGTAGATAAGAAAAATAAAAATGATTTAATACATAGTACAATGTTTTAATTTGTATATTGTGACTGTTTTTTCACAAGCATCATTAAACAACTACACTTCTTGTTCTGCTACGTTCTGTGCCTGAAGGGTGATGTTGAAGTTTGGGAAGGAATCTTCACAGGATGTCATACCCTAACTTTTTATTTTTCTAGGATAGGTAATGTGTACATTACTTATAATTTTGACATGGGGAATCACTTTCCTAAAAGTAAATACTGCCAGTACTGCATGACATTTGTATGTGTAGACAAGTGCCTGTGCCACTGCAACATAAACACAGTCTTGACTTTTGAACCACAGGCGGGAGGACCATCCTGGATATGATGCCGGGCTAAACCGCCACTATGAAGTACAGCTACATATATTAGGAGCGGTTCGAAAAAGATGTGCTGGGTCTAATGTACCAGTATCTCTCCTATACATCCGTGGTTATCATATCACGTTAACCTACAGACCTTGTTATGACCATTGGTAATTGAAAACTCATTAAAATACGATTTGACCCTTATTTCGGATCAACCTCTTGAGACACAGATGAGATTGCTGTCTTTGTTTGGAACGAAATTTGCTTATATGGAAACTACCATTTGGATTTTTACATCTGGTCAACCTAGATTGATGAATGCCCTGAAGAAGTCCTGCGTTACAGGACGAAACGCGTTGGCTGTTGTATTATAAAGAATGAAATAATAAAGAAGAAACTGCTCCAATCTGCACTTGATTGAGCTATAACTAATTGTATGGACTTGTTTACTTCAAAGTGGTGCAGCTCTGATCTAGTCTATCTGTACAATTGCCCCTGGGGGAAGGGGGGTGCTCTTGGACAGGGGCCACTTTTAGAAGCTTGCACACAAGATAGTTTGAGATTTTGATTTCATTGGCAAAAATTCTTCTCGTGATTGGTGCCACAAGCGCTTTTTGTTGGTCCACTGTCCAAGTTGTGTGTTTCTTTTACATTCACAGAAGATCTTGGTTCTTGTTGTAGAAATCTCATTGGCTGCCATACAGATTCAGAAACAGTTTGTGAGTGTGTATCCAGGGCCTGGATAGTACTTATACTGTCTTGTGATTGAGCGTGCAGGGTGACATGACTGGATTCCATCACTGCCACTCATCTAGATATTTGTTCTAGAGTTTGATTGTCTGCACTGGTGGTGGTTACCATAGACAGGTGTCTTCAGCTGCCATAGGGTGTTCAACATCCTCTGATAATGGGCTCCACTCAATGTTGGCCCTTTGTTCTGCCAATGGTACATTCTCTTCCTTCTCTTCCTGTTTCACTTCTGGCAGTTCAGTAATACTGTGTGGAATTGGTACTGAAAGGACAGGTGTTGCCAAGGACATAGTTATATTTGTTGAGACCCCAGGTGATATCTCAGATTCAATAATGGCATCCTGTGACTGACCACTGCTGTCACTCTCAGAGGTTACAACAGTATTTGCTGTTGATGTGGTCACAGATACACAGGTAGCTTAGGTATGTTTAATTGGAGGTAGACCAGATGAGTCAGATGTTGTGATTGCTGTAGGTGGAGTTGGGATCGCATGTGCAGTGCTCACAGAAATTGAAGGCATGGATAGGTATTTTGAATCACTGGTCTCTGAAGGTTTTTTTCCCCGAAGGGCATTGAGGGCGTCTTGCTGGTGTTGGTGGGGAGACATAGCTGGCTGAGGGATGATCCTCTTTCCACTGCAATGATAATGGGGATGTTTTTTAATATTTCATGTAATCTTACTTACATATAATTTATTTAAAGTGAAATAATTTCCATGTGTTATAATTTGCCTAATGTTAAGAAGAAGCTGGATAGAATTAAATAATAAATTGAGACACTCTTTTGATGTCATGTGATATTTGGATAATGATAGCTATTCCTTATTCGAGAAAGCAGATAAGTTGTGAGTATATGAATGTAACACTTTCCAAGCTCCTCTGCTCTTCCTTCAATGCCCTCATTGCTAGTAAGGTTGATTATCCCACCTTGCGAGCTTCAGTTCTGGAGGTGGACCTCCTCTGGTTTCCAGGCTCTCATCTGTGTTTGGTCATCAAATCCTGAATATGGCGGTTCGAATTCTGGAAACAATTCTTACAATCTTCTACAGTCCTTGGATGGAATGAGGCTGCATTAACTTAAGCAGTAATTTGTTTCCATTTCATGAATCTAGTGTTTTTGTTTTCTGGAGAAAATGCCTTATCTGCTGGGCTCTTGCCGGGCTATTCTCTTACCGCCTCCCCTGCCAGTACCTGCATTTCAGACTCACTGAATTCATATTTGATTTTTCTAGACCAACGGATGATTTTTAATCCCCTAATAGTAAAATGTGTGTGATTTTACTACACCCGATTTACCTATCAACTCCTAACCAGTGCCATAGATTTTTCAATACATTCCTACTTTTAGAATTCCCTTTGTCTGGGGATCATGTCTTTTATACCTTAACTGTTTTGAATTGCATACACTTATTTCTTGCAGTCCTCAACATTTCCTGCACAGTTAAGGTTTCAGCTCAACCAAGCTATGCCAAGAAAGGCAAGCCTGGGTGTCTAAGAGAGCCTGTTGCACAGCTCGTCCATAACAGATACATATGAGTGTTGGAAAATCTGATTATGGGGAATAAAAGTCTTTACCTCCCTCTGACCAAAGACTCATCACATTATGCTTACACTGAGAAATTCAAAGCAAGAATGTTAGTTTACAGCTATGAAATATTTACATATAATATATCTAATGTGCATATAATGTATTTCAGTAGTATTCTGGGTAAATGTGATTTTCCAAGTAAGGGTTAAATTGCAGTACACTTTAAATGAGGATATTGAGGCAGAAAAGGGGCGCCTGATATTGCAGAACTGATCTCTGCATATGTATCTCTCCAGAGAATGATTCCAATGCCAACTCTCTGGCAGGTCTGATTGCTCGCAAGGCATGCCCCCTTCCCAGCCATTTCGAATGTAGCTTTTCTCTCTTATTTTTTTATACATTGAGCGTCAAGTCTGTGGTTGCTAAAGCCAAGTCTGACATATCATCTTTTGAAACCAGAAAAATAACATTGAAAAATAAAAGTTGGTTTATCTGTTACAATTCAAACATTTGCGGTTTTCTAAACATTTCAAGAAAAACATGGAACTGCATTGCAGTACACCAGTATGTCTCTACAATATAACGATTTGAAATATTCATGGTTACTCGCAGTGTTTATTTAAACAACAGAGAGAAACAGTTTCCAAACATTTTCCCATTTGTCAAGTAACACTTTTTCTTTTTAATACAAAATGAAGTTGAAAAATAAACCGGCCAAAAACATTTATGGGTTATAATGGAGTTCATGACCTTAACTGCCTTGAAAGAGGAATATTTTAATTTGTGATTAGCATAGTAAATTGGGTGAGGTGTGCCAGTGCGCATGTGTCTACAGCATTATTCACACACTGATGAATATATTATTGGTTTAGAATGAATGATAGGTTATGTTTAAAGTTCTGTTTTAGCTAGCAAGAAGGCAATCTATTTTAAAAAATCACTGCTGACATATGTATTGTCTGCAATTCCTGTGTTTGGATTATTCGCGGAGCCACTGAGCATTCCATCATGACGAGATCGATAAGTTGAATACCATTACATTGGGTAATGGCAAATTATTATTATAAAATGTCATGATTAATGATAGAGCCCAAGTACCCAGAACCTAGATCAAGCTAATCCTAATCAATACATCACAACTGAACTATGTGTGAAAATCAGTGCTTAAATTGAGCCGGTGGTTTCTGGTACTAGGGACCGGCACTTAATTGGATTCCAGTGCTGGGCATCGGCACTTAATTGTCATCACCACACTTATGACACTTGGCCACATGGTGGCACTGCTCATCTAATTTAGAGATGAGCAGAACAACAGTTGTTTATGAATACAATATACATTAGAAAATACTAATACCTGCCTCCACAGCCATTCCTTCTGCTTTGGGGACCTGGAATAATCTGAACTGCCGCACTTGCAGGCGAGAGAGATGGTTAGTAGTTGTTTTTGTACCGTCATTGGCAGTGATGATGGGGCAATGGGTGGT
Organism: Calotriton arnoldi; assembly: GCA_963921515.1. NCBI lineage: Eukaryota > Metazoa > Chordata > Amphibia > Caudata > Salamandridae > Calotriton > Calotriton arnoldi. The sequence goes on from CAWUFW010010308.1 coordinate 293,634, forward strand.
GCAAGCTGCAGTGGCTTCCTGGTCAGGGCCTTGGCACTAATTATTTTACAAATTAAGCACTGTTGTGAACATGTCTATTTGCATATGGAAAGCAATATCGATATATAAATGTATATGTGTCATTGTAACTGTGGCACTGGTTCTATGTTACGTAAAAGCTCCCCTTTTCACTTAATTAAAACTTTTAAAATTAGAGGACTACTCCCCAACAGAGTGCAAAACCTGTTGCCCTATTACAGATAGGGTGCACTTTTCCTGTTTGCACCACGGTGCACCATCAAGCAGGTGCACCGGGTGCAAACAGGTAAAGTGTGCCCTATTATGGTGAAATCGCTGCCCCCAGGGCAGCCAGGAACTTGCACTGCCTTTGGGGGCAGCACATTCAAGTGAAATATGGAGCGGCTATTTAAAAGATGCTCAGTGTTTCTCTGTGCAGGCGGCAACCCGTCTGCACTTTTAAGAGGGATTAGAAATCCCTGTGTAGGTGGGTGCAGTGAGGGACTGCACCCATCTGCAAGGGAATGTCTGCGGGGTCCATGGGTCCCCCTTAGATCCCTCCAGAGGACTGCCTTTAGGAGTTGCACTTAAAGTGCGCTACCTTTTTAAGCCCCCTTCAGTGTGCCTCCTAAAGGCATGTTTGCCTCTACGCCTACTTCGGTACTACTGGCAGAAGCACCCTCTAATGATAGTGCTGGCACTACATGTACCCCAGCACTCTCGGTATTACAGAAGGGGCCACACAAGCGTTTTCTACACACACAGTAGGTGCAAACACCTGTTGCGCCCCCAGTGCACTTCTGTAATATGGCCCCTGGTGCCTCATTACAGGAAAATATAACTCAAGGTGAAACAATAATACATTGCCATAAAAATCACACCTCAGTATAGTCTCCATTGTTGTGGATTCTAGAAGCTATTTGGCAATAGATACCATCATGTTGTTCACCTACGTGCTTTTTGCTGCCATTAAGGTCTAGTGACAAAGTGACAAAATACAGTGCACATGCATGGGCTTACCATTTTAGAAATTCAAATGTATATATGGCACACAAAAGTATATAGCAACATCTGCAACATGTATTAACATGCGTACACCTACTCAATGTCAAACACATAATGTAATTAATTCTCACAAATTGTTCTGCCTTTCTCTGACCTTTCAGATGCTACAAAGTGTCAGCAATGTGAAACGATAGCGTATAAAAACACCATAAAAAATACACAGGACTAAACACGTTGTGTTGTCAAAGAAGAATATAACTAGATGGACTAAACCTTAGTGGTGGCTGGTAGGGAAGGGGGTGGCGGGGCAGGGGGTACGAAGAATATTTGAAAAAAACACAAAAAAACAGGCCCCCTAAGCCAATTGATCCACGGCGTTGTGATTGGTCTGAGCGCTGTGGATCAGTGCTCAGACTGTGACAGGGAGCCTGTGCAGGTTCCCCACCAGGCTGTGCATTACAGACTGGTGGGGAACATGCAAAGACGGCTGGCCAAGCAGTCATGTGCACTTAGGGGCCGATTACGATCTCGGACGGAAAGCCTCCGACCTTAGGTTGGAGGCTCTCCAACCGAGATCGTCGGTTTCACTTCCGACCGCCTAATTACAATTTAGGCGGTTGGAAGTGAAACTGGCCAATCATTCCGGCTGTCTTCCGACGGGCTCAAGGAGACCGGCCTGTAATCCATATGGACGGCATTTTACGCCATCCGGATTGCGATGCTCGGTTTCAAGCAGGCTTTCCATGCCTGGCTTTTCTACATGAAAAGCCACGCGGTGCAGGGATGAACACAACCTCCGGTTTACGGCCGTAGCACATGCTCCCATAGGTAAATGTGAGTATGCGATCGTAATTAGGCTGTCAGGACCATTGACCGGTAGGTTGGTCGTCCTGTTTCTGTGACGGCATCCGCCCAACATCGTTATAAGCCCCTTAGTGTCACAAACCAATCCTCCTCCTCTCTCAGCCAACCAGCCCCGCCCGCCTGAGTCCAGGCCTACAGCAACGAAAAATAAAATGATAATAACGTTATTATTTTATTTTTGCCTTTTTCACTGCTATAAGAGCAGTGGGCAATGCTCCTCCGCCTTAGCGGATGAGCCGCCCCTGCTAAAGATCCAAACAATATAAGCAAATATATTAATGTTAGACCTGGCAGCATTGACGTGGGTTTCCCCTGTATTTTTGCCTCCTGTATTTTTACCGTGTGGTGGATTTCGTTTTGCTGATCTAGATGCTTTGGGCACTTTGCCACTGTTGTTCAGTGCGAAAGTGCAAGTGCTCCCTTTGTAAATTGTTGTTATGAATTGATGATTTCATGATTGGCATATTTGATTTACTAGTCAGACCCTATTACTGTGCACCGTGTGTGCAGAGGGCCTGTAAATCAAATGATGCTAGTAGGCTTGCAGCACTGATTGTGCCACCTGCACAAGCAGCCTTGCAACAAGGTCTCAGGCCTGCCATTGGGGTGCCTGTGTGCAGTCTAGTACTGCCATGTCGACTTGGCAAGCACACCCACTTGCCAGGCCCTAACCTTCCCTTTTCTTACATGTGAGTCACCTCTAAGATAGGCCCAAGGTACCCCTGTGGGCAGGGTGCATTGTATGTGGAAGGTAGGACATGCCCTGATGTGTGTGGCATGTCCTGATAGTGAAATACTGCCAATTTCGTTTTTCACTATTGTAAGGCTATCTGTTCCATAGGATAGAATGGGGAGTTTGCTCATAACATCTTATGAGTATTACTGCCCATGGGAACAAGATAGGAAAATAAAGTTCTGAACTCAGAATGTTAAGCTGCATCTTTTAGTGAGGGTGATTTTTACATTCTGGGTTTGAAAATACCACTTTTAGAAAGTATGTATTTTCTTGCCTAACCATCCAGTGTGCCTCTGCTAGGTTGTGTATTGACTGGCTGGCTTTGGAGTGACAGGGGCTGGGGATGTGCATTCTGTTCAGACAGCCACATGTGGGGGGGTTAGGTGTGTCCTGCCTTTCCAGGGTGAGTCAGGGCTGGGCTGAATAGACCTGGGCTGCATTCAGAGTAGGGGAGGAGATTTCTTTCACACCTGAATAGGCCTGGTCTGCCTTGGACAATGCTGTCTCCACCTCCTGCCAGGAAGCTACACCAGAGAGGACAGAACTGGTTTTGGCTGGGCAAAGAGCTTCTCTGCCACAGAGAACAAAGGATTTTGTATTATAAAAAGAAGGGCCCAGACCCCAGACCTTTAGATCACTACTGGGAATCAAGAGGAACCTTTGCCAAGGAGAAGAGCTGGAGAAACTGAGGAGGAATACTGCCCCTGTGCTGTTTGCTGTCTGAGGTTGGCCTGTAGTGGCTTCCTTCTGCCAAGGAAAGGAGAAGGACTTTGCTGTGTGCTGTGTCCCCTGCTTGAGGAAGATCTCCAAGGGCTTGAAATAGAGCTTGCCTCCTGTTCTGAAGTCTCAGGGACACGAAGACTTCACCCCCAGTCCCCCCTGAACTTCTTTGCTGGGAGTTCTGACCTGCTGAGAGGTGCCTGCCAGTGTTCTGGACCTCTGGAGATTGTTTTGGGACTGGAAACTGCAAGAACTGTGAAAAGTGATGCATTGCCTGTTTCCAACTGGAACAGAACTGTTTCTACCTTTTAAGAATCATATTTTTACTACTGTATTGTGGATTTTTGTCGTTTTGGTCTTGTTTTGGTTTAGATAAAGATTACTTATTTTTCTAAAATGGTGTGGTATCCATTTGTAGTGTTTTCACTGTATTACTGTATGTGTTCACAAATACTTTACACACTGCCTCTGAAATAAGCCTGTCTGCTCGTGTCAAGCTACCAAGAGGGTGAGCTGGGGTTATTTTAGAAGTGTATCCCACCTTACCCTGACTAGGAAGAAGGGTCCCTACTTGAACAAAGGTGCAAACCCTTGCCAACTAGAGACCCCCATTTCTAACAATTAATGTTTAAACTCTTGAGCGACATGGAATTTATGCTGGCTCAGTTTGCCCCTATTTATGTTAAAGTGAGGAGGCATAGCACATGGATAGTAACACCAGGTCAAGCTGATGCACAACAGATGAGGATATAAACTGTCTGTATTTTAGTCAGAGTTTTGTGTGCAACACGGAACTTGACTCGTAAATAGTAAATTAATAAATACCTAAAATGACATTGTAGTTGATGACCCTGCTGTAGCTGTGAGCTGAACAAGCATTACACGTACTGAATTTTAAACCTCTCCCTAATTCACTACAATGAACAAACTTAGTGATGTCACACTATTAAGGAATTCCTTAAATAAACAACAGCTGCAGTAATTCCTCTTTACACTCTAGTTATTATCCAAGCATTACATTACACTCATCTTGTTGAGATTGGAAAGATGAAACAAACAAGAAAAAGACAGAAGAAAAGCTTAAATAAATGGGGATTACTCACAATGTATTACAGTCCATCGTTTTTGACACACTGTGCTACTCTAAACAAAGGCCCTGCTCCATTAGGAAGAGTCCAGCTCAAAAACCAGCCCAGGCCCCCACTTAATGGAACAACACAAACAACCCCGGATTGACATTGACTTGTCAGTGCGGTGCACCTTGAGTCCAATGGTACAGTGAGCACCTGACCCACATCAGAGCATACCCATGGCACTCAGTGCCCAAAAAACAAACTGGAGGAAGAAATGCTTAAATTAATCTCAGCCACTGGAGATCACTTGTAAAGATGAAAGCATGATACTGAGTTGCCTCACTTGGATTTATACTTGTGAACTAAAGTGTGTACCTAATTCTGAAACCCATCAATTACATATCACGGAGTAGAAGGAGAATGTGATTTCAAGTCTTAAATTAAATACTTATGCTCTAAATTAATTGTGGATCTAATTTGCAGATGTCACGCTGGAAACAAAACCTGTCCAAAGAATCATATCTGGAGTAATCAGGTTTGCAAATGTATAATGCAGGATAGCTTTGGATTTCCTTCTCACACTGGAGACCCGGGTAAGCACACCTTTAAAGAAATGCAGTTCTTATAATCTTGCTTGCATTTTCATATTAAAATCTGCACTATGTGAATTAATTGTAAATACTTAATTTATTGGCAGGTGAATTCTCTCTTAATGTGTCTATTTATGTGCACAGTTTGTATTGTGAAGGATTATGTCACAATTTTTTAATTTTAGGGTAAAATTATACGTTTTAAACTGTGATGATAAGTCGTCATTCAAATGTTTTTTAAAACGTCATCATTGGTAGTTGTGTCTGATGTGATGGATAAACCACACACACTCAAATATACACACACACAAATGCGCATACACACACAAACACACACACACACACTAGTCACCCAAGCACAGAGAGCGAAATACAGAATAAAGGAGGCAGACATATGCACACATAGGCAGATGCATGTACACATATGGACATATATGCACAGGCATACATGTGTAGTCATATACATTCAGATGCATAGACACACAAACACCCATAGATCGAGGAACACCCAAGCCAACATAGATACACATATAAGTAGACAGACACACTCAGCATGTACACACAAGCAAGCAAATTCACACATGCACATATATACATGTACACACACTCAACATAAGGCATGCAAATAAAGAGAGAAACATACCAACACACACAAAACAGACAATCACTGCGAGAAATTGAGTTTTTTGTGGACTAGGGTGTAAGACCTGGTCAAACAACAGCCACAATCGCTTGCAGAGTTAACCACAAAAAGTCACTAAATTAACCTGTGCTTAACCCTGGGTAGCTTGGCACAAAAAGCAGTCAGGCTTAACTTAGAGGCAATGTGTAAAGTTTTTATGCAGCACACAAACAGCAATAAAGTGAAAACACAACACAAGAAAAATTCCACACCCCTGTCGAAATATTGAGTAAATGTTAATAAATTATTTGACACCATAATGACAAAAATCCAATCAGTAGAACTGGAGTTATGAATTTTTAAAGTTTTAAGTGAAATCTAACAACGAAATGATCAAAGCACCCACTGTGGAAATCTAGTCGCTCAAGAGTGGGTCAAAGTTGAAAGTTAAGGCCGACCGTGATAGAGCGTGTTTCAGATACATGAAGTGGTTTGTGCCCGGTCAGGGATTACCTTCGAACTTAGAACAATTCATAAAGAAAAATGCCTGAAAAGGTAAAGTTCAGCAGGGCAAGGCTGCAGGGGGTGTCTGAGGAGGGAGCCTTATTGTCGGATTGGTGTGGGTCAAAACCGTGATGAAGATTTCTATGTTCGAACTTAGTCACCAAAATGAAAGTTGAAAAACTCCAGGTGGACGAAGCAGAAGGCTGTAGTTGAAGACAGTTCTACAATGGCAGATAAGGGCTTCTGAAATGTATTTGCTGCTGTGAAACTAACGTAACGGGAGAAGCCACAAAATCAATCCAAACTGTGATGCACCACGGGCCGATAGGCGAGTAGGTTAGTCCTGGTCTCCTCCTAGTTCTCAGAGCACTTTCTGGCCAAATTTTGTCTAAGTCCTCAGTTTTGGAACTTGGCCATCTGAAAACATTTAACACTACAAACTAGGGTCCAGGACTGGTGGGACACCTCTTGGGGGTTCAAGACTCACTCAAGCTAGGTCCAGGTGTGGGTTCAAGATGGTTGGAGCCTTTTATGTCCCTGTGGCTCTAAACAGGAGCCCAGCAAACTAGCCATTGTAGTCACTTCTGGTAGCTCTGGGTGTAGGTGAAGATGCAGGGTTCAACATCAGGGAGTCTAAGCAGGCTCCAGGCAGCAAAGCATCCCTCTAGCTACAGCAGCAGTCTGGCAGAGTGTACAGTAGGTCACAACAGCAGGTAATCCTCTGAGAGTCCTTCTGCAGGTCCAGTAGTGAACTGAAAAGTGGGTCTTATTTTTATACATGTGTGCCCTCTTCTGGAAAGTGGAAGGAGCTTCTGGAAAGGTTATTTGAAGTTCATGGAATTTCCTGACTCCCCTTCCCTGACTCAAAGCTGGCTGCAGTGACAATGCAGGGTCATTAAGCCCTTTGTGTGAAGGCAGAGCACAGACCATTCAGGTGTAAGTGGGGTTGTGCTCAGTCTCGACCCCCATCCTGCCAGCAGATGGCACATTCCAGCACACCTAATCCCTCTATTGTGTGACTGTCTGGGAGGAATCCACAAAGTCTAACTGTCAGTTACACCCAGTTATGTGACCCAGGCCAGGCTACAGGCACAAAAGGGCTGAGGGCAGGAAAATGCCAATCTTGTAAACGTGGCATGTTCAAAATTGTAATGACAAATCTGACTTTACCATTAAAGAGGGGTTATCATTACAATTTCATAGGTACCAAACATGACATATCTATCTGCTCCCAATTAGGAATTACAGCTTATTAAATGTAATAATGAACCCTGAATGTTATCCTATAGAAGGGTCAGGCCTCACAGTAGTGATAAACGAATTTGGGAGTTTTCACTACCAGGCTATGTAAAACTTAAAAGTACATGCCCAACCTTTTGATTACACAGCACCCTACCCTACGGACTACCTAGGGCAACCTTAGGGGTGACTTACATGTAAAGAAGGGGAGTTTAAGGCTTGCTAAGGGGGGTTTAAATGCCAAGTCGACATTGCAGTGTGACACTGCATTCGGGCTGCAATGGCAGGCCTGGGACTTGTTTTGGAGGGCTACTTAATTGGATGGCACAATAAGTGCTACAGGCCCACTGGTAGCATTTAATTTACAGGCCCATGTACATGGTATACCACTCTACAAGGGACATATGAGTATATAAATATGCCACTTAGGTATATACTTATCAAACCCTGTTTACGGGAGTGTGCAAAAGCACTTTACCACTGGTTGACAGTGGTAAAGTGCACAGAGTCCTAAGGCCAACAAAAACGAAATCTAGAAAAAATTGTAGGTAAGTAGGCAAAAAGTTTGGGGAAAGACTCCTCTAAGGCTGACAGATCTAACAATCGCACACAAATAGATGTATGCCTTCACAAGTCATACACACAAAGAGACAGGTACAAACATCAGTGGATAGGGACATAGATAAACAAACAAAACAAAAGCAGACACACATGTAGATAAACAGAGGCGTAAATGACATTTACCATACGCACACACACAGGCACTCAAACATAGGCTTGCTCCAACAACCTACTCACTGGCACTACTGAGGGCATTGCAGCTGTGGCTTTTCATCAGCAAGATCCAGTCCAGGTTTTGAGACTACAAGGTCTATGGCATTGTGCTGTGTGACCATGGGTACCAGAAACAGGGACCATGCGATATGCTTCTGGGTGCCAGGGAAGTCTGGGCAAGTGCTTGGGCCTGGGAGCATGGGATCACATGGGTGAGCAGTTTGGACATTTGAAAATGGTAATGCTGTATGAGGAATTTTAGAAAACTAAGGGATAATTGATGGGGAAAAAAGTATGAGCATTGATGAATGTGGGACATTATATTAGGTTGTAAGCGCTGAGGAAATTAAAAGCAGGGAGGGTATGTCTCTAAAGTTGTAAAGGGTCAATAATGCCTGTATTAGTGGCTCATTTAGCTGACGAGAACCATTGAGGGCCCATGGTGAATCTTTAGGATGAGTGGGGCTGGCAGTGCAGACAGTGATCAATTACCTGCAACTGCACAGATGCATTCTACCTCTTTAATCACGGAACAGGAAATCTATAGGACCCAACCTGTCCTGCTATCTACAGAAGATGCTGAGTTAAGTGCAAGACATACATTTTTAAGCCAGATATATTGTTCCTACTGCTTGGGGGTGAGATCTGACAGATACATTGCCAGTTATGTAATCTGACATGCTTTGTCCTGAAGAGACTCACAGACTGTTCACCTCTTACAGTCAGAACATCGACATCAATAGGTCTGGCTAACCAACTTGAAACACAAATTAAGTCTTAAAGATTGTTTATTTTACACTACTTTCGGAGTTTTAGGGCCAGTTGTACAAATGGTTTTTGCACAGTTGCAAATTCCCCACTTCGGTCAAAAGAGAACAGGGTTTGTTACCACAAAATACCATTTTACATAAGTACAAAACCTATCTTCCAGTTCAGAAAAGATTTTCCAAATTACACAATAGTTGTAGAAATGAATGCAAATCACATTTTGGAAGGGGCACGTACGGGAAGTCTCTTTCAAACAGTGATTCTGTAAGCAATGTATCAATGATTTGCAGGGGAGTCTCTTCCAAACAGTGATTCTGTAAGCTATCTATCAATGGTTTGAGCCTGTAATTGTGGGTGCACCCATTGATCAGTTACCGACTTCCAAGTTGGAGTAGTAACTGATTCGCAGAGGGTAAGTGGTCCTTTTGAATCCTTTCCCCTCTGGGATTCAGGATGACAACTTTAAAAAATAAAAACTGGTTTCCATTTTGAAATACAAAGACAGGAATGGTGGCCTGCTGTCCCTTGCAGGCCATCATGCCTGTCACTGAAGTCAATCACAGGCGGCCGCAAACTAAGACCTACCCAATGATAATTAATTAGCCGTGTTGTTCTGCAATTCCTTCTTTTATGAATCGACCGATTGATACCTAGGTTGGTTCACACAAAAATAAATACTGGATGAAAAATTTGGTGCGCAATTTACAACTTCTTTTTGTGACGAGGATGTAAGTAGATCAGTCCGAATATTGCCCTATTACTTACCGGTAATCTTCATTACTCCTGGTCCCGTTGTCCGCATCCCATTCATTAAACAAGCATTTGCAATGCAATTGGTCTCGCATTTACGCGACTTTGAGCTATTAACATTGCAAATGACAATGCCTTTTATTTTTGTTTTCGTTTTTAAAACATAACTAAAAGGCATTGTCATTTACAATGCCAATAGCTTAAACTCGTGTAAATGCGAGACCTATTGCATTGCAAATGCTTGTTTTAGTCTATAAGCACTATTTTCTTTAAATAGTTTCTCCTTCTGCAGGCACGACATGCTTTCCTGCAACATTCAGCGCGCCATGCACGCTTTCACTTTCTAAGCAGCCCACGATAATGGCGGCCTCTTCTTTGAATGGGTCTTGTATTTACAAGTGTTTGAGCTATTGGCATTGTACATGACAATGCCTTTTATTTATGTGTTAATTATCAAAACATATAAATAAAAGGCATTGTCATTTACAATGCTCATAGCTTAAACTCTTGCAAATGCAAGACCTATTGCATTGCAAATGTTTGTTTTATGCGAAATCATTCTTGCATTCAAAATGGACACAAGGAAGCATTCATGCCAAAATATAGCCCTAAATGTCAGTTTTACATTTTGTGTAATTTTTGCAGTTTTACATAAGCAAATTGTGCAAATATTGGACACTCCTATATTAAAGCAGCCAAAGAACGGAGCACCCTGTGACAACAGTCTATTCAAAGGGAAGTGTATGGCACCAGGCCACGCATAGATCACTGTATTACACCACCCGAAAAGCACTGTATGACATCAGCCCATCAATGCAGTACTGTAAGACACCAGTCCAGCCACATAAATTAGTATAAAGCCAGCCAAACCACAGAGCACCCTGTGACACAGCGTTTTCATAAGGCCCCGTATAACTCAGATCATCCATGGGGCACTGTATGACAAGCTATTAGTACAATAAAAAATGCCGACTCCCCCCCTGGTAAAAGAGGGTGGGGGAGGGGGCGAGAGTATCAAGCGGCAGTCTGAGGCAGGCAGTGACATCTGTGTGAAGTTCGTCAGATGCATGAAGGCCATCAGAAAAGCTGTCCAGAGCTGTTCCCAGCCGTGAACTCAGGGGCCCTACATGCTTAGGTGCCTCCCCACCAGCTTCACTGGTAAAAGTAGCCCTGTGTGCTTTATATTTAAGCATTGTAGTGCCAGAGTTACGCTCCAATCAGCTTATCACCTCACCCTTTCCCAACTCGTCATACAGTTAGGAAAGGGTAGGGTGAAGGTAGGATGGAGCTATGTGCCTGCCACGAGGGTCAGTGAAGCACCAGGAGCTGAAACAGAAATTATTTTGTCAGCTGAGGCAAGGCAAAAACTTTCAAATTTTGTGTGCAAGAGCGCAGGTGAAAGTCTGTGTGTGAGAGACAGTGTGTGTGGCAAAAGTGAGTGAGAATGAGCATGAGTGAGTCCATGAGAATGAGTGAGAGCGCATACAAGTGAGTATGAATGAATGTGTCGGAGAATTACAGGGACAGTAACAGAATGAGAAGGAGCGAGCGGAAATACGCAAGACACACTGAGAATGAGAGAAGGTGTGATCAAGTGAGAAAAAATGGAGCAAGTAAGGGTAAGAGTGACCGCAAGTCCCAATGAATGAGTAAGAGTGAATGTGAGTGAGATAATGAAAGAATGTGAATGAGTAAGAGTGAATGTGAATGAGAGTAAACGTGAGACTAAATAAGAGATTGAATGAGTAAGTGAGTAAATGCCTGTGTGTGGGCGAAAGATGCTTGTGAGCCTACTGCTAAGCCTGGCATACTGGAGGTAATTCTCGCATATGAGGCACTCATGAAGGGGTGCGTCAAAGCCGTTTGAAACTGGAAAGTTCGGTACAAATATTTAGTACGTCACGGCCAACCAAATGCTCTTCGTCGTGTAGGTCTGGTGCGAGGCTCGCAATCGTTGTTTAAAAAGGTGAATCTGAACCATGGGAGTAACGGGCTGCTGTGTTTACCTCGTCGCTAGGCAGTGCGTCTACAAATCGAGCGAGGACTCCCCGAACATATGCAAGACATGTAGAGAGTACGGGGTCTATAGATGGTACACTTAGTGAAGGCTCTGAAGCCCGCGAGCCGCCGTGCGTGTGCACATCTGCTGTCGGGAGCCGGGCGACGTCAGTTGCGTGGGGCATGGGGGGGGCATGGAGCGCGCGGCCGGAGGTGTCCGAGGCTCCCGTGAGCTGAGGGAGCCCCGTGTGTTGGAGAAGCAAGGCGGGAGCCCACCCCGCACAGGGAAGTCCGGCGGGAGCCCACCCCGCAGAGGGAAGTCCGGCGGGAGCCCACCCCGCCTTCGTGAATGCCGCATGGTGCGGCCGGAGCAAGAATCAGCGCAGAGTCCCCACAAGAGCCGGTGAGTGGGGTTGAGTGGGAGGCATGCTGGACGCCGCGCCTGGACAGGAGATGTGCACGCGTATGGTGCGAGCAGGAGTTGTGATAACGCCGCGAGCCGTACGCGTGCACATCTCCTGTCTGTTAAGCTTTGGCACAGACAGTTGATGTGCACGTGTACGGTTTGCGGCGTTATTACAACTTCTGCTCGCACCATACGCGTGCACATCTCTTGTCCAGGCCGTGCCGTACGCGTGCACATGTCCTGTCCCCCTTCCGACCCAAGTCGACGACAATGGATCTCGCAGAGCGAGCAGCGCTTTGCGCTGCATCGCTAGGCGAGACCTAAAAATGAGATAATACTATCTCATGACAGAAAAAAGAACGAAGGAATGCTGGCCCTACCTCACCACCCCCCCGCCCTCCCCTGGGAGTACAAAAGAGTATCTATCCCAGCATTCCTCCTGAAAATACCAAGCCACAGATGAAGGCCAGCAAGACCGGGAGGGAGGGAGGGAAGTAATGAAAGGGACGAGAACAACGGGACCAGGAGTAATGAAGATTACTGGTAAGTAATAGGGCATTACCTCCCAGGTCCCTCCTGTCCTATTCATTAAAAAATGAGAATACCCAAGCAACCACTGGCATTCATCAACAACAAACCACACATTATCTTCAAAAATGAACTTCAGCTATCCCTTGTCAATAATTCTTGCTACTCCTCCTGCGAATACCTGGAAGCTGAACTGACAACTCAAAACTCCCACCCAATTCGTCTACACAACATCTATCGCCCCCCTGGAGCCCCCCAGCCCTTCATCGAGGACCTATCTGAGCTCCTGACACAATCCTCATTAGCCAACTCAAAAAACCTCTTTCTTGGAGATCTTAACCTCCATTGGAACGACTCTGATGATCCTACTATCTCCCTCCTCAATAATCTATTTGAGATCAATGAACTCAAACAATTATGCATGTCCCCTACTCACACTAAAGGAGCCATCCTTGACGCCATCCTTTCCAACGAAGATCTGGCCTCCGTGACTAATATAGTCCCCATCGACTGGTCTGACCATCACCTTATACTGTTCACCATTGCTACCACTGCAAATCTCCCTACCTCCAGAATCAACAGACCTAAGAAATTGACCAGGAATCTAAAACATATCCCCCCCGTGTTCTTGAGTCTAAACTCCAAGCTCAACTTCTTCTCATTCCCCCCTCAAAATGCCAATGAGCTCACTGAACACTTTAACAATGCTGTCACCAATTGGCCCGCCTAAACTAAAAAACCAAAGAAACACTCCCTCTAACTCTTGGTTTACTACCGAGCTTAATAACGAAAGACGGTCTCTCAGACTGTCGGAAAGAACCTGGAGACACCATCCCTCTCCCTCCCATCTTGCACTCCTCAGACATGCTAGATCCACATACAAAAAACACATCTTCAAGGAAAAGGCATCTTTCTTCCGCACTCAACTTGATCGTGCCAAAAACAGACCTAGGGAACTCTTCAAAATCATTCGAAACCAAACTTCCACCGCACCTCCAAATCTGATCGCCTCCTCCGCCAGATGTGAAGAAATTTCCCACTTCTTCTCGGAAAAAATAGCTAAAATTGATCAATCCTTCCTTCCCACACAGCTCCCTTCCAACTCCCAATGCAAACCTGTTTTCACCACTAATTACTACGCCACATCCCCTCCACCTGTTGACCCCTTCTCTTTTCCAACCGCTACCCTACCGCTCCCCAGCGACTCTCTTCACCTACCTACTTCCCCGCCCCCCCTAACCACTCCTCACACCTATCCCCTACCACATCTCCGGAATCCAACTCCCCTAACTCACAATTAAAGAATAATGCATCATTGCTCAACTTCCTCCCCATGACTGAGCTAGAAGTCCTTAAAATAATTGATAATCTTAAACCGTCCTCCCACACAAAAGACCCCTCACCCTCTAACCTTATCCCTGCCCTTAAGCACATCATTACCCCATACTGGACCACAATCATCAACACCTCTCTCTCCACTGGCTGTGTCCCCACCTCCCTTCAACTTGGACAAATCTCTCCCATAATCAAGAACCCCAATGCTGACCCCAATGACCTAAATAATCTCCGCCCCATCACTAGCCTCCCACTTCTCTCAAAAGTCCTTGAAAAATGTGTCCTACTACAACTAGTCGAAAACTTCAACCTACTCGACCGAGACGGCAATGCTCAATGTTATCGATGACATCCACCACTCACTCGATAATGGCGAGACTTGCCTTCTTATCCTCCTTGATCTCTCTGCAGCTTTTGATACAGTCAACCATTCAGCCCTCCTTAACGTGCTTAGGACCCGTTTCAGCCTGAATGGTACTGCCTAGAAATGGTTTGTCTCCTACCTACAACACCGAACTCAGCAAATCAAAATTCAAAACTATCTTTCTAACCCCACTCCTGTCTCCCTTGGAGTCCCCCAAGGATCTATTCTCTCTCCCTCTCTCTTTAACCTCTTCATGTAACCCCTCACCCTCATTCTTAAACAAGCAGGCATCAACTACCACCTATACGCCGATGACACCCAAATTTATTACAAGATTAAAAATCACGATGACATCCTACACCTGAACAACACCCTCACCAAGATCCAAACCTGGTTCCATTCCAATCATCTCAAACTTAACCCTAATAAAACCGAAATCATTCTCTTCTCACCTAAAAATAACCCTCTTCCCGTTCAATCCTGGATCTCTGACCTTAACGCACTCAACTGCTCACTCACCTTGTCCAACTCCGTCAAATCTCTTGGTATTTCTGTCGACAACATCCTAACCCTCAACGTCCACATCAAAAACGCTGCTAAAGGAGCCCTCTTCACTCTCCGTCACCTCAAGAAAATCAAACCCTTTATTCCTACAGATGATTTTAAACTCGTCTTTCAGTCACTTGTTCTTTCACGTATTGATTATGGTAACGCCATCCTCAACGGAATCCCAAAGGTCCACCTTGCTCCAATCAAAGCTGTGCTCAACCTTGCAGCTAGGCTCATCACAGACTGCAAACGTTTCGATCACATATCCCCAGCTCTCAAATCTCTGAAATGGCTCCCTATTGAAGGCAGATCCGCCTACAAAACTGCTTGCATTACTCATAAAGTCCTCCACCAAAACACTCCGCAGTACCTCTCAAAGAAACTCCTCATAGCAGGCACCACACGAACTCTGAGAAGCACCAACACCCTCCTCCTAATCCCACCACTTCATAAAAAGAAATCCACACAATCACGCTCCTTCCGTGGTAATGCTTCTATCATCTGGAATGCCCTCCCAAAAAACCTACGCTGTAACCCCTCCTATTCCAGCTTCAAAAAAGACCTCAAAATCCACCTCCTCAATTATTATTGGGGATCCTAACCTGTGACCTGCACTTGATCTCCTACCACCATGTTATATTTGGCCAGTAAAACCTGTCCATTTCCTGAACTTCACCTACCTAATTACCTGATATGTATAGCTTTTTCCCCTGTTTACCTATTTAATTTTTATATCCCGCATGTTGTCTTCATTATTCCTAATCTATTTGTATGCCATGTTGGCCCAATTATTATTGGGGGTCCTAACCTGAGACCTGCACTTGATTCCCAACCACCATGTTATATTTGTCCAATTATTTGCCCATTTCCTTAACATCACCTACCTAATTACCTGAAGTGTTTATCTCTTGCACCTGTTTATCTATTTTGATTTGAACATTTCGCTTGTAGTTTCATTATTCTTTATCTATTTGTATACCATGTTTATATTATTCTTACTCATGTAAAGCGCTCTGATACCTCTGGGTCTAGCCAGCGCTATATAAAACTTTTAAAATAAAAAAGAAATAAAAACACACGGACTAAACAGACAGCAAACCAAGTGATTTCTTGGAAGACACAGGTTAGAATTCAGGAGCACACAGCCTGCAGAACCCCCAAACCAAAATTAGCATCACCCCCAACAAATTCTGGATCTGATAATGCCTCACAAAAGTGTTAGAGGAAGCCCTAGTAGCAGCCCGACAGATCTCGGACAGGGACACCCCACGAACCTCCGCCCAGGAAGCTGCCACCCCACGGATAGACCGCCCTTGAACACCCGCCGGAGGAGGGGCACCCGAAAGAGAGTAAGCCAACATAATGACCTGCTTCAGCCAGCTACCAATGGAAGAAGAAGGCTTTCCCCCACGAGAGGCCACCCCAAAGGAGACAAACAGAGAATCAGACTTCCGAAAAGAAGCAGTACGATCAAGATAGATACTTAAAGCCCTGCACACATCCAGCAAAGGCCAAGGAAGATCATCCGCAGACCACTGAGCAGCGGTAAAAGCAGGCAACACCAACACGATGGAACTGAGAAGAAACGCTGGGGACAAAGGCCGATTCCAACCGGAGGACCACCCCATCATCTGAAAAAGACAAAAACGGCTCCCGAACCATCAGAGCCCCCAACTCCCCAAGGCGCTGAGCCGAAGTAATGGCCACCAGGAAGACCACCTTCAATGTCAGAAACTTGACGTCCACCACAGAAAAAGGCTCAAATGGAGAAGCCACAAGAGCCCGCAACACCAGCAGCAGGTCCCAAAAAGGAAAAGAAGGATGCACCACAGGGCGGGACAACGAGAAACTCTGCAACAAGCGACAGACCAAATCCTCCACATCCAATAAATTCCCCTAAGGGGAACGAAAAGCCTTAATCATGGCCCATTGAGACCGCAAAGTGGAAACTGCCAGACGTTTCTCAAAGCCTTCCCAGAGAAACTGAAGCACCTCAGGCAAAGAACACTCCATAGGGAACGAACTCAGAACTCCACACCAGTGCTGGAAATTCCCCATATGACGCCCATAGGATTTCAAAGTTGAAGGCCTACGCGATTGCTGCAGAGCCAGGGCTAAATGTTCAGGGAAACCCTAACGTCGCCACCCCTGCCTCTCAACTTCCACACCGACAGCCATAGCCGCGCGTTAGACAACATCGGAGACAACCGCAGAGGGGATGGAGAGCAAGGGAGAAACCAGGGACCCTGCGCAGACAACAACCTCAGAGTGTGGAACCAAGACCAGCGAGGCCAGAACAGAACCAACACCACTACCACCCGGGACTCCCGACTAAGGCGAGCCAAAAACCAGGAGATCAGAGCCAGAGGAGGAAAGGCATACAGGAGGCAGGAAAGCCAAGGAACGGACAGAGCAACCATCCCCAAGCCCCTTCCTGCCGAACCTGGGAGCAGAACAGGGGTAGCTGGGCATTGTGCTGGGAAGCAAAGAGGTCGAGATAAGGAAGACGAAACCTCCTGCACATAAGTCGAAAAGCCACTGGAGTCAGAGACAACTCCTGGGAGGCAGGGAAAAACCTGCTGAGGGCATCTGCCACACCATTGTCCACACCCCAAATGTGAACAACCGAGAGAGACAACAGATGCCCCACCGCCCAACAAAACAAAGGAATCTCAACAGCATTCAGAGACTTGGACCTGGAACCCCCTTGATGGTTCAGGTAAGCCACCGACACCATGTTGTCTGAACGGACCACCATATTGCGACCCAACTACCGGTTGCGGAACCCCATCACAGCTCGGGACACCGCAGTCAACTCCCTCCAGTTCGAGGAACGCCACCCTTCCAGAAGGGACCAACGACTCTGAAGAGACCCGGAATCCAAAGTCACCTCCCACCCAAAGGCACTGGTATCCGTCGTTAGAACCACCGCAGGAGAGGACTGCAATGTCAGGCCCTGAGAAAGATGCTCCAACAACGTCCACCAGCGCAGAGCAGGGAGGAGGGACGGAGACCCCGGAACCCAAAGAACCAGATTGCTGGACAAAGGATTCCAATGAGCCAACAGATACAACCATAGAGGCCTGAGATGAAAACGAGCCTATGCCACTGTAAATACAGTCACCGCCATGAGACCCAGCAGCTGTAACCACAGTCAGACTGGAAAGGAGCCCCCCGTCAAGAATCTCCAAGCTAGGGAACACAAAGTCACTGCCCGAGAAATAGGTAGGAACACCCTGATCAGATTGGTGCGAAAGCGAGCCCCAATGAAAACCAAGTCCTGCGAGGGCTCCAACTGACACCTGGGAAGATTCAGAAGAAAACCATGATCTCGCAACGCTGAACAAACCACTTCCTGATTGATAGAAATGGGGTTTCTGGTTGGCTAGGGCTTGTGCCTCAGCCAGGCAGAACCCACCACTCTAGTCAGGGCAAGGGAGTTACATGCTGAAGATAACCCCTGCTCACCCCCTTGGCAGCTTGGCAGAGCAGTCAGTCTTATCCCAGAGACAATGTGTAAAGCATTTGCGCAACACACTCACACAGAAGCAACACACTAGGCACACCACTAAAGAAACTCCACACAAGGTTATATAAAAATAGCCTTTGTATTATCCATAAAAACACATTAGAACATAATCACATATATTACACTTTGCCACCAGGCACTCGCCATGACTTCACAGAGATTACACCAATCACTTTGGCCAATCAGGCCACTGTCATAAACATTACAGTTAGGGGCCAGTAACTACTGATATGATTCCCCCTTTAGCACAAAGCATTAGGCGTAGACATCATCAGCAGTGCACCATAGGAAAAAACTTGCGGAGTGCACACATTATAAACGCATCAGGAATTAGGCATAAACACAATACTGGTACTTAGCCTAGCACATCCTCAGTAGTGCACCCCAGTAAACACTTGTAGTACTGCACATATCATAAACAAATCATGCCCCTCTTAGGCATATGCAGGTCACCTTTACTGAACATATAGGTTGCAGCCCAGACCATGTAACCCCAACTACATGAGACCATTGGGGCCTATGGGACAGTAGTTCACATTGCCCTGGTAATAAACCAACACTCAGGGCCTTTCGCTCCCAACCCCATTTCCACCAGCCTCCGCTGATAGCGCACCTTACTCCTGTGCCGCTATTTAGGAAATGCAGAACTCTTGGGGAAATCCTGTCTCCTTTGGGACCTAGGGGCCTCCGTCAAGCTTCTCAAAACAACAATGTCCCCGATATGCGTAACATCAGTAGGGGAGGGACCCGCTCTGCCCTCATTGGCCGGGGACCTCCCTGTACCCAAGGGACTGGCCCCCGCGAATGTGCAGCCCCGGGGCTTACCGCAGCGAAGCACAGCCCCACTCACTACTTCCTGGGGCTGAGCTGGTTAGGATGCGGCCGTCCGCCGCAGTCACTTAACAAAGGGCCCGGTGCTCCTGGTGGGAGGCGGCCAATGGTGGTGTTCCGGTCCGGCAGTCCCGCACAGGGTAGACAAGAGGCGCTGTCTCCGTTGCTGTCAGGAGCGCATTCCCGCCTTGCCCCGCCCAGCACTAGGCTGAGGCAACACACTGGGCTCTCCTCTTTCCCACGGGAGCCCCGCCCACAGTCAGGCGTCCTCTGCCTGACTTCCGGTGGCTTCTCGCTGCCACAGAATACGGAGCGAAGTCTCCGCAACTTTCTGCTTGGGCTGACTCCTCTTGGGTGCGATTGCACTCCTCTGCGCCTGCCGCACCTTTAGAGAGTGAGCCCACGTCTCAGGTTCTGACAGCAAATTCAGCCCCTATCACCCACTGCTGTCGGGTAGGTACAGTAGTCACCACGGGCTGCTTTAAATCCCTCCGGGCAGGCCACAAAGCCCTGGGGAATCACTGGCGGCCCCAAGTAGGAAGCAGGCCCAGGCCAGCACATACAGCAAACTCCAGATGGCGGTTCCCTGGTAGTCTAGCAGTCCTCTGGGGCAACATACAGGACCAGCAGCGTTTGGTCCCAAGTCCAACAAGCTCAACTCACCTGAGGTCACAGCCCCAGTACTTATAGTGCATATGTAATTTTTCTCCCATGGCCCAGCACTCTGCGCCCAGACCAAACCAGTTCTGGGGGGGCACTTTGCAAGGGTACAACAACCTCCATTGTCAGTGTCAGCCTTGGCCCAAGACACACTACAGGGGGCGGAGCCATCATTGTGGAAGGCAGGCACAGCCCTTTTCAGGTGCAGGTGCTACTCCTCCCACCACTCCAAATGCAGATTAGGCTTATTCAGCATAGCGCTGACTCATCCAGACTCTCTGAAGCCACTGCACATCCCCAGTCCCTATCACTCCAAAGCCAGACAGTCAATACACATCCTAGCAGAGGACCAAAGACACATAGCACACAGAAATGCCTACTTCTATAAGTGGCATTTCTAAAATATTAATAATAAATCCGCTAACACCAATACGCAGCATTTATCACGACTATTCCAAACATACCAAACTTGATCACGCTACCCCCTCTCATGTCAGGAATTACCACTGAAGAACATATCAGGGAATCCCCAATGATTCCCTATGAGAGGGCAGCCTCACAGCAGTGAGAAACCAAATAGGCTGTTTGTCACTACCAGGACATGCCACACAGTTAACACACATGTCCTACCTTTTACCTACCCCGCACCCTGCCCATAGGGCTAGCTAGGGCCTACCTTAGGGGAGACTGATATGTAGTAAAAGGGGAGTCACAGACGTGGCAACCACTTTATGTGCCACGTCACAGCAGCAGTAAACTGCGTGTGCAGGCCCTGCAGTGGCAGAGTCCTGAGACAGGTTTGAAAGGCTACTTTGGTGGGTGGCGCAAGCAGCGCTGCAAGTCCACCAGTAGCATTTAATTTACTGGCCCTGGGTATATGAGATACCACTGTACAAGAGACTGATAGATAAATTAAATATGCCAAACAGGTGTAGACCAATCTTACCAAGTTTACCATAGAGAGCACATGCACTTTAGCACTGAACAGCAGTGATAAAGTGCCCAGAGTCACAAAACCACAAACAATAGGTCAGAAAAAATACAGGAGGAAGGCAAAAAGTTCTGAGATGACCCTGCAAAAAGGGCCAAGCCCAACACTGATCCACCAACAACTGCTCCCGAGAGGGAGCATGGATCAACCAATCGTCCAAGTAAGGGTAAATGAGGATCCCCCGAAGATGTAAGCAAGCCATCAGCGTTGCCACGACCTTGGTGAACACCCGCGGGGCAGACCTCAGGCCCAAGGGCAGGACCTGGAACTGGAAATGACGCCCCCGAAGGCAAAACCTCAAGCACTGACGAAAGCTTGAGTGAACCGGGACATAGTAGTAAGCGTCCTGGAGATCGAGGGTGCCAAGAAGTGACCCGGGAGCACCAACAGAATCACCCGTTTCCATTCGGAAGGGCAGATGGAGCACAAACTTGTTAAGAGCCTTCAAATCGAGGACCAAACGGAACACCCCCGTCACCTTGGGAACCAGAAATATCAGAAAGTTCCCTTCCCCACCTCCAGAGGAGGAACTTCCTGAATCACCCCCTTCTTCAAGAGGGACTCGACCCCCAGAGATAACTCAGACCGCCTGACCAGACGGGATGGCCAGGGAGTCGGACGAATTCCCAAATTCTGAGGAGGCTCAGAAAACTCGATGCGGTACCCCTGACAAACAATGTCCAGAATCCACTCATCGGAACAAGACTGCAACCAAGCAGGGAGAAAGAACCGCAGCCGTCCTCCTACCAACAATTTTGGAGCCCCTGCCATATAGTCAGGAACGAGGTTAAGTTGGGGGGGGTTTTAGCTTTTTGATCCTGACCCCTACCTGAAGAAAACCTCTCATGACCCCTGGAAAACTGCAGACGAGAAGGAGGGTGAAAGAAAGACTTAGGTTTGGAAGAAGGAGTCGCAGCAGAGGGCTGCTTAAAGGAAGAAGAGTGCTATTTCTCCTTAAACAGTTTATGTAATTTGCCCTCCAACTCCTCCCCAAGCATCATGGTCCCCTGAAAAGGCAAGCGTAAGGTGCAAGCCTTCTGAGCCAAATCAGTCTTCCAGTCCTTCAACACCAGATTCCTTCGGGCCGCTACCGCTGCTCCACTGGAAAGGGCTGACGCCCTCACCACGTCAAAAAAGACATCAGATAGGAACCCCACCTGCCGCTCGATGTGCTCCAACAACTGAGAACAGTCAGATGTATCATCAATGGACTGATACAGAGCCTTGATATCAGAGATCAGAGACTGAGCGTGGTAAGTACCATAAATGCCAGTCCTCAGAGCCAGATGAGACCCAGAGTACACCTTCCGAAGGGAAGCATCCACCTTTTTGTCAACAGGATCTTTAATAACTGCATCCTCAGCCAAGGAAGTCCGACCAACAAGACTAGCAACAAAGGAAACAATTGGGATAGAGTCAGCCAATTCCTTAGACATATCCTGAAGCGTGTAAAGCTTAGCCATGAACCTGGGAAGCAGGATACGATCAGGATCCTTCCACTCGTGCTTCAGCACTTCACGGATGTAGGGATTGACAGGTACATCAACCGTGGCTGAACTTTGAAACTGCCTCAGCAACAAGCCACCAGAGGTGCTAGGCGCTTCATCATCCGGAAAACCCATGTTGGATTTGACATGCTTAAGCAAATCAGGCAAAAGATCACGGTCAATGTATCTATCTTTATGCTCCACACCCCCCATCCAATCCTCCTCAGAATCAGAAGAAAAAGAGGAATGTACAGGAAGAGAGCCCTTAGAATGCCCCCCCCATCTCATGCAGAGTTTCTTTAATCAACCACTTGATCCGAGAATCCTTCCCCTCCGTGCGGCGTTTAGACTGTGCCGGAGAAGGGGAAGAAGAAGAGGCAGAGGATGAGGAAGAGGAGCAATCCACATGCCTGCTTTTCCTGGAATGCTTCCCCATGACAGAGAACCAGACGTCACCAGGCACCCCTTAACACAAGGAACCCTGGGAGGGTCTTCCACAGACGCATCAACCATTCTCAATCCTGTGAACAGCACCTTCAGGCAGGGAAAGAAACAGGTCAACCACGAAGGACAGGAATCCAAGATCACCACAGCAATGAAAAGTCAGCCAACAGCACTCGGTTCCACAGCAGCCTCTCAATAAGGAACCAACAAGGCCCAACTTCATTGGACTTCTGACAACAGATCCCAGATCAGGGTAAGACAGGGAGGAACGGCCGCAGGCTGCTCGCAAAGGCTCGAAGAATGAGCAGGGCACACACCCCACAGCAGACGGGGGCACACAACCAGCCAGGCCACCCGATCTGAAATGAAAATGGCAGTAGAGGGCAAAATGCAAGAAAGAAACAACCTCTAAGAGGTACCCACACCAGTCGGTGGGTAAGTACTGCCACACTGGAGACCGGCAACACAGTGCCTGACTTCCGGCCACGCCAGTCACCCGGAAGTCAGGCCAAGCGACCCGGAAGTGAAGCCGCACTCTGGAACCATCACGAAGCGGTGGAGCCACGCCGCGCCTCCTGACGTGCCCGGCAACCTGGGAGGCGCGGACCAAACTTCCCCTGTGCACTACGACAGCGCAAGCGGGAAGAAACCCTCAACTCCTCCCAAGCCCAGCAGGGTAGGAGATGTAGCGGTACAACGATCCCACTGCCCGGCAGCGGAAACAAAAATGTGAGTATAGACCCAAGAGCTCCCCAGCTCCTGTCCTCGTCCTATTCTGTCAGAAGACAGAAAAAAAGAACAGGAGGAATGCTGGGATAGGTACTGTTTTGTACTCCCTGGGAGAGGGGGTGGGGTAAGGCCAAAATTCCTTCATTCTTTTTTTCTGTCATGAGATAGTATTATCTCATTTTTTAATGAATGGGACAAGGACAGGAATTCCTCCTGGATGACATTCTTTGCACTTTTGTATTTTCTCACTTGACTTCTTTCCACTGTGCCCTGCTCTGACATTACTATGTACACATTATTAACATTTTAGGTATGACTGCTGTGTATGCACCAATATAATTAATAAATCAGAATATTTGAGTTTGTATTTACTTGGTCCTGATGTTGATATTTATACCAGATATGAATTGATTTCATTTTTGCGATTATCGTTTATGTACTTACCACATCAGATTCATGGAGCAGTGGTATCATGTATTAACAAATATTTAATTGTCATATTTAAATTCATCATTGAGTACCATTTCAATTGCTGTTTAAAACACCGAATTCCACAAGTTTTGCCTTTATTCCGTGTCTCTTGGCCTACACATTTTGGCACGGTCTGACCTGTAGAAGTCTGTCAGGGGAAAACGGCGGGGTGTGATAATTATCACACTCTTCTAATTTCGAAATGTGTGCCAAATTGTAAAACTATGAATTCTTACTGTTATGGGCTGTATTTTGCCAAAAACCACCTCTAACTCTAACCCTTGGTTCCCTCCCCCCCCCCGCCCGATTCAGCATTCCCTCAAACTGCATGAAAAGGGACAAAATGCCAATAGTGTAAGGTCTATTATCCTTTCTTGAAACAAATCTCTTTTTTAGCTCACAATATATTCTCTTCGCTGCTTGCAGAAATTGCTATTGCACCCATGCTTGTGCAGCACCCCACTGAACTCGGTTGACGCCACCTTTGATCTTGTAAACAAACCTAATGAGCCTGACTGTTCTAAAACCTCTGGGGGATATTCTCAAGAACGTGCGATAATCATCGCCAAAATAGGTTAACGCAAGTTTACATATCGCCGTCTATCGCGGGAAAATAACCTTGTGTCAATGTGGCATTCACAACACGGCGGTAACATGCGATAGTACCCCGATAACGCAGCAAATGTCCGCGATAACACTACTGGGACAGCTATAAAAACCACAACCCGAACGTGAAAAAAGTTGCGATGGGCCCAACCGCGATAGAAAAATCGGCGACAAGCAGCGCCAGGCTTGCAATACCCACGTCATGCGGGTAAAATCACCATAAAAGCAGCAAAAAAAACAAAGAAATAAAAAAGACATAACAACTGCCAAGCACAATGGAAGGAGCTGGAGCAAGTATAGAGGACAACCCGAACCCCACAAGCCCCACGGAGGACCAGCCTGGGACCCCGGGGTCAGGGAAGGTCAAGGAGAAGAAGAGGAACCCGCGATTCAGTCCGCAGGAAAACAGGATCCTGATTACTGAGGTGACACTCCCACCATCCAATTGCCATTGGTGTAGTTGACAGCACTAAATGTTGCACATACACCTGTCAGAGCGATGTGCCAATGCAGAGGAGTGACATGCACACAGGGAATGTGACTAGGAATTAATTTATTTGCACATGCTGTGCCTGTGGTCATTTTGACCTGTCCCATGATTGCAAAGGACAGCCCCATGTGACGTGCCTATGTGAAGAAATTGTGAATGATAGTGTCCCTTCGGGCCATCCCAGCTGCTGCTGCACCGGGGTGTGGTCCACCTGCCTCATCTTCATCATCATCGTCTGGTGCATCAGGCACTTGGATCCATGGGGCATTGGTGCGTACACATATGTTGCGCAACACACAACATGCAATGATCATCTTGCACACTATTTGCGGGCTGTATAGGAGTCTTCCATCTGTGATGTCCAGGCACCTGAAACGTAACTTCAACACGCCAAATGAGCGCTGCACAATGCCGCTGGTGCGTATGTGGGCCGCATTGTACTGCCTCTGGGCCTGGGTGTTCGGGGCTCGGAGGGGTGTCATCATCCACGGGCAGAGTGCATATCCTTGATCACCTGTGACAGGGGAGAGAGAGGTGTCAATCGGTGGTTCGCCATTCTGTGTTGGCAGGCTCATCAGTATATTGGTGTGTGATGTGTGGTACTTTGGGATACATGTCTGACATGTCTTGCATGTGGCAAATGAGCGGCATCCATGTGTAGTACGTTGCCTCACAGCTGCTCCTCACTCCCCCCGAGCCTATTTACTTGTGTGCCCTGCGCGGTTGCAACACTTGCACTCCTAGGACACACCATTGTCATGACTGTCTGCGCATGTCTACAAGCCTGACAACGACACTGATATATTGGCTGTTGAAGCTGGTCGTCCACGTGTGCGTAGGCCTATGGTCGGGACATGGAGGGAACAGAGACACACGCAGTAGTTGCCTAGGTGGCCATCCCGGAAGTGAACCACGCCCTGAGCCCCGGGCTATTGATTGCCACTCCTACGCTGGCCCAGCCCACTCCGCTTACGCTTACAGGGGGATGACATGGCTACATGTCTAGGGTCTACCCACTGCCTGAGGTAACATGGTAGCGCCCACTGTCTACGACACTACAAACACCAGCAGTATATGTCCACATGGACATGAAATGAAATGAAGTTAAATGAAAATGGGTATTTATAAAGCGCCTTGCTACTCACATAGAGTGTCCCGGCGCTAAACCACCAAAACCGTAACAGAATAAACTCCACCCAACCAACCAGAGTGCTATTGCTGAAACAACCAACATGTCTGTGCTCTGCATACTTAAGTCTGTCCAGCACATCCCATCCACACTTGGCATTGTGTACATTCTGATTCATGGGTCACTTGCCTCCCTCGCACATACTTGGTTCCCGCCTCTCACCACATCCTGCTATTGTGTGGCACAGGTGCCATGACGTGGATGGCTTGTCTGCATGTCTGGCCCCTGTTACAACATTACCATGTGTTGTTGTGTCTGGTGGTGGGCATGTTGTTTGGCATGTCGTATGTGATGTTGTAACGTGTGCATTCCCACAGTTGTGAGTTGCATGATTGTGGAGTTGAAGTGTGTGGTGTGTTCCGTTGGTACTTACCGAAGAGCAGTGCATTTACGTAGGTGCCATCCTGGAAGCGCTGGTTGATGATGGACTGTCAGAAGATGTAGGAATCATGCACACTGCCTGGGTAGTTGGCGACGACGTTGGTGAAGAGTCCCCGGTGGTCCGCTATAGCCTGCACATTGATGGAATGCCTGTGCTTTCTGTTGTGGTAATTGTGTGCAGTGTCGGCAGGGGGCACAAGTAGGACATGTGTGCTGTCAATTGCCCCCAACACGTGCAGGAAGCCAGCTATGGCGTAGAAACCTTGCTTGGTCTCCAGCTGTTCCTGCGCAGTGTGGGGGAAGTGAAGGTACTGGGGTACCAAGCTCATGATGGCATCCAAGACAGGTGTGAGGAACTTTGATAGGGCTGGCTGTGAGACTCCTCCGACTCTGGCAGTTGTTGGTTGGACGGTACCAGAGGCCAACAGGTGCAGCACAGCCAGCAGCTTTGTCTGCGGAGGGATGTTGGTTCCCTGCTGTGTTGGTACCATCAGCCTGTGGGCAATGTGGGTCAGGATGCGGAGGATGGTCGTCCTTTTGCGCCTGTAGTGGGCAATGACTTCCTCTGGCGTTAAGTCTCCGAGGCTGGTGCGTTTTCGGAAAGACCGCTGTCTCATTCTGCGCTGCTTCGGTGGTAGTCCGGGGGGGTCCAAGGGGGGATGGGGGCCTGGGGGTGGTGGCGGTGGGTGTTGTGGGCCTCTTGGGGCTCCGAGCTGCATGATCAGTAGCTCCATGACATGTGTTGGTCTGCCGATGTGGCTCTGGGCTGGGCTTCCTTTCTACTGCAGGTTGTCGTCCTGCTTACCACCAGTAAATGGCAGGTGTTAAATCCCTGCTGCTAACGCGCCTTATCGCCTGTTTTTGGGTCACATCGCAGTTTGGGCTGGTCATTGAGAATATCGCGAAGTGGTGTTTTCGTATGTTTTTGCACGGGAACGCCTACTCTGCATATCATTAGCGTTAGTTGTCGCTCTCATCCGTGGCGATGTTTTTTGCGGCAGCTATAGCTGGTGAACTGGCGATATGGGCAGTTTGCACCAGCTTGGGAATAGGGCGATGAATCTATTGCCACTTTTGCCGCGCTAAAGTGCCGTTGAATCGGCGATGAGTCCTTGAGAATATGCCCCTCTGTTTTTCAAACGCAACAACTCTCTGATCAATATCTCTAAGTTATTTGATACCAAAATCGAGTATATCAGAGCCCAATTACCCTAGGTCACTTCTTCAGCATTTGCTGTAGACATGGCTCTTCCTCACACATACACAATAATGACTTTACAATCTTGGACTGCTTTTTGGGTGCTTTCTTGTATTGACATATCAATGACTCTTTTTTATTCTATAAATCTGGCTCTCTCGCTCCCTGCTAATCCTCTCACCAGGAAACTAGATAATATTGTAGCGCTGATCATCTACCAAAATCTCTTTCCAAAGCCTGTATTCGAGTGCCCTTTAAACAGGCCATTACTAAAAACAAATTGGTAGGAGCTCTGGAACTATTATTCCTTATCTCTTATTAATTTTTTCAAAAGTGCTGAAACGTCTACCCTCAACTTTCTCAATTTCTGAAATCATCAGCAGCCCTAGATCTAGCTTACGCAGGCTTCCTCCCTCCACATGGGACCAAGTCGGCCATCACTGCAGATTTATGCAACTGACATCAAACAGTGGTGGTTTTACTGCCTTAACCCTTTTGGGTTTGTTGGCAGCTTTTCATACTGTCGGCCATCGACGGCACCTTGAAAAACTCTCCAAGATGGGTGTTGTCACATATGTCTTGGAATTCCTTTCTTTCAGGCAGACGTCAGACAGTAGCACTTCTTCCCTTCGATTCAGCTTTCAAAACCTCCATGCCAGAGTGCTGCAGGGCTCCTCACTAAGCCCCACTGTATGCAATGCTGATGTGGTACCTCTACACCCATGCTGATGGCAGTGACTCTTTGATTTTGGCAGCCCACAATCTGAAGCTCCCAAAACGTTTCAGTGTTGCATGTACACAACTCTGAAAAGACAGACAAGATACCTTTTTATAAGGACTTTTGCTATTAGGACCATCACCAGATCATCTTGTCTCTCTTCTAGTTCCTGTTCTCAAGGTCCACCACCATGGTGTGTTCTTTGATGCCACTCTCTCTTTTGTCCCACAAACTGACAGTTGTTTCCCCTTGCTACCTGTTCCTTGGAACTATCACAAAGATCACCACAGAATTGCATTTTGGGGGGCCTTACTGTTGTAAAGGCCGATATATCATCTTGCCTGCCCTATGGAAAAGCCGTCCATTTGTGCTTGCCTAACATTTTACTCAACAAGTGATCCAAAACACCAATGCACGCGTACTCAATGACCTCAGACATACTGACTATCTTTCCAGCTCACCAAGCCTCCCCAGGCTTTCAGTTAACAAGAGAATTTCGTTCAAAGCACTAATGCTCTCATTATTAATGGCCTCTTAATTCTAATGAGGCTGATAACAGCAGATACTGGCCCCATTAGAATTATGAGAAACACCACAGACCTCTTACATTTCACCTGGAGACTTTGATGGCTAAAATCAGTTGAAATCTCTGGATGAAAGTCTGGTCCAAAATGAGGAATTGCTAAGGGGATCGGACCCAAAATTACTGATTCTATCAGTAACTCTTCATTTCTTAGTAGAGCCTCGGGGTCCAACTTGCAATGGTACAGATTTTCCCCACCGTGGAGCAACCATACTCCTGGTATTGGGAACTTCAGACCTGGCCCATTTGATTGGCTATTCATAATGAGGGCCTAGGTGTAATGCATCCTGTAACGCTTAA
The DNA here is from genome assembly GCA_963921515.1 of Calotriton arnoldi. Taxonomy (NCBI): domain Eukaryota; kingdom Metazoa; phylum Chordata; class Amphibia; order Caudata; family Salamandridae; genus Calotriton; species Calotriton arnoldi. The sequence continues at coordinate 323,063 of CAWUFW010010308.1, forward strand.
AATCCATGTTATGGCAAATCTAAAATCAACCTTCATGGTCTTTATCCACACTCTCCGTACAGTCACGTTGCTTCACATTTCCAATTTTAAATGTGAATGTCTTGGCACCATTGCTTCTCCTGTTGTGCTGCTATGTTTCATGTCTGTAACATCACCAATCATCTATCTTTTTGTAAATAATGTAAAACCTTTACCCATTAGGCTTCTCCCTTTCGGCTGACCAAAGTCTAACACCAGAACACTTTTGGATCACAGTGTCCTTAAGAAGTGTAAAAAATCAATCAATTCAGTTGGCCCTCTAATTAAACCAAGGGTGTCCAACGTAGGTCCTCGAGGACTGCAAACGCCCCACACTCACAGGCTATCCATGTAAGCTAAATTGAAATACAACTAAATAAATGAAACTCATTTATGTAAAGCAAGGATCCAACCCTTTGGACCTACTTTGGACATTCTTGAACTGAGATATGCACAGGCAAGCAACAGACACGTGATACTATATTAGAAAGAAAGCTTGGCCTCTCAGCGAAACATTTTTGTAATTGTAGAGTTAAATAGGAGAGATTCCCCACAGAGGTTTGAGCAACACTGTCCCTTGATTGTTGCATCATGAAACCACAATGGCTTCTGGATTCACACAAACAGAGCAATACAACAGCATTAGCACGGCGTGCTGGCAATTTAATGCTGCTACAAGCTTGGAAGCAGTGCCAGTGCCTTGAACTGAGCACATTTCTCACCGCGCCGGATACAAAGTACTTTACAAGTCGACAGTGTGGCGTACTCTGTGTACAATATGCGTGTAAGAATAAATATGCCAACTGAAACAGTGCAGAGTGTCGTCGTAAAATAGGTAGATGCCGCATTATGCTAGGGGTGGCTGTAGTGTTAGTGTTGACATGGTCTACAGTGGATGTCGAACTGCATAAAATATTGAACTCTTTGTATCCCTTTAGATGACGCAGAAGGATTTCATGACATCTGTGGACCAAACAAGGAGCTGGATGAGGAGACGTGTCAATGTGTTTGTAAAGGGGGGTTGTGGCCCTCCAGCTGTGGGCCTCACAAAGAACTGGACAGAACTTCCTGCCAATGTATGTGTAAAAACAAGCTCCTCCCCAGCTCCTGTGGGCCCAACAAGGAATATGATGAAGACAAGTGCCAGTGCGTTTGTAAAAGGACGTGTCCAAAGATTCAGCCCCTAAATCCAGTGAAATGCACCTGTGAATGTACAGAATCTCCAAACAAATGCTTCTTAAAAGGCAAAAGGTTTCATCACCAGACATGCAGGTGAGCCGAGACACAAAGAGGCTTTAGTAATTGAATCTCTGTAATATGCTACATATGGAAAGGTGTCTTCGATAAACTGCCCTGCTGTGGTATGTTCTGTAGATATGTTGGTTGCATAGGAACACCGGACATTTATTTTAATCTATTTTCAATAGTTGGACGTCGTGACAAATACTCGGCCCGTTGCTCTCTTAGCTGTCACTTATGCCTCAATTAAAGGACTAATTCAGAGTGTGACGAATGTGCAACATCCGCCAAAAACAGTGGTCGATGTCCTGCCCGCCCTCTTTAAAGCCCGCAGATGCCATACACACTCTAAATAGGGTGGATGCGACATCTGCCGCTTTTTAGGGGGTATCTTGCATCCGCCAAACGCTAAATCTGGCCCTGAGTTTAGCAGTGTGATACTAATTTAAATAAATTAAATCATACATACATTTTAAACCATTTATGTTGCTTACTAACTAGGAAAGACGCAAGCTAATTCTTCATTTTCATCAAGTCAAAGGAGCCAATATGGGTGCCTTCCTTCTAGTCCTTTACAGCTGAGGGGATAATTTACAAGCCCATTGTGCCGCCAGTGCGTCACTTGTACCCACCGGCGGCGTAATTGGCTTGCCTATATTTACAAGTCACCCTGCATGACTTTACATGGTTTAATAAACATGGGCCCCTTTCACGCATTACTCTGCGTAAAAGAGACGTTCCATGGGTGTTGCTGTAGGTGTTCCCACGCAACGTCCATGGAACATGATGCATTTCCAGATTTACAACATTTTGTAAAACAGGGAATGTGTCAAAATCCTACGCCACCCCAGAGGAAGAGTAGGAGTGGCACAATGAGGAGAAATACTTTAATTGCTCCTCGTTTTCTTCTCTTTCTATGCGTGCTGCAGTCTGCAGCACACATAGAAAGAGGGAAAATGCCATTAATTATTGTTTTTGTGCAGGAAGGTGTCCCTTCCTGCACAAAAACAATCATTCCCGCAGCTCAGACACCCTTGCAATATTACGCAAGGGTGCCTGCACTGGTGCATGGCAGCCAGATGTGCGCCAGCGCAGGGGAAAGCACAGGGATGCGTCATATTGTTGCTAATACAACGCTTTCCTGTGCTTTGAAATTGATGCAGCACGGCACAGCTAAATGGATGGTGCGACTGCGCCATTTTCTTGTAGATGAGGCCCTAACTGTTCATCGCTTCAAGGCGGATTCATGTTATTTGCCGTACACAAAGGGCCAGCATTCGCAACACCCGTTCAAACTTGAGCACACCTAAATTCTTTTAGAAGTTTGAAAGCCCACCTAGTCCAAAACACTGACTGATGTTTTATGTGCGTGCTAATCGACTTTCAGTAAACGAAACTGGATGGTTGGCGTGTCAGAATAATTTCAGCAGAGGAGTGTAAAAATGACCTGGAGCGATGGAGGAGACTGTAACCATAAGACATACGAAGACTTGCCATAGCTAGGAAGCAAATGAAAGGGTTGTGGCTGCGTGAAAAGACAAGGGACCCTCTAAAGGAGCACTAGGATGGTTGTGGAATATGGTTGTGGCATCCAAGGTGCATGGGTCTTAAAAGTGGAAGTATGGTGTCAGCCCCCATAACGAGATAAGTATACAATGAAATGTTTGGTGACATAGATGAGATGTCCTGGTTAAATAACAGAAAGGCAGTGACAACTAGAGCTAAAATGGGTTGGCGAGAACTAGTGACCAACTGCATGAGCAGTGAAATAAATGCAAGCAAAACAATGGAAGCAGGTGCTGCCATGGACCTTTCTCGCGGAATTATGAGCCTTTTTTGTATGTCTGCCTACCCCTCCCTCTCACTTACTTCTCTATTAATGCACTCAAAATGCATCATCATACAGGAAGGGAGATGCAATGGCTACAGATATAGAAAACGGACTGCTGAAACGAACAGGCAAGGAAACATACTTTATAGAGAGTAACCACAAAGGCAGAGAGGGTAAAATGATCAATTTCCACCCGTCACACCACTTGTTTACATATTTTGTTTTTAGCGTCTCTTAGCGTAAAGAAATCAAATTTCGTTCGAAATGATTGCAGAAATGGCACTTATGTCTACTTTGCCTGTAGCATGTGTTGGAGTGCCAAAACCAATCATTCCAACAATATAATACAGAAAGACTGTCATTCTATTGAAATATACAATAAAATATTCATAAACCAAAATATGTAAAGAAAAAGTGCATTTTAGTAAACATACGGTACACAATATTACCTTCTCGTTTATCGTCTAACAAACTGCAATTCTTAGAAATATTACCATGTTGGAGCATGAAAAATATATGCTTTGGAAATCCTGTTGAAGTCTTAAAATAGCACAAGCAGGTAGTGCGCCTCATTTGTGCGGGTTATTTAGCAGTTAATTCTGTGAGGGTGTTTGATCTATAACTGTTTTCTGTTGTACTTAATTGCTGTATACTTGCAGTGTAGTGTTAGCAACTAATGCTTTGCTGAAGTACTTCTCTTTTTAGTAAGGTCATATGGAGCCTGTGAAGGGTACTGGTATATACACCAGCGGAAAAGCAAGGTGTTGTACCTTAAGACAGGTAGCCAGGAAGAGTTTTGTAGTTTTCTTTATTAGTTGCATCATGGATTTACTAGGCTGCTGGAAATTATGCTCTTTCTAACAGTGAAGGATATTCAGCAAATGACTTTCCTTCATGTATTTCTGCTAAAATAACTCGCCACCTCTTAATGTCTTGAGTGAGTAAAATATTAGCTTTTTATCAAAAAAGCAGTTGCTGTTTGTTCCTCTTACTCCCAGCATCAAATGTGTTATATCTTTTAACGCTCCTCCCTGGCAGGCCTCAAGTGAAGGCAGTGGGTTTGAAATCAGCAATTTGGGAGTTGTACTTCCAGCAATGTCACTTGATTTTCCTAATGCTCACATTGCCAGTGTTACTCAGGTATCTATATTCATGACAAGAGCCAATGTCTGGACATCATGACCACGCCAGCAATGCTATATCATTTGTCACCTTATCTTTAACAGTTAAGTTGATTTGTAGCGTCCACATTAGAATATCATGAAAAAAACATGGCTCATGTTGCTGTCAAAAACTTAACAGCCAAAGTAGATATTTGGGCATTGTAGAGGTCAACCACGAACACTGAATATGAGTGACAGAGTGTGACTGTAGGCAATTTGGGCTTTATGAGTTTGCAATGTGGTGTTTGAAGCTTTGACTGGGCTGTTTTTTGGTCAGGTTTTGCAGATATGATAATCTCAGAACAAAGGTAGCCAATTTTCCTATTCATCTCCATCAAAGTTTTACCCTTTAGTTGGTCCAACTGTCTAAGAGCCTCATTCAGAGTTTGGAGAAGCAAAAGGCTAATTTTAAATTGGTGTGATTCCTGCTTTGCCAAACCTGTCATTCACCTGCCTCATTTATAGGTGGGTGTCAAGTTTGCAAGTGGACCCGCTGAGAACCCTCTGCCTTAACGTCTCAGCAGCACGACGGAGATGCAACTACGCCAACAGCTTGGGGAACAACAGGGAAAGGGAGGCATAAATAAGGGTGGGAGAAACCTAGACTGGACTTCCTTAGATAGAATGGTCTTGGTACTACGAGCAAGCCCTCTTTATTATGATTCCTCATGTGGAAGGAAGAATGGGGAACCAACTAAAGAGAAGAGGAGAGCAACAGTTAGGAATGGATAGACAATTGGGAGACACATTAAATAAAGTTGTAGGTAGTGAAGGAAAGGCTTCATTGTATATCTGATAAATAGTGCAGTGACGAGCTTTGAACAGACCAAGTACCAGGCAAAGAACTCTGTATGCCAGAGCAAATGAAGGTAACTGCTGAGCAGGAAGCACAATTTGAGATACAACAAAAGGCAAGGAACATAAGAATCAAGGGTCGAGATGATTAAAAAGGACTAAACTGATGGAAACCTGGAAGGAAGTTAAACAGTAAGCTTGTGGGAATAAGGTGTGAACTCAATCAAAATTAGAAGAACATCAGCAACAATGCAATACATTGCAATGCACCTGCGTTCCGTAGAATGGGTCTTAAATACTGCCATTTTGCTCATAGCCTGGATGTGTTCTCCATAACCAGGAAGTAAGAGCTATCTTGAAAATTAAGTTACAGACACACAGTTTTCAACTCCCCTTCCTCCAGACTTTCCACCCTTTTTCCAACCTACAGTGCATTTGCTGATCAAAGGTCTTCCTAAACCTGACAGTGGGCAAAGGCCCGATTTGTGGTGACGGGGTCTTTGTTGGCTTGGCTATTACAGCCCTTTCACCAACAGCCCTTCTGCCAAAGGGCTGTTGGTCAATGTCAGAAGGTTGTCCCAATTTAGGTTAGTCCTTACGATGTACATTTCTCATGTTCAAGACCGGCAGGAGAGGACTGTCAGACCCAACAGGAAATAATGGAGATTACCCTTCCCCAGGGCAACCGAGCCATTTGTTGTGTGCTGAAAAAACAAACAAAAATAGAAATTAGCAGAACGGGGTAAAACAAGATGGCACCCGCTCAGCAAACCTTTCTGCCTTTAGTGAGCGGATGCACAGAAGGCTGTGAGATCTCCAGCAGGTAGCCAAGGATCTCATTTTAAGGTGGGCAGTCCTATGCCAGGGGAGTTAAGTCTTTGGCATTCACTGACCTGGCAGGCTGGCATACAGTCCCCAAAATGTCAAAGATTTACCTCTAGTAGTAAAATAACACAAAATACACTTCATGATAGAACTAGGGCCACAGCACTTTCCAAAATTATTGCTTGCTTCACCAGCCATCTGGTAATTCTTCTAGTTGGTAACAAGCGTCCTCTCCTGGACCTTTCAGCTGCTATGACAGGTCTAGGTTCGGGAGGCCAAGACACAACTGAAACTATTTTTCAATAGCTCACTACCACAGGGCATTGTACCCTCTGAGTGGAAACAAGCAGTTGTTAAATGCTTGCTAAATATCACTCCCTCAGCTTTGAAGACTCGTGCAATTTCTGTCCTATCTCCATGCTTCCTTATTTGGGCAAATCACTAGAAAAACTGGTACTCCAACAATTGCAGACATTTTGTGACAGCAGCTGGCTGTTTGACATCTCCCAAACAGGTTTCAGGCCTAATCACACTACAGAATCAGTGGTTCTGCCTGTAGTGGAGGAGTTTCATGGACTGATGGATAAAAGTGGCGTTAATACACTGCTACGTTTAGATCTCTCAGCAGCATTAAACACCATCGACCACACCATAATGTGCATTACTCTTGAAGAGACGGGTGTGTCAAGAACTGTCTTAAAATGGGCCCAATCTATCCTGACCGATAGGTTGTAATCCATATCACTCACCTCCTTCTCTTCACAGTTGAGATCTCTAAAGTACAGTGTGCTCCAAGGATTTCGACAGAGCTATTTAATCTAGACATGCAACCGCTAGCAAACTTTCTCCATCAACAGGGGACACAATTCTTTATGTACAGGGACCGCACACAAATACATTTTCCCATCTTCTGTTTCCCAAAGAACCATTCTTTTAGAGAAAACCAATCTAGGCTGAGTACTAAGCTAGGAATGATATGATGGTGGATGTCCACCCGTTTTCTAAAGCTAAACCCTCTAGAAACTGAAGTTTTGCTGACTCTTGTGAAAACAGATCAGTACAACAAAACCAGTTGGGATCTGATCATGGGATAATGCCTAGCTCCCACCAACAGTGTCAGAAATCTGGACATCTGTATGGATTCCTCTCTCTCACTCGATTATTAAGCTACTAATGTTGTCAGTAACTGTTTTTCATTTGAATAGTCTGTAAAAAACTATTTCTTTCTGAGATCCTCACCTTCACTTACCAGTCACCAATGCTTTCTTCCACCTTAAAGTGGATTAGAGCAACACATTCTATCTAGTGTTTCTGACAAAACTGTTTCAACGCCTTTAAGTGATACAAAATATGTCTACTGGCTGATGGATGTTCTAAAAGTGAGCATATCACACTGGTTCTTGAATCATTTTATTGGCTACGCATCCATAGCAGAATCATTTTTAAGTCTATGACTATTCTGCACACAGCCATCTACCAGAAATCCCCAGCTATGCTATCCTTACATTGTTTGTGGTATGTACCCCCTAGAACATTCAGCAGACCAGTTCCATCTACAGATGCTCTAATTCAGACTTGTCTCCTGTGTGAGCAAAGCTTTTTTATTGCTGCATCCTGGATTTGGAAGTCTACCCTTTCTGACTTTCAATAACACACTTTTGAAAAAAAACACACCATGTAGCCAATAGTTGTTTTATTACTTCTGTACTTTAGATGCTTTGCTCTCTTTTTCTTTAAGTCTATATTATGAAATTTGACAAGAGGCTCATGCTTATGTGCGCCCACAAATAAACATGACATAACAGCAGGTTACTGGCTTCTACATCAGACTAAGCTTCCTAAGTCCATGACAATCTGCTGAGGACACTACCCCTAGATTATAGGTATAGCATTTACCAGAATCTGAAACTAGATGACCACCTAGTAATTTTGTGGTATATTAACTGAAGGGCTGGCCCAAAGAGGAAGGATTTCATAGTGGACTCTAGGGACTAAATTTTGTAACAAGACTTGGGAGTAAGAACGAATGATGCATGAAATGAACTTGGTTAGCATGCAGTTATCTCAACAGAGTGTCCCTTCACTTTAGGATCATAGCTGAAAGCAAGCAGGAAATGTAAACTTTATACACAAAAGAAGAAAACTAGGTTAGGAGGGCCTTTTGAAAGTCAGATGATTGACAGGTGAGATCAATAGATGGTCTTTTGCACTTGACCCTTTCTTTTAGTACAACTAAACACATCCTACCTGCCTCCAGAAAGAAAGAGAGAAGATAATATGTCCTTAGTGGAGGATCAGCAAAATGTCTTCTTCTTTGGAACACTAAAATAATATTTAATACATACACTTGTTCAACTCAGTTGTTAAAATGTGCACACAGCATTGGCATCTTTATCGACCTTGGTTTGGCTTTCTTTGTTTCTTCCTCAACCAAGTCATTCTTTTGAGCATGTCACTCAGACTCCTCCACAATGCCTTCCCTATCTTTTCCTCGCTAGAGATTTGTAGGTATTGTGATGGCAAGAGCACCCAGCCATTATAGCTTTGGAGACGGGATCCAAAATACTACAACTCCTAATCATTTATGAACATTCCTGAATGTGCAGCAGCATGCCCAGAGATGGCAGTTTGACTCACACAGGACTTCAGGATCCTGCAGCAATGTGCTCAAGAACTAGTGCCTCAAGGGAGTACCCCCGGCCGTCCGACGCACACGAGCACCGTGACGTCGCATGGAAGAGGTTAATAAGAATCTCTCATTCCACTCCCAAATTAATGCTGTTGGCAAATCTGCCTTCTTCCACCTAGGTGTGATTCAAGAAGACATGCCTTTCCTTCGCTTATCTCAGAAATATGATATATGTGCACTCAGAAGGGCGCCCTAAACATGCATTCTCATAAGTGCACATTCACAGGTTGCATTATGAGTTTTTTTTTTTTAAATTATGCACTGTTGCATCTAACTTACAGTCATGCGGCATACTGCTTAGTTTCTGAATTGAAACCACTGACATTAAACTATTGTTGGTGCCAGGTGAAAACGTGAGTGTTGCTTGCATTTATCCGACTAGAAGCTAGGAGGGGTGAAAAAACATGAGTGTAGAGTAGACAGTGGCTACTGGTAATGGCAGGGCAGTAATAGACTGAAAACCACTGTTTCTCTGTGTCTTGGGAGTGGAGCGCCAAGATTGAGATGAGAGAACATTACACCAAATGACTGGTAAAAAGGATGAGGCACTCTAAAGGGCGAAACAATCTGAAGCTGCCGACCCATGCAGACTCTTGCCTACAGTGGATGTGTTGTGCTCGTGCGCTAGAAGAGTAGCTACAAACCCTGATGGTTCTTGGCAATGAGCGCGCCTCAGAAAGCTCTCTCTACAAACGCGATAACAAAGCTAAAAATACAGTTCACGTTGAAAGAAATTGCAATCTACTTCTAGCCTCACTGCCCACAGACATATGATGCTGCCTGGAAGTCTGGTCTGCAGTGTGCTGGAGGTGCCTGGAAAATGGACTTCTTCAAAAATCTGCATTGCCCTTTCCAGATGCAGACGCCTATAGTAAATGAGCACAATGCTGTCACACACATTAAAGACAGCCAGTGGCTTAAGTAGGCTGACCCACTGCCCCATGCTGTATGCTGTAGTGGGTGGAAGCAATATGTGACTGAAAGATGAACAGACTAATTGATGTAAAGAGCTGTCTGAAAGCCCCTACATGTAAGTATACTATACATATAATTTTAGTTAACTCAAAAGGTCTTTGCTAACACCAGACCTAAAATGGAGTTGAGTGTGAACCTTTTCATTGTTACGTTCCAGTTCCAGGCAGGTATAACACCTTTCAAGTTACTTAATCCCTCTATTGCACGAGAGTCTATGATGTTGATCTACAGTCAACTTGTAGTCTCCTGGGACACCTCCAAGTGTCAGCCTAGTGACCAACCCACAATATCAGGGCAGTCCCAAGTAAACGAGGGCTGGACCGTAAGTCACAGCAACATAAATTAGCAATACATAAAGAGTTGAATCCAGTTCCTAAGCCAATAGTAGAGATAAAGTACAACACACAGTGTGTATAAAACAGTGTGTATAAAAGCAAAAAATGTAAGGAGTCACCAGGATAACAAGGGATGATTTCTTACAAAGAGTGAATGGGGTTTAAATTCCAGAGAATATTCCCAGTAAAGAGTTCTGTTTGAACCATTGTATAATAAACTCCTTAGGGTAAGCATTTCTTTACCTAATCAATTTATCTTGAGTTTAAAACGGTGTCTAAATCTCCCTGGAATCTTTGGGAACTCTTTAACAGAACTCCTCAAAATGTAGCTCATGTGTCTTGTGGCACATATATTAATGATCACCAGTTCCCTTATTTTTTTCTGGCAGCACTGCATAGGCAGTACAATACAGCCCTTTGTGTTTCTAAGCAAATGCATTTTCTTATTGGCCTGGATAACTATGTGGTTGACCAGGAAGAATATCCAGTGGTTGGACACTCAACCTTTCTAGGAAAATCTACTGCATTTGCATCTTTAATGTAAAAAGTCTTTTTTTTTGTTTTTGACTTGAATAGCGTTTGCAGACTTATTCACTGTAGAGTGTTTTAAAATGGGAAGTTATCAATGGATTTAATAGCTTTGTTGTAATCTTGACACCTGAGTGCTAAATGGGACATAGCACATTATGGAATTTACAAGGAGAATGTGACTTGCTCTGTGCATCTTTGCTGAATCATTGAAAGCCTATTATGGGTTATGCAAGTTTTAAAATATGCTAATTGCGGTAAAGGCGATGTGCAAACCTTGAACTGCTTAAATACTTTGATATTATGGATAACTGTAAATTGTACACATTTGGACATTATATAAACTAACTGGGGCTATGTTGCAGCATTGTAGTATATTTCAAAGCACATTATAATGGGTATATATTTAACTACTTAATTATATGAACCCTTTTTAAAGGAAAAAGTACCAACCCATTTTAAAGAGACGTCCTTGAAATGCCCCACAATATGCAAATATAACCCCCATTCGCAAAATAATTTCAATATAAGGTCATTGCAGATTTCTTGTGCATTAACCATTGTTGCAAGTTTAACATGCTTAAAAAATCAATAATTTAAAACAATATTTTACCCAAAATATTATTGGGGAAACCCCCAAAGCTGCCTCCATAAAGTGATTGTTTAGGTCCTACCAAGTATTTAACAATATTTCCTGGCTAAGTGATTTGACATGCACTCTGGTCAAACATGTTTCCCAGACATAGATTGGGGGAACCTTCATAGGATTTATCCGTGATAGACAAATGGTCTTCAGCTCTCATGACGTTCTAGCCATGGTTTTATAAAACACATTAGTCACTTCTAAAAGTCCCAAAACAAATGAATGTAGAGGGATCTGCACCCCCACCTCCCTCCTGAAATAAACATTAACAATAAAGTGGTCTTAAGAATGTACTATTTGCCCCTAAATGTTCCAGCAAGCCCATGGGAGAGAGTATAAGTCTTCACTATGTTTTCTTTAAATCATATTAAGAACTGGCTTAAAATTCCATCACTTACCAATAGTTTACTGAGAAATCTCATGTGGAGGGACCCTAAAAACACCATGTAAATTTGTCTTTATATTCAGTAAATTTTTGAATGACCCATTATGCTTGAATGTTCACCATTTGCAAGTTTATTTTTCAAAATTCCTTAAGGGAAGCCCTCCACTTCACTCACCTATAAATTGAGCTTTAGATGCACTTCCGAACATTACAGGACTAATGTACTTAGAAATTTAGTTAGCCACTTAACAATACATTTCCAGAACATCCTTTAGGGAGATACTCCTAGCTCCCCATGAATTTGAATTTAAATCCTGGAAATTTTAAAAAGTCATAATGGTCTAATATGCACAAATGCACCATGAGTCATTAACGTTACTAAACAATTTATGTGGGAGATCCACATGCTCCTCACTTGGTTGGTGATCTTATATTATTTTAATCAATGGCACTAACCTTGTGAACTCAAAAATGCACCAGGTGCCACTTCATTTACTAACACGTCCAGTGGTGAGACCTTGCTTTCCCTTTAAAATGGAATGTAAATCTTACAGTGTATTGACCACATGTAGTGGGATAATGTGTTACAAAATGCACCTATTGTCTAGATCATTATATTTGCTGAAAAATGCACCATTTTTTAAATTGGTGCCCCCTATTTACTTGTGGGATGTCTCCCAATCTCCTGATGAATGATGTTCTAGCTCAATCCCTCCTGCTGCCATTGCCATCACACACTTATATGGAACAACTGCAAACCATATCTCAATTCTGTAATAACAGGCTTATTGCCATATATTTGACTGTTAGGTCTTGTAGTTAGCCTAATCCAAAGCTAGATTGCTAAAATGCTCGTTGTGTAATACAACTTACAAACTTAAATTGTACATGCAGAGTTGATTGAATTAATTTTAACTGAACCAGCCTCAACACAACAAACAGGTGCTTCTTCTGTTTTTTGTGTTTCCCCCATCCTGACACTGCTTAACTCATATGCTTCTAAGTATTCCACTTAATCATTGAGTAATTTGATCTAGACTGTTGGGACAGGAAGTCCTCTGCATGTCTCTGGAGACAGTGCTTTCCCTTCCTTATTCTGGGCTCCATGCAAGCCACTTAAAAGTTACTGTATGGTTTCTAGATCCCTATCTCAGTGAGTATGACAATCATATTGTCCACTGAGGGTCTCCCTGTTTACATGGATTGAGACCATAGAGCTTGGCTCTGAGGTCGAGGGGGCATGCCTAGTGCACCCCTATTTCCCAGACAGTGCCTACTGCCCTCTCTAACCAGGCTGTAGTAGACTGACAGTGGTGGCAGCAGTAAATCTATAATCAGGAGGGGTGAGTTACTAGCCACCTTCCTGATCAAGTCTGTGCAGTCTCCCCCCAGCCTGGGGTCTGATTCACTTTGTCTACCTGGGACGTGTGTTTGAGAGCCAGTGGGTGTATTGGGGAAGGATGGTGAGTTGAGCCATTGTGTGTAATGTTAGCTGTTCTGCTGGACCCCCCGTGCCCCACTTCACTAGTTGGCCACTTCAGGCGTGAGGTGCCACGTTCCTATGCTGCTTTGCTTTGCCTGCATCTGACGCGAATGTTCATTTTTACGCTCCGCTTTTAATAATTGATCTGTCCCTTGGTAATTGATTTTAAATAACACTCATGTGTTTTTTAATTTGTTTACTGGGTCTGTTCTGTGCACTTTTGTTTTGGGGCTTCTGTGGGGGCATGACTCGCTTCCTCGGTCCGCCGCGGCTTAGCCGTTTGCTGCGGAGGGAAGTGAGTATTTGCAATCAGTCCTCCCACCTTCTTCCTGTGTCTCATTGGTGGGTTCACGCTCTAGCTGTCTCCGGTCCAGCCTATTTTAGGGCATGCTGGGTCGGACGCGCAGCGGACGCGCACAGCGGACGCGCACAGCTGGCGCGCCGCTGGCGCGCCAAAGGCTAGCCCATCTGCGCCCGTCCGCTCCCGCATTGCACCTTGCGCCAGGAACCCTGGCCGTTTTTCCTCGGAGCTAATTAAGCCTCTTATTTACTCCAAAGAACAGCTCCTTGACTTACAGAGGCAGGGGGACTCGCCTTGTAGGTATATGATCCTGGAAGCTCTTGCTGGCGGGAAGGCATATGAGTGTTCTGTATGTAAAGCACACATTCCGCTGATTGGCGCTAGCGATACCCTCATGGAGAATTACCCTCCCCATTTCTCGCCTTCAAATCATTCCTTTTTGGGTTACCTTATCAACGCAAGATCCCTTATCAAGAACAGGGTAGAATTTACGGATTTTGTGTCCCTTCGTAAGCCAGACTGGATATTTATTAAAGAAACCTGGGCCAGAGACTGCTCAGGGCCAGACCTGGTAGAGGCTATCCCTTCCGGCTATGCCCTATCAAGATTTGATAGGGTAGGGAGAATAGGTGGAGGTCTGGGCATACTGTACAAAGATGTCTACTCTTGCTATACTGAGCCACTTACTACCTCTTCCAACACTTACCAGGCCCTATATTTTTCTTTGAAGGTCCTCCCAACTGAAAGTTTCATTGGGGTTGTGACCTATTGGCAACCAGGACCAAGAGTGCTGTTCAGCCAGGATTTTAGTAACCTAATAGAAGCATATCTGGCAAAATCCAATATTACACTTCTGGGTGATTTTAATTTTCATCTGGAGAAGACCCGATGCAAAGAAACGCAAATCTTTTTTAGAAACTATGAATTGTTGTGGGCTATCTCAATTGGTTATGAGCCCCACCCATAAGGCAGGACACATATTAGATGGCATCTTCTCCAACGATTCCCGGATTAGGGTTGAGGAACCTATTCAACTCTCCTGGTATGACCACTATGCTATTCCCTTCAAGCTTCATATTGCGGTACCCCATGCAGCTCCTACCAATAAGAAGAGGGTGGAGAAGAAGAGAAACCTCAGTCTTATTAATAAGGAGGCCCTTCTTAACACGCTTAATTGCCATCAATGACTTCCTCATTTGGATGCCAATTTGGCTTACACCGAGTTTTCCAACTGGCTTTTAGCAGCTCTGGACCTCCTTGCCCCTCTTAAGGAGCATTATGCGGCCAGAAAAAAGCTCTCTGCCCCCTGGTTCTCGGAAAGACTGAGGAAACTTAGGCAAGTATGCCGACATCAAGAAAGGATATGGCGCCTGGATCTCAATCCAGCCAAAAGAGATTTGCACAAATTAAGAATAAGGGAATATAAAAATGCCATCACAGAGGAAAAAGTTCTATTTTATTCCAAAGTGACAGAATCCTTGAGGTCTTCAAGGGAACTTTTCAATGTAATTAAGTCTCTCTTGGCCTCCTCAGCCATAGCTTACACTGACTTCTATCAGGACCTCTGTGATAGAATGGCGAGTTTCTTCCGGTCAAAGATCACAGAAATATATTCTTCCCTGGAACTCCTCAACGCTGAGGGAATCAAAGTAGGTCCTCCCATGCCCCTCTCCTCCTCGGGCTTTCCTGTAATACCTATGAAGGAAGGTAACTTATTCACCTTCCCTCCTTTACGGCAAGAGGACATGGATAGCTTGCTAAGCGGAATAAAGTCTGGTTCCCCGTTGGAATACTGCCCTTTGAAGATTTTGAAACTAGGAAGGGAGGTTATTGTCCCTCACCTGACCTCAATACTTAATGCGGTTATTACATCCGGGCAGTACCCCATTTCCTGGAAAACGGCGGTGGTTAAACCCCTTTTAAAAAAGCCCTCGCTAGACTCCGCTGAGTTAAAAAATTATCATCCCATCTCTCTACTACTGGTCCCAGCAAAAATTTGGGAGAAACACCTGAACTTTTTTCTCAGTTCCTATTTGGAGGAACATCAGCTTCTCGAGGGCTCGCAGCATGGTTTCAGAAGTGAGCACAGTACTGAGACGGCGTTAACCTCTGTAATAAACAACATTCGATGTCACGTTGACACTGGTCATACGACACTACTGATCCTTCTGGACCTAACGGCGGCCTTCGACATCATCTCTCCTCTGAGATAGGTGGGCAGGCTTAAGGAAATGGGGATCAGGGGCGCTGCCCTGAACTTGCTTACCTCTTTCCTTACGGACCGGTCACAAATAGTTAAGATGGGTCAATTTTACTCAGGTCCCAATCAGTTGTTCTGTGGAGTCCCTCAGGGGTCCTCATTGAGCCCGACCCTTTTTAACATTTATGTTGCCCCTCTAGCAAGGGTCATAAGATCTTTTGGGCTGGAGGTGCTATCTTATGCTGATGACACCCAAATTATGGTGTCTATTACTAACAGCGTAAAAGCATCGGCAACTAATTTTAAAAACTGCATGCAGGCAGTGGCCTCCTGGATGGTAGAGAACTATCTCAGACTTAACGGGGACAAAACGGAGGTTTTGATCTTTGGAAACCAACAGGACATCTGGTCAGAGGCCTGGTGTCCTGATTCGCTTGGCCCCTGCCCGTGCCCCGGGTCCAGCGCAAAAAATCTTGGCATCTTAGTTGACAACTCTCTTTCCTTGGGCCCCCAGATTAGTAGAACGGTGTCCACCTGCTTTGGGACTATTAGTACTCTCAGGAAGATCTCTCAATTTCTTTCCTTTTCTTCCCGAAAGCAGGCAGTTGTTGCCCTCGTGTTGTCCAGATTGGACTATTGTAATGTCTCTACTTGGGTATCAACAAGGGACTCATGCATCGACTACAGCTGGTGCAGAACACTGCTGCCAGACTGGTGATGGGCCTTCCCAAATACCATTCTGTTTCAGCTACTATCAGTAAGCTGCATTGGCTCCCTCTTGGCCGGAGAATCTTGTTTAAATCCCTTTGCCTCGCTCACAAGACTTTCTATAACACTGGGTCGGAAGGCATTAAAAGGCTCTTTCGAAAATATGTTCCTACCAAGCATTTAAGATCTGCCAGTAAAAATCTACTGGTAGTTCCAAGGTTTAAGAGAGTAAGATGGGGGGTAGAGCCTTTTCCATTGCTGCGTCCAAGTTCTGGAATTCCCTTCCCTCCTCAATCTCTGGACTGGAGTCTCACTCTTTCTTCCGTAAGGCTCTGAAGACTTGGCTCTTCACCCATTCATCATTGTGAGCCCACGCATTATCGTCTGTTGGCCCCTTTCCGCAGCGCCTTGACGCCTCTGGGCAAAGTTCGCGCTTTATAAGGCTAATATCCATTCATTCATTCATTCATTCATTCATTCACCCAATTCCTTGGAGAGGACTGATTGGCCGGGGTAAGACACTCAGATGTTATCTGGGTTTAGCTGCACTAACGCTGCTAAGAGGTCCCTCCCCCCTGGTCAGGCCCTCCTGGTCTGGAGTTAATTAAAATTCCTCTCTTGGGGATAACCCGGGCTGGTACAAGGGAAGACAGTACGTCATCCTTAGCATGCTTTGGTCATGCATTGAACACACCATAAATGTGCCTTGTGATTGGAGGGGAACCCAGGATTCAAACGTAGCAGACCCTCTGATTGGATCAGCCTATCAATAAAAGGTGATAAACGTTTGGCCTTAGCGGTCAGATGTTGTTCAAGATTGGTCTTCGATTCTGAAGAGGCCATTCGATAAGACGCTTGCTCACGGAGTCTTTGCACACCCCTGGATGGGGCTTAACTTCAGCCGCGGTCCGTGTAGGTAACAGCGGTGGGGCAGTGAGGTCGCTTAAGGGGGGATTTCGAGGGACGATGCCGAGGGTAAATTAAATAAATAACTAATTTTCCCTCTGCATCGTCCCCCGAAATACCCCCTTACCTAGCCCCACCGCCCCACCGCTGTTACCTGCACGGACCGCAGCTGCTTAACTTGAGGAAGTTTTCTCTATGACTGATGCTGCAAAGAAATGTGCCAGTGTAACGAGGAGCAAGGGCATCAGCAGCATCAGTCAGAGAACCAACTGTTCCTGTGAGGCTTGTGGAGCTGGCACTTTGAACAAGGAAATTGCAGGCAGCTGCTCAAGATAAGGGAAGGAAGCTTGCAGCACATCAGCGGTGGCAGAGGGAGATGGGGAAGCTTGATCCCAGTCCTTGAAGGTGAGATCGCTTTGCCCAGACCCCTCCTCTGCACTGTGGTAGCCTGTGTGGTACTTCCAGTTACAAGCAGTAGCTGGGGAATAGAGTCCGATGGAACAGGCCCCCCTTTCTTTTTGTGATATCTAGTGGTATCAGGATGTATTGGCACTCTGACCAGCCACTACCCTCCTACAGCTAGCCAGTGGCTACTGGACTAGTGGGACGCTAGTAAACTGCGCCAAGACATCAGGCACCTGTGATCAGGTCCCTGATGCTACTAAAGCAGTGTCCTCCCTCAGGACGGGTGGGCACTTCTGTTGCTTTAGGTGGGGGTTAAGGGTTGATCAAGAATATTTGACTTCACATCAAATGCTGAAACTATATCACTTCAATACAAGGATTTGTATCATGGCTCTAGCGAATGAGAGCAACCCTGTGCAACATGGTCTGTAAGATAAAATGCTAATTGTGTGTCTACATGTTAACTGTTTTTTTATAATGCTTAGTGTCTAGGGGCCAGATGTACGGCCATTGTGATGTGCGGGTCGCAAATTGGGACAAATTGCGAGTCGCAATTTGCGAGTCACAAATCACAATGTACAACAGTGTCTCAGCCACTGTTTGCAATTCCCAATGGGGTCGCAAATTGCATTCCTCATGAATATTAATGAGGCACTCGCAATTTGCGACCCCATTGGGAATGGCTGGCCCTCCCAGGTATGGTGGCCTGCTGGGCTCATCAGAACTCCATGTCTGGGACTGCTTTTAAATAAAGCAGTTTTAAAAAAAAAATGCAGCCTGTTTTCCTTAAAGGAAAATGGGATGCATTAAAAAAAAAAACGTTTTTGTTTCATTTTTTAAGGGCAGGTAGTGGTCCCTGGGACCACTGCCTGCCCCTAAAAAATATTTCCCCCTGCATTCACAGAGGGGAAGGGGTCCCCTGGGGACCCCTTCCTGTTTGTGAGTGCTTTACCACACTTTTGAGAAGGGTGGTAAACTGCGACTGTTTTGCAACCGCAATTGCGGTCACAAAACAGTCTTACACAGGGCTCTGACTCGCTATTAGGAAGGGATGCCCTTGGAACGCCCCTTCCTTATAGCGAGTCGCTAATCCTATTTAGCGAGTCGCAAAAAAATTGGTACTCACTAAATAGGGTTAGTACATGGCCCATTTGTATTTTGCATGCGCAAACGGGTGGCAAACCCGTTTGCGCATGCAAAATAGGGTCGTACATCTGGCCCTAGGCGCTGTTATTCTGATTGGGGTCAGAACTCTGGCCCAGAGGGTTGTAGACACATCTGTTTTTCACTGTTTATGCTAATTTTATGTGTTGTACAATTCTCTTGTGTGTATTAAATTACTTTTCTTTTATAAAAAGTAAAGCACTGACTGGACATTGATTTCATCAGCTCAGTAAGGTGTGAACTGTATTCTGAATGTCTAACCCCACTTCACTTCCTTGAGTAAGCCTTGGACTGCTCGGTCTCACTACCCTGAGAGAGTCAAGTGCTGGAGAGGAGTACTTGGTTATCCAGTTTTTGAGTCCACTAGTACGGAGGCCCCAGGACACTAACGGGGAACACTCCAGTTGGTGCAATTGGTGCGCAATAACCCCTAAGTGCCCTGGTGCCCAGGAAGCCGGGTCTAACACAAACTCTATATTTATCTTCTATATTGAAAGATATTGAATGTAATCACAACTTTACTGACTTCTTTTGTTGATGAAAATCCATTGCAATTACTTTTAACTACCTGAAATTGACATATGTTAATTTAAATAAATTAAGTTCTAATTTTTGTTCCCATTGTTTTGCCAAAACCTGCACAGTGATATGATCCATCAATGTTGCTGATCATTTCTTTTGAGGCACAGTAATCTTACAGAAGTTTGGGACCCCGGCATTCTGCTCTAGATAGAACAGTGTATGGTAAACGGCATGGCTGTTTATGTCAATGTTTGCATAAAAACATGAGGACCTGATGAATGAAGCTATTAAGTGGTATTCAACCCTACGATTCGCTAAATTACTGGTTTTGTGCCTGCTGAATGACTATGCAGTATGTACTAAACCCATTTTGTGACTTGGTAAGCGCTTATCAAATCGCAAAATGGGTTTAGAAATGCATAACGAATTGCAATTTGGAAGGGGGGTGTTAAGGGCTTCTCTTCCAGAATGTGATTTTGATTGCTATGTTTTACTGGTTTACGAATGCTATTTTGGTTACAAACCATTGATAGGTTACCAAGGTGGTCACCCATTTGTAAAAGGGAAGAGGTCCACTTGGGACATGTGCCTCTCCATGCCACCATTCCTGTGATTGCATTCAATGAGAGTGAGTCGCAATTCACTAGCTCATGAATAGTAACTAGGTAGGTTGAATTGCAGACAACTCCAAATGGTGATTTTGTGAACCGGCCTAATAGTACATAGGTCGGGTCGCACAATCAGAATTGAACTGCAATAAGTCAGTGCGCAATTTGTGCCCACTTGTTGCAAATCATTTCTTTGTACATCTGGCCCATAGTGGGGTGTTGCTATGTACTTTCCTTTCAGTATCTGTTGGTGTTTTTAAGTTGGTATTTTGCCTCTGAGTACAGACATGGATTGTTACTTTATGCACACTGGAAAAAATGGTTCTCTAACTATGTAACCATTAAAGGTACATGTAATCCATAAAACATAAAAATATGTAATAAAAACATGCATACATAAAAACATCGATTAAAACACAATTGGTCGCCCAGAAATGATCAAACCATTTGTCTTCTCCAATCACGGAGACGAGGGAGAGTGCAAACTCTGCCCCTAAGAACGGACTATTAACAACGCTCCAGGAACTACTTCAGTAAGAAGAAACCCATTCGAAAAGGGGTCTTATTTAAGACCTTGGTGCCAATGGTCTTCCCAGCGCTTGACTCACTTGACTCAATTCTCACCAGTCATCACACGGAGCTCTTCAAAAAGCAATGATATGTAAAAAGTCTGTATTTAATAGTCCACTCTGTTTGCAACTTTAATGTTCCATAGAAAATGTACTATATTCCAAGAATGAGGGAATGAGAAGTGATACATGGTTCGCCCACCTTCTCAAACATCTAACCATACAAAACAACAGGAGGGAACCCCTACTGTGCTTAGCCTATCTCTCCATACTAGCCCAAGGGGGTCACCCTATAGTATTAAAGGGACTTTCGCCCACTGGAATTCCAAGTGGCATGCTTCATCATAGAGTTCTCGTCCAGATACCTAGTATATCTGGACGGGGTTAGCCTTGGTAGCCAAGGGAGCTCTTTGGTTATTGGGTGGGATCCTAGATTTAAAATAGTCTAGGCTGTCCTGACAGTTAATTGTATTTTCGAAGGGTACCCTGACAGAGTTAAAAACACATGGGGATGCAATAAGGAAATTAGTATCCTCTGTATCAACATGTTTCAGCCATCACACCAGTGCCTGAACGGGCTAGTTAGCTTTCGTCAGGACCGCACAAGGATCCTGTTATTATCCTAATTGTCGGCACTCAGTTGTGAAATTACCATTCACCATACTCATAAATGCCATACATCCTGACCCATTTGGTCCTTATGTTCACATTTCTTTAGTAGTGTCCTATTTAGAGCTCCATGAGGGTAAGGAAGCAGGTGGATATTGTAGTTAAACTTTCATCAAAGGTCTCTTCCCGGCCATGAACCTATTTGGTTCCTCCTTCCTGAATGAATAATAAAGATCTTATAGCATAAATAGTAATGCTTCCTACATTAATAACTATAATAAATATATGAATATATCACACATCAAGAATAATCTTCTCCAGACCAATTTCCCTCATAATCTTGGCCAAAAGCAATACAATGAAATAGTTTATTACTGACATTTTCAAGAGGTGGATTTGATGTAATTAAAATGTATTTTTCTAATTCTAAATTAGGATTCTAAAGCCTTCGAGCTGTCACTTGTTTCAGTCACTGCTGGAGCTTAGCATACTTAAAAATAGAGGTCAGACGCTGACATTCCAAAATGTGTATAGATTTAAAATTACATACGACAGTTGCGTCCACGAGCTCTATAATCACTGACTCTAGTTTTAATAGCCTACTTGATAGCATTTCAGAAAACAGATCATCCTGCATCCCATATTCATCCTTTAAGCTTTTTCAGGCTTTTCCGGAGATTTTTGAAGCCTGGTAATTGTGGCATTCCCATAAATAACAGATTATGCCTAGGTATTTCTTGGTAACACAAGTTAAATGTCACAACCTTAGGTTTGGGAAGAGGTAAGTTTGATATGTTCATGTGGAGCGTAACATTTTTTGATTTATGATGCATGCAAGCTGTAACTTGAAGTTATGTAAAGCAGGTCTAATCCTTTTCTTTCAATTGTTTTTCTAGTTGCTACAGATTACCATGCACAGTTCGAACGAAACGCTGCGATGCTGGTTTTTACTTCAGTGACGAGGTTTGCCGCTGTGTGCCCACATATTGGAAAAGACCTCATGTTAACTAGTAAAGAAAGGAAATAAGCATTTGACATTTTGGTGTACATTTTTGTACAAAAAAGGAGAAGACATTGCGTGGCTAACTTGGATATTCCAGTACACCAGAGGACTCTAATGAATCACAAAGACTTGAGCACATTGTGCATTCTTGAGCAAGTAAAATCAGCTGGGCCTCGTTTTCCTCAAAGAACTGAAAATGGATTTTTCCATCAATGACCAAACAGTCTATGTTTTCCTCAAGATTTTTTTTAAAGATAATGACTATATAATTTATTTCCACCAAAATATTGTGCCGCATTCCTGTTTATAGCAGTAACAATTTGTAAAGCTCACTGTGATCAATATTTTTATATCATGCAAAATATGTTTAAATAAAAAGAAAATTGTATTGTATTCTATGCTAGTAAGAATTTCCAGTCCAATGCAGTATTATATTGTTGTGGCCTTGTTGGGAACACACTTAGGTATGCATGATTGGGTCTACAGCACAAATACCCTAACTCCAGATATTGAATCTGAACATTTGGATATACAAGAATATAAGGCAGAACTATTTCCATCTTAAAGCAAAAATAGACATATTTAGATTCCCGGAAAGAATGAAATACAGGCAACAAAAGAAACCTAAAATGCACAATTCATGTAGTACAACACTTCAGCAAAGAAAATAGTGTTCCAATTAAAGTACTTACATTGGGTTCTAAGCACTAAAAATATCCAATTACCCAAGAGCATTCAGCCCGAAACACAAATGTGATCCTACATTAATTACAGAATGATTGCACACCAATAACCATATTCATTGCTTCTTTCTCATAAGATTCGCCCAAATGTTTGAGCACTGTACATGGTTCAATCAAATGTGTTCAAAATGTGTTGTGCAATGTTTCTCCATATCAAGATAGGATATTCAATGTTGTACATTACTACTTCTAGAACAAGGGGAAATATCCAGAGGTGAAGAGGACTATGCATAAATAAATGGAGCAATGTTGGGCAAAACATAGTGAATAAATTACCCAGAATTCTATGCCATGCTCACAACCTCAGATGAATCTTATATGTAATAAAGAATGAACATTTTTAATAGTGTGCAAGCATTCCTGAACTAACATTTCAATTGGTATGTATTATTGTTGCTAATATTGGAGTATTTTACAATATCAACTCATTGACTGTGTACATCACAAAGATTGACTCTTCTGTTAACTACTTTTATTTTAGTCACTCTAAATTGTATTAGTTTTTTCTCAAGGACATATATGTACTTGGGTCCCGATTCACAAAGCTATTTGTGCCCCTAAATGAGCAAATGTCTGTGTTTAAAAGGGCAAATACAAATTCCTGATTTATAGATCAAGGAATAGGGAAGTTTTGCTCTCGTAAATGTTTTTTGATCTCATGGAAATTCGATCAGTGTGGTGGAATATCATTTGGGTGGGTTCTTCCTGTTGCACTAGTACATTTTGGTGACCATACATTAACCTGCAGGTTTGTAGGTGATCACACATTTTTGTGTTCTAGGATTTCACTTGCACATGTGTAATCCTAGAAATCTGTAACTGAAGTTCTTTATAAATTTCATCGAACTAGTAAATGAACGCAAATTATAGGTATAAGTCTACATGTGTATATTTTTGGGAAATTTGCGAATCAGATTCCTCTATTCTGACTGTTCAAGAAACAAAGATATCCATCTGCCTTATTCCCCAAAATGCTATTTTTTTCATGTTTTTTTTACATCAGAATGAAATTCTAATGGCTATGTTTACATTGCTGTGTTCAGAGGGTGATCAACTAGTTGCCACAATCTTGCTTTACTTTCAGGTGATTTGAATATTGCCTTTATGCAAGGTACTCTTGCTTTCCTCACACTCAACAGATTTTCTCAAATGCACATGATCATGAGTGGTAGTGCAAATCATCTCACAATGGTCTAGATTTGAGGATGGTGCCAAGCATCATAAAATAACATCTGATATCAATGGTTGTTTGATTCCAAACAGTTTTTGATCAGCCGAGGAAAAAAAGCAAATTGACAGCTAATTGCTAAATTATCAATAAAATAGTCGAGTAGTAAGGTAAACAGCTCTTCAAACAATGAATAACAACTTGAACCACAACATTTTTGCAGTGTAGGGCCTGAGAAACTTGAGGAATGTTTTTGTGTTCACCAGTGTGAATGGAAAATGAGCAGCTATGTTGTTCTCGCTCTTGGACATTTTAAACGGGCTGACAATTAGACAATCCTACAATCTTTCATTGAGGAAAAATCAAAAACAGAAAAGTACTTGCCAAAAGGTGGAGAAAGGGAATGCAGGAGTGGCCTACAGAGCTACACAAGGTAAATATTCATAGCTCATCAACAATCATAGAGCACAGATGTCAAGCAGAGCACACCAGAAATGGCAGAGCACACCAGAAAGGAACAGTGCAGAGGTCACATAAGGAGTGTAATCACACCATTAAAAACCCACTTGTTTTGGCTGAATGAAATTCAAACCCGGATGCATTTAGTGATCTACAATCAAAAAACGCAAATGAAATGTCCCCGATGCTGTATTCAAACACCAAATGTGATATCCTTTATGATAACAGTGAACATAGAATTTAGAAAAATGAATTAGCACAACTAAAGGGTGAATGCAAAAAATGAATAGGAGAGTAGCTAAAGGAGAACTCCTGAGTACACAAGAAGTTAAGGAATGAGAAGTGAAGCAAACATTCATACTAATACTGTCTGACATCCTCCTTAACTAAAACCAATAATATCCAATTTAACAGTGTTTATCCAAGCCCTGTCATGACAATGAGTTTTAGAAATATGGGATTGCCAAAGTAGTGAGCATACTGTAAGGCTGGAAAGGTTAGTTCTTAATTGGGTAGAAGCAACCAGGTTCACATAATACCTCGGATGCATTTTTTAAAAGTGGTGCTTCTGAATTATTTTTAATGGAAATCAAAAAACATGCATTATTAGAGAAATATTTATGATTGTTCACATGGTTCAGAGGATTCGCTAGCTCTTCTTAATTGTGTGCTGGGCAATGGCCCAATTTATATTATGTTAAAAGACATTAGTTCTGTGCTATACTAAAGGAGTTCTGATATGCTGCTGACCCAGGGATTGTGGAAATGCTCAAAACAAGATAATTGACCTGTTGTCTACTTTATGGACAAGGTCCCTCTATAATTCATAGGGGCATATTCACAAGGACTTATCGCCGAGTTATCGCCACCTTAACGCACCAAAAGCGGAGATAGATTTAACGCCCCATTCACAAGCGGGTGCAAACTGCAGACATCTCCAGTATTCCCGTGATAACTGCCGCAAATTTTACCCCCACGGGTCACATCACCAACTAACCCTTATGAGATGCAGAGTAGGCGTTCCCGTGCAAAAACACACGAAAACACCACTACACGACTTTCACAACGAACTGCCAGATCTGCGATGCGAACCAAAAACAGGCGATAAGCCGCGGTAGCAGCAGGGATTTAACACCTGCCTTCTGCTGGTGTTAAGCAGGATGACTACCTGCAGCACGAAAGGGAGCCCAGCCCAGAGCCACATCGGAAGACCCACAGATGCCATGGAGCCAATGATCATGCAGCTCCATGGCATGGCCACAACACCCACTGCCACCACTCCCAGCCCCCCCCGGACCTCCCCCACCCGGACAAACACATACTGTGCACGACACAAGAGCCACAAAAAGCGCATGATGTCGCACAATGACAAAAAGAAACACACATGTGTGGTCAGAAGAACGAGAAACAGTCACACATCATTGAAGTAACAACCAAAAACTTTATTGAAATTCAACACAAAACACCAATGCGGAAGACTCCTGTCGGGTCCGTCCGGGACAATCTTGATGTCACAGCCTGGAAAATAAAGCACAAAATCAGAACGTGTGTCATGCGCACATCAAAGGAGCGAGACACAGAGAAACAGAGAATGAAAGAAAGGCTGAGAGAGAAAGAGAGAGAAGGAAAGGAAAGGAAGGGAGAGAGAAGGAAAGGAAGGGAGAGAGAGAGTGAGAGAGAAGGAAAGGAAGGGAGAGAGAGAGAGAGTGAGAGAGAAGGAAAGGAAGGGAGAGAGAGGGAGGGACACAGCCACCCCCGCGCACCCAGGCCCCACTGCTCACCTGCTGCCACCGGTGTGTCTCCAACCACGTGCCGGTATACACTGCAAGCCACCAGGTCTGCAATCTGTAATCGAGGCCAGAGTCAATCATGGCAGAGTCCATCTCACTGCACACGGCAACAATGCCTGTCCGTCCCTGCGCACACATGCAGCCGCACCCTACCCCCTCCTGCCGGCCAGTGCTGGTTGTCCGCACTTGCGCACCCAGGCCCCACTGCTCACCTGCCACCAACGGTGTGTCCACCAGTGGGCACACCACGTGCCCGTGCAAGCTCCAGGCCCCGGTCCCGCCACCATGGCATGCTCCACATCATGCGGACCCGCACCGCGGCCCAGCAGGTCCCACACATGACGCTGAGTCCTGAGGCATCAATGGCAGAGACCACATCAGTGCCCACGTCATCATCGCAGGCTGTACACCCGCTCAGCAATTTCAGTGCCACTAACCCTGTGCAACCCGAGTCAGCGCCACGTGGTGGTAGGCCCGTGATGGCCGCAAGGCTTCGGGTGCCACTAACCCTGTGCAACCCCAGTCAGCGCCACGTGGTGGTAGGCCCGTGATGGCCACAAGGCTTCGGGTGCCACTAACCCTGTGCAACCCCAGTCAGCGCCACGTGGTGGTAGGCCCGTGACGGCCGCAAGGCTTCGGGTGCCACTAACCCTGTGCAACCCCAGTCAGCGCCACGTGGTGGTAGGCCCATGACGGCCGCAAGGCTTCGGGTGCCACTAACCCTGTGCAACCCCAGTCAGCGCCACGTGGTGGTAGGCCCGTGACGGCCGCAAGGCTTTGGGTGCCACTAACCCTGTGCAACCCCAGTCAGCGCCACGTGGTGGTAGGCCTGTGACGGCTGCAAGGCTTCGGGTGCCACTAACCCTGTGCGCAACAACTCATGGGCCCTTTATGATTGAGAATCGTGGAACGTCCGTCATCCAGTCACCACCGGCAGTGGGGAATGTGACGTTGTCGGCCCCTTATATTGGCGGGGTCACATGGCCTGTGACGCCTGTGCTGGATGGGTGTGGTGTGTGTGCAAACCTGCCATCAGGGAGTGGCCGTGACATGCTGACAACTAGACCAGTGACCTGCAGACCACTAGCGTGTACACCTGCGACATGTAGCTATGGGCCCCCCCTCAGAGCATAAGCGGAGTGGTCTGGCCTGGCGTACGCCGGACCAGCGCAGGGCTTGCAACAATGACTCGGGGGCTCTGGGCGTGGTTCAGTCCATGTCCGGACAAGGAAGTGACTAATGCGTGTGTCCCTGTTGTAGTGTCTACGGCACCCGGAACGCAATCGGCAATGCATCACACTGTGACTGGAATCCCACTAGATGAGCATCATTGACGTTAGGTGAAATCACTGTCCCTACATTCATCCACACATTCATACATGAATGATGAAAGACATGACACAGCAGTGCGTTTCTGAATGTTTAATGCACATCCAGTGGAATTTTGCAGCTGGAGCAGTACAGGGCCATGCCAACCCCACTTCACAATATGGGCCCGTGGAGGGCCAGCCAGAGTCCATCCGGGTATGACAAGTTCTGCGGAAGAGGAAGGGTACAGTCCGCAGTCTGCTCGCCGTGTCATTGGTCACCCAACAGGATATGGCAGTCCATGTCGCGGTCCAAGGTGAGTGCAGCAGAGTGTATCGGAGGTCAGTGGAAGGTCATGGAGCTATGTGCGGCACCAAGCAGCAACAGGCCAGGTGGTGGAAATGAATGCTAGTGCCTCCTTCTGAACTCAATCCCATCCACGTCCTCGGATGTGTGCTCTGCCCCACCTGTGGGTGTTGCAGTTCCGGCTGCGGCACTGTGTGCCACTGACACATCAGGGGCCGGAGGTGCATTGTCGGCCGTACTGTGTGGCAGTGACACATCAGGTGCCGGAGTGGAGACGCCTGCCGCACTGGGAGGCACTGACACACCAGGGGGCGGAGATGTGGATGGTGTGGGAACAGCAGCATTCATCTGCGCCACGCCTTGTGGCAGGAATGCCATGATGAGGATCTGCAGGGCATGGTAGATCCCAGCTACATTTTGCTGATGTGCAGCAGTTGCTGCCATCCTTTCCGCCTCCATCCGCACCATGTCCTCCATGAGCCTCCGCATGTGTGCCAGCTCACGGCTGGGATCGCTGGAGCCACTCTGAGCGGACAGGTGTTCTTGTCTCCGACTCATGACTCCAGCGATGTCAGCCAGGGCTAGTTGGAGACCATGGAGCGGCCTGTAGGTGTCCGTTATGGACTGGAGGTGGTCCCTGATAGACACCCATGGATGGCGTCAAGTTTAGTAGCCATGAGGTCGAACCCCACCCGCACCTGCTCAGCCGTCTCCCTCTGGCCCTCCAGCACACGGCGTTGGAAGGCCATGTGTTGTTCGTTCGGGACAGCCGGGATTGTAGGTGCCTCCTGCTGGGTGGTTTGTGGAGTGGGTGGGGTCTCCTCGATGCAGCTGGGCTGCCCTGATCCTGGAGGTGAGTTGCGGATGATGTCAATAATGTCTTGGAGGGCTTGGGTGTCGATGCTGGGGGTGTCCTCCTCGTCATCAGTGAAGAGTGGCTGGGACTGCTCTGCAGGAGGTGTTGACGGTGCCTCTGCAATGTGAAGGGGAGATGCTGTATTACAATGTGTCCACATGTATGTAGCCGCATGGTACATGTTCACATTTAGACAGCATGGCATTGTACATTGTGACAGTCTGTAGATCAGGGCCATGATCCAGAGCCATTGTGGGTATGCACTGTGCTCTGCTTGATTGTGCATGTGTGCCAATGTGGCCATCTCCCCCCGTCCCCCCAGTACCTGGTGGTTACTCACCCTGTTGCTGTTGTGTTGTGTCATGTCGAGCAGTGTCCGGTCCCCCGACTCCTGCCACAGTCTCCACACTGATGACTGTCGACACCAGCTCCTCCATGTCATCCAACTCCAGCTGTGGCGCTGGGCTCCCACCTCCAGTCTGCATTGCTACCTTCTGGTTCACCTTGTCCACGATGGGCCACCATATTCCATTTTTGGTGCCCAATGACACGTTGGAGGTGACGAACAGTTCTTGATGGTGTTCCATCACCTCCGTGACCAGGATCCTGTTTTCCTGCGGACTGAACTTCGTCTTCCTCTTCTTCTTGTCCTTGCCCTTCCCTGTCCCCGAGGTCCCAGGCTGGGCGACAGGGCTGCTGGTGGGGTTCCGCTCGTCCTCTGCGCCTGCTCCAGATGCCTCCATGGTGCTTCGTGTTGGTTATTTTGTGTTTGTGTGTTTTTTCTACTTTTGTAGTGATTTTCCCGGCTGCCGTGTGTGTATTGCAGGCCTGGCGCTGCTTATCGCTGATTTCCTCATCGCGGTTTGGCCCATCGCATGTTTTTTTGCGTTGGGGTTTGGGTTTTTATCACCGTCGCGGTTGTTGTATCGCGGACATTGTCCGCGTTTTCGAGAGACTATTGCATGGTACCGCCATGCAATTCCACGTTAACACAGGGTTATTGAATTCCACGTTAACACAGGGTTATTTTCCCGCGATAGACTGTGATGTGTAAAGTTGCGTTAACATTTTTTGGAGATGTTTAGCACACGTTCTTGTGAATATACCCCCATAAACGATCATTCAGTCTCTCAAATTCAGTGACAGGAAAAAAGCAATAATGACCCCCATGCACTTGGAGAAAATGTCCAGGGTGTGGGGGCCATTAGGTTTAAAACAAGAAAAAACCTTTTACATGTTTGATGACCAGCTGTCATTGCTGACGTAACTGTCCATCAATCTTTTTCCATACTGGCATGAAACACCATGATGGCGGTTCCTGTTAATGTGGAAAGTTGTCC
Organism: Calotriton arnoldi; assembly: GCA_963921515.1. Classification (NCBI taxonomy): domain Eukaryota; kingdom Metazoa; phylum Chordata; class Amphibia; order Caudata; family Salamandridae; genus Calotriton; species Calotriton arnoldi. Next base: position 352,937 of record CAWUFW010010308.1, read on the forward strand.
GCAGGGCCAGTGGACAGCTTTAAATATGGCAGGAGGAGAAGCCTAGTGCTAATGTTTAACAAACAACAGAACACTAGAATATTTAAAATATCTTAATTAAAATTGTAAAATTTAAATAAACAGGAGTAGAATACATGTAAAACTTTAGAAAAATCACATTTATTATTCCCAGTCCTAAATACTAGAAACAAATAAAATTACATAATATTCAACTAACTAAAAATAAAAAAATAATAATAATATTTTAAAATATTACCACTTAAACCATATCAAGCACCATACCTTAAATAATTAAAAAAATATATGCATTCATTAATAATAATAAAAGTTAGAATTTAAATCGACAGCAAAAGAATTAATAATATAAAAACTATATATCTATAAAAATATTTCTAAATATAAAACTATAAATAACTATGCATAACATAAAAATAAGAAGTAAAAGAACAATCCTACTTCCTTAAAAATATAAATACATGAAAAACTGTAACTAAATCAACAAAATATGTTTCATATTTCAACAGAATAGCACAGTAATGTGAATTGGGTACACATTATTGACTTTTAATATCCATCCTGGTGATAGGATGAAACATATTTCACAGCTATAATGAGCTCTCAATAATCAGTTTAGTTTTAGATTGTGAACTGACCTGGAGCACAAAGAAAGCAAGCAGAAACTGATAGTAATATGCATAAATTCACTTCTGGCTTACTAACTTTATTATTACATTTTTAGGAAATATTTTCCTTTCATAGATAACTTGAATAGGTGTTTTTTTTCTCTCACACATATCTATATGTTTCTAAATTGCATTTTGATGGAAGGTATGTATTGACTTGCACTTTTTAAATACACAGTCGGGCGCACAACAGTCTGTTATTCATTGCTTCATGATAAATTCACTATTTGCTAATGTTTATTTACCCTCTGCTCTCTTTCTCTGTATTGCTGAACAAAGAAAGATTCCTGACCTCTGGCAGCTACTTAATCAGGAAACTATTTGGCTTTGGGCACATACACAGTCAACTATTCACTGGAAACTGAATATCTCTATTTCAGATGACTATTAGCCAGAGCCAAAGGCAAAGTTGGGCCAATCCATATCTGGGAGAGACAGGTGCTCTGCTGGTCATGTAGTAGCATTTTGCACTACAGAAATTAGCTGGAAAATAAATAGTGCTTCTTTGTGGTTGTACAACATTATCACCTTTCTGGTCTGCTTGACATGTTTACAGTGGTATATAACCCTGAGTCCACCTGATCGGCCTTCCTAGTTTCAATCTTTTCAACAAAAGGGCCAGTAAATTTCAGGCCCTTCCTCTTTAAACCATTTTCCAACATTTCATTAAGACTATGTTATGTTCAGAATCTAACCACCCATTGTACACTGTATCCAAGTTTCAGTCACAAGTCCATCACAATGAGCAATTCAGCCTAACTGAATTTCTTTCATGTCTTCATTACTTCTCAGTCAAGGAGATCCCATAAACATTGGATGTCAACTCTGCTAAACATTTTTAACTTTTTTTCTTTCATATTTGTACTAGTCAGTAAAAGTGCTATTTTCCAGCCATCTGTAACAACACAAAACTGTCCCATGAAAGACAAAAATATATACCAAAATATTAAATATACATCATAGCTCTCAGCTTCACAGTAGTACCTAACTATTGTTGCTCTATATACTGTTCAAAATTACTGCATTGTGTAACCCTCAGTTCTACCTATCCCATTCCCTCTCTACCTTCTACACATGTTCGTTCAGTTTTAGCATGCATGCAAGCTACACTGCCAGTGCTGTCTAAATGTTTGATGTTGCAAGCTTCTTATCTTCCCAAATGTAGCTACTTTATGACAGTCACTTGAAGTCATGTTAAAGACACTTGTGCCCTCCGTTAGAAGCCCTCTTGTTAGTTCTGTTTTTTAATCCACCCCATTATTTACTGTTAATCACAATCACTTTAAAATCCCTCCTAAACGTTTTATCATCTTTGCAGGACATGTCAGACCGTAAGTCTAACATTTTAAGAAACATATAGCCTGTGCCTGAAGTTGCAGTACGTTTCTGATGTATACGTATAAACTGCCAATTTCTCTCCTTTACAATATTCCCCAGGCGCCAAACTGGATTCAGTGACTTTTCATAATAATGCTCAGGGCTCTGCTAGATGCGTTGATGGCTCCGTGCAGCTCTGAGTAGGCTTTGTTCCACCCCAGAAAAGATGGAGCAGAGTAAGAAATAAGCGCCACTGCTGCGTGGTAATGTTAGTTCCTTCTTTCCACGTGCTTGAACACAGATTAGGAACTCCACTCCCACTATCTATGGTTTTCAAACGCCCACAAAAACAAATCCAGGGGCATATTATGTACAAGGAAGTGGCGGAGTGAGGCTTTAGCCGTCATGGCTTTACGCCTCACTCCGCCACTTCTGAAACGCAAGGCTGCATCATATTTACAAGGATATGGTGCAGCCTTGCGTTTCCCCCTGCGCTGGCGCTACATTTAGCAGTGTAGCGCCAAGGTGCAAGGGTGTCTGCGTGCAGGGGAGGATTGTTTATGTGTAGGAAGGTGTCTCTTCTTGCACATAAACAATCCTAAAATGCCATTTTGTCGCTTTTATGTGTGCTGCTTCATGCAGCACACATGAAAGTCACAAAATGGCATTTTTGTACAGATTGTTTATGTACAGGAAGGGGGACCTGCCTGTACATGAACAATCCATGGCAGTTTGCTTTTTCCATGTGTGCTGCACAAGGCAGCACACAAGGACACAGGCTCCTATTGAAGTCAATGGGAGTCCGACCTAACGGTGTTTGGAAACTTCGTAATAGGTCGGTCGGACTCCCCGAAATCGATTCAGTCAGAAAGCATCCTGAGACCGAGTCGGTTGGAATGCTTTCCAACCGACATCATAATTAGGCCCTATGTGAAAAACATGATAAATATCCTGACCTGACAGTGGCTGGCATATACGTCATGTTTGTGATAAAGTATCCCATCTGTTGAACTCAAAATCAGACCCTGTTTTCTCACAACCTACTATACCATATATGTCCCTTAGTCATGCATCAAGGGCTGTTTTCAAAGCAGATTTGCATTTTACCCTTTGTAAAAAGCATTGTACACTGAAGATTATGTACTACATGTTTATCAAGCTAAGTCTTTCCTTCATTATTAATGTATTGTTAATCCCATTATCATTGTTGGAACATCTGCCAGAGGTGAACTCCAACATACCACTCAAAATCTTCTACCAACTACTCCAATTCCTGCAGAAACCATCAGTGGTCCTACATCTCCTGCTATTCTTCATCATGAGGAGGAAGAGCCTGACCCATCTGGTTTGTTTGATCAGGTTGCAAGGGCTGCGTAATCCAGGGCCCTCCTCAACAATCTGTTGCTTCATCTGCTCTCTGTGGCTCTACAACTACCACCCATTCTGTAATGTGCACCCTAGTCCTGGTACCTGTATTTACCACACCAACTACATCTGCTTTTCAGCCAGCACCCACTGTAACAGTGCTCACAGTATTAAGGTCACACAGTAGTAAGGTCAGCTGGGTGAGGCCACAGATGTCCTTAGTTTTTGCACAAGTAAGGGCCGGAACATAACATTGGTTCAGCCTCCAGACATGAAGATCAGATCGGGCAGATAATAGTTCCCTCAAAAATTAGGTAATTATGCTGAGGGAGCACAATTACCTCATGGAATGTCAGATATCGATCTTGTGCTCCCTTTTGTGGGTGGTGCAGGATAGTTTTAGGGACATTTGTAGGGCTATTCGGGAGTCATCTACACTTGTCTGTGGAAATTCTTCAACATCCAACCAGGCTCATCCACAGAAAGGGAGGCCCAGCAAAGCTTGGACACACCTGCTATCACCTCTGAGCCTGCAAAACAGGAGACATCAGTCCACCTCAAAAGGGGTCATTCGTCTGGGCCAGTAGGAGAGGATTCCAAAAAGACTAGCACCAAGAGGTGCAAGCACTATTTCCTTCTGTGAGGCACCAGCATTCACTTTTGAACATTTTCTTGAACACATTTGGCTTTGCTAAAAATGTTGTTATTTCTGGACATGGACTTGAAGGAACTGTGAAATAAACCTAATAGTCTAATTCCAACCAACTAAATTCTGTCTCTGGAAATGTTTTTTTATGGCAAAAAGTTAATTTGATCCTTGAAAACATACATTTTTTGTGAAACTGTGATGATTGTAAAATTAATTCAATTTCATAAAAATGTATTTTCAGTTTTGTGGTTTCTATTGTGTTGACACGGCATATATTTGTGACAGCACAATAACTATAACTCATTTCCTAAGGTAACTATAACTTGTGCCCCCACCATGCACAGTTTACTCATTAATAATTTTACAGCAAGTGCTACAGTGATATTATCAATGATATCATAGTAGATGTCAGGAGTGATGTAATATGTGGGGTAATTAGCAGTCATGGTGAGGGCGTGAGTTATAGTTTCCTTAGGGCACGAGTTATAGTTACTTGAGACAAGTCTAACTATAACTGCTGAATTTCTATGGTTTTGTGTGTGTGAAATCTGAACTTAACTGCAATGTCCCTGTAACCTTTGGTTTTTTAGTGAATTTCTAAGGTTTTTTAAATGTTATTTCCTAACGATAACTTTCCTGTAATCTTTATTTTTTTTCAGTGAATTTCTACGTTTAAAAAAATGCTATTTACTAACTATAACGCCGCGTAACCGTTGCAATTATTTGTAATTTAATTACCATATTTTAATCCAACTGCTACCGCATATGGCCAAAGGCCATTCAACTCAGGCCCTGCAGCCAACCCCCGGCATGCAGCCAACATCATGCCCTGGGCTATAGCCAGGCCACACGGCCAGCCCCCCACATGCAGCCAGCACAACATGCTGCACGACCTTCAGCTGTGTTCAGCAGGAAGTTGGCCACAGGGCCTGGCCTTTGGCCTGGCCCTGTGGCCAACCCTTCAAAGGCAGCCAACCCAGAAAAGGGGCCCACAGCCCCCCTCTCTGTGCTGATTTCGACCCCAGGTGCCCCGTCCCTGGGGCACTGCACATTTTGTGGGGGAGAGAGCCACGTGTCCCTCCCCGGCCCATTTTTGGCACTGGGGACCCCTTGCCCCGAACCCACCACAAAAAGTGTGGGGAAGGGGGCACTCAGCCCCCCTCCCTGGGCCAATTTCGGCCCCTGGGACCCCATCTCTGGTGCCCAGCCACAATGTAAATGGGGAGAGGGGCACGCAGCCAATAAAGGGTGGGTTCCCTGGTGCCCACCCAGGGCACCAACCATTTCCTTGTTGGGGTCTGCAGGGAGAGCCCCAAGGCCCCCACAGCCCCAGCCGGTTCCCTGCATCCAGCAGGAGCTGGCACTGCTCCTGTCCACAGCGAACAGCTAAAAATGCTGATACCTGCGGGTGGGAGCACTATTTAGATCTGTTTCCTGCATCATTGTAGGAAGGGAAAGAAATCTAAAGTCTGCTCTAATCCAGCAGGAGCATTTTTAAGGTTCCCGTCAACTGGAAGAGAACTTAGGGCCTAATTACAAGTTTGGTGGTCCAAAGGACTGCCAAACTCGTGGTGGAGGAGTGGTGGTGGTCGGATCCAGCGCCCCGACCACCGCATTATGAGTACAGCGGTCGGACTGGAAAGGACTGCCGCAGCCGCCAGGGAACAGTGATCCCTGGTGCTGGCGCTGCAGTCTTTAGTACGCATTATGCCGCATTATGCTTGGCAGTGCTGCTGCATCACAGTCAATCATATTATAAGTTTCCTCACTGAGACCCTAACCACTGCGGTGAGACAGCATAGGAAAGGGTGGTGGTGAGGAAACTAGGGCCCCCTGGTGCCTCAGGTCATGGGGATGCAGGCAGGGGAGGCACATGGTGTGCCCCCCCTGTCTGTATGCATGCCCAGTTCCTGCACGGCATGGACTTAACAGTTAATGCCATGCAGGAACTTGCTTTGGTGTTCCCATTGCGGTGCTGTTTTCAAAGGCACCATCAAGGGAATGCCAAAGGACTGCCCTGCAGACAATGAAAAAATTAGTAATCTGGCAGGCAGTCTGCACTTGACTTTGGCTGTTTGGGAGCGGGGCGATGGTGTGCCACATCGCTCCTTTGCCACCAAACTCGTAATCAGGCCCTTAGTGTTTGCTCTCGCTTGGCAGGAGCTCTGAAATTGCTCCTGCCAAGAGAGAGCAAATACAGGATACCCTGCCCATGCCAGTCCAGGCAGAGAAACCGCTATGTCCTGGGGTGGGCACCCCTGGACTAGAAGGAGCTATGGGGTCCCCAAGGCCATTAATGGCTCCAGGAGTGGGGCTGATCACAGTCCAGGGAGGGGGCTGCATAGTGCCACCTCCCCCTTTGCTTTTGCAGCTGGGCCCCAGGGGATAGGGTCCCTGAGGCCAAAATTGGACCAGGAGTGGAGCCTTGTGCCTCCTCCCACTTTATATTAAAGCTGAGTCTGGAGGGTGGGGTCCCCGGGGCCCATATCGGCATGGGAGGGGTGCGACGTGCTCCCCTCCCACTTAGGGGTCGATTCCGATTCGGGCCGGAAATTTCTCCGACCGAGCCGGATCCGGAGAGATTTCCGACCGAATCGGACCCGTGCAGTCCGACCGAACGAGTACGATGCGTCCGTATGTTATCGGACTCGAGTCGGTCGGACTCCCATTGATGTCAATGGGAGCCGGTCGTACAACGCGTACGCGGGCTCCCATTGACTCAATGGGTGCGAGTCGGACAAGGGCGCCCCCTACAGCGGGTACGCGGCGAAGCGATTCGCGCCGTACACGCACAGGTAGGGGGGACCCATGGGTTCCCCCTGTGTGCGACTCGCGCGGCTACGCGTACTGGGGGGTCCGACACGGACCCCCAAAGTACGGCTCCGACTGCTCTTTTGAGCCGGAGTGCGCGGCTCGGTCGGACTGCTCGCGGCGCGCATCGTACTTACCCGGCCGGGAAACGTCTCCATTGCGCGGTGCGAGTCGAGTCCGAGCGAGTCGGTCGGAGCGGTTCGAGCCGGGAGCGAGTCGGTCGGAGCTGTCGGGACGCCCGGACGAGTCGGTCGGCGATTTCGCATCGTACTCGCTCGGCCGGACCCGCGTACGGTTCGGTCGGGAAACAGGGCTCCGAATCGGATCCGGTAAAGCCGAATCCGATTCGGAGCCCTACCGGCCGAGATCGGAATCGGCCCCTTAATGTGTAAGACCGGGCTGTGGAAGATGTGGTCCCTGTGGCAGAAATTGACCCAGGAGGGGAGCCATGCGACCCACCTCCCCCTTCCTTTATTCCACGGGCCCAAGGGGATGGAGTCCCAGTGGCCGAATTCAGCCTGGGGAGAGGGGACATGTGCGGCCCCCCTCCCAAAAATATTTATAAATCCACCCCCCAGGACCTGGCCCACCTGGGGGTCTTTAAGAAAAGAGCAGGAACCTGCGCTTTTAGCAAGGGGACATGCCCTTGTTTTTAAAACTTTTACCGCAAACTTGCGGATCCACCACAAAACTTTGGTAAAATATACAATGAAACATTTTTGGGATCAAGAAGGGTCCCTGTGGGACCCCACCACTAGGCCTTCTGTTTTTTTTTAGTGTTTATTTTGAGACTCAGGCTGAGTCCCAAGTCCCAAAATGACTGCCACCAGTTCCTGGTTAAAGTGGTGGCAGTCAATCAGATCTCATTATGAGATCTGTCGGATTTGCAGAGGCTCCACTGCCCTTAATATACGTAAATCTTTTCTTTATTAACTCCAAAACTAGTGAACGAATTTACACCAAATTATAGAAAGAGCTCTTTCTGACCAAGGCCTAGCTTTCTGTAAAATTTGGTGTAATTCCGTTCAGGGGTTCGGGCTGTAGTCGTGTTCAAAATCCCGATGGGAAATTGCATGGGGAAAACGCATTTTGGGAACCCACCCTTTTCTCTCGGCCTCTTCTTGATAAATCAACCCAAAACTTCCCAAACAGCAACTGAAGTGAGTGGCAAACTATTTTTAAAAAGTTTGTGAAGATTCGTCAAACGGCGCCAAAGTTAGTAGCAAAACAATAAATGCTTTTCCTGTGGAAACTAGGTCCTAACTATAACTGCCTACTGGCTATCGCTGGTATGTATGTATGTATGTATATATATATATATATATATATATATATATATATATATATATACGGGCACAGACTCCAATTGAAGATGCAATGAGAAATTTATTGCATTAACATTTCACGATGACGCGTTTCGACCGCAAGCCTGCGGTCTTGATCACATATATATATATATATATACACATATACATAAATATACAAATATATAGATATATAGATAGATATATACACATACCGGCGATAGCCAGTAGGCAGTTATAGTTAGGACCTAAGTTTCCATAGGAAAAGTGTTTTTTGTTTTGCCAATAACTTTGGCGCCGCTTGATGAATCACCACAGCATTTTCACAAAACTTCCCCTTTCTGGTTCAGTTGATCAAAAAGAGGGGTCCCAAAACAAATTTTCCCCATGTAATGTCTATGGCGATATTTCATTATTTGAACACGAATACAGCCCGAACTGCTGAACGGAATTACACCAAATTTGGCAGAAAGCTAGATGATGGTCCAGAAAGCGTGCTTTTTGTGATTTGGTGTAAATCCGTTCAGTAGTTTTTCAGATATATAACTTATAAAAATACAGATATCTGGGGACGCGTGTCCTTGTAGTGGACTCGCGGATCCTACTGAAATTTGATTGGCTGCCAACACTTCAACCAGGAAGTGTTGGCAGCCATCTTGGAACTCAGCTTGAAGCTGAGTCCCAAAAACAAAGTACAAAATAAAGAAAAGGGGGCAGGGATGAATACCCTGACCCCGCTGGGGATAAAAAATATTTCTTTTTCAATTTTGCAGCGGACTTTTGGGTGGATCCGTGAATCCGCAGCAACATTTTAAAAAAAAGATGCGTGGGCTCCGGCATGTCTTTTTTATAAAGCCCCCGGGTAGGCCAAATCCCGGTGCGAGGGGGAAGGTGGCTCATGGAGCCCCCTATTGGGCTTATAAAAAGCCTCAGGACTGCCACCTTCCCAGGGCACAAATACAATCATGAAAGGGTGTGTTGCTGATCCCCGGCCCTGGGGACCACCGCCTCCCCGGAGATTACTTAACAAAGGAGGGGAGGCGCACTATGTTGTTTAATATTTAATAATAAATGTATTCTGCATTTGTCATTTGACATATTTTTTCTAAGGGATTTTTCTTGTTTGTTTGCTATGTTTAGGTCAGCCCTGATCAGAAGAAGAAAATCTGGCAGGCCATCGCAAGAAATATTACAGGCCCTGGGGGTCCATAATCACTGTAGCCTGCACTGCTGGAAGCGGAGGGAGGACCTGCGATGCTGGACCAAAAAACAGCTGAGGCACAGCTCAGAGAATCTTCCTGTGAGCAGAAGTGGGTGCGGGGCACCATGACTCTTTTAATGGCTTGCGGCTTGGTGGTGGCCTAGCCACAGCTTGATGGGGGGCGGAAAGCCAGACTGCAGCAACAAGGGGTTAAGTGTAAGGTTGTTTGCCTGGTGGTGTATGATAACAAATGTATTTTTCAGGATCACAAAAGAAATCTGAGTATTAGTACTGCAGCCATAACTCTAACAATGTGAAGTCTACCCTTTTGAAAATTGGAGGTGTAATGTGAGGGATGCTGTGTCATACGTAGTACATATATAACATTACATGCAACTGCTTAGAACTGTATTAATGTATAAGGCAATTCTGCTAATGCATAAGGACCATTAGATAAGGTGTGATCATGTGCATTATTGTTAACACAGCTGCAACATCTGTCCTCCGCTAAATGTTAGACTGCCCAGTTCCCTGTTTTCAAATGATATAAATGGAAGCAAATCTTTAAAATGAAAGGTTGTTTTCCAGATCATTAACATTTGCAGACAACAACATTTTCAAGGACAGGCCTACACTCCCATAATACAATATTATTATTATTTTTTTGGGCATACATGTAGTGTGATTGTTATATACAAGGAAGAGGGTGGCATTATCTTCATTACTTTGTATTATTTTCTTCTATCATCCCATTTAAGTGAATGTACATAGCTTCTGATACACCAGTATTGTAACAACTGCATATGTGCTGTGTATGTGCTTACACAGACACTGTCAGCCATAAATTCCTTTATGTGATTAAATAATAATATGTGAGCACAAAAGGGTTCTCTTAATAATTGGTAATCAGTTATATTTTAGGGTATGTTATTACTTAGAATGCGGCCTTTTTCTTTTCAAGGTTGTTGGTCCTGGCCCTTTAGGCAGGGTCACCCCCAGATTTTAGCCTTCTTTTCCTGACCTTGTATTTGTTGGCATTAGGGTTCTGTGCACTATTTTCCTGGCTAACCAGTGGTAAATTAGTTGTGCTCTCTCCCTAAAACATGGTAAGGTTAACTTACACCTAATTGGCACTGTTAGAAATGGGATTTCTGGTTGGCTAAGGCTTGCGCCAAAGCCAAGCAGAAACCACCACTCTAGTCAGGGCAAGGGAGTTACACGCTGAAGATAAACCCTGCTCACCCCCTTGGTAGCTTGGCACAAGCAGTCAGGCTTATCCCAGAGGCAATGTGTAAAGCGTTTGCGCAACACACACACACAGCAGCAACACACTAGGCACACCACATAAGAAACTCCACACAAGGTTATATCAAAAATAGCCTTTGTATTATCATAAACACATTAGAATAGTAATCACACAATATACACTGTGCCAACTGGCACTAGGCAATATTTACAGGGGATTATATACACCTGACAGGGCCAATCAGGCCACTGTCAGAACCATCACAAATGCACAAGTAGAAAATGTAAAACACTACCAGTAACTACTGGTAAAATAATGCCTCAGCATCATATCCTGCAACATAAATCATAGTATGCAATCAGCATCACATTAGGCATAAAATACATTCTGCGCCAACCTCATAAGTTAAAACACATTAGACAATAATATCCTCATCAGCATAAACACATTATGCAATAACCTCACAAGCATAAACACAGTATGCAATAACCTCACAAGCATAAACCTCAGATTAGGGAATAACCTCCTGAACATAAATCACATTAGGGCCTGGCGCCCTACCAACCTCACACTGTCCCCCTGGCCAACTGGCCTTCTCAGAGGGCTCAAATGCCCTATGTCCATAATTTCAGGGCTTGGGCTGCCAATGCAGCAACATCAAAAGTGCGCAATTGCGCAGGCCTAAACGTTGCAGCTGTCACTAATTGCTGTACAGCTGTGAAGGTACTGGGGACACTGGCACTCACTGTGCCCTCTAAACAAATGTGCAAAACGTTGTAGCTGCACGCGCTGGTGCGGCGCACCTGGGAATAAGCCAAGGGCCTGGCACCACAGTGCCTCCCCTGTCCCACTCAGGGGCTTCTAAACAAACATTCCCATCGTTGCAGCTGCCCTCTGTCAGGCGGGGCAGCTGTGGAAACTAAATCAGAGAGAAGGCACGGGCACCACTGTGCCCTCTGGACCCCCACCGGGGCCCTGGAAATACTGTGCCCATCGTTGGAGCGGCCCGCTACCCTGCGGGACCGCTCAGGCACCGGCAATGCGCCTCGAAATGCACCCAAGCCCCACTCCGGGACTTGGTAAAATAAAATGGCCCCCATCGTAGGAGCGGCCCGCTAGCCTGCGGGACCGCTCAGCACTAAGAGATATCAATGTGCCTTGATCGGCACACACAAAGGACAACTGAGGAGCCCCACTCACCGGGGCTGCCGGGGAAATCCTCCTCTGGTGCTCCTCTCCTCCGCTGCAGGGGGAAACTTGGCTCTTCACCCGGTCCCTCTCCTGGGACACGGGTCTTCACGGTGGAGCCCGTGAGGCTCCGGACGGCCCTAGGAGGCCGGCGGCACTTCCTCCTTCTGGCCGCAGCTCCGCCCAGAGTCAAACAGCTCGCCTGACTTCCTGGTCGCGCTGCGGCGGCCCCTTTTCGTTGTGGCGGCAATATGGGGTAGGCTCCCGCTAAGCACCACAATGCGGGGTGGGCACCCGCAATTTAAATATACCATAAGTGGGTTGGGCTCCCGCTCGGTACGCAAAGAATGCGGGGGAATCCCCACGTCGGGATTCCCTTCAACAGGGCTGCAGCTCCGCGCTGCGAAGCCCATGCTCTCCTCTTTTTGGCAAAGTTAAAATATAGCACTCACGAGGCTCTAGGAGCAAGAGTCCTGGATCTAAAGAGAAAAAGTCCAAGCAAAAGTTCTTCTAGGTCCATGGGGCATAGCTGGGCCCAGGGAGGCCAGCACACAGGGCCCTCCAGCAGGGAGGCAAGCCCCCATGGCGGTTCCTCCTGGGCCCCAGCAGCAGCAAGCCCCCAAAAGTCCAGGAACAGCACAAAAACATTGGGTCACAGCCCCTATACTTATACTCCTTTTCTCCTTTGTCTGCAGTGCAGGGCTTGGGGGGAACCAGCAAAAACTGGTTCAGGGGGGAATTGGAGCACTTTGTTTACAAGGCTCCTCTTCCCCTTTGTCAGGTGGGGGCTCGGTGATCAGACACACCACAGGGGGCGGAGCCAGCATTCACTAGGGCAGGCACAATCTTACCATATATAACACAGAGAGCACACGCACTTTACACTGGACAGGAGTGCTAAAGTGCCCAGAGGCCTAAAACCACCAACACCATGTCAGAGAAAAGGCTAGGGGAAAGGCAAAATGTTTAGGGATGACCCTGCAAATTTAGTTTACTTGTAAGTCCCTGGTAAATGGTAGTACATGTAGCTAGGCCTGCAAATTAAATGCTGCAAGTAGGCCTGCAGGACCCATTATACCACACACTCAAGTAGCACTTTACAACCTGTCTCAGGCCTGCTATAGCAGCCTGTAGTGCAGTTTTAAATTGCCATTTCAATCTGGCAAAATAAACCTTTTGCCAAGCCTAAACCTTCTTTTTTAATAGTTATAAGTCATCCCTAAGGTAGACCCTAACACCTCCTAGGGCAGAGTACATGGTATTTAAAAAGTAGAACATGAGTAGTTGCGTTTTACATGGTAAGGCAGAAAAAAACTCCTAACATTGTTTTTCATTGTTGTAAGGTCTATCTCTCCTATTGACTAACACTGGCTTACAATATAACATTTAATAATTGCTTACTTTGGAGCAGAGAGATCTATGCTATTTACACTACAATTAATTGTAATGTAAAATCCTCTTTATTGGTAAAGTTGGATTTTAAAATACTATTCTGAAAATGCCAGTTTGAGAAAGTTAGTTTTTTCTAGTCCCAACCTGTCGTGTAGTTCCTATATATCCTATACAGGATCTGCGCGTTTGGATAACATAAACTGTGGGATTGGTGGCAGACTGATTCTGTGCACCCCCACCGGATACGTTAGCCTGTCTGTATCAGCTAGCTCACAGTGCCACTAGAGTCTCCTCTTATCGGGGAGAGAATAGTTCTTGGCAACCTCAGAACATGACAACCCTTATCCCCCAGGATCGTGGAAACAATATACTACTTTTCGCTCAGTCACTCGTGCTTACTTAGTTTGTCTCAGAGATGCACAGAATAAACATACTGGGCGTTTCAATAAGTATTTATTGAACAGTTGTTATTCTAGTGTAGAATATATGAGCTGCAACAACCATTAGACAGTAGCAGAGATATATGATTAGCAATACTACAAAAGTAAAGGGATGGTATAGTTCTACCATCTTGCAGAAATCATGAATATATACATGTACATAAAGCACATGATAAAAGGTGCAACCTAAAAGTGCGTACTCCTACGATGTCTCCCTAACTAGATGTACCTAAATGTACCTAGCATCTATGTAGGTGTTATGCCAAGAATCCCTCTAGGATCTAGTCAACCCCCATTACCTGAGAGTTAGAGAATGTGGGACCCCATCCTGGTCTCGAGTTGGACACCCCGCGAGGGATGTTAGACCACTGCTAGCTGGAGCGTCTGCATGCAGGAACCTCAGAGTCTCTGGTCCGTGTGTCAGCCGGGAAGTCACGGTCTCCTCTGTCTTTCTAAGCAAGACATGATGTTTATATACCCAGAGGTCTCCCCAGGGGTCCTACCTTGCTGTGTTACTGTGTCGGCCTAAAGGATGACATTGGGCCTGAACTTTATACAGAGATATTATACAGGAGATGGTAATCCTACTGTTAATCCTGCTGCGCTTCGAAGAAGCCTCATGCATAATGTATGAGAATTGAACCAGGGAAAAACCCGCGTTCTGAATGCAGTGTCATATCTGGGTAACAGGTCAGTGCCTAAGGACCGTTATGTATGTAATGTAGGGAAGGATATAGGTGAAAGGTTGCAGTGTCACCTGCGCCTATATAGGGTACCTATATGGAATATAACAAACCATTTGTGCCTCCTGCCAGTGTCCTGGGTCACTTGCCTATGGATGGCTTTGCAGTTGAGGTTAGAGTATTCCTACCTGACAGCAACACAAAGTGGGCTTAGGAATGGACAGGATGGGCCATCTTGACAGGATGGCTAGGAGCAGAGCTGTACCCATCACCACTTACACTTTGGAGGACTTTGCCTCCTATACACACAAAGGAATATGACACTAGGCCTGTCCAGTCTTTTGTTACCCCAGATAGTCTGGAGCCTTGACAGGGGAAGGGGAGAACTTTACAGAACCAGATATAGGAGTAGGACTTGGAGTCCCCACATACATAAAGGTTTTCACCAGATAGATATTGGGCTGCTCTGAAAACCAGCAGGAGACCAGGGCATTCTGACTAAGTTGCATTGCTGGTAGGATTGACTTTGCCACAGCTCCCGCTACATTATTCTCCACAGCAATAAATCCTTTTCAGAAGGCCCTCTCGATGAAGGTATCCAGCCTCATGAGGCCCTCTTAGGCTACAGCCTGCAGCCGCGTCCAACAGGAGGAATCTGACTTCTAAAAAAATCTTTTAAGTCTGAAGGTAAAGGTTTTCACCTATCAACTTTGTGCAGCGGATCTCCGACAATGATGACTTCCTCTCGGACACAGCGGTTCATATAGATATCATTTAGTATAAACTTTCAGAATGGACAGCCTAATGGCTGCATGCATTTAATGCAATTCATAGTAAAAGCAACACAAAATCAGCATAGTTTTGGTTTTATAATGCAGTGAGCAAACAAACACAACCCTGATATGTATTACTGTTGCTTAGTTTATGTGTTGTGCTTTTTGCACAGTGAAGTGGGTTTACAGATGACTAGACAACTGAGGATTTGTTTTTCGTTTATTGCATGTATGTTATAAGTCCAAGTCTTGAATATATTTGTTGTATAAATCAAAAATGATGTTGATTTTGTGTTGCTTTTACTAAATGATACCTATGAGAACCACCATTTTCAATAATCACTAATTACCTAGGTTCCCTGTGGATTGAAGGGTAGCTTTTGTTTTCCCATAGAGTCTCCTGTCGGACACAGCCTGCTGCCTTGCCCAGCTGAAGATCCTACCTTCTCCAGGAAATCTTCAAGAATTATTATAAGCCAGAAGGTCACTCTAAGACTAGGGCAAACCTGGTGACTATATCCAGCCCTTGCTCCATCATGGTCGGCCTTAACTTGTGACTGTGTCCCGGTCTCATGTAACCAGATACCTGCAGTTGGCGCTTTGTTCTTTTTGATGCTGTTTTCCACTTAAAACTCAAAAAATTCATAACTCTGGTCCTACTGACTGAATTTAATTAGTTTTTGTGTCATCTTATTTAGTAACATTTAATATATTTATTAACATTGTTTTTGGATTTCATGTGTTTTGTTTTCAATTTATTAATGTTTGTATGCTGCATAAATACTTTACACTTGCAGCTAAGTTAAGCCTTACAGTTTATTTTAGTAACTTTTGTGGTTCACCTTAACAAGGATTGTGTTTGTTGTCTGAGTGGGGCTTCCATCCCCCACAACTAATAACATGGGGGCAGATTTACGTTGAACTAACGCAGCGGGGTACAGCAAGTCATTTTGCTGCGCCGCGCTGCGTTAGTTTTGAAGCACAGGGATGCGACATATTTACAAGAATATGTCGCATCCTTGTGCTTCCCCCTGCGCTGGCGCACAAACTGCAGCCATGCGCCGGCGCAGGCACCCTTGCACCATGGTGCAAGGATGCCTGCGTCGTGGGGAGATTGTTTTTGTGCAGGAAGGGGAACCTTCCTGCACAAAAACAATCACTACAACCATTTTCCTCTTTCAATGCGTGCTGCAGAATGCTGATTAGTCACATTAAGCCAACACTGAAGCTTTAACAAAATTGGTAAAAGATTGGTTGCTATTCTAGTGCACATGGACAGTTAAAACTAGAATTACTTCAAACACTGATTTTCCTTTCATACATACTGATATCACTCCAGTAATTTTGATACTTTGGAGATGATGTAAAGTCAATTCCAGCAGCAATGCACCTTTGGAAGATATCATTTGCAACTCTGACCCACTCTCCTGTGGTTTACATACTAACATTTTAGAAAACATTTGTCAAAGTCCCCATTAGACCATCAGCTAGTGTCCAGAATCTTAAAAAGAACTGTGGGGAGGGGGATAATACTCAGTTGTCCTGCTGCCAGAGAAGAGTCCAGTGTGTCCACTTTCATCTGATCAAGTGATCTGCCTACAGAACAGCCATAAAGTTGTTAAAGTAGCATATCAGAGGCATAATCTGTGCTCACTTTTTCGCATAGGACAATTTTGGTGCCCCTGTAGGTTGCACATGAGGTATGTCAGGTGATCCTTGGAGCTAATGCTGGGATCCTGAGGTTAGGGGAAGCAGGTCAACTCTTCATTTTAGTGTTCTTACAGCAAGGCTGTCATTCTGCTCTTCACAGCGCCGCTAGTGATGTGATTTTACATTTTGAGGATGCCATCTATATATTCAGTGGCAACCTGTGGGTGGATAGCAAGTAATGTTGGATATAGTTTCCTTGTCTTTCCTATGTGTGTGACCTGCCTGTCTAGAGAGACATTCCTGAAAGGAACCTTGTGCCAGGTTCCTTTGTGTCTGCATTGTTCATTACCATTTGACAGTCAATTGGGGCAGGTACAAGATCCACCCCATCCCTCCTGGCAGCATACTTGACTTCTCTCAGCACCCATACCCTATACTCCACTGTCTCAAACAAATATATTTTCCATGGTGACAGAAAAGCACACCCTGGGTGCAGCAGAAAAGTTCAAGCCAGAACCCTGAAAGTTTATGCAGCACATTGAAAATCGATATAGAGATGATATTTTCTGACTAATAAATTAAAATTAAAACATTTAATTATGGAAAATCACAGAACAAAGTGCAATATGCATCCTTCTTACATTTCCATACCTGAATATATAAATCATTATGATTAATGACGTTAACGAGTGTTAGTGTATGCAACTTCTACTCCTGCACTAAAGACAATAGCTAATAGATTATTTAAGATAGTCTAACACATTTAGACAATGTTCATATTGCGAATTTAATATACCATGCTGGCTGGCCTTTGGTCTTATAGGGCCTACCTTAGGGGTGTGTTATAAGTATATAAAAGGTATGTTTACACCTGAACTGTTGCTTCCTAGGAATGGAAACAAATTCACAAGCCTAATATATGAGATTCTTTCTGCCAAAACACAAGAGTCACTGTACAACATATTTGGGAAATATAAGGAACAGAGTCATCATCATATTTGTGCCAGAGTAAACCATCATCAACAATTGTTATGAATGTAGAAAAGTAAATAAAAATATTTTTAAAAATAGTGCTAAAATAATTTACATTTTTCTCTTTCCTTGTAAGCATGCTTCAGAGCTACAGAAGAAAACACTGGCCAAGAAGGTGAACACGACATCCTCTGGGAGTCTAAAGGTGCCACCACCAAGATGGAAGGACTCATCAGTATAGAGGGTGATGGGGTTTGAGAGGAGGCCACAACATTTTCAGAATCCAAGGCCTTCACATTGGACCAGCCCCAAGCAGTGGAGGACCCGAGACTATCAATGGGACTTGCTACCTTATCCACCACCACCAGATC
Source organism: Calotriton arnoldi (assembly GCA_963921515.1). Classification (NCBI taxonomy): domain Eukaryota; kingdom Metazoa; phylum Chordata; class Amphibia; order Caudata; family Salamandridae; genus Calotriton; species Calotriton arnoldi. The sequence continues at coordinate 370,982 of CAWUFW010010308.1, forward strand.
CATCAGCACCTCCCTCTTTCTCCCCCCACTGTAGGCCAACACCCAGCCCCCAAAAAGGCTGGGGTCTCCTTTGCCCCAGGCACTTCATCTCCTGCCCCTGACCATCCAGTAGGGATCTCTGAGGAGGCTCTGAATGTGTTGCGAAGCCTCGCTGTAGGGCAGACTACACTGTTGTATGCCATCTAGGGAATGAACCAGCAACTCACCTAGTTAGTAGCATTTCTGGATTGCATTCACTGTGCTGTGTCTGCAATACAAAAAGGCTTGGGCCGAGCATAGCGCTCTCAGACAGCACTGCCTCCCACCCATCACCACCTGCCCATCCCTCTGGGGACTCTTCCTCTTCCCAAGCCCATCCTCCATCCACAAATACCCCACCAACCCCAGCACCAAACTGCAGCACTACACCAACATCCCCCACACAAACTAAAAAATGCAAACACGCTCCTCCACAGTATCAACCACCATTCAAACCTAACACAGATAAACAAAACAAAAAGCACCACCACCACAGACACATCTAACACACAGACAAACTCACATTCATCCATGGAACCACCACTAATCATGACTATTACAACCACCACCACATACAAGCAATGTATAGGCACACTCACTTACACTCCAACACCCACCTATACCAACACTCTCACCCACTACCAAGCACCCAGCCAAAAGCACACCCTCACCCAATCACACATCCAAGCAAATACCCTCTCCCAAACACACACTCTCACCCAAGAACACACCCAAAAGTTTACCCTCAACCAAGCAACCACCCAAACCCACACCCTCACCAACACACAAACACCCTCCCAAAACCACATCACCCATAACCAAAGACCCATCCCCAACCACCAGCACACCTACAGCCAACAGAAACACATGCACTCACCTTCACCCCAACACAGACAGCCATTACGCTCACCACACCCATCTCAGCACCCAGTACCTCCCAAACACCTATTTCGCCCAACCAATCTCTCCTTACACCTTTCTCATACTCCCAAACCCCTCAAAAAAAGACCCCCCCCACATAATGTTTCGAGAGGTACCTAAGCTACAGCAGCTCATGGAGTGACAGAAGCCCCTTTAGGAGCAAGAACTTCTAGTACAAAGATAGGAGGCAAGAATAGTTAGCGGTAGCAAACTGCTATAAATAAATATATGTAAATTATAGTTTATCCAAACTTCGTATAGGCTTACATAAGATATATGCTGAATACATAGCTTTACTATTTTTGTGTCCCTCGTATTGCAATTTCACAATACAACAGAAGTTGATGTATATAGTTTGTCACTACTACAGCTAGAGAATACCAACTTTTTTTAGCTTGTTTTTAGTTGAAAAACATGTTCCTTTACATGTCTCATTGTCCTACAGTCCTCTACCACAGTTCACTGCCTACCAAAACCCTGAAAACTATGATGCATAGTGTACTTTCATCATAATCTTTCGAGTTTCTCTCTCTCTTTTCTCTAATTCTAAATTAATTTTTTTATTTATATTCTATTTTTTTCATTTCTTTTTATTGATTCTAGTAATCTTACACATGAAATTAAATCGAATCAACACATGCACGTTACTACAGCAATCATTTTCACAGTTTTCTTTACATAATCATACACAACCATCATAGCTCAGTCTATTAGACAAGTTCTCGATATTCCAGCCATGGACCTCAAACCTTCTCAGATTTCTTCGGGCAGTCCCTATCCTTATACCTCGTACGCTCAATAGCCATACACCAGTCTAGGCTCTTTTTCCATTGTGAACCAAAGAAACCTCCCTGTGTAGTGTATTTGGGCAGCGTTTGGTCCCCCTATATTCTTAGAGTCGCCAGTGGTATCGTGATTGGCATGTCATCTTCCAGCACCACTGATAGGTATCTGCTCACCTTAGCCCAGAAGAAATGTATCTCAGGGAAGTCCCACAGTGTGTGCAACAGAGTGCTGCTTTGACCACAGTTTTGCAAGCATTTGTCATCCCCCACGCTGCTCATACGGAGGAGACAGTATCCCGTGAAGTACGACTGGTGCAATATCTTCAGCAGCAGCAGTCTGGATCCAGTCCTAATGGCTTTCTGGAAGTCAGCTGAGATCATACCAATTTTTGTAAAGGGGGATTGGGCAAATCCAGCCAGCTATGGCCTATCAGTTTAATAGATTCATTGCAGAAACTTTTCTGCAAGCAGATAATGGCCCGTATTCAGGATTGCATCAAAGAAGGAAATATTCTGTCCGATTTCCAGGTGGGTTTTCTTGCCAATGCCAGTACTTTGGACCAGGTCTTACATTTCTTTTGTACCTTTTGGAAAGAAGTTCAATTTAAAGGGGGAAGCTGTACGTAGCATTTGTGGATCTGCGCACCACCTTTGATTTGGCTCCACGAGGAAAACTGTGGAAGGCATTGGCAGAGATTGGGATCCCTCCCAGCCTTTTGGACATCTTGATGCAGCTCCATTTATCTAACAAGGCCGAAGTCAGGTGGAGAGAGGAGGGTCAACTAACAGGGCCCATTATGATTAACCGTGGAGTCAGACAGGGGTGCGTCTCAGCACCCACCCTATTTTCGTTATTTATTAATGGGGTAGTGTAGGAAGGTGGAATCTGACTATATGGTTGTCCCACTTTTTTCCTGGTGTTTTGCTGGTTTATGACTTAGTTGGACTGGGATCCTGCTATTCAGGGCCCCAGTCTATCTGCTTCCTCTCTAAAATGGTTTCCATGTGCCTTAGGCACATCTCTGATTGGAATCTGGAGTGCCCTTATAAGTCCCTAGTATATGGTATAAAATGTACCCAGGGCATAGGTACCTCAGAGGCCTACCAGGGGCTGCAGCATGTATTGTGCCACCCCTGGAAGGCCATCCAAAATGACACCACAGGTCTGCTACTGCAGCCTGGGTAAGGTGGTGCATGCACCCCTTACAGTGGTATGGGCTACCTATATCACTACCATTGCACCCACATATAAACCTATAAGTCACTCCTATGGCAGGCCTTACCAATCCTGAAGGCAGAGTGCTTGGTTTTTATGTGAGAGGGTGCCCCTGCATGAGCAGAGCCCCTCTGCAGCATTCGGAGTCCCTCCTCTGATGCTGTTTGTGGTACAGCCTGACCATATACTCTTAAGTGCATTATATCCTCGCGGTACAATGCTAACTTTGGACTGGCTGCACCAAAACATGTCGTGCTTGGTGTCAAACATCTTGGAATACTACCCCCCCGCCAATCCTGGCGGCGGGGGTAGCATTCCACCCTTCTAGAGGGAGAGGCATGTACACACCGGGCTACCCGGTAACTTCTTTCCAGAGCCCTGGCATCACAAAATGGCTGCCGCTGCCACAGACACGGGTCTGGCCTCCTGCTGCTGACTGAAACTCCGGCAGGGGAGGCCTGGACAATAGGTTTCCTGTCGAAGGGAGGTGTAACCACCTCCCCAGACAGGATAGTGTGTATTGGGGCTGGGCGGGAGCACCCTCTGGTGCTTTGAAGTCCTGCACTGGGGGCACATTTGGTGTCCCTGTGCATATGCCAGTTCAAACCGGGGGCAGGGGCTACCTGCCCCTGCTCTGGCGTGAAACTGGACAAAGGGAATGGGTGTAACCACCCCCCTTCCCTGACCCTCCCATAGGTGGGTCCCCAGAGTATGTCCAACCCCCTAACTTAGTATAAGTATGGGACCCCAGTCCTTAGGACTTCAGATTAACCTGGACGAAACTCTGACACTGAATCCTGGACCTTCGACGCTCTACTTAAAGACTAGAGGACTGAAGAATCTCCCTTGGGGTCAAGGAGTAACTCCCCTGCTTAGCAGGCACCTAAGAAGCAATTGTCCAGTCTGCATCGCTGAAGCTCCCGCCGGATGCCGAAGTCTTTGCATCACCAGAGGTAGATTTGCAGACTTCCCCGAGGCTGCCCTGAGTCCCCAGCAAAGCTGAGGCCCGTAGCTGTCGTGGGTAACGTGGAACCGTGACCCCTGGATACCAAGCACATTTGCAAGTGCATCCTCTTCCTGGTCTTCAACGAAGTTGTGCTTTGGGCTCCGAGTAGCCCCCGCCTCCAGCACTGATTGCACCAAAGATCACTGGCCTCCACTCCACGAGTGTCCTGTGAGCCAGCTCCAAGTGCGTCCACTCGAGGCTCCTTCGCGGTCGCTAGTCCATTGGCTAGTGGGCCCTCCCGAAGGCAACTCTTCTTCTGCTTGGGCTTCCCTGGTTGCTCCAGACGTGTCCTGACTTACCCTTGCTGGGTGAGTCCCTCAAACCTTGCTGGTTGGTACCACTGTCCTTCTTCTATTTCCACAAGACTTGCCGTTGCCAAGGCTTGTTGGGTCCAATCCGGTCGCCGACACCGCAGCAATCGACAGACGTTATTGGACAGCTCGAATCCAGCTCCTGGTTGTTGTCAACGCCTCCTGGACCTCGTGGCTGAAGAGTCAAGACAACCGTCAACCTACCTGAAGCACCCGACATCGGTGGGCATCTGCTCATCGCCTTCCTGGTCACTGGCTAGTGACCCAGACTCTGTCCCCTCTGCTTTCAGGTTCTTTAGATCTTCGATCCACCTTTGGATCCACCCGAACACTTTCGATTTGGTCGCCAGCAGCACTTTGCAGCAGATCGCCATTGAAAACGACGACAAAACCCGACCCCGAAAGACACCTATGCACCCGGCTCCCCTGGCTGAGGTAACTCGAGTACTCCGGTGCTCCCGTGGGTATAGACTCTAGAACAGCCTAGTTCTAAAGGGGTTTGCTCCAAGTCCTCCTCTAAGTGTCCTTTTTCTTTAAAACTCCAACCGCGACATTCCCCATAGAAGTCAACGGTGGCTCGCGGCTGTGTTCTCACACTGCACGCGTCCCCCTTGGGTCCCCTATGTCACTACCTTGGGTGGTTCCTTGAGGGCCAAGCACTTCTACAGGCTCTAGGCCTTGTGTCTAGTTCAGTCGTGGTTCTTATACCACTTTATTGGTATATGGTTTGGTACGCCCCTAGGGCTCAAACGTGTATTTGTGCTATTACTGTTGATAACTGACTTGTAACTTATGTACTTCGAACTCTAGCCTCATAAAGAGACTAGAGGGGTGTGTTTAAGACTAAATACATATATTTTAAATATATACCTGGTGTGGTCCTCTTTCATTTGGTCACTCAAGAGATTATAGACTGGTAAAACAAGCTGCTTTACATTCCTTCAAGACTTAGCCTGAAGGCTGCTCTCCATAGCTACCACTAGGATAGCTTTCAATAAAGGTTGTCTTTAACCTATCTCCAATAAGGGGTTGTTTGGACTGGTGCAAGGTGCCCACTATAATTAGTGGACAGCATATACCAGGCCAACTTCTCACAGGTAGTAAGGTTGATTGATAGAGATGGGTGTGAATCCCCGAAAGTCGGAGAGAGAAGGGCTCTGGCCCTTCTCTTTGCTGACGATAGATTATTGATATCCAAGTCTCCCCAAGGGCTCCAGCATCTATTAAATAATTTTTAACATTTCTGCGACAAGCGGCCTAGAGCTAAATGACTCCAAAACAAAGTATATGGTACTTTCCAAAGGTCTTGTGAAGACTCCAAAGAGAAGCATGTTTGTAGGTGACCGCACTATTGAAATGGTACCTTCCTTTCATTATTTAGGGATTAGTCTAACCCCGAATTTGAGCTGGTTCTCCCACATAGAGATAGCCCACATTTGTCGAATCCAACATACTGCTCACATAACAAACATCCATAGAAGAACTGTGTCTAGGAAGGTGGCCCCAGCATTTGAAATATATAATGTAAAAGCTATAGGTTCAGTTTCCTATGGAGCAGAATTGTGGGGATGTGGGAATATTGATTGTCTTTCTGTGACGAGCATCGTTTTATTAGATCCTTATTCAATCTCCCTGCTAGTACCCCCTTGATCTCTATCTTCCTTGATCTGGCCCAAAGATGGACTGCATTCAAGTTGGAGTACAAGCATTTAATGTTCTGGTACAGATTATTGTCTACCGAGGAGCTTTTCCCTATCGAGTGGGCATTAGGGACCTTATGGCACTGTCTAGGGCTCACAAAATCCACTGGTTTTGCTTGCTTAGAGAACTACTGAGGAAACTGGGGTTGGAGGATTTCTGGACTAACCCGGAGAAGATGTCATCAATCCCAAAAAGCAGGGTCAAGGCACTCTATTGGGAATTTGCTCTAACAAAGAATGTGACCAACCCTATGGGCACACTCACTGGCTAGCTCACAGATTTTAAACCCTTCCCTATTTTTGAAGACACCATAGATGAGATTCTCCTGCCACTGGCATGAAAGTTGTTTCTTCAATCTAGGTATAAGACTCTTCCCACCAATCTGTTCTGTAGTACATGGCGAGGTAATACCCTTTCTGATGCTATCTGTCCTGCATGTAGCGCCAGAGTGCCGCTTTGACCACAGTTTCGCAAGCATTTGTCATCCGCCACGCTGCCCATACGGAGGAGACGGTGTCCCGTGAAGTACGCCTGGTGTAGTATCTTCAGCTGCAGCAGTCTGGACCCAGTCCTAATGGCTATCTCCAAGGGTAACGAAGTATCCGACCGAGTTCTTGTCCAAAGGTTTTCCCTGGTCAGCCTCCCGGAGAGCATGTTGGACCTGTCTATATCGGAATTTATGGGAATCTGCCAAACTGAAATGTCTCTGCAGCTCCTCAAAAGTCAGGAGGCCCTTTGGGTCCCAAATATTCCAGAGTTTCTATATGTCAATCATATCCCACTGCGATTTGCACTTCAGTCTCCTAAGCTCCCCCAGACTGCTGAATCCCACAGCGGGTGATCCAGCGTTAACCGCCCATCTCATCCTATTTTGGTCATGGACACCTTCCATGCATTAACCACCTGGTCTGTTGGGGTGGGGTCTCTGATGGGGCGGGCTCCATCATAGAGCCTCTGAATACACTCAAGTGGGACCATGAAACCCCTGTTTGCCTGGATCGAGGATTCTTGTTGCATGGCTAAGGCCCAGTTGTTCACTATCAGTAGTTGATAGGCTCTTTAACAATGATGAATATTAGGGAGTGCAAGAGCCCCCTAGTCAGTATTTGTAGTGCAATTCACGGTATCCCTCCATCGCAAAGGAGTGAGCGAGTTATGCCATCCACCATGCGGAAAAAGGATTCCGATACCTCGTAGAGCATGTTCTGCAATTTGTATGAAATTTGGGGAGTGTAATTGTTAGACCCGGCTTCCGGGCACCAGGGCACTCAGGGGTTACTGCGCTCCAATCACATCAACTGCAGTCTTCCCCGCTGGTGTCCTGGGCCCTCAGTACTAGTGGACACAAAACTGGATAACCAAGGAGTCCTCTCCAGGACTTGACTCTCTCAGGGTAGCGAGACAGAGCAGTTCAAGGTTGATCAAGGAGGTGAGGTGCATACCGTACTACCAGCTGATACAATCAATGTCCAGTCAGTGCTTTACTTTTTATAAAAGAAAAGTACTTTAATATACAAAAGAGAAATATACTACACATAAAACTAGGATAAACAGTGAAAACCAGATGTCTCTACAACCCTCTGGGCAAGAGTTCTGACCCCAAACAATATTATAGTGCCTAGATGCTAAGCACAATAAAACACAGTTAACATATAGACACACAATTAGCTTTGCATATTACAGAGCATGTTGCACAGGGTTGCTTTCACTCGCTAGAGCCATGATACCAATCCTTGTATTGAAATGAGGCAGTGTCAGCATTTGATGTGAAGTCAAATGTTCTTGATCAGCCCTATATCCCACCACTCAAAGCAACAGAAGTGCCCTCCCATCCTTTGTGAGGCCACGGTTCTAGTGGCGTCAGGGACCTGTTCACAGGTTCCCTATCCCTTGACGCAGTTTACTGGAGTCCCGCTAGTCCAGTAGCCACTGGATAGCTGTAGGAGGGTAGTGGCTGACCAGAGTGCCATTACACCTGGATAACCCCAGATATTGCAAAAAGATAGGTGGAGGCCTGTACCCCCAGACACCCTTCGTCAGTTTTAGATTGTAACTAGAAGCTCCACACAGGCTCCCACAGCACAGGAGAGAGGTGTGGATAAAGTGATCTCACCTTCAAGGAATGGGATCAAGCTTACCCATCTCCCTCTCTCTCCATTGATGTGCTGCAAGCTTCCTTATCTTGAGCACATGTCTCCAAATTCCTTGTTTAGAGCGCCAGCTTCACAAGCCTCACAGAAACAGCTGGTACTCCGGCCGTGTCACTGCTTCTTCTCAAACTGGCAAACTCCTTTACAGCATAATCTGTCTGTCACAGAGAAAACTTCCTCAAGTTAACCCCCATCCAGGGGTGTCCCTTCCTGCACATAAACAATTGGCCCTGCAACACAGGCACCCTTGCCACATGGCTGCAGGGTGCCTGCGCTGGCGCTAGGCAGCTTTTTTTACACCCTCACTAGGGGAAACACAGGGGTGCACCGTATTCTTGTGAATAAGGTGTATCCCTGCATTTTCAAAATGTCGGAGCGCGGGGCTGCCAAATTTGGTGCAGCTCCGCGCTCTGACATTGTTTTGTAAATATGCCTCTTTGTTGCCTTGATGGTCAGTTTGGCCCCCAGCATCCTCACCAACACCGGCTCCAGGTGTTCCATGTGGTCCTCTCAGGAGGTGCTGAACACACCATTGCCATCCAGGTACACTGTTGTAATGTATTTTAATTCCTAAAATATTGCTCTAATGTAATTACCAATAATATAACATTATTGATCCTGTTACTGTTTTTGGTTCCTTCTTCCTCTGTTCCCTTCCTTTTTCCCCCTGTGCCTTTGTCTCATTTGAAATGCCTGGGAATGCACCTTAGAATGGTCAGGCTACACCCAATAATTATTTTGAAGTGACTTGGAGGTGTCAGTTAAATATACGCTACTTTCTACATTTGCTGAGGACTGGTCTTATTTTAACACTGGCGAACGAGGACGGGATCCGCTGTGTAGGGGACAGCGAGACACTTTCACTCCTGTGCTCAGGTTACTCACTTCAAAGACTCAACCTTATTTAAAGGGTTTATGGTCTGTAATTTCTATTATCTTGTGTAGATTAGCTGAGCATATTCTGGTTGGAGACTTCCTGGAGTATTTGGCTTGTGAACCCTTCCCGGCATATTAAGTTTAATGCTTATTGGACCACCTGAGTGTTCCGTTATCCTTTCTGGATTATTATTTTTGGTAATGAGGCTCCAACATTTGAGACTGTACAAGTGCAGTGTGTGGCAATTTACAATCTCTTGGTGTATTCTACTGTCAACATGGAAGAAAAAAGTCAGCCACTTAGAATATTTAATTCTGAGACGCTGGGAGTTATCCGATCAGCTGCAGGTGTGTATGTTGTATTTCAGTCATTGGCCGTGGATGTGACTTTTACTATTGAAGTTGCAGTGCTAATTCCTGCCTCCTTCCGCCCCGCAACTGTGCTAACCTACTGCTTGCTCCTTTGTAGTCCTTCACACTGCCTGCCTCAGCGATAATTGTTGCCGGCATATATCAAATAAAATCGCAGACTGAGGGGCATATTATCAAGGGCTTTATCGCCGCTTTAGCGGCACTTTTGCCGCTAAAGCGGCGATAATTTTATCGCCCTATTAGCAAGCTGTCGCTAACAGGCGTTAGCGACAGCTTTCAGGCGTTAGAGGCCGCGTTTTCCATCGCCTTGCATGTCAGCGATAATTATCGCTAATGACATGCAAGGAAGGCGTTCCCTACTAAAGGCGACTGAATACAGTCGCTAACACCACTACCCCCTATTAGCAAGGCAGGCGAAGCGATAAAATAATTCGCGCTAAGCACGTTTATCGCTAGATTTTAACACCTGCTAGTGAGGATGACTTACCTGTTTGTAGTATAGGAGGTGGATTCTAATGCTGAATCCACCTTAGCGTTAATGCGAGAATATCGCTGGTTTTCCAGCGATATTCTCGCATTATGCCGCTATCGCTGGAATAATCATCGCCATAGCGCTAATTGTTGCTAATACAGCGTTAGCGTGGCGATATATTCCAGCGATAGCTGGCGATAGAATATTTCGCGCTAAGCGCGCTCTGCGATATTTATCGCATTTTGTTGCTAATATGGCCCTGAGTTTGCCCCACAAGAAGGGTGGTTTGGGGAGCACCGCGGAGCCTGTAGCGCTGTAAGACTCAGCTTCTGAAGTCAACAGTTGAGAGTGAGGAACTTCACCGTTGGGAAGTGCACCTCCAATTGAAGTGTTCCTCCTCTTTTCTCTTCCCTTTCTCCCCTGTGCCTTTGTCTCATTTGGAATGCCCAGGAGTGCACCTTAGAATGTTCAGGCTGCACCCTGCCATTGTTTTGAAGTGACTTGGAAGTGTCAGTTAAATAAACGCTACTTTCTACATTTGCTGAGCACTGATCTTATTTAAACATATGCCATACAGAACTCTTCCAGGCTTGACAACACATGGTTGACTAGGTGCTGGAAAGTGGAAGGAGCATTATACAATACAAAAGGCATATCTTCAAATTGGTAGAGGCCCCCTGGGGTTGAAAATACTGTTTTCTCCTTGGCACCAGCGGTTAATTCAATCTGCTAGTAACCGCTGGTTAGATCAAAAGTACTAAGGTACTTTGCAGCACCCAACCTATCCACCAGCTCATCAGCTCGGGGAATAGGATGGGCATCAGTTCTTGTCACAGTATTTAGACCATGATAGTCCACACAGAAGTGCAGGTCAGCTGACCCCTGCTTAGGCACCAACACCACTGGGCTTGGACTACGGGAGGGTTCAACATCCCCGAGGTCCAGCATCTTGGCCACTTCAGTCTTGATGCACTCTTCGACCCATTCTGACATCCTGTACGTCTTGCTCTTAACAGGCAGGGTGTTCCCTGTGTCTATGTCATGTACACAGACAGGCGTCAGCCCTGGGGTAAGTGAAAAGAGTGGGGAAAATCTCCACAGCAGCTCTTTCTATTCCACCCGCTGTTCAGGTGTCAGTTGAGAGGCAAGCTTAACTCCCTCAACTGAACCATCTTTCTCATCACCCTGCAATGTGTCAGGGAGTGGCTCACTCTCTTCTTCCACTTCTTCAGCTATTGCAAGTAAAGAAACCATGTCACCCATGCGAAGAGACGTCACCCTCTCCAAGGGTACCACCATGACAGGTAGGGGCCACCAGACTTGCTGCTAGCCTAACAGACAAGACAGGTAAGGCAAAACCTCTCCACATCCTGACCAACTCCTGGCCAGTAAAACAGAGGTGCTAACCTGTCCTTTGTCTTTTTGATGCCCGAGTGACCAGCTAAGGGTACTTCATGGGCTAGCTGCAAAAGAAAATTTCTGTGCACCTGAGGAACCACCATTTTGCTCTCTCCTGGCTCTGGCTCAGTGGGCTCACTGTAAAGGAGTCCATCTTCCCAATCCACCTTGTGCTTTTTGGCTACTCCAGTAGAGACCTGTTTCTGAGCAACCTTCCGCAAGCCAACAAATGTTGGACACTCAGCCTGTGCCTTACAAAACTCCTCACAGGACGGTCCTCCTGCCACCAGCACCTCCTGCAGCTCTAGCAGGGGCCCAGACTCCAACACCTTATCCACCTCTGGATGCTCCCCCTCCTCTCCAACTGGAGCAGGAGGTGCTGCCACCAGGACAGGTGCCTTCTCAGAATCTACCCTTGGTTCTTGTTCTGGCCTATTCCCTTCTAGTCTCTCTTTCGCTAGAGTGGGCCCTACCTCACTAGGAAGCTGTTTTACAGACTGTGCCCTAGTGAGCACAGCTGATGAAATCCAGGCCATATGGGCCTTAGGGCCTGAACTAACCCGGGTTCAACCAGATCGATCCCCAGAAAGCACCCAGCTCCCTGCTTCTCTTGCATCCCCACATTGACCATGGCCTTTTTGCCATTCCCTCTACCACCACTCTAGCAAGAGGGTACTCCAGGTCATCACTGCTAGCTTTAAGTCCATAACCTTTGGAACCAGGGATGAGCTCCTTGGGTTTGAGATATTTCCGTTCAACCACAATCCTGTGGGCACCGGTACCCCTCATTGCAGGAACCTTCCTTCCATTGATACTTGCCACATTCATATACCCTCTTGAGTTAGGGGGAATGTGTTTAAGGGCTTCTGGGTCGAGTTCCCTGGTGACTAGGTTAAACACAGTGAGGCTCCCTTCATGTCTGCCCCCACTGAAAGCACGCTTGCTATCACGGGTGCCACTGCCACTGAGTCCTTTACTGGGCAGTCTGGTTTTAAGTGTCCTTCTCGGTGCCACTTATAGCATTTAATCACCATGGGAGTGAAAGGACACTTCATTCCTTTCCCCTTCTGGTGATGACTAGAGGCCCTGTTCTCCTTAGACTCCTGTCTGGGCTGAGAGCCTTGGGAACTGTTCTGGCCCTTCCACTCTGGTTTAGTGCCAGCCTGCTGGGAGTTCTTCTCCCCCTTGGGCTTGGAACTGGGGTGCCACTTCTGCTCTGTTCACTCTATTGGCAAGCCACTTATCTGCCAAAACTGCAAGTTTCTCAGGATCCCTATCAGGAAGATCAGACAAATACTGTCTGAGTGGAATAGAACACTCTGCCAGGAGAGGCTCTGCTATCATCACCTGATTTAGGGACTGGAAATCATTTACTTCCATTCCTCTCACCCACTCATTCCAGTCTCTCACTATGTCATGGACCCAATTCCCAAAAGGAACTCCTTCTACCTTCTTATTCTCATGGAACCTCTGTACTGGGCTGGTTTCAGCCCAAACTGCCTAATCAAAGCATTCTTCATGTACTCATATGTCAGACTGTCTTTCTCAGACATCCGTTCAAAGACTTCAGTCCCTTCCCATTACCATTTTATGTTTCTTTGCGCATTGCGGGCGGGCGGAGCTGCCCGGCTCTCTGAGCAGGGCAGGGCAGGAGTAGTTTGCCCACTCCTGAGTGTGCAAAGACTGTTTGGTCTGCCCTCTCGGGCTGCCCAAACCAGTTATGCACACGCTGCCCTTCTCCATGCAGGCTTCATTGCAACCTGCATGGAGAACATGCCATCCCCTACAGTCCCTGGCTGGGCGGCGCCCCGACCAATCACAACGCTCCACTGGAGCGTTGTGATTAGCTTAGTGGAGGGAGCCTGGCTGCTTGCTTCCTGTTCCTGCCAGAGGCAGGAGAGCAGGAGCAGTGTGGATGGGGGACCCGGGCTGGCGGGAAGGTAGGTTTAATTTTTTTATATATTATTGACCCCCCCCGGCGTGACCCCCTTTTCCCCGCTTGACCCCCCTCTCCCCGCGCGACCCCGCGCCCGCACCCGCAACCCCGCGCCCGCGAGCCATGCCGGCCGCTACTGCACATAGGCCCATAAGAGTTTCTTTGTTTTTTTATCATTCATTGACACTGTTTTTGTCATTGTAGACATTTGTTGGACTGCCGCTTCGGTGTGTTTTTAATAAGCAGTGTATGCCCTAAACAATGTGTGTGTGTGGTGTTTTGATCACTCTCCACTGAAGCACGCGTAGGCAACTGGAAAAAATTTGTGTTGGCACCAAGGAGACAGGAATGTACTGAAATTTGATACATTTACATATTGTTTAATTTGAAGTCAAAATTATGAATGTATCATCTTTATACGATTTCTACCTTGTTAAAACACGTGTATGAATTGAAGCAACTTTGTCGGGTTCTCTTGTAAAAAGTATGCTGTACAATGTTTTCGTGATGACATAATTTTTAACCATGGTATTAATCGTATGGCTGTAGTTTGAGAGCGTGTAAAAGTTTTTGTTTTTGGGGGTTGTGGCAGCACTTATATATAATACAATTTTTTTCCATATCTATCATGTTAAAATTTTATTGACGTGTATATGAACAAAGAAAAAAAAGATATATGTTTGATAGCAAAAAGTCCTGTGTTGCTTCATTGAAGATATGACTCTATTTTGAGCATTGTTGGAGGTGTATTGTTCTCTTTTCATGTTTTGTTTTTCCTTGTCCCACTCCATACTGTGACATGTTGGGGACCCCTTTGCTAGCATTACATAGTAATGCAGGAAAACAACAATGATATAGAAAGTTGCTTTAAAGTATGGTTTTAAGTGTAAATGCTATTGGTAAATATTTCAATTCAAAAAAGCACACAATAAATATGTTACCCTAAACATATAGTAATGAAACTTCAAGTAAAAACATCACAATTCAGAATGGGGAAGTTTAAGAACAAAAAAAACTCTTAACAAACCTTCGATTATGTCGGCGACGTTGTGGCTCATCATCCATATTGACCAGCAGTTATGGGAATCCTTACAACATCAGATTCATGTTGTAATATCGATTGGTAAATTAAGGAGAGCTGTGTTACACTTTTTTTATTGATATGAGACCACCAAGTCAAGTGTTGAGTTTTAACTGCGATGTACACGACAGAAAGCAAAGTCATAATCTGGAAGGTGGAGTCCTGGCTAAAATGTCTCCATCAGGTGCTTTTTGGCAACTAATCTGTCGCCGGAGTAGTCTAAGAGCGACAGAGACGGAAAGGGTTTGACAACGCTTCATTCGTCATACCGCTAACATATAGGTGCACATGCATCAAACCCCAAAAATGCGATTCCTTATTTGCGATAAATAAGGAATCGCAAATAAAAAAATCGCTAAGTGGAATGCTTCATGATAATCGCTAATAATTAGCGATTTGCAATAAATCGCTAAATCGGGACCGAGAACACAATTGCGACTCGCTAACACATGAATTCGGAAAAAAAGCGATTTCTTGTATTAGCGATTTCGGTATTTGCGAAATCGCTAATACCGAAATCGCAAAAAACGGGTCGCACTGGAAGCAGGCTGATGACATCACAACCAGGAAGTCATCCAGTCCATGCTTCATTCAGTGCCCTGAGGAGCTCAGAGGAGGAGGCAGAGACCTGAAGCTGAGCTGAGAAACCTCACACTCTGTATCCAGCTACTGTTCCCAGACCCAGGACGGACAAAAATGATGCAGGGAAGAGTGCCACGCCTAGGAAGAGGAAGCTGAAGTTTTCTGAGAGGGAACTTGAACACCTGATTGAAGGTGTCAGCAGTAGTCACGACAAACTGTTTGGGAAATTGTCCCTGAAGGTGCCAGAGGCTGTGAAGCGCAAAATATGGCTGCGCATAAAGGAAAAAGTTAATGCTGTGGGAGTCACACACCGCAGCATTGAGGAACTGAAGAAAAGGTGGGATGACCTGAGGAAACGCGCAAAGGAGCGCATAGCAGAAAGGGTGAAGGAAGCAGCTGGCACAGGAGGGGGTCTATCGAATGCACCCGCAAACACAGCCCTGGAGGACCTTGTTGAAATGAAATGAAATGAAATGAAATTTGTACTTGTAAAGCGCACTTATACCCCCAAAGGGGTGTCCTGGCGCTGTACGCATACCGCTGTGGAACCCTTCCTGGCTTTTCCCTGTGAAATGTCCACTCCTGGGCACCCCCAAGGTGAAGCCAGGCATCCCAGCGCTGTTGGGGCCGTTGTGGAGATTAAGCAAGCTATTGCCCAGAGTTGCAGAGTGGGACCCATGATTAGAATAGGCACCGAGGTGAGAATTATCAGGTCTGAGGAAATTGAGCCCAAGACCCGCCAAGGCGGGAATTGAACCCTGGTCCCGGGCCAGATCTCTGCATCAGGGTCTGCTGCTCTAACCATTGAGCCACACTTCTCCACTTGAGGGGACAATCGAGCCTGAGGCAGTCGTCGGAGTGACACAATTGGACACATCCGGCACAGCAGGAACTTCACATGGTAAGATGCATGCAAGCGCTAATCCTCTGCGTACTGTATAACCGTGCACAATCCCCCAGGCAAATCACAGTGTATAGGTAAAACCCCATGCCACGTTTCACCTCATACAGAAAATGCATCATGGGAGTTGTAGTCATGTCAGACAAGTGGTCATTCAAAAGCTAACATGGTTAATTAAACATACCAATACCGCATGCCAGCCAGTGTGTTTAAGTCAGTGATTTATTTTGAAATAAGTTTGCCAAATGATAAACAGAATCAGGATAATACAAGACTAACACTGCACTGTTCCACATCACAGATGCAGCGGAGGCAGACTCCGACGATAGTGACCAGCTCGTCATCTCAGAAACACCTGCAGAGATGGATGCAGAGACTCCTGTGGTCCCAGAAAACACACCACCCCCACCACCAAAATGCAGGGCACATGTACCCTCACTGGTAGAAATGGAATCCGATCAGACTCCAGCACCCACTACATCCTCCAGCCAGCCACGTGTCCCTTCACCAACTACAACACCGGCACAGCTCCAAACCGGACGACGGAACAGGTCCAGGGCCCGTATTGCTGCACATGATGAGCAGGTCCCAAATGTATATGGCGGCGTGGAGTCTCAGATGCTACGTGTGCAGCGCCTGCAGGGGAGACACATGGGCACAATAAATATTCAGATGACAAAGCTGGCCAAAAACATAAGCACAATGGCAGACAATGTGCGCGAACTAACATCAGTGGTTGCTGAGGGGAATCGCCAGACAAACTTGAGTTTACAGGAGCTCACCCGTGCAGTGCTTGCAGGACAACGCATGAAGCAGAGAAGGCATCACCAGAGCCTGATCCGCATGTCAGCGAATACCAGGGCCATCAACAAGCTCTGTAATACCACTGCGCTATTGGCACGGCGCTCCGTGTCAATGCAGATTGATCTAGGCCATTTCTGTGGGGATGTTGCCAGGTCCTTAGGACAAGTCACCACTGCTGTGGAACACATCCAGTCCGGGACTGTGAGTGCCATCCACCTGGAAGGGGAGGAGGGGAGTGAGGAGGCCTCTAGCCTGAGTAGCCTATCGGTGCCAGTGACCACTAACAGGAGGCGCAGCTCGCGCAGCTCAACATCCACGGGATCACGTCAGGGTGATGGTGCAGAGGCAGGCGACAGGAGGCTGGGGGTACGTGGCAAGAGGCGCTAGCCAGGCATATACTCCTTTTTGGCCATGGTGGGGTAACCATGGTCAATTTCTACTTGGTGATTGCCCTCCAGTGCTGAGTACAGTTTTATTTTGACTTTATAGACCAATGCAATCACCTTCCGAAATTTCTAACTGCACGTCTCAAGTTTGACATGTGCTCATGTTAATAAATATTTACGTACAGCATTTGTTTGTCATGGCTCATTCTTACCTACCTCAAAAATGATGTTGTGTGATGTGTGCACGTCTCCTCTGACCCTCTGCAGTGTTTGCCACATGCGCCTGTCGGTGTTGTGCAGGTGGTTGCTCGTCACCATCCGAGTCACTGTTGTCCATCTCAATGGTAATGCCCCTTCTGGTGGCAATGTTGTGCAGCATTGCACATACAGCAACAATCCTGCAGCAGGTTTCGGGGCTATATTGCAATGCACCACCAGTCTTATGAAGGATGCGAAAACGACTTTTCAGTATGCCGAATGTCCGTTCTACCACATTCCTTGTGCTTATGTGTGCCGCGTTGTACCTCTGTTCCTGTGGTGTGGCTGGGTTGAGGTATGGTGTCAGGATATATTCGCGCAGGGCATATGCGCTGTCACCTACAGGGTGGAAAGCAAAGGTTAGCCACAGTAATGCTATTACATTTTGCTTCATGATGTAGCAACTAGATATATGTATGTACCAAGTAGGTGTCCTTTCACCAAATTCACCCCTGAGCAGACGCCTGTGGATGCCACTGTGGCGGAATATATACGAGTCATGTGTGCTCCCTGGAAACTGTGCCACGATGTCCGTTATTATATGCTTCGCATTGCACACGACCTGCACATTGATGGAGTGGTACGACTTCCTGTTCCGGAAGATGTACTCGTTGGCTGCTGATGGACAGATGGGGACATGCATGCAGTCAATGCATCCGATAACATGTGGAAAATGTGCCACCTGGTAGAACTCCAATTTAGTCTGGTTCAACTCCTGTGGGGTTGTTGGGAAGGTGATGTGGGTGTGTATCATTGTCAACATGGCGTCAATGAATTTTCGGAAGAAGCGTGAGAGTGCGCTTTGGGATACACCTCCGGCTACGGCTACTACCCCCTGAAAACTGCCTGACACTAGTAGGTGCAGGCTGCATAGGACCTGTACGTGTGCAGGGATGGCATTGGTCCTACGGGTCTGGTGCTGCAGCAGGGGTTCCAAATCTGCAATGAGGCGCATTATCATTGCACGGTTCAACCGGTACTTATCATATATTTCGTCTTCATTTTGGCCCAGCAATGTTATGCGCACTCGGAATACCCTCTCCTGTATCCTCCTCCTGCGCTGGGCTGCTGCATTGATCCTCATCCTCCTTGCCAGCACGTAGAGGGCTGCCATTGTGAAAGGCTTACGGGGTCTCCTGAGGCATTTTTCAAGGGTTCCGAATTGTTTGCACCTGTGTTTTTTTTTTTTTGGTTTTTTTTTTTAACTTTACCTCCTGGTTGAGATTCCCCTTATTCTGCTCTTGCAAAATAGCGTTTTTCATTGAATTCGCTAATTGCGATTTTTGATGCATTGCTTTGCGATTCATTATTTGCTCATCGCTATTTGCGGGAGCAATTGTATGTTTCGCTATTATGGTTTCACTATTTTGCTACTCGCTAAATTTGCGAGGGCTTTTTTTGTGAATCTCTAGTTTTTTCGGTATTTCAGTTGATGCATTGGAAAGTTTCGTTTTGCGGTCGCTAACGGCCTATTTTGCATTTTCGCAATTTTTGCCAGTGCAATTATGCTTGATGCATGTGCCAGTTAGTTGACAGCCACAAGGGTGGATGGATGCAATGTTGATTCTCAGCGGTCTGGACACCTCTGTCAAGATATAAATCGGGCCCTATCTTTGCAGTTTCTTCTTCTCATATTCTAGACACCATCTTCCTAAATGACACCTTTACTATGAGATGTGATTGACAAAAGATGAGCAGCCAGATTAGCCATAATCTTCAAATCCACACTAAAATGCCCACATTTGCAACCCCCTTCATACTCCTCCTTTGTGTCTTGTTTCCTGTCTCACCTACCAATCCCAGGACAAGCAGTTAACTTTGCAGATATTGTTTCTGACCTCTTAACCATTATTTACATAACCAAACCAGCAACCATTGCCCTTGAAACCTTAATATACACTGGAACAAACCATTGATGAAGACTCGCAAAAATGCCAGAGAGTAGATGTGACACCATGCACCCTTCAATCCCCAGTGACAGGAAATCCTCTTGTTCCACTGTTAGCATCTCAAGAGCCTCCTATTTGCTGATGATGCATAAGGGGAGTGCAGTGAGAGAAAACAGAATGTAATCCGAGATTGGATAGGTGACAGAGACTGGTTGGTTGCAAAACTCCCTTAAATTCCTCACCCCTTTTCTTGCCTTCCGAATAACAACCTTGCCTACCATTTCTAGTATGTATCATTTTGTGGATCATTAAGATTGAAGTACCAACATGTGTGTATGGTTTTACATTTTTGCCCACAGAATGACGATTCTCCAATTAACAAACAGAGAGAATCTTGATTTCATTAAAGACAACGGAGGCTAACATTATGCAATAACTTTTATTGCTGCCCACACATGCAGCCCTTTCAAGAACATGTATTACATCATAAGTAAAACATTCCATAGAACATAACAAAACGTTGTGGTAACTATGCATCTTCCTCTTAGAGCTGCGACAAGGTAAAGTAATTGTAGATTCAAATCCTTTCATGTTAATTGCACTTGATAAGAAAAGAGTTCTCACAGTGACGCAGAGTCTGGAAAGAAAGAAGGAGCGCAAGTAATATCTATTGTTAAGTAATTCAAAACCACAGGACAAAGCAAGAAGTCAAAACTTAGGGGCCCATTACGATGGCGGGCGGAAGCACAACCGCCGTGCTGGCGGATGCAAAAACCACCAGTTACCGCCGGCACGCAGCAGTCCACACGCCCGCCCAATTACGATGCGAAAAGTAGGCCAAACACCGCCGGCAAGCCAGCAACACCGTCCGCCATCAAAGTGCGCCCGTACATGTAGCGGCGCAGCCTAACTGACACACACCGTCCGACCAAACACGTCCCGCCCGGCGCATAAATTACGATGCCGCAAACAAACGGCTCCCACGGCCAAGAGATACCGTACGACAAACCGAAGCGGTAACACGGACGCCGAGCACGGACAACGAAGAAGCGGCTCCCCGAGCATGAATCCAGCACTGCAGGCCGTCCCCATGCTCCTGCTGATGCACCACCAAGGACGCAACGTACCGCGGAGACGCAGGTAGGCACACACACAACAAGTGCACGCAAACAGCGCACACAGTGCAAGGGCGGAAAAAGCGGACAACCCCCCACCAGCGCGTGTACACAACACATCCACCATCGCATCCACATATGACACACAGGCCAAATCGTAACATCGCAGAACACATGTGTACACACCACCTGGGACTAGGAACCAACCACCCCGTCACGGCCCCAAAGCGCCGATGACGCCGCCACACATGCGCACAACGCAGAGGCCAACCGCAGCGCCATGCATGCGTCGCACACAGACACAGGGACACAACCAAGCAGCACACACATCAGCCCCACCCCGAACGCACATGACACGTGACAGGCCGGCCACAGACATGTCCTCAACGCCCAATTCACGGACAACACCCAACGCCACACAACCGACGCACACATATCAGTGAAGACACGCAACAGCAGGACACACCCCAGTGTAACAAACATGGCGTAGCACACAGCGGCGGCAACACCAACTAGGAGAAGCAGGGCCCCTTCGGGAAGAGGAACGCCAGTACCACACAGAAACACCCATACCACCCTGCACATACGAACAAGACATATAAAACGGAACACCAAAGAGCCCGGGGACCGACAACAGGTGGCCCAAGAATAACATTCACACACAAGGCCCAACGCAGAGCGGAAAGGCAGCCTGCCGCCCACACAAGGGAGAGCAGACAGCACTGAATGACCTTCCATTCCAACTCCGAAACCACAGCCCTACGACAGAAGCCGGTGAATACAGCCATTGTCCAAGAATAGACCAACACAGGCATGCCGAGGAGACCGACCACAGGGCAGATAGCGCATATCACAGAAGCACACAACGGACGGGGAAGAAAGAAGAAAACACTCCCCCATGTCGGCCACATGCAAGTTAATTGGAAGGAGTCACACAGCACTGACCTTGAACTGTCTGAGAAGCATGTGGGAAGAGGGCCCGTGTCCTCCAAACAAGCCAACAGAACACAAGTCCTGTCTCCCTACGACTACACAGAGCTCACAGCAACCCCGGAGCGTGCACATTGCAGACTGCACACACAGCCGGAGCACGCCACCTCAACGAACCGCTGCAAAATGGCAACCGCAACACACCTACCCAACTACGCCGAACAGCTCAAGCTGTACAAAACCAACCTGTGCCATACATTGGGATGCGATCTCCTGTCCCTGCTGAACGTAAGTTACCGACTGACTTACCGCATCACATTGTTCAGCTGCGTCATGCCCGTCTTCTACTGTCGGAGGTGTCCCTACCAGCATCCCGTCGAGATATGCCTCTCCAACCCGGCATGTCTGAAGGCGGACCTGCTACCACTACTCCTCCCTCTGGACGCACACGACAGGGCCTGCTCTGCCTATGGGGGCATGGCGTATGTGGCCAACATCGCACCCGCACTGAAATGGGACCACTGTGCCTCCACACGACGGATCATCGATAACAGCTACATCGAATGTCACCCAGCATGCCCCATCATGGTCCTCCAAGGGACAACCTACGAACAACACCTTGACAGCCATTCATTGGCTGGCAAACATGTACACCACCAATGACATGGAAGCCCTGCTGGACGGCATCGCATACCTGACAACCTGTAAATACGTCGGACCACAACGCAGGTTCCCCGAGTGACCTATAATGTCCAACCCCGCACCCATGCTTAGCTTCCGCACGGACTGGCCAGTCACCACCACAACAGCCATACCAAACGACCGGCAACTGTAACCACACCATCAACGACATTGCCATGACATCGGATATGACCGGGACATGCACACTGTTCCCCATCACATCCAGGAACACCGCATGCATCGTGGGAGGCAGTGGCATGGGCTCTGTGTATCGCACCCACATGGACGGAACTGCACGAACAACCAGGACACGACATGGATCCAGCGCCCATGGACACACACACCGCTCAGTGGACATGAATAGGTCGCCTGGAGTCTGTGGGTGCTGCACCCCTCCCACCCCGCCCCGGGAATCCCATACCAGGACCTTTGCATGGACGACAAGTGCATACAACAACAACACGACCCCAGTGACTGTGACATGTCCAGTAACCACCACAGTGCAACAACAAGTGGCACGCCGCTGCATGCACGCAAGCACATGCCCTGATGTCATCTCACATGCACGCGTGCATGAGGAACAACCGCAGCAAACCTGTCACATGGAACTGAGATGGACTGTGCCCATGATGCCAAGCGGTCTGGTAGGCTACATGTATACCGTCTGTGTCAAAGTCCGCAGCTCCGCAGCTATACGTAAATGTACATTAGCACAGCCTTGGCCAAGCAGATGTCACTCTGAAGCCCACATCCCACATGCAACAGCCAATCACATGTAACCCCACACCCTATCCCATTTGCAATCATGCTCAGTATATCCTCAACATGTATCCCGCTGCCAGTAGTGTCCACTATACTGCATCACAGAGGACAGAAGACTCAATATAATGTTTGAAACCAAAACTGTCTCCGCTGACTCATTTCACAAGTACGAATGAGAGAGGATGAGAGTATGTGAAGTACACGGCAGTCGTGACATGACCATGTAGTCCACTGGTATTGGATGTCAACGCAAATGAGTAGCACTACTGTGGAAGACACACATATGTCGTGTGAAGTCGTATGGACGCAGTGCTCAGGTGGGTGGGTGCGACGGGTAGATGCGCACATGCCAAGTTGGAGCACGCCGTGTTGGGAGGGGTCATGAACAGTACACCACCGCTTCCCTGGGCATTGTGAGAGGACACCTGTCGGGGGAGTGAACACGTGTGTGCACAGCAGCCGGGCACACGTACAAAGCGGTACCAGGCGCACCTCAGCCCACCCTCTGTGGACAAGCTGGATCCTGTTGTGCGCCCGCCATGCCCCTGACAAGGCACACACAGCCCCAGTCGACCAGGTGTAACCCCAACATAGTCAATCCGCACAGGCGATACAGGGCACGGGATGGCAGTGGAGCATGGTGTGTGAGAGGTCTCCTCGCGCTCCTCCTGGTCATATCACGCAGGCAATAGAACCTCAACGTCTAGCATGGCACAAGTCACATGGAAGTGTAGGGGGACGCACCACAGCACGAGCAGCACTGACGTCACGGGAGGTGGCTCGCACCATCCCATCCATTGCCCATCATACCAACCACGCCACATGCCATTGCGACTAAGTGCAAGCGCGTGCGCCACCACCCCCGAGCCCTCCCCAGAGAGGCCAAAGAGTGAATGTGTGGGCCATCAGCCACAGACGGACGCGGCCTGGCCGCAAGGGCAGCCACAGCCACTGGGTGTCGCAGGTGGCGGATCCGGAAGGCGAAGACTGTGATGCATAGTCCATGCAGGCCGGGTCACCATTTGGGGCACCACGCAGGTGGACGGCGTCCCGCGACACATCATACCCTGAGACAGCCCACTCGTGCAACTGGACCCACACATACACTCCTTGCCCTCTCTGGTGCGAGCTTGGGGCTGCCTGTGCAAGCGCTAGCCTCGCAGGTGAGCATGCATATTGGGGGAGCGAGGGGAGGACATGAGGGCTGGGGCGAAGATGACTGTATCACTGTCAGTTAGTACAAGGGATGACCCAGATGTGGAAAGGAAGAGACGTGTCCCGTGTGTACTGCAACTAGTCGCCAATACAACTACCCCCATGTCCGGAATGTAAGCCCGCACCTAGGCCCGCCCATCCGCCACATCGAACATACCACCAGCACGACAACCTTCCCATTCGAAACACTGACTGGGGGTGGCGACCAGTGTACAATCATGTGTAGCCTACCCACGCGTACATGTGGGCCCTCCATGATCCATGTCACCTGCGGCAAAGTCATGACATGCGCAATGAGGGAAGTGAGGAGAGCTGCCCGCCCCACGCGCAGAAGGTGCATCAGCTCCACAGACCCAGCAGCGAGTCCAGCAGGGGTCACATGTGCAGGGGCAGCTGTGCCTGGTGTGAAGGCACATGCATATAGACAGCACATCGACCAATGTGTAGTCTGCCCACATCTACAGTCCATCATCATGCGGACATAGGAATTGAACACAGGGCAACACATCTTAGTGGGTGCACCCACCGTGACCAACAATGTGCAATCATCGACGTACCCGCCCTGTGCATGGCCCCCACCCAACGGCGGCACATCCAGTGCCACCATCCCACACACACAAGCCTTCCACGGAACATGCTGTGTCCAATGGTCAGTACAGAGTCAGCGCCCATCTGGTGGATCCTGAACAGGAGACACATGCACACACATGCCAGCTCCCACTATGTACGACTGCCACCTGGCACGTGCAATGTAACCTCTCACCTGTGACGTGTGACTGCAAGCACACAGCCGTCTTGGCATGGGGCTGTCAATGTGGACACCTGTCAATGTTTCGGGAGGTGTGATCCGTACAGTGCTGTACATAGGGTGCAGTGCTGACACCTACTACTGTCTCATATCCCCTCGTGCCACAGGTCCCACTTGTTTTGGCCGCTCAGCCTCTGCCCACATCGTCGTCGTCGTGTGCCATACTCATCCAGCCGCGGAAGCAGTTCCATGCTCAGCAGACATTCATGTTGCCGTGGCGTTGCCGCTTGACGGATATGCAGTCAGTCCCCATCAGCACGCCCCGCAAGTCATTGGGGCCTGGATCCCCATGTGCATGCACATGGCAGTGGTTTGTATCACTAGCCATTGCCATTGTTGGGAGACCTGTGTAAGTGTATTGTGGCCATGCCATCCCAGCTTGACAGCTGGGCTGTGGCTCCTGTGCTTACTCAGTCATGTCAGTGATGTGTATGCGAAATTGCTATGTGTCGTGTTGCTTTGACATGTGTCCTCTGCCATTGTCCCTAGGCGGAGACCGAACATTGACCGCCCATACCAATTGCTGGCGGACATGGACGATACAGAGGTTATTAGGAAGTTTCGGCTGGACAGGCCAACCCTGCATCGACTGTGTGCCATGTTAGAACCCCATCTCCGTCCCCGCAGGGTGTATCCGACTGCTGTCACCCCCACGGCTAAGGTGATGGCCGCCATGCATTTCTTCGCCACTGGGTCATTCCAGCACACAGTGGGCATTGGAGGAGGGATGTCCCAGCCCATGTTCAGCAAGGTGCTGAGGGATGTACTGGCAGCCATGATGCTGTACCGGAACAGGTACATCCGCTTCCCCAGGGCTCGTGAATTGGCGGCAGTGAAGGGTGCATTCTATGCCCTTGGCAGAATCCCACACGTCGTTGGAGCCATTGACTGCACACATGTCGGCCTTGTTCCACCACAGGCCACTGAGCACCTGTACCGCAACAGGAAGCACACGCACTCCCTGAATGTGCAAGTGGTGTGCCTTGCGGACATGGTGATCACCCACGTGTGTGCAAAGTTCCCAGGCTCGGCCCATGACGCACACATAATGCGCAACAGCATCTTGCCACGACTGATGTCCAATATGCAACAGGATCGTGCCTGTATTGTCGGTGAGTATGTGGAGTGGTGTAGCGTGCTGGCTGTGCGATGCTGTCCCCTGTCCAGTTGGATTAGCAACGGTTCTCTGTGTCCCTCACACCCAGGTGACTCTGCGTATCCGAATGGGGCATGGCTGCTCAGTCCATTGAGGAATCCTCGCACCCCAGCAGACGATCGCTACAATGAGGCACATGGGAGGACCAGACGTGTGGTCGAGCGTACCTTTGGCCTCCTCAAGTCCAGGTTCAGGTGCCTGGACCGCACCGAGGGTGCGCTGGCATACTCCCCACAGAAGGTGTGCCGGATAGTGGTGGCGTGCTGCATGCTGCACAATCTGGCCATTCGGAAGCAGATCCCCCTCATCGTGGATGACGGAGATCAACCAGGGCCCCAGCCCGCAGACCAGGACAGCTCGAGTGAGGAGGACAGCGGAGAGGAGGAAGCTGGTAATGTGCGGCAGCAGCTCATCGCCCGCTACTTCACTTGACGGTGAGTGTCCATGTACGACGGCTGATGTGGCTGTATCTGTGCAGGTGTGTGTGTGCTGTGTCAGGGTGGCCCTTTGTTCACTGCGTGCTGTGTGTCAACGCTCCATGGCCAGGGTAGTATGCCACTGTTGGTGGCTGTGGCATTGTGCCCTATTGCTCTGTGCGATGTGTGTACATTGCTTGTAGTTGTTGACATGTACTGTGTGATGGGTGTGTGACACACTCATTGAATGTGCTCCTGTTCTGTCTCCCACCCCTAGGTCCCTACAGGCCCTCCGGATTCAAATGCCATGCCACTCATCAGGTGCCTTTCCGCCCAAGGTGGCCGTTGTATTCCGTACAAATAAGACACAGGGCACAAACAGCAGTTAGTGAAAAAGGTGCATTTATTACAAACTGTGACATGTGATTGTGTGTAAGGTGATGACAAAAGTGGTGCGTGCAGTGACAATGAGCTGTCGGTCATGGCTGCGTGATGATCAGGGTGTACCCACTGGTTCTATGTCCATAGTCCAACACACACATGCCATCCAGATGGCTGTGTGGAGTGGGATCGTAGTCCAAGTCAATGCAGTGGCTGGTCAAGGAAGGCTGGCGGAAGGCTGGCTGGCTGCCTCACTTGCGACTGGAGCGTGCGAAGTCCTCCCGGGAGATCTGTTTCCTGTTCGGACGGCCCCTTCCACGTTTGCGAGGGGGTGCCTGCTTGCGACATGCTGGTGGTTGAGGTGTGATCACTGGCTGTGGACGCAGGGGAACTGGACACTGCTGCTCCACCCTGCGCCCCGGCAGGTGGTGGCGGAGGGGAGCTGCTGTCCCTGGCTGTGACCTCACCGCCACCACCAGCTGTCCCATGAGGTCCACGATTTGGCCCATACGGGCGTCCATGGACCTCAACACCCCCAGCACCTCACGCATGTCTGAGGCAGACCGGACCCATTGTCCTTGGGCCTCTTCATAGGCCCCAAGGACTCTGGCCATGTGAGGCAGGACATGGCTCCCAGGGGAGGCTGGCGTTTCCCTGACCCTGCTCCTCCTACCAGTCCTGCTGCCACCGGCCTGCCCACTAGCCACATTGCTCACCACGGTCCTCGCTGTGGCTCCCAGGGTGGATCCAGTCGTCCGGGCCACCACCTGCGCTGGGGCTGGTGCCAGCGAAGACGTGGCGGTGGTGGCGGCGGTGGTGGTCGGTGCGGCGATGGTGGCGGTTGCGGCAGTGGTAGTGGCCACAATGACCGTGGGTGTGGCCGCAACGACAGTGGCAGCAGGGGGCTGTGAATGTTCAGCAGCCCTGGATGATGGGTTGGTGGGTAGGAGGGGTCCTGGGGAGCGGCTGGGCCCTGCCACACCAGATGGGCCTGCTTGGTTGTCCGTGTCCGAAGAGGAGGACAGATCCTCCAGATCCGTGTGTCCTCGTTGGGGGCTTGTAGGCTGGCTGTGCTGGCTGCTGGCTCCATCCCCAGCATCCAGCAGTTCGTCACCTGTGGAGAGAATGAGATTTGTTATTGTGTTGCACCTGGCGAAGTATGTATTTGTCGTCTGACATTGACAGTTCGTGCAATCTCGTACATGGGTTTCCCGGAGGCGTGTGTGTGGCTGTAGCATCTGTAGTTGTGTGTGCTTGGCAATGGGACTGTGTGCTGTGCACATGTGGCATGGGACGGATTGGCCATGCCGATGGGTGTGTTGCTGTGCCCCTACTTATTGTGACTCTGGTGTATGCGGGCTCCTGGCCCATCCTGGGTCTGGTTTGTACTTTGCTTTTGGGGTTCAAATGGAACGCTTAGGAACGCATATGGCAACATGGGGGCCATGCCCCAGATTCGCATTTGGGATGGAATATGCTTTTGGGGTTCAAATGGAACGCTTAGGAACGCATATGGCAACATGGGGGCCATGCCCCAGATTCGCATTTGGGAGGGGATATGCTTTTGGGGTTCAAATGGATCGCTTAGGAACGCATATGGCAACATGGGGGCCATGCCCCAGATTCGCATTTGGGAGGGAATATGCTTTTGGGGTTCAAATGGAACGCTTAGGAACGCATATGGCAACATGGGGGCCATGCCCCAGATTCGCATTTGGGAGGGAATATGCTTTTGGGGTTCAAATGGAACGCTTAGGAACGCATATGGCAACATGGGGGCCATGCCCCAGATTCGCATTTGGGAGGGAATATGCTTTTGGGGTTCAAATGGAACGCTTAGGAACGCATATGGCAACATGGGGGCCATGCCCCAGATTCGCATTTGGGAGGGAATATGCTTTTGGGGTTCAAATGGAACGCTTAGGAACGCATATGGCAACATGGGGGCCATGCCCCAGATTCGCATTTGGGAGGGAATATGCTTTTGGGGTACATGCTGTGAGCCATGGGTGCCGAACGTGACATGTGTTGTGGCAGCATGACAGTGCATGGTTTGAGGTGTGTGCATGCTTGACATGGCCTGCATATTTGCTGTCTGTTGTGATTACTGGACATGGCATTGGACGCATCGTTATGAGTGAGTGATGGTTGTGTGCCAGCCAACGTATTGCAGTTGTCCCATCTCCTTGGTGTGCGTGCTGCCCTGTGCCATGTGCATCACTGCAGTGCTCGGGGGGTGTGGCCCATGTTGTGTGTTGTTGCTCACAGTGTGTCGTGCACTTCATTGACTTCTGGCACATGGTTGGTCATGGGCATGTATCTTAGCGTGACTGCTGTATGTGTGGCAGCTGTGCGGATGACATGCCTTTCATGAGACTGGGGCTGACGGATGGGATGGATGGTATGTTGTTTGTGCATGGTGTGTCTGTGTGTTTGATGGGTTCAGTGGTGTTCGTGTGCATTTATGTTGTTCCGCTCTGTTGCGTCTAGTGTTGTTTGTCTTACATAGGCGTAGTTGTGGGGTGTGTGGTTGACAGGCAGTTGGGGCTACATGGACAGGACTTCAATGGTGTTTCGGTTGTGTGTGATGAGTTGCACAGTGGCTGCCGTGTGGTACTATATTCAGTGTGGCTTGTGCATGCAGACGTGGCTCCTTGGGTGTTGCTATGTCTGTGATGGGTCATGTGGGGTGTGAGTCTGTTGTTCATGTCCGTGTGCACATTGTTCACTTGTTCGTGACGGTGGGCGGTGCTGCGTGTTCGTCTGCTACGTGACATGTCCCATGTGTTGGTCGTGTTATGGTCCTCATGCCTCCAGTAATCCAGCCCTGTCCAGTTTCCCACCTGCAAGTTGTTCGTGCGTGCACTGTACTGGATGCCACATGGCTCTAAGCGGGGGTGCTCCATGTTGCAGGTCTGTGGGGGTGGGAGGGTGTTGTGGGTCGTGGGGGTGGCTGGATACCCACTGACACCGATTGCTGTGGACCGTGATGTCTGCCTTTCGGCTGTCGTTGTGCACTGCGGTGGCTGACACGTGGCTGTGGGGTGTGGGGGATGCTCCTCCTTGCTGTGCTGTGGGACTGGGGCCTGGTGTGTGTTGTACTTGGGCTGTCCACCGTCCCACCCACTGCACTTTGTGTTCCTGCCACTTACCTGTTACTTGTCGGTTAGTGCAGCTGTGGCGGACACATGGGTGTGGTGGGTGCTCGTTGTGGCGCTTCTGGCATATTTGGGGACCTGTTGGTGGTTACGTGGCTGGCTTAGTGTACACATGTCCCCACGCATCTTACAGTTGTTCTGTTTGGGCTGTGTGTGGTAGTGTCTGTTGCATGTGTGTGTGATGTGTTGTGTATTGTGTGCTGGACATGGGGGTGTTTGTCCCTGGGAGCTGTGGCATGGTGGTAGTGCATGTGAGTACATAGCGGTGTGCTGGTATACATTAGTTTGTACTTACCAGCCTCCACTCCCCTGCTAATCCGGCGAGGATCTCCGGATGGATTACGACTCGCACCTTCTCCTCCCACGCTTTGAAGGTCTTAAAGAGCGCGGGATTCCCTCCGCCAGTGACGGCAGCCAGCTCTCTGTTTTTGCCCTCCTTCTTCTTGACCAGGCTCTTTACGTCATTCCAACGTTTGTTGATCTCGACTCTGTTCCTGGGCAGGGTCCCGACTGCATTGACCTGGTCTACGATCCGGTTCCACATTCTGTTTCTGGTGGCTAGTGGTGTGTGCTGGACCATGTTCCCATAGATTTGTGGGTACACCTTGATGATCTCGTCGACCATGACCGTCAGCTCCATGGGCGTGAACTTGGGCATTCTTTGTGGTGCCATGATGTTTGTGGTGCTGGTGCGGTGTGTGTTGTGTAATGTGCAGGGGGTTTGTGGTGCCGGTGTTTGGTGGTGGTGGTGGTGGTGGTGGTGGTGGTGGTGTTTGGTGGTGGTGGTGGTGGTAGTGGTGGTAGTGATGTGTGCGTTTCTGTGGTGTGCTGCTGTCCTTGCTGTGTCACTGTGTCCTCTCCTCTCCTCTCTGGTTTGCAATGTAGCAAGGGGTTGTGGTCTGTGGGTGTGCTGCTTTTGTACTCACCTATGTGGGTGTGTCCTCATGGTCTGTTGTTTTCAGGTGTGTTGTGTCTGGGGTTCTGGCCTTTGTATTTTTTGTTTGTCCGGGGGGTGTTTTCGGGATGTGTACTGTGCTTGTGTATTTGTGCGTGCCTTGCTGTGTGGACTTGTTGGCCATGTTGTGTGCTATTGGTTTTGTGTGCGGATGGTTTCTGTGCAGGTACGTTGGCGCCATGGCTTCTGCCGTGTCGATTCTCATCGGCGTTGTTTGCGCTGGCGGGCGGTATATTTGTGGTTTTCCGCGCTCATGTCGGTGCGATCGTAATTTCACGTGCGGTGTGTCGGCCGTGAGGGCGGGCGGTTTTGTGTTGTCGTGCGTGTTTCCGTCCGTGGCGGGCGGTTTGTCTCCGACTCCGGACGTTGGCGGGCGGTATTTTGTGTGCTTTTCCGCCGATGGCGGTATTCGGTTTGTGTAATCGTAATGGCGTGGTCGGTGTTCAGGCGGTGTGTGCGGGCGGATTTTTGCCGCTTCCATGCCTGGCGGAATTATTTACGCCGGGTATCGTAATGTGCCCCTTAATCATTACGTATATGTAAAAAACAGGAATCCAAATCTCTTAACAAAGATCCACCAGGGAGTGATGGGAGGGATAATGTTAGCCTCCGTTGTCTTTAATGAAATCAAGATTCCCTCTGTATGTTAATTGGAGAATCGTCATTTCATTACAAGACCGGAGGCTACCATTATGCAAGTTTAAAGCTTTTCAATGCTATGTTGAATATGTGTTCCACAGGTTTAAGGTAAAACTTAACAAAAGTGGAAGCATTGAGCAACCTGCAGCTTTGAGAATATATGCAAGTGAACCTCCACCCCAGAACACTTTACTGGCCATTGCGCCACGGGAAGAATGTGTGCCAAACTTGGATAAGTCTATGCCTGCTTCCAACATTGCTGTTCTAACCCATCTCGAAATTGTAGCAGAAGAAACTGCCTTACAGGGTTTTACAAAGGATATTAGTAATTGACCTTCACTATTAGGTCTAAAATTAATCATTCTCTGTTCATACACTTTCATACAACTCGCCAAACTTAGAGGGTCATTACGATGGCGGACGGAAAAAAATCCAACCGCAATGGTAGCGGAAAATTACCGTCCGCAGGTACCGCGGAAACACCGCCGACACTATTATGATCAACCGCCAAAATATGAAATGTGAAAATCCAACCGCGACGGTCAGTATCATATCGGAAACACCTAAAACCGCCGCTAGGCACGCGGAGTGACCGCCAATGATATTATGATATCCCCGATGTCACAGCGGGTGAATAGACATAATATCGAATCCTAAATATCGAGTTGCAGTAATATCGAAGTTGTAATATCGAATGTCTCATAATATCGTATTAATGAATATCGTAGTCAAAAATATCGTTTATTTTTTTATTTAAAAAATATCGAAGTATAAAATATCGAACAAGTAATATCGTCAATAGATAATATCGAATAGTTAGTGTTGTAAAAAATATCGACAAAAAAATATAGAAAGTGTAAAATATCATTTTTTTGTTAATATTTTAATATTCTGTATTGTTATTAATTTTGTATTATTTTAATTGTTTGAATATTTGTTTGAAATTGTATAATTTTTTTTTTGTAACATATGTTTTAGGAGCGGGGTGTTTGGTTATTAGGGGATAAGGGTGGGGAGTATTTTAAAAATATTAGTGTAAATTTACATATTAATGTAATTTTTTTAAATTAGAAATTTATTTCAAAAACGAAATTTATATTAAAAATATAAAATATATGTTTTTTTTAGGAACGGGATGTTGGGTTATTAGGGGATAAGGGTGGGGAGTATTTTAAAAATATTAGTTTAAATTTAGATATTAATTTAAATTTTTTAAATTAGAAATTAATTTCAAGAACGAAATTTATATTAAAAATATAAAATATATGTTTTGTTTTAGGAGCAGGATGTTGGGTTATTAGGGGATAAGGGTGGGTAGTGTTTTAAAAATACTAGGATAAAATTTACATATTAATAAAATTTATTTAAAATTAGAAATTATTTACAAAAACAAAATTTAGAAAAAAATATAAAAAATATGTTTTCTTTTAGGAGTGGGATGTTGGGTTAATAGGGGATAAGGGTGGGTAGTGTTTTTAAAATATTAGTATAAAATGTATATATGAAAGTAAAATTTCGAATTTTGGAAATAATTAAAAATATGAAATTTAAATTTAAAATTCGAAAATAATTTTTTGTTTTTAGAGTGGGATATTGTGTTATTAGGGGAGAAGGTTGGGGAGTGTTTTCAAATTAGTTATATGAATTGATATATTTAAATAAAAAAGTTTAAATAGCAAATTTTTAAAAATTAGAAAGTGAAATTATAAAAGGAAATATATTTTGTTTTTAGAAGTGTGATGTGTTATTAGGGGATAAGGGTGGGGAGTGTTTTAAAAATACTAGGATAAAATTTACATATTAATAAAATTTATTTAAAATTAGAAATTATTTACAAAAACGAAATTTAGAAAAAAATATAAAAAATATGTTTTCTTTTAGGAGTGGGATGTTGGGTTAATAGGGGATAAGGGTGGGTAGTGTTTTTAAAATTTTAGTATAAAATCTATATATGAAATTAAAATTTCGAATTTTGGAAATAATTAAAAATATGAAATTTAAATTTAAAATTCGAAAATATTTTTTTGTTTTTAGAGTGGGATATTGTGTTATTAGGGGAGAAGGTTGGGGAGTGTTTTCAAATTAGTTATATGAATTGATATATTTAAATAAAAAAGTTTAAATAGCAAATTTAAAAAAATTAGAAAGTGAAATTATAAAAAGGAAATATATTTTGTTTTTTAGAAGTGTGATGTTGTGTTATTAGGGGATAAGGGTGGGGAGTGTTATTTAAATATTATTCTAAAATTAATTATTACATTAAAAATTAAAAATTTGGAATTAATTTGAAGAAATAAAGTTAATAAAAAATAGAAATTATAGGTTTTTTTTTGTACTGGGATGTTGGGTTATTAGGGGAAAATGGTGAGGTTGTTCAAATAGTAAAATATATATATTTAGGGGCCGATTCCGATTCAGGCCGGAAATCTCCCCGACCGAGCCGGACCCGGAGAGATTTCCGACCGAATCGGACCCTAGCAGTCCGACCGAATGAGTACGATGCGCACGCATTCTATCAGACTCGATTCGGTCGGACTCCCATTGAAGTCAATGGGAGCCAGTCGTACGACGCGTACACGGGCTCCCATTGACTCAATGGGCACGACGCAAACAAGGGCGCCCCTACAGCATGTTCGCGTTGATGCGGGTCGCACCGTACATGCACGTGTAGGGGGGACCCATGGGTCCCGCCTGTGTGCGACTCGCGCACCTACGCTTCCAGGGGGGTCCGACACGGACCCCCAAAGTGCGGCTCCGACAGCTCCTTGGAGCCGGACTGCGCGAGTCGGTCGGAGCGGTCGAGGTGCGCATCGTACTTACCCGGCCGGGGAACGTCTCCATTGCGTGGTGCGCGTCGTCCCCGTGCGAGTCGGTCGGAGCGGTCGGGTCCTGCGAACGAGTCGGACGGAGATTTCGCGAGCGCACGCATCGTACTCGCTCGCCCGGACGCACGTACGACTCGGTCGGGAAATAGGGCTCCGAATCGGATCCGGTTAAGCCGAATCCGATTCGGTGCCCTACCAGCCGAGATTGGAATCGGCCCCTAAGTGTCCTGAAGTTTCCCTGACTTAATAATTACTGTAGTGGGAATAGTAATTTTATATGTTTAGTGTCCAGCAGCTTCCCTGACTTAATACTCACTGGAGTGGGAATAGTAATTTTTATGTGTTTAATGTCCAGCACCTTCCCAGACTTAATACTGACTGCAGTGGGAATAGTTATTTATATATGTTTAATGTGCAGCACCGTCCCAGACTTAATACTGACTGGAGTGGGAATAGTGATTTACATATGTTTAATGTCCAGCACCTTCCCTGACTTAATACTGACTGGAATGGGAATAGTAATTTATATATGTTTAGTGTCCAGCATCTTCCCTGACTTAATACTCACTGGAGTGGGAATAGTAATTTTTATGTGTTTAATGTGCAGCACCTTCCCAGACTTAATACTGACTGGAGTGGGAATAGTAATTTATATATGTTTAATGTCCAGCACCTTCCCTGACTTAATAATGACTGGAGTGGGAATAGTAATTTATATATGTTTAATGTCCAGCACCTTCCCTGATTTAATATTCAGTGGAGTGAGAATAGTAATTGTTATATGTTTAGGGGCCGATTCCGATCTCGGCCGGTAGGGCTCCGAATCGGATTCGGCTTTACCGGATCCGATTCGGAGCCCTATTTCCCGACCGAATCGTACGTGCGTCCGGGCGAGCGAGTACGATGCGTGCGCTCGCGAAATCTCCGACCGACTCGTACGCAGGACCCGACCACTCCGACCGACTCGCACGGGGACGACTCGCACCGCGCTATGGAGACGTTCCTCGGCCGGGTAAGTACGATGCGCATCGCGACCGCTCAGAAAGACTCGCGCAGTCCGGCTCCAAGGAGCTGTCGGAGCCGCACTTTGGGGGTCCGTGTCGGACCCCCCTGGAAGAATAGCCACGTGAGTCGCACACAGGGGGGACACCTGGGTCCCCCCTACACGTGCATGTACGGCGCGACCCGCATCGACGAGCACACGTTGTAGGGGGCGCCCTTGTTCGCGTCATGCCCATTGAGTCAATGGGAGCCCGTGTACGCGTCGTACGACTGGCTCCCATTGACTTCAATGGGAGTCCGACCGAATCGAGTCCGATAGCATACGTGCGCATCGTACTCGTTCGGTCGGACTGCTAGAGTCCGATTCGGTCGGAAATCTCTCCGGGTCCGGCTCGGTCGGAGAGATTTCCGGCCTGAATCGGAATCGGACCCTAAGGGGTCGATTCCGATCTCGGTCGGAGGCGCACCCAATACCATTCGGTCGGGAAAAAAGCCATGCGAAAGCCTGTTTCCCGACCGATCCGTACAGCACACCGAACGAGCAAGTACGATGCGCACAACAGCAAAATCCGGCCGAGCCGTACTCACCCAAACCAGGTCCTGTTCTCCGACCGAGGCGAATCCGGAAACGCCGAATCGAGTCGCACGGAAGGAAAAATGCAGCCCCGTCCGGCCGGACAAGTACGATGCGCTTTCCGTACGCGCCGAACCCGTCGCTACGCACGGCACGTCAAAGCATCCGGGAGAGGCGCACATAAGCTCCGATTCGCGCCACAACACGATCCACGGCTACGAGACGAACACGGCAGCGACGAGGACGACGCGAGGCGACGAGGACGAGGCGAAGCGACGAGGACGACGCGAAGCAACGAGAAGGACGAACGACACGAACCAACCATGAATCCCTTCGTCCCGATCATACCAATATTCTACATTTACTACCGGAACAGGCACGGACGCGTACGGCGCAGAAGGTAAGTCAGACACCAACCACAAAACACATACAACACGTACACGACACATCACACACACACACGGGGATGCTGAATATACTTACACCAGCAACAGCAGCACCATAGGGGCGGGATGCCCATCACCAATGCCACATATGCACACAGGGGCCTGAATGCGCACCACCACCCCTACCCAGGGGTGGCATGATGCCTACCACCACTACCACCCTCACCCAGAGGTGGCATGATGCCTACCACTACTACCACCCTCTCCCAAGGGGGGCAGGATGCCTACCACTACTACCACCCTGACCCAGGGGGGGCAGGATGCCTACCACTACTACCACCCTCACCCAGGGGGGGCAGGATGCCTACCACCACCCTTAGCCAGGGGGGCAGGATGCCTACCACTACTACCACCCTCACCCAGGGGGGGCAGGATGCCTACCACCACCCTTAGCCAGGGGTGCAGGATGCCTACCACTACTACCACCCTCACCCAGGGGGGCAGGATGCCTACCACTACTACCACCCTTAGCCAGGGGGGCAGGGTGCCCACCACTACTACCACCCTCACCCAGGGGGGGCTGGATGTCTACCACCACCCTTAGCCAGGGGGCAGGATGCCTACCACTACTACCACCCTCACCCAGGGGGGCAGGATGCCTACCACCACTACCACCCTTAGCCAGGGGGGCAGGATGCCTACCACTACTACCACCCTTAGCCAGGGGGGCAGGATGCCTACCACTACTACCACCC
This sequence comes from Calotriton arnoldi, assembly GCA_963921515.1. Lineage (NCBI taxonomy): Eukaryota > Metazoa > Chordata > Amphibia > Caudata > Salamandridae > Calotriton > Calotriton arnoldi. The sequence goes on from CAWUFW010010308.1 coordinate 407,803, forward strand.
TTACCCAGGGGGCAGGATGCCTACCACTACTACCACCCTTACCCAGGGGGGCAGGATGCCTACCACTACTACCACCCTCACCCAGGGGGGCAGGATGCCTACCACTACTACCACCCTTACACAGGGGGCAGGATGCCTACCACTACTACCACCCTCACCCAGGGGGGCAGGATGCCTACCACCACCCTTAGCCAGGGGGCAGGATGCCTACCACTACTACCACCCTCACCCAGGTGGGGCAGGATGCCTACCACCACCCTTAGCCAGGGGGCAGGATGCCTACCACTACTACCACCCTCACCCAGGGGGGCAGGATGCCTACCACTACTACCACCCTTAGCCAGGGGGGCAGGATGCCCACCACTACTACCACCCTCACCCAGTGGGGGCTGGATGCCTACCACCACCCTTAGCCAGGGGGGCAGGATGCCTACCACTACTACCACCCTCACCCAGGGGGGCAGGATGCCTACCACCACCCTTAGCCAGGGGGGCAGGATGCCTACCACTACTACCACCCTTACACAGGGGGGCAGGATGCCTACCACTACTACCACCCTCACCCAGGGGGCAGGATGCCTACCACTACTACCACCCTTAGCCAGGGGGCAGGATGCCCACCACTACTACCACCCTCACCCAGGGGGGCAGGATGCCCACCACTACTACCACCCTCACCCAGGGGGGCAGGATGCCTACCACTACTACCACCATCACCCAGGGGGCAGGATGCCTACCACTACTACCACCCTTACCCAGGGGGGCAGGATGCCTACCACTACTACCACCCTTACCCAGGGGGCAGGATGCCTACCACTACTACCACCCTCACCCAGGGGGGCAGGATGCCTACCACTACTACCACCCTTACACAGGGGGCAGGATGCCTACCACTACTACCACCCTCACCCAGGGGGGCAGGATGCCTACCACCACCCTTAGCCAGGGGGCAGGATGCCTACCACTACTACCACCCTCACCCAGGGGGGCAGGATGCCTACCACCACCCTTAGCCAGGGGGCAGGATGCCTACCACTACTACCACCCTCACCCAGGGGGGCAGGATGCCTACCACTACTACCACCCTTAGCCAGGGGGGCAGGATGCCCACCACTACTACCACCCTCACCCAGGGGGGCTGGATGCCTAACACCACCCTTAGCCAGGGGGCAGGATGCCTACCACTACTACCACCCTCACCCAGGGGGGCAGGATGCCTACCACTACTACCACCCTTAGCCAGAGGGGGCAGGATGCCTACCACTACTACCACCCTTAGCCAGGGGGCAGGATGCCTACCACTACTACCACCCTTACCCAGGGGGCAGGATGCCTACCACTACTACCACCCTTAGCCAGGGGGGCAGGATGCCTACCACTACTACCACCCCCACTCATAGGATGGACAATGCATGACACAACCAGCACACCACAACCTAGGGAATGCAAGAAGGAGACATCCCCCAACACCATGACAAGCGTGTGTAGACTGTGTCAAATGCCTACAACACCGAACATGACTTTGAACATACAATGTGACCCCCTAGCACATGTGCCACACATATATGTGTGTGGCACCCACAATGCAAGCAGGCCATGACCATTGTGGCAATGGGGTCCAAACCCCCATCATCACAGTGACCAAAATGTAAGTGTGGGGTCCATAGCTGAAGCACATTTTGAACATTGTGGCAATGGGGACCAAACCCCCATCATCACAGTGACCAAAATGTAAGTGTGGGGTCCATAGCTGAAGCACATTTTGAACATTGTGGCAATGGGGACCAAACCCCCATCATCACAGTGACCAAAATGTAAGTGTGGGGTCCATAGCTGAAGCACATTTTGAACATTGTGGCAATGGGGTCCAAACCCCCATCATCACAGTGACCAAAATGTAAGTGTGGGGTCCATAGCTGAAGCACATTTTGAACATTGTGGCAATGGGGACCAAACCCCATCATCACAGTGACCAAAATGTAAGTGTGGGGTCCATAGCTGAAGCACATTTTGAACATTGTGGCAATGGGTTCCAAACCCCCATCATCACAGTGACCAAAATGTAAGTGTGGGGTCCATAGCTGAAGCACATTTTGAACATTGTGGCAATGGGGACCAAACCCCCATCATCACAGTGACCAAAATGTAAGTGTGGGGTCCATAGCTGAAGCACATTTTGAACATTGTGGCAATGGGGACCAAACCCCCATCATCACAGTGACCAAAATGTAAGTGTGGGGTCCATAGCTGAAGCACATTTTGAACATTGTGGCAATGGGGTCCAAACCCCCATCATCACAGTGACCAAAATGTAAGTGTGGGGTCCATAGCTGAAGCACATTTTGAACATTGTGGCAATGGGGACCAAACCCCCATCATCACAGTGACCAAAATGTAAGTGTGGGGTCCATAGCTGAAGCACATTTTGAACATTGTGGCAATGGGTTCCAAACCCCCATCATCACAGTGACCAAAATGTAAGTGTGGGGTCCATAGCTGAAGCACATTTTGAACATTGTGGCAATGGGGACCAAACCCCCATCATCACAGTGACCAAAATGTAAGTGTGGGGTCCATAGCTGAAGCACATTTTGAACATTGTGGCAATGGGGTCCAAACCCCCATCATCACAGTGACCAAAAGGCAAGTGTTGACAAAGTAAGAGGTGCAACTGCCAAACTGCATGGATGATTCCTGGTCACAGAACAACAAACACATCAGTGGCAAAGTAGTGTATGTGTCCCATTGCAACATAAATTGGGGGAGCCAAATCCTGCAGTGCAAATAAGACATAACTTTGGCCATGTGCAGACAAACAACACCTATGGGGGCTGACACCGTCAACAATCATCAATGACACAATGACAGAAGTGACCATCCGAATGCAGACCCACATATTTGCACCAATGGGCACACACATGCAGATACCCTGTGGAGACTGCAGATGTGAGGCGAACAGATACCATACCATGGCAGCAATGGGACACACAATCAACAATTAGCAACAAATGAGGGCTCCCGTCCCATCAGCCTGGTCATGGAAGTGCCAACGGAATCATCAGCACAGATCCAACACACTTGTATAGCAATGTTGCACTGACAACACAGATGAGTCCTTCCCCATTGATGCCCAAACCTGCATGTTCACTGGAGATGGCCACACGGTCAGGGAAGTAGACGAATAGAACAATGGCAGGCACAACAGATGTGCAGGGGTGGAAGCCACAGATGTGAAGTTGCCAATCTAAGTAGGAAATCTCATTGCCAAATACTGAACACATGACACCCTCAGATGCTGCTATGGATGACATGGATACACCACAGGATAGGACACATAACCCCTGGACCACATGGGTTCCTGCACAGTAACACTTCATTATCATGAGACCAAATATCACCATCACTGCAGCAAGGGCATTCTTAGCATCATCAACATCATGTACATCAGAAGCAAAAGCACAAGAGAACAGAAAGTTGCTTTATTCAGCATATGTGGCATTAAAAGTAGAAGTCCGGTAGAACATAAACAAAGGCCAATGGCCAGTCCATCAACAAAGTCACAAGTGGGTGACAGTGGCAGATGCCACCCTACACATGCCTGCACAAAACCAGGGACAATCCACTAGGAGGGGCAACCGGGGGGTAGGCCAGGCACCGCAGGGACAGGATCAGGGCTCACCAGGAGGAAGCAGGGAAGGGGTGGTGGGTGCTGGAGAGCCACTGACAACTGCAGTGGAGGTGTCTGACATGGTGTGTGCCGGCACAACTGGGGGCATGGCTCAGATGTTGTGGGTGCCGGCACGACTGCAGTGGACCCTGCAGATGGAGTGGACAGGTCCGCCACTGCAGTGCCCAAGTCAGACAGGGTGGTAGTGGACTCCACTGCAGTGCCTACCACCAGGGGAGGAGAATGGGGAACAGGCAAGGTGGGCTGGACAGAGGGGGAGGACACCCTCACCACATCAGTGGCACAGACAAGCGCAGCGGGGGTGTGGTGCCGGGAGAGCAAGTGGCAGGGGGAGAAGGCCGGAGCCTCTTGGGGATGGTATATCTGTGGGTGGGGGAACCTGGGGCAGGGTGTGGCGGGGGCACCTGTGGAGTGGGGGCCTGAGGGATGGAGGAAGGTGACCTGGTGCTTGAGCTGCAGGGCGGCGGCGGGGTCTTGCTCTTACCACTCCGGGGTGACTTGCGGGTGGGGGCCTCAGTCTGTCTGCGCCTGGGGGAGGGTGTCCGGGGGCGAGGGGCACTTTGCTCTGTGTGGGGGGGCTTCCTCTTCCCCCTGGATGCTGGGGCAGCTGGATCGGAGGGGAGGAGGCCGAGGTCACTGAGGAAGAGGCGCTGGGTCTTTGGGGTTGCAGGTGAGGCAAGGGAGGGTGCTTTGGAGGGAGAGGCAACTGAGGACTGCGCAGTGCCCATGGATGCGTGTGTGTGTACCAGGGCCCCATCCCCTATGAGTCTGGTTTCAGTCCCCTGACTGTGCGTGCGTGTGCGTTTAGTTTGTGGCGTGTGTGTCTGTGTGCTGGATGTGTGTGTGCTGGTGTGTGCCTGTGCCGGTGTGTGTGTGCTTGGGACGGGCAAGGTGCTGGGGAGTGTGAATGGAGCAGAGGCAGGAGGGGTGAGGGACTGTCTGAGGAGGGACACTGCTGCCGTCAGGGAGGAGTCCATGGACCTGTTGCCCCTCTGTAGGTCAGACATGCCCGATGAGATGCCCTCCATGAACGACACCAGCTGAGTCAACAGTGCGGTGTGCGCATGGAGGACACTCAGCATGGCTGTCTGCCCTACATGGAGCTGGCGAAGGAGGTACACAGACTCCTCACTCAGGGCAGCAGGGGACACAGGGGCAGGGGTGCGGTGCCTGGGCCAAAGGAGACACGCTCCCGAACATGGGAGCCTCCACGGACCTGGGGAATGGGAGCCGATGGGAGGGCGGTGGTGGTGCTGGTGGTGGCGGGGACAGCAACACTAGCTGGGGTGTGGTGGCTGCTGACACCCGCCTCCACAAGGGAGTCATCCTCCGAGTTGCTCTGGTCCTCAGCTGAGGTGGATGGTGCTGAGGACTCCTCGGTGTGGCTCCCTCGCCCTCCGTGCCACTGGGTCCCTCCGACCACTCCTCGGCTGCTGACCCAGTCTGGCTCTCTGGCTCCTCCTGGTCCATGGAGCTGTCCCCTTCCGTGGCCGTGGATGTATCTGCAAACAATGGGGAAACAGACAGACATCAGTCACCTGCACCAAACGCACACACCACTGTGAGCACAGCACATCACAGAGCAAGCCCTGGCATCATTAGTTGTACATTGCTAAAAGTGCCCTAACTGAACAGGAGAAGCCAATTGTCAGTCTGATGCCAAGCATGGCACTCACATCCCACATGGCCTTGCACCCATCTGTCTGGTGTCTGTTGGATTGCAACACCCCAGTGTGGACACGCACCAAGTACACAGTAGTTGGACAGTGCAGAGGACACGGTGTGGACACATCACAGCTCTTGCCACTGAGTCAGTACAGGTTTCCGGATGAAAGGGATGCCCAGAGTCAAATAGGAAATGCATGTGATGCATACCAGCGACAGACACAATGATGCACCCATGTCCTGATAGCCAGCGCCACTATGGTGTGCATGTAGCACATGTCACTCCCCTGCAGGACCACAAATAAGTTGACACATGTCATGGCAGAGGCATGACTGTTAAGTCATACATCACTGTCTCAGTGATGTATGAGTTGGCAGCCAGACAACAACACTATGCACTGTGTCACAATAGTAGGTCATGGGGAATGCAAGTCCTGGAGCTGCACAAGTGCACATGTACATCCCCCACACAACACATCATCTCAACCCTCATCTGTCCAGGTCACACCTATTGGACATATGGGAGACCTGTGACACTACCCTCTGAACCTGAGCCCCTCACAATTTGCTGTGAATGGGGAACAGCTGCCTGAACATCACATTCGCATACCCCAGTCTGCACGGGCAGCTGATCAAACACCTATGTGACACACAAGTATCGTCTCCTATGGTCACATCTCCAGGGGCATGCTGAGCCCCTACCAAGAAACACCACAGCAGTCCTGGCAACTAATCCACAGCACACTGACACAGAGGCAGACACCGGAGGGGTCAAATCACTGTGCACAATGTGTCAGCTGATACACGGGAGTGGGAGTACAGAGTGCATTGCATGGCCTGGAGTAGGCATGACTGTCCTGCTCCACATGAATGAGGGATGTGCCCTGGACAGTGGATAGCTGGCTATGTATGTGTGACACACGTAATCTGCACACTCCTGGGGCCCAAACATTGTTCCCACCCGCTGCATGGGCGTGTGCCACATACCCCAGGCACATGTGGTGGCTCAGCTCAGCAAGTGGACCGCATATCAAAGCAACACGCAGATCACATGTCCAAAACCAGGCGTTGTGTGAACAATGGACCCACCCATGATGCCCACAACAGAGTCAGGGAAACAGATGCTGTCCCCCACCTTTAGTGAAGCAAACTGCAAGGACACAGTCCCAAGTGACACAATTCCCTGACTGTAAGGGCCACACCTGGGTATCAGATGAGCAGTGGGCAGTGCACAATAGAGGGACATGGCTCCTGGACAACATGACTGCTGCACTGTGGCAGTTGAACCAGGCCAGAGGAGGGCACAAAGCATGTAATACAGAGTTCACAGTGCAGTCTTTGACTCACCCCTCCTTGCTGCTGTCTGGCCTTCAGCTGCCCATCCAGGTCTGGAAACACCACCGCCAGGATCTGGAGCATGTGGGGGTCAGGGTCCGTGTTCCGCCCCTCCTGCGAGGAGGCAACAGCTTCAGCTGGACCCGTGCAATCCTCCGGGTCCAGCCCCGAAGGTCCTGCCACCTCTTCTGGCAGTTGCGGATCCGGCGCTTGTAGACCCCCACGGACCGGACAGCCCGGACGATGTCCTTCCAGAGTTCCTGCTTCCGATGGGCATTAACCTGTCAGGATGACAAAGTGAAAAGGCCATTACCACACATGCAACATATCCGTGCATGACACAGTCGTATATACATGTCTCAATCACAGGGGCACATGATGTACACAGGCAGTGCAAAGCTGACCATGGACAGTTTGCCAGACGTCACTACATGGTATCATTGCATGGGAAGTAAAACCATGTTCAAATGCACTGTCACTGCACCATACCTGTCCAGTGCAAGTCACTACACACTATGGGGGTGTCAACTACTCAGTGAGCCTGCTAGCCAGTGGCGTGCAGACTCTCAGCCTTGCTAGTCAGACAAAATGCACATTCAGAAAGGCAGTGCACAGAACACTCACCTGCTCCCCTGGTGTCCCATACAGCTTGCTGTACTGTGGAAGTAGGCTGTCCAGCAGGGCCTGGTTCTCTTCAAGGCTGAAGGCTGGGGCTCTCTCCAAAGTACGTGCCATTGCAGGGTCCAGAGGGGCAGAGACAGCAGCAGTGCAGTGGCAGATGTCGTCTTGGAGCATGTAGTGCAGGCAAGTGGGCTCTCAGGGGAACAGCCAGCAATATATATGTGCTGGAGAGGCAGATACTGTCCCTTGTGTCCAAAGTGATAGGTCCAAGTCGTTTGCATCTTCTGAATCTGGCCAATCCATGGAATAGCAGCACCAAAACACGCCCACAGCATCCTTCAAATCTTCAACTTCATGACATACATGATTTTGCAACATTGTTGTGGGTGACCAACTGATTTTCCAGCAACCGACTCGTTCGAAATTCGAAAACGCGTCCGTTGCCAGGCAAGCCCATTGTCAATGGGTGCGCACCGATCGGTCCATTGCGGTACAACGCGCACAGGGGTACAACGCGTACCCGCACACATTGAAAGCAATGGGCCGGCCGGAGGCACCGATCGGTCCATTGCAGTTCAACGCGCACAGGGGTACAACGCGTACCCGCACACATTGAAAGCAATGGGCCGGCCGGAGGCACCGATCGGTCCATTGCTGTTCAACGCATCACTGTACATGTGACTGGCATATGTCAGCATGCCTGTCTCAGATGGACATATGCCAGCCACAGATAGCTCCCAGGAGTGAGGGGCACACCTACATCACGACAGCCTGTCCAAACCTTATCATAAGGCATGTAAGGCTGCATTTCCTATTGTGTGTATGTTGGTGTACATGTTGTCCTGTGGGTGTCACCTGTGGGCAGCCACCCCCAGGCTGTGCACGTGTTCATGGGGACAGGATCCTGGGTGTTACGTGTACGTGACCACTGTGATGTGCAACTGTTCATATCTGTGCATGTGCCATGGTCACATTTCACAGTGGTGTATGTGTATGTCATGTCACATACCCCGTGAGTCCCATGTGGGACGGTATGTTTGAGCCAGGGTGTCCCAGTGGCACAATAGTGATGGTCCTCCACAGTCTTTGTGCATGTAGTGTTTACAATGTCTCTGATTTCATGTGCACAATGGGAGACAGTCTCCACATCCACGTTGTGTGTGCATGGACTCTGATGTTGTGCGTGTGTGTCACAGACGTCCATGTCTGTCCTGCCGTGGCAAGTGGGGCCACTACCTGTGGGGGTCAAGGTTGTTTTGCTGTGGTGTATACATGATACTCCATGTAATGCCAGTGTCCATGTGGCATTACAGGGTCCCTGGGAATGTACCTGTCATTGAGCTGTGGTGCCTGGGGCACATCTGTCCTCACATGTCACTGTGGGGGGTTATTGTGACACGGCAGCAGGAGATGGGAACTGTGACACGGCCTCATGATATCCAATGGGCCAACCTGGGACAAATTGATGCCACCTGTAGGACCGTGTTGACAGATGTTGGCCATGTATGTACCATACATGTCCTTCCGGTACTGCACACTTCATGTAGTTGTGCCTCATAATGATGTATGTTGGGATCTTGAGTGTGTTCAATGCCGCATATGTGGGGTGACTGACAATCTTGCTTACTTCTCCTCTGCACTGCAGGGGCTCCTGCTGTCCATCGGCCATTCCCAGACCTGGCAACGATGGTGGAACGGGACAGCATCCGACGGTACCGCTTCACCAGGCAGCTGATTGAGGATTTGGCAGTGCAGTTGTCCCCACATTTGCAGCCTGGCCGGCCGTATCCTACAGCGCTGACCCCCAAGGTGAAGGTGATGGCAGCCCTACACTTCTTTGCCACTGGTACCTTCCAACATACTGTGGCGACTGCTGGTGGGATGTCACAGACCATGTTCAGCCGTGTGCTCCGCGATGTTTTGGCGGCAATGTTGCTCTTCCTGAACCGGTACATCTATTTCCCTAGACTGCGACGACTCACTGACGTGAAGAGTGACTTTTATGCCCTGGGGAGGATGCCGCATGTCATTGGCTCCATTGATGGGACACATGTGGCTTTGGTACCACCACAGGCCCAGGAGCAGGCCTACAGGAACCGCAAGCACTACCACTCGGTCAATGCACTAGTGGTGTGTCTTGCAGACATGACCATCACACACGTGTGTGCCCGTTTCCCTGGTTCAGCACACGATGCCTTTGTGATGAGGAGTAGTCGCATCCCCAGGATGATGGCACAGATGCAGAACCAGCGTGCCTGGCTTGTCGGTGTGTACTGACTTTGTGCCATTGTGTGTGATCTGATCTGTAGTATTCCGCCCACTTTTCCAAGTCAGCTAATGTGCACTTGTCTGTCCATAGGTGACTCGGGATACCCCAACATGCCGTGGTTGCTGACACCCCTCAGGAACCCTGTGACACCTGCCCAGATGCGCTACAATGAGGCACATGGTCGGACCAGGAGAGTGATTGAGCGGACCTTTGGTCTCCTGAAGAGCCGCTTCCGCTGCCTGGACAAGACCGGAGGGTCCCTCCCATATGCCCCTGCGAAAGTGTGCAAGATTATCATCGTCTGCTGCATGCTCCACAACCTGGCAGTGCGGAAGGAGTTGCCTCTCATCCAGGATGACAATGACCAACATCCGCCACCTGTGGAGGATCCTGGCCTGGACCACGATGCCAGTGACGATGATGATGATGATGATGGTGATGGTGATGTCCGCACACAGCTCATCACCAACTTCTTTAGCTGAATGTGAGTATCCTGAGGTGTCATGTCAATGATGTGAGTTGGCATGATGTGTGGGTGGTGCTCTGGTGCTGTTGGAGTGTGTCCATGGGCTACTTGACTGGATGTGTGTTGCGATGTGTGGTGACAGGTGGGCTGTACTCCCCAACAGTGTTGACATGCTAACTTGGTTCTGGGTGGGTATCTTGTAACATGTATTGTGCATGAGTTTTGCTGTTCTGTCCTGTACTCCATTGCTTTTGACTGTGTGTCATTTCTGTCCTTCACAGGGTACTTTCAGATTCGTTTGGTCAACTGTGTCCACCGACGACGTGATTGCACATCCAGGCTGGTAGCTGTTGTGTCCCTACAGGTGATGTGCGCCACACCCATGGACTTCCTTCCGTCTACAGTTGTTGACTGTGTGCCCGCTACCAGGTGGGGTTACCTTGCATCTGTAGTGGTTACGGCATGTTGCAACTGTGTAATAAACCTGTGCTTCACTTTGTGATGTGCGTTGTCTGTGGTCACACATTTGACTGCCATTTGCTTACTGCACCTGTGGGCTACTTGACTACAACTGGGAATGGGTGTGGTGTCTGTGCATTGCACCGTCTTCCCTGGCAACATCAGTGTAGGCAATGAGTCAGATGGCCTAGGTGTGTATGTGTCGTGTAGCCCTGGTGGTGTGTCTCCCTCATGTGTGTCATGTTGCCTGTACTCACATGCCTGTGTTGTCCTTGCTGTTGCAGTTCGCATACACAGTGTAATTTTGCAGTTCATCATCCCCATAACAGCACCCACGTTGGAATCACGACAGAGGCAAGTATGGTGTATTAGTGTGTTTATTGTGATACATTTGTGTTAATAGTGCATAGGATGGGTTGTGCTGTACATGAATCTTGCAATCCCAAGTTCCTAGGTGAATTGAAAGTCCGGGTAGACAGGATCCCCAGTATCGGGGCCATAGTTGTCTGACACATTGGTCCAACTTGTACTCCCCATGCAATGTGTGGGAGTAGTGTTGCCGTCAACAGGGTGAACAGTCTGTGCACAAAGGCGAACATCCAGAACAGGTTCAGGCTTCCTGGGAGTTGCGCTTGGCCATCGGCCTCTCACTTTTCCCTCCTCGGACGACCCCTCTTCTTGGGGGGCCCTCAAGTGCAGGCTGCTGCGGTGCAGGGGACTCTCCGCCAGAGTCCTCCTCCCTCCCTGTGGCAGTTGCAGTTTGTTCGGCACCAGATGTTGTTGGCACACAGGGAGGTGTGGACTGGTTGCTGTTCATCTGGCGGAGGCATTGTAAAATGTCCCTGTGCACCGCCGTCATCTCATGCAGTGCATCCCACTTGGACTCCACGCGGGACATGTGTGAGTCCACACGGGACATGTGTGACTCCACGTGGGACATGTGGGAGTCCAAGCGGGCATGATGGGCAGCCTGCTGCTGTTTAATGTCTCTGAGGAGCCCCACTACCTGGCTGAGGTCTCCGGTGCTGGACTGGTACGCATCAGCTATGCGTACCAGTTGTGGGTCGTCATGCACACCAGCAACGTCTGCAAGCAGCGACCTCTGTCTCACCTCCACCACCCCTGCTGACATGTGCAGTGTGTGCAGTGGCACGCACAGATAACCCTGGTCCACCTTGGGGGTTGGTGGTGGTGGTGGTGTCCATGGCCCCAGGTTGGTCCAGGGTCACTGTGCTGGTGTTGCTCCTTATTCTGTCCATGTCGGCAGGGATGGTATTCGTGGTGACAGTCGTTGAGGGGTGGGTGCAGGGGGTGCAGCTGGTGGTCCTGCTGGTGCTGCAGCTGGTGGTCCTGCTGGTGCTGCATGTTGACTTGCACCGGATGTGCCAGGTTGTTCTTCATCGTCCGAGGAGGACAGAGGCTGTACGACGCCAGTGAGCTCGGCATCCTCTTGAGCCTGGGACTGGGACTCCTCAGCGTCTGCTGCTGTGTCCCCATCATCACCTGTTTTTGGGAGACACAAACAATGTATGTCATGTTTCTGCAGGCATCAATGGTTGACACACATGACAGTTGTGACTGTGCCTCTGGGTGCGGGCCTGTACATTGCATTGTCCTAAGTCGTCACAGTCAGGGGTTGATATTGGTGTGGCACATTGTCCTGCATTATTTGGGCATTTCTATGTATTTTCTGGGGTGTGAACATGGTCTGCATTGCTTGTGTTTGGTTGACAGCCGGGCCTCCTTCCCACCCACCCAGCCAGTCAGTTATCCCACCATGGAACGTGCTTGCGTTGCAGGGAGTGTAAGTTGTCTCTCAGGATGTCAGTCAATGGTGTCCTGCTGTTTGTTGGTGCACAGTTGGCAGCAGGGCCTTGTGCTCCCCACAGCAGTAGCCAGTGTCAGCCATCTTGTGAGTCCTTCTCCACTCCCTGTGATGTGAGCATGGTTCAGGGTGGTGTTGATGGGACAGTTGTGGGGGTGAGCTATGTCTGTGACTACGACTCCCATCATGCCATTGCCTCCACCCCACTTGCCAGCATTCCCATACTTACTTGCTTTTGTGTGGAGTTCAGTGTGTGTGGGTGTGAGGGCAATGGCAAGATGGCTGACAGTGGTGTCCTGCTGTTGGTTGGTGTGCAGTACCCAGCATGCCCTTGTGCTCCCCACGACACAGCAACAGTGTCAGACATCTTTGATGGGCCTTTCCACTCTCTGTGGGATGTGCATGCGTGAGTGTGAGCTTGCTGGGCCATGTGGTGGGGGATGTAGGGCTGTGACTACGACTCCCATCATGCTATTGCCTCCTCCCCCTTCCCAGCATGCCCATGCTTCCTTCCTTTTGACTCTGCTTCCCTGTGGGTTGGGCTGGCTGTGCTGACAGGATGGCTGGGAGTGTTGTCCTGGCAGTTGTTTGGCTAAGAGTCCCAAGAGTGTCCCTGTGCTTCACACAACATAACCCAGGGTGGTGGTGCTTTGTGGGATCTTGTGTTAGGATGGAGGGCATTGCATTCTACCAGGTGGGTACTGTGGAGTTTGTGTTGGGGGGTGTGAGGGGAGGTGCTGGTGACTATGGTCAGTGCTGCAAGTCCCCCTTCCCACCCAGCTAGCCAGATATCCCACCATGGAACGTGCTTGCATTGCAGGGAGTGGAAGTTGTCTCTCAGGATGTCAGTCAGTGGTGTCCTGCTGTTTGTTGGTGCACAGTTGGCAGCAGGGCCTTGTGCTCCCCACAGCAGTAGCCAGTGTCAGCCATCTTGTGAGTCCTTCTCCACTCCCTGTGATGTGAGCATGGTTCAGGGTGGTGTTGATGGGCCAGTTGTGAGGCTGAGCAATGTCTATGACTACGACTCCCATCATGCTATTGCCTCCACCCCCCTTCCCAGCATGCCCATGCTTCCTTCCTTTTGACTCTGCTTCCCTGTGGGGTGGGCTGGGCTGGCTGTGCTGACAGGATGGCTGGGAGTGTTGTCCTGGCAGTTGTTTGGCTAAGAGTCCCAAGAGTGTCCCGTGCTTCACACAACATAACCCAGGGTGGTGGTGCTTTGTGGGATCTTGTGTTAGGATGGAGGGCATTGCATTCTACCAGGTGGGTACTGTGGAGTTTGTGTTGGGGGGTGTGAGGGGAGGTGCTGGTGACTATAGTCAGTGCTGCAAGTCCCCCTTCCCACCCAGCCAGCCAGATATCCCACCATGGAATGTGCTTGCATTGCAGGGAGTGGAAGTTGTCTCTCAGGATGTCAGTCAGTGGTGTCCTGCTGTTTGTTGGTGCACAGTTGGCAGCAGGGCCTTGTGCTCCCCACAGCAGTAGCCAGTGTCAGCCATCTTGTGAGTCCTTCTCCACTCCCTGTGATGTGAGCATGGTTCAGGGTGGTGTTGATGGGCCAGTTGTGAGGCTGAGCAATGTCTGTGACTACGACTCCCATCATGCTATTGCCTCCACCCCCTTCCCAGCATGCCCATGCTTCCTTCCTTTTGACTCTGCTTCCCTGTGGGGTGGGCTGGCTGTGCTGACAGGATGGCTGGGAGTGTTGTCCTGGCAGTTGTTTGGCTAAGAGTCCCAAGAGTGTCCCTGTGCTTCACACAACATAACCCAGGGTGGTGGTGCTTTGTGGGATCTTGTGTTAGGATGGGGGGCATTGCATTCTACCAGGTGGGTTCTGTGGAGTTTGTGTTGGGGTGTGTGTGAGGGGAGGTGCTTGTGACTATGGTCAGTGCTGCAAGTCCCCCTTCCCACCCAGCTAGCCAGATATCCCACCATGGAACGTGATTGCATTGCAGGGAGTGGAAGTTGTCTCTCAGGATGTCAGTCAGTGGTGTCCTGCTGTTTGTTGGTGCACAGTTGGCAGCAGGGCCTTGTGCTCCCCACAGCAGTTGCCAGTGTCAGCCATCTTGTGAGTCCTTCTCCACTCCCTGTGATGTGCGCATGGTTCATGGTGGTGTTGATGGGACAGTTGTGGGGGGCAATATGTGTGACTGCGACTCCCATGATGCTATTGGCTACACTGACTTGGCCAGCATACACAGAATTCCTTCCTTTGAGTGGTCTTCACTGTGTGTTGGTGTTGTTGTGGTGGCTACATGTGTGGATGTGTTTGTTAGTTCAATTTGTGCCACTGCCTAGCTGTAGTTGTGGTTGTGTTTGTACATGTGTTGGCACAGTTGGATGTGACTTTTTTGATGGCATGTGTTGTGTTTCTCTGACTGACATACACATTTTGGGATGATTCTGTTCTGGTTGCTGTGTGATTGCTATGAGTGCATGGTTTGACTCTCCCTTGACAGTGATGTGTGTGTGTTTTGTGGCAGTATATTGTGTACATTTGTTGTGTACTCACCAGGCTCTGGGATGTCCTCTAGTCCATATATGCTCACTGGCGGAAGGATGGCCCGCACCTTCTCCTCCCAGGGCCTGAGGTATATTGGCTTGGCAGGAGGGCCACTGCCGGTGTGTTGGCTGTTGATGTAGTCTTGCTTCAGCAGTTTCCGTACCCTCCTGCGCACGTCATACCACCTGTTCTGGATGTCGGTCTTTGTGCGCCGACATGGTGATTGGGCGTTCACCCTGTTGATGATCCTCTCCCACATCTTGGTTTTCTGCGACATGGGGATCTGTTGGACCAATGTGCCAAATAGCTGTGGCTCTACCCTGAGGATCTCGTCTACCAGGACTTCCAATTCACAATCTAGGAACTTGTTATTCTTCTTGGGGGGCATGGTGATGGGTGGTGATGGTGAGTGATGTGTGTGTTGGTGTGCAGGTGAGGGTGTGTGAGTGTGTGTTTTGCTGGGTGTATGTGAGGTAGGTATTTGTTGGTGTGCTGATGGTGTGTGGCTTGTGTGAGGGATGAGCTGTGGGTGTGTGGTTGCTTTCTCTTGGGTGCTGGCAGTGGAATGGCATTTGCAAAGGCTCATGGTAGTGATTTGTGTCCTTTATATAGGTGGAGTTGTGGGTGTGTCTTTGTTCTCTGTCCCCACCCCCCCAGTATTTATTGGCTTGGTAATTGCTTGTTTGGCCTTTTTTTGGGTGATTTTTCCTTTGTGCTGTTTGTGTATGTTGGAAACGTTCTTGTGACCGAGTCGGACCCTGCATTGGTCTCGTACGGTGTTCTCCGTTTCGTTCACGCTGTGTTTGTGCAGTTTTCTATGCTGCGTACGCGTCGGTCGCGGTGTATTGTGTTGCTTCGGCTCGGTTTTGTATGCGTGTCGGTCGTACGGCTTGTCCTCCGTCCGACTCGCTCGTGGTTTTCGTGCCTTGCATCGTACTTTGCGGTTTGGAGTTAGCGTGTACGTTTCGGTCGGATTTGTTCCGGGTGCGTGTCGGTCGGTTGGATTCGCGTGTTTTTCCGGCCGGATTGCTGTTTTCCGTGCGGCTCGGTCGGTCGACTTGGTTTCGGTACGTGTCGGTCGGATTTTTCGCGCCTTGCATCGTACTTGGCGTGTCGGGCGCCACGGGTACGTGTCGGTCGGTATTTTTTCCGGATCCGAGTCGGTCGGTGCTTTTTCCGGCCCGAATCGGAATCGACCCCTAAATCTCTGGTGGCAAAGAACTTAATTTCCCACAATTCTGTGAGGTCTCAGAAGAGCCTAGAGGCTGGACTTCCTGTCTGGGCACCATAAAATGAGTGGAAGCCATTACAGCTCGGGATGCTCTACTACATCTCTGGTGGCAAAGGACTTCATTTACTGCAATTCTGTGGGGTCTCAGACAAGCCTAGAGGCTGAACTTCCTCTTTGGGTGCAATGAAAGGGGTCGAGGCCACAGCAGTGCGGGACATGTGCGGGGTGCTCTCAGAGGGGAGCCTGGGTGAAGACTGGGCCAAGAGCGGGCCTGTCTGAGCCCTTCAGAGTCCGAAAGAGGCAGGGCTGGGCCACCCCTCTTGGCTCTCACTTTGTCAACAGGATCATTTTAGAACTGAACTCATGGGAAAGAAGATAGCTGTGAAACTGACTAGATCTAGTAAGGACCGACCTCTAACAGCTTCAATAATCAATTTCCTAACTAATGCAATGGATGCAATTAACTCTGAGACTGAGTTTGTGGAAGAAAGTTTGGGGGTCGCCCAGGAAACTTTATCACCGTCCCTGGCTTTTGGCCCAAACTCTACTCTCAATTGCAGAGCTAATGAAAATATAGAACAATATCAGGAGGGTGAGGCATCTAATTCCTGCATTTTTAGGGGTGATTTGCTAATGGAAGCTGTTACTAGACATTCTAATAGTAATGTACTTGTGAGGTCTCCACCACCCAAAAGAAAAAAGCGTCCCTCGAAGCCAGTGTTCCCAGTATCTATCCAATTAGATCAAACTGTTATAGAAAATACCTCCATACAATTTTTAATGAGCCAATTACCTCAGATTAAATTAAAGTACCTGACCAGAATCTTAATTTAATGTCTTGAAATATGGCTGGGCTTGCTACCAAATTTAATATTCCCCTTGGTTAACCTGATAAATGAGTTCCAAATTGTGTGCCTGCAGGAGACCTGGGCCCGTGATACTGTACATATAAACGAGTTTGCTTCTTTTGCTACCCTGGCTGTTTCTTCTAATAGAGGGTGTCACAAAGGGGGCCTATTAACTCTGATGACTGTTTCCCTAGTGGGCAGGATATCTAAGATTTATTGCCATTCTTCACATTTTTAGGTTATATGTATTACCTTTCTCGCTAAGCAGCATATATCATTGTAGTTAAATTTTACCACAATAATTTTTAATCATTATAATTCACTTGATCAGGCTGTCAACAATATACTTGGTAAGGTAGATGAAAGTCTTGTTATAATGTGGGCATGCGATTTTAAGAGAAGACTCTGTACTCTCTAGCAGAACATAGTCTGTGGTACTTCATGGTACGACAATGTTGATTACCTGCATTTTTAACACAACTGTTGGGGCGAAGGTTTTAATAAGATCATGAGACGGCAAAATGTGGTGTTTTCATTAGATCAAGTACCTGCAATGGGTCGTAGCTAATTACCTTTACAGGTAAGGGCAGCAGAGGAGTGATTGACTAAATTTTTTTTTTTTATATATCTTTATTGGTATTTGAAACAAACATTGCAAAAGACACTATACATAGTCTCATAACCATACATTTAGAAGCATCAAAGTTTGGTGTACAAAGGATTAAGTGGATGAGGTATATTCATGCACAAGCTTTAACCCGTTACTACAGACTTGAATCCCCATCCTGTAGTCTCTTCTTACTGCACTTCATCCCCTTTGGGGTGTTATATCTTGGTCTATATCTCCGAGACTTTGAAAACAAACCACTATTGAAAATCCCAACAACCCATCCCCCACCCACAACTAAAACATACCCTCCCCGCCATGTCTGGCGTACGTCACTACACTGTGATTCCGTCCCCCCTCCCGGGTGGGCGATTGATTACATTGTTATCTCATAATTGCTTGGGTCAAAAGGTTTAAATTTCACAACTTTACAGGATTGTTTCAGTGATCAGAAGCCTCTGTTACATTCATTGTCCTTAGGCTGTACACAATCATACTTCCTATAGAGGCCCACAAAAATAAGGGTATTTTGCAAAAATGAGTTAGCATTGATCCCAAATTCCTATTGACGAAACTAGTGGGCAAGAATAGGGATGATTAAATGGCTTGCCTAGGGGTTGGGTGTGAGTCTGCACAAATACTTACCTCTTACAATGCAATCTGTGGAGCAGTGCCCTAGTTGATAATTACTTCTATTTCACTTAGGGAAACAAATATAAAAAATGGTTTGAAGGAGCTTGTACCTCTGCCCATCTGAACTTAATGGGAGCTCTCAAGAAATCTCAGTGGGAGTTGGGGGAAGTTAAGTAATGTCGAGCCAGTTCTAAGCAGGTGATCAAGGCAAGATAAAATGTCATAAGGCAGGAATCCTAGGCACAGATAAGTGAAGCCAACAATAGGAATGATGTGTCCCTTTTCTAGAAAACATGCCTTTTTTAAGAGATAGTCATAAAACTAATATGGATTACATTATAACACCTCATTTGTGGGAGGATTACTTCTCCAAGGTGTATGATAGTTCCATGACAGACATGGATGGAGTCATATCCATTGGTGAAACTGATTTGGATAATAGAGATTTACTAGCCATCACCTTGAAGGAGGTAGCTACCACCATTGACCGAAGCCAAAGGAATAAGGCTCCAGTTGTAGATGGGGGTCCCTGTTGATCTTTTTAAAGACAATGTAGATCTATGGGTACCTTTATTAATTAATGATTCGAAGAGTGCCACGAAAATTGGGCCCTCTAAATCCTAGTGAAATTTTACCATTGTCCCGATTTTTAAGAAGGGAGGGCAGAGCGGACCCCAGATGTTATGACTCTAAATTGCTGATTGACTCTACAACTAAGGTGCTGGGCAGAGTCCTGTTAGATCACATGTAGGCTTGGGCCATAGAAAAGTTTATTCTGTCATATGCTCAGTATTGGTGGGGCCTGGGGATTGTAGATCAATGACTGAACCTTCTTCTTATGATTAACAAATACACTAGGATGAAGAACCATTGTGTTCACCTAGCATTCATGGACCTTAGTTCCGCTTTTGATTATGTTAATCGCACAAAGTTATGGGGTAGAATGCTAAAAATGGGAGTTGAACCCCAAATTGTTCACTTTTTAAGCCAACTTCATAGCAATGTTATGGGGTGTGTCAATGAAGAGTACACTTCCCAAGTTAAGATCGGGCATGGGTTAGATAAGGGTGCATGTTGGCCCCTGTTAGAAATGGCGGTCTCTAGTTAGCAATGGTTTGCATCTTTGTCCAAGTAGGGACCCTTCCTCCTAGTCAGGGTAAGGGGGATACACTTCTAAAATAACCCCTGCTCACTCCCTTGGTAGCTTGGCAGGAGCAGACAGGCTTATCTCAGAGGCAGTGTGTAAAGCATTTGTTCACACATGAACAGTGAAAACACTACAAATGGACACCGCACCAGTTTAGAAAAATAAGTAATCTTTATCTAACCTAAACAAGACGAAAACGTAACCCTGGGCGGAGTTCGCGTTGTCGCGCTACGCGCAATTCAGTGAAGGTACTAAAAAATCCGTGAGCTACGCGGAGTTCCACAAGCACGTGGAGTTGCTTGTTCCGCCCGTTCGCGATGCGTTTTTCCTGTTCGGGAACGCGTATTGCGTATTCAGGGACGCTTTTTACGTGCTCGGGGGGAAATATTGCGCGAACTTCACCAATGGGTGCGGCCATCTTGTTTTTCACTTTTTGCTATGGTTTTGGGCCTGTTTATCTATCTTCCTATATCTTTTCAATCCTTTGTTTCTAGAAACTTTTTTTTGATCTTTTTATTTATTATCTATCCCTCTCTATTGCTGATTGTATATTTTGTGATTTTTCCTACTTTTTGTGTGTTTTTAGTGTGTTTTTCACTCTTTTTCTATTACATGCTTTTATAATTTCTTTTACTTACTTTCTTACTTCCTACCTTTTCTTTTCCGCCCCGCCTACCCAGAACCATAGCAAAGAGCCTTAATAAAAAGGGCCAGGGTAAGAGGAGTGAGAGCTGCGACCACCTTCCTTGCGGAAGGCGGCGCCCACAAGGGGTGCAGTCACGGGCCTTTATCAGTGAGGCAGAGGTGGCTGCACTGTTTCTTTTTGTCCAGTGCCACCTCCCCTTAACCCTGGCAGCAGGCGGCAGGCCTGGGTCCGGGTACGGGCTCCGGAAGCATCACCGGCGGTGGGAGAGGGTGCGCAGGGCAGTATTTCGATGCTCTGGGGTCCGGCGCACCCATAACGAATTGACACACCGGTAGTCCGACACCCTGGACCGGGAGCAGGACCTGCTGGACCTGCTAGGTGTTGAGGTCCCGGGGCTTATCTGTGTTATTGTGAATATTATTTTTTTCACAAATGGCTAACATGCTGCTGCTGCTTACATGCAGGTAACTTATGTTTAAAAATCTTATTATTATGTGATTGTTACTTCCAGACAGGTGCTCATGCTAGGTGCTAATAACTAATAGTACTTGTTTGCAACTTTGCGCTCTCTTGGGCTGGTTATGTAAGAGAGTTAGAGAATTTAAGTTAGGTAATGCATATAGGAAAGACTCCAGTCCTTTCCTTTGTCCTGTCAGGCTGTCCTGTCTCCTGTCACTAAGATAGTGGTAGTAGTTAGTATTATTTGGTAATTTAGCGGCCTGCGTGACACGTCCTCTCACATGACTTCAGACCTAGTAGAACCTTTTGTAGTTCGTTCGTATAGTGAGTGAATAGAATAGCAACCAACCAATGGTGTATGCAATATGCACGCGTCCATCTATGCATTAAGAAGAATAAAAATGCAGACTTAGTAATTGGCCCGTCAAAGGGGGTTTGAGTTGGAGACAGAGATGATTGGGAATGAGATCGGAACTTAGTAGAAGCAAATATAATTTTTTTGCAATTCATTCCAAAGTCTGGAATAGGCGGGCTAGGTATGTTTAGGATTCAGGAATCGGTATTGAACTGTGGAATAATAATGATCGGATGGTACTCGAATTCGATACATACTAGTCGACTACTACTAGTCGAATAAGTCGATCTTTAGGATAGGTCAATATTATTGCAATTGCCGTTTCCTCTCTAAAAATATTTTTAGAGCAATTATATTTATTTATTTAACACAAATCATTTTTTGTCTCTTTAATTATGTCTTACATGATCAGCATCCAGGGGCAAGAAGAAGACTGGGTCAGCTGGCAGTGCGGCGGGTGAGGGAGCTGGAGGGGCCTCCCAGGAGCAGCAGGAAGTGGCCTCAGGCGCAGATGGCTCTGCTGCTGGCCCCAGTAAGTCCTCCTCCTGGTGCTGTTATTTATTAATATTTCCCTAGCTTTTACCGCTCTATTATTTCCATTTCCTAATTTAAATTTTTCCAAAATCCTCTTCAATCTATCTGTTTCTAAATTCTTGTTTTTTTTTGCTCCATTACCTACTGCTAAGTACTAGTACTAACATTGTTTCTAGTGTCTGCTTTTTTTTAACATCAAATCAAACTGCATCTGACTAACCTCTGCTCTGACTCTGTATTAGTCTGTCTGTAGCTTGCTTTCTTCTGGGTTTCACTCAGCTTTCCCTCTCCCCTTAAATGTGGATTGCCTAGCAGTGGTACTGTAAGACTCAGAGAACCCATTGGTCCTAGGCTACTACTAGTACTAGTAAGGACTCCTTACTACTATTAGTACTAGTAGCACTAAATTCCGCAGGTTTGTGAGATGAAAGGCTTTAGTTTCTTTTACTGTCTCATCATGCCCAATCAGTAATGGTGGTCACTCACGTTGGACAGGACACCCCAAAGTTGTGTATTTTACTTTTTCGAATCCAGGCCTAGTACTTTTTTTAGTAGCAGCAGTTGATGGTGAACACTGAACAACTGATTACCGTGCACCATGGCTGGAAGGAAGTATGAGGAGTAGGACGGCACCCTTATTTTCCAACTAAGAGAGACCTCATGTCCCCCCGGTTGGCCACTCTTTCTTCTTTTCAAAAAATGAGATGCACCAATAGCTCTAGTCACTGAGTTGTCCTCTTCTTGAGATGCTTTTCAAAAATTGCCACCAACAAAATGCCCAACCAGATATTGTTATTTGATAGGACATACTGTCTACTCTAGTATCCGAATTGTAGATAGTGATGTGTGTGGTGTATGTATTATTTATTATGTATTTTCAATCTTGCTAATGAAAAACATAAATAGGGGAGGCGTATATGGCATCTAAAAAAAATGTGAAATGTTTTTTCCAGGCGTACCGACCACCAGTGCCGGGGCCAGCGGTGAGGGCCATGCCACTCCGGAGGGAGCGGAGGTTGCGGCAGCTGTAGGGGGTGAGGCAGCAGCAGTGGCGGGTGGTGGTAAGTCATATTCCTTACTTATTGAGAATGATGAATACACTCGCTGCAAGGGTGTACACTCAGTACTAGTACACTGTACTTCTGCTGAGACTAAGTTGTTGTGAACACTGAACAGTTGAAGAAGACACCCTTTACTTAACATTAGCATTAGCTGCGGGGTTTGAGTAACTAATGGCCTATTCTATTCTATCTTCAACTCAGCAGAGACAGTTTTATGATGAAGACAAAGAGTCAGACAAGTCAACGACATGTATGACTGGCAGAGAAGGATGCGTGGGTGAAGAAAGGGGCCCCGGGATGCATATTAGCGCCATGATGCTCCTTGGAGTGACAGTCTGCGCTCTACAAATGGATTATTACATTTACATTACATTTACATATAGGTGGCGGATGAAGATTAGATGATAGGATGCATGGGTAGTTGAAGGATGGGTGAAAGGTGAAAGAGAAAGCAGAAAGGATGACTGTCTGGGTGGGTGAAACTGTATGGGTGAAAGCAATCCTTCGGGGGGTTTTAGGGGTCAAACTCTAAGGCAAGCAAGGACGCATGGGTGGTGGTTGGTTATATCTATGACAAATGTATGTTGTCGGTAAAAGCCGGTTTATGATAGCCATGTTTGGATGGATGGATGCCTGGATGGTATCATAGATAGTAGGTGAAAACAGAGTCAGACTGGATGAAGAGAATGTAAAAGAAAATTAAACCGTGCCAGAGTACCAAAGCCAAGGGTGAAGATTAAGAATAAAATAATAATAATGCTAGAAGAGCAATGCAGTGATAAATGAAAAAAGCCCTGGGAAGAACAAGGACTGTTTTTTTGCAAGGTTTTTGATTCAAAGGTTTGAGGTTGTACTTGTATTTCAGAATGGAATACTCCCTTGACTCACAGTAGTTTGCAAGCACAACATATATATTGTGCATGACTATTATTTATCCTACCCACCCATCATTAATCACCTCCCTCTCCGAATCCGAGGCCCACTTTCGCTCCAGTCCCTACCCATGTAATTTTTGAGTGTGTCAGCCATGGGTGGCCTATCGGCTGCATGGTAACTAGTACTTACAAATCACTCAGTATGTCATCATCATCATCAATCATCACGTGAGTGACATGATGTCGTGCCACCGTATATCATCATTCATAAGCATGTCATCATTAACCATCATCATGTGCCTTATTGCAGTAGTCAGGGTGAAAGTGAAATTGTCTGAGCATTTGCCATTGATTTAACAAAGTATGGCCGTAGTGGAAAAATATATAATTGTGTAGTACAGCTGTCCCACATGCAGACAGTAGTAAAGTAACATGGGTCTGCGACACGAGTATG
This sequence comes from Calotriton arnoldi, assembly GCA_963921515.1. Taxonomy (NCBI): domain Eukaryota; kingdom Metazoa; phylum Chordata; class Amphibia; order Caudata; family Salamandridae; genus Calotriton; species Calotriton arnoldi. The sequence continues at coordinate 431,484 of CAWUFW010010308.1, forward strand.
TCTGACTAGGGCACAAGCTGACTGAGCTGGCATGCCTACAAGATTAATTGTGCTAAACAAGAAAGAGAAGAAGAATACTTCTACTCTACTCCATAGTGCCTGAAAGTCTAATCATCACATCTAAATCTTAGGGGCAGAGGAAGTGAGGAGGATAATAGTAGTACCACAACTGCTCATGCTACTGTGCCACTATAGTTTTTAAGTGTGTAATTTTGTGTTACTGTTTTGCTAAGAGTATTGGTTACAATTGTCTTTTTTTTCTTTCTTGATATAGCTACTCCCCCCCCAACCCACCAGGCAGGAGTTAGCAGCCAGGGCACGGCAAAGGAAGCTGGAGGCCATCCGAGATGAATATCGCCGGCTGGTTGTCCTGGTGGAGGAGGCGGAGGTGGCGACAGCTGCAGCTTCCTCCAATGCCCTGGGCCCCAGCCAGGCCCCCCACGTGCCTCCGGTGGTACGGCACCGTGCTCTGGCAGCCGCCCGCCACCCGCCGCCCATCAACATCTACTGCTGCCCCCCACCCCTGTTGTCCCTGCAGGAACTTTTGGCGCCGCATGCTCCTCAGGATGGCGTGCCTGAAGCCCAAGCTGTAGGAGGTCCTGGAGCGCAGTAGCCGCCACCGGCACCCCCGCCGCTAGATGTCACCTCAGTTTTTGACCCTTGCCCCTTTTTTAATCTTTTTTTGGGTGGGTGGGATGTTGGGAGTTGGGGAAACGAAACTTGGGGTTTACTTTTTTTCTTCAACTTCAACGTGGACAGACATTTATTTAATTTACTGGACATTGGTTGGGGTTAGGGAGAGGGGTGGGTGAGGTGTTGCGGGTTTTTCTTCTAGTTTATATTTGTTAGGGTAATAAATTATTTATAGTTTTCCAATACATATGATGCAAATCTTTTCTGTGGGGGTTACTCTTTTACGTCACCTTGTTTGTTTCCTCCTTTTGCTGCAGGGCCCCAGCCAGTTTTTGAAATCTGCCAATAGTGTAACACCCCGACAGATAGATGCAGTACCCTCACTTGTCCTACTACTGTCAGTCTCTCCTGTTAGTCTATGCATTCTGCAACTAAAACCCCTTTGTACTTGTAGTATGTACTCGGAAGGATGTGGGTGTGTGAAAGAATTAATTAATTTCCATAGTATATACATTATTGACTCCCCCACACTTCTTCTCTTACCTGTGATTGATGTTTGGGGCGAAGCGATGGCTGCATGGTGATGGTTTGGTTTCCTAAGGTGCCATGGTGGGTGGTGGTAGCAGTAGTAGTTGCATTTGGAAAAAAAGAAAATGAGACAGTCAGTCACCTGAGGGAGACTAGGGAACGAGTACTTAGTAGAAGTACAGTAAGTAGTAAGTACACAAGAAGAAGACTGCCAAACAAGAGGAAAGTGATGATGAATGATACTGATAAGCAATGCTAAAGTAAAATAAAACACGGATAGCCTAGTACAAGTTACAACAAACTGAAGTTGACTCGACCTATGAAGTGGACAAGCATAACCTTTAGTGCTGGAAGGATGATAAATCGATACCGGCAATTAATAATTAATAATGGGTTAATAATTATGTTCCTCTGGGAAAAAAGAGAATAGCGAATACTACTGAGCATGGTGGGCAATGGGCAATCTAATCTGTTGCCAGTGTGGCCGATATATATATACTTAGAGCAGAAGAAGATCCTCGCCCTGCCTTGAGTTAGTGTTGCTTTCACAACATCCGCCCCAACAAGTGTGTGATCAATTATTGGTGTAAATTTAATTTAGTCACACCTCAATATAAATCACACAGCCGGGGGGAAGAGGGTTAGGGGTTGATGAATGGTTGGGAAGGGGTATTAGAGGGAAAGGTTTGACAAAGACAAACACTACACATGGACAACACACAATCTTGGCAGACGACCATCATAAATCTGTTAAGGGAGAAAAGGAAATGCATGCATGATGATGACTTGATGGTTAATGATAAGTAGTACTAGACTATTAGTACAGGGCAGCAGTATATTATTAATTATTATTATTATGCAATTGCCTTGCCTGTCTGCCCTCAGAGAGACCCAAATTACATACATTTTATGTTCTGTTGTACTGGGCTTCCTTTTAAAGCTAGCTAAGAAAATTAAAAAATAGCTGTAGGGGTCAAATTAAGCAAAGAGCAAACATAATAAACAACAACACACACAGTGGTAATGATTGAAGAGAAGAAATGAATCAAATTAATTAAAAGATGATGAATGATACTAAGTTACTATGTTATGCTCAAATTGGGGAGTTGCATCTCGGCATTTCTCTTGGTCCTTCCTTCCATGGACGCTCCGTCCGTCAATCTTGGGTGCGACTGCCTGCCTGGCGGATGCGGATTGGTAAGGTAAGTGTGAGTTGTTTTTCCCAGTATAGCACAGGGTAAACGCTGGCCTGTAAGTGTAGATGGAAAAACAAAAGGGATATTGAAAAATCAAGGAGAAAAGTAAAGTTAAAATGCATAAATTACGGAGGAGTGCAACAAGAACACTTTCATGGGCGGCATGGCTAAATCATGTCTACCCCGTTTCCAGCAGTAACCTACAACAACAGCAGGACAGAGCAGGCCCGCGGCGCCCACCCAACCTCCACTTAGCTTAGATTTTGAGCCAGACAGAGCACACATATACAGCTACATAGCATTTTCCAAATTAAGTAACTAAATCAATGCACCGCTGTCAGTCATACCACTACACTCGCCTCCACCACTACACAGACATATAGGTCTGCTGTGGTTGTTGTTGACTTGTTTACCTTTTAGGCCACTTCATGAAATGCCCGAGTTATTCCATCAATCATATCCAATCCTACTGACTGACTGCGACGAATATAGTATGGTCATCATGGTATCCAACTCTGTAGTATACTGAGTGAGTCCAGATTCCATATTCAAAAATGCAATGTATCGGCCTGCAGTAGAAGTACAATTTTGTTATTAAACAACAAGAAGGGAAACATTTACTTGAGTCACTTTTTTGTGTGTAGAATAGATGAAATACTAGTACACTTCATGCACAACAACACACACACCAAACACTCAGAGTCAGCATCCAATGCATGCCATCATCATTACCTGTTCTTAAGGAGCAATCCCTCTCGGCTCGGAAAGGAGGATAGCTATAGTCAATTAGTCATGTTCTTTGGAGGGACTCGACGAGGCAGGCACACATATCTTGTACTATTCTCCATCCAATGTCTGGCTTGAGGGAAATTGATTTAAGGCTAGTCAGGACTGGAGGAGTGGACTGGAGCAGGACTCGGAGGAGTGGACTCACTTCTTTAATGACTTCACACAGTTGCAACTCCAATCCGGCAATAAAAGAGTAAGACGGTGGTGATGGATTTGTTGTGATTCCAAGTTCGAACCAGAAAGACAGAGACACACACAAATAATAAAAGTAAATAAGGAAGAAAGAAAAAGTAACAAGTTGAAAGCCTAGTTGTCAGGGAAGTAGAGAGCGTCCTCAAACTCTGGTGGTTCACCCAGAAATAGGTCATCTAACACACTACTTCCATGACCTAAGTCGCTGTCATCATCTTCCTGGTATGCTACTTCAGGTGTGGTGTAATCCGGTGGTATAAAGTGCTGATTCATTTTGATCATGGTTAACCTCTCCACGTTTTGGGGCGAGAGACTAGTCCTTTTCACTGTTACAACGGCACCAGCAGCACTGAAAACACGCTCAGAAGAGACGCTTGCAACAGGGCAAGCCAGATAATTTATCGCCAGCCTGCTGAGCACTGGCCATTTGCCCCTTTTCCCAAACCAATACACCAATGGGTTTTGATCAATGTAGACCTCTGTTGGGTCATCCAGATAGGCCTGGACCCCGCTCAATGCTCAGGGATGCTCCGCTTTGCTCTACCTCTTTTGCCTTTGCCTCAGCACTGGACCTAACAAGCCCTTGCCATACATACCATTTCTGTGCCTATTTTACTGGGGCTGATGATCCTGTTCTTGCTGTTGTTGATATTGTTCTTGGTGTTGTTGGTGGGTTTGACTGCTGTGACCCAACCACACTGCCCTCAGGCTCTGAAGTTGAACTTGATGCCGGCTGCCCTGCAGTACTTGTTGTGGGCTGGAATAGCAAGCCTCTAATTCCCAGCCGTTCTTTTTTAAGCGACTGGCTTCCACAGCTATTCAAGTTTTGTACTTGGCAACATCCACTTCTGAAAAAGGAATCAATGTGTTAGTGTTCAGTACTGCTTTCTACCGTGGATCCAGAATTGTGGCAGAAATGTAATGGTTGGATGACAAAATGTCTCTTTGCACCCTTGTATTTTCAGATAAGCGAAGGGTTAAGCTCTCCACCAATTCATATGCTTCTTTTTTTTTCTCCACACCTGCGTACATTGCAGACACCCCCTTCAGCTGTTCCTGTAGCATGTGCAACAATGGGATAGCTTGGCCCATAGTACAGTCCTCCTTGCTGACTTCACGTGTGAAGAGCTCAAAAGGAAGTAGCATCTCTGTCAGTTATTTAACTAGGCCCCAGTTGTCCATCTCAACGGTCATGCCTTTCACAGTAGCATCCCCTCTTTGCATGACATATTCATTGATTGGTCTGTACTGCTCAAACAGACGTTCAAGCATGTAATAAGTTGAGTTCCAACGTGTTGGCACCTCCTGGATGAGTGCTTTAACTGGCACTCTATGCTCACGTTGAATGATCCTCAGCTGCTTCCGGGCTTTAAAAGAATGGCTGAAATGTGTGCAGATTCTTCTGCAGGTGGTCAGTAAGTTCCTGACTCTGTCTTCTTTTTCAGAAAGTCTTGAACAATAATGTTAATGCAGTGCACCAAACATAGGACCCTGAAATAGCCACCATCGTACATGGCCCTAACTATATTACTGCCATTGTCCGTGGCAACAAAACCAATGTTAAGCTCTCTTGGGTGCAGCCATTCAAAGACCTTGCTGTTAAACTCTTCCAAAATGTTTGCAGAGGTATGAGATTTCTCCATGGCGAACATGCCTACAGTTGCATGTTTCCGAGTGGCATTAAAAATCTCAGCAGTGTCAACACCTGCAGATATCTTTTCTCAAACCCCCACAATAGAGATCCAGTGTGCAGTGATGCACATGTAATCAGTGGCTTGGCAACTGGTCCACATGTCTGTTGTCAGGTAGATAGTGTGAACAGCACTCTGCTGCAAAGCTTGTCCAAGCAATTCCAGCACGTCGTGATGTAGTGCTGGAACAGCAACTCTGGCAAAATAGGACCGGCTGGGAACCTTCCATTTTGGGCAGATGGTTGTCACAAATTCAAGAAAACCCACCCCTTCCACAAAAGAAAAAGGGAGAAGGTCCCGCGCTAACATTTTAGCCAGCTTCGCATTGTACAAACTTGCCGTTGGGTGGTTGCGTTCATACTGCCCCTCCGACCTAAACATGCTGACAATGGTAGCCTGAATTTTTTTCTTTTCTGGTGCCACTGATGCAGGTGACATCTTCTTGATGCCAGATGTTGTTAGGCTCAACACATGTTTCGTTTCGGTACTCTCTTGCCTGGGACCCCTTGGTGTCTCAGCCTGACTCTTACTCTTATGCCACTGCGATGTTGCTTATGCGGATCTGGCCGGTACCACTGGACTGCTGGGGGCAGGGCTACTTTGTGTACCAGAGAAAATGTCTCCCTCTTGTTCACCTTCCACCTTGATCGGATCTTCTACTCCTACATCTCCACCAACAACAATGGGTGCAGTTTTTGGGCCGCTAAGGTGCGCCTCCCACTGGATCATGTGGTGTTTTTTCAGATGGGTTGTTTGGCCTCCAGTACCATAGTTTGTACCAAGCTTACCCCGACTAACACCTTGTCCACAAATGGAGAATATCGCAATGTTCACCTCCTTCCTGCTAACTGAAAAGAAGTCTCAAACTGGGGAGCTGAACTTTCTGGAGCTGCTGGTGCCACTTCCAATGCCGGATGAACTGGTAGGTGGGCGTGGAGTTTGACTCTCTGCAGTACCTATTTCTACTGCAGTGGTTGTGCTGGATGTAGGTCGCTGCAGGGCCTTTGAAAATGCAAATATGGAAGCTGGAGGTGGTGTTGATGTTATCTGTGCTGGTGGTACCCGTGCCACATCCCTCATAGCAATTTGAAATGGGGTAATATCGGTCTCCACTGGGGCAGGACTAATGTCCATGATGACTGGCTCATCATCCTCCTCTTCTACATCTACCTCCATAACTCTAAGGCTTTCTGGAACCTTCCTTTTTACTAGCCTTCTCTCATGGCGTGTCACACTCTCAGACTGAGGTGGTGGGATCCAAGTGGCGTCTTGATCATCAGAAGGGGGGCTTGCAGAAGAACTTGATGGACTAACCCTTCTTTTCCTTGCTGGGGATCTGGAAGACAATGGATCTTATGAAAGAGTGGCTTGCTCTTCTTCTTCCTCTGCAGGAAACTCGATTTCCTGAACTGCCCCTACTTCAGGAGGAACAACTACTATTGTGGGCGGTGGTTGCGGCTGTTGTTGTCCACTTATCTGAGTTTCCTGCGTTGATTGGGTACTACTTTGCGATAATGATAAGTCAATTTCAACATCACTGCTCGTTGACGTTGTCGTGATTAGACTGGCTGCCTCTGTGACAGACATGGGCTTGGGCCTAGGTTGGTGGGGTAGGTCCACTGATGCGGGGGTGCTGCTCTCAGCTTGCTCCCTGGACACCGCTGCTGCAGGCGCAATTTTTTGTTTCCCAAAAAAGATCTTGGGCGGCACACCAGTCTTGGTAAGTGGCAGTTCCTTCTTCTCACTGGCAACTTTCTTGGTACTGGAGGACCTGGTACCTTTCTTTGGGGCCATCTTCTTCAGATGTCAGCAGCACGCAGTGGCACAAGTTGAAGAGATGTCTGTGGTCACACGTCACGTGACTTCTGTATGGCAGTACAATGGGTGGTGACGCCTCCTCCTCTTTTGTGCACCTAAAAGCAAAGAAGCAAGAAGAACATCAGTGAAACGTGGCATTTATTGTTGTGGTTCAATTACTACTAGTCCAAACAAACAAATATAATATATAACTTAGTGTGTGGTCACACTTGTTAGTGTTATTATTAATATTATTAAATTTTATTAACTCAGTTATTAAACAAACATAACAACAGTGTAGCCATTTGTGAGACTTTGACAACAAGGGCTTTCATGGTGTACTGTGTACACTCAGGAAGGATAGGAAAGAAGAAGAACAAAAACAAAAATACAAATGTAATGGATGGAACCTGTTTGGCATTGTGCATCACGCGGGATGCAGCATTCAGGGAGCTGCAGCTAGCAATGGGGATGGAAGCAGTAAGCCAAGAGGAACAAAGAAAAGACATGCAGGCCTATGGGCTGGCAAAAGCAGCACACTAACTACCACCACAAAATGGCCACCAGCCACATGGTCACTCACAGCAAGCAGGAGGCCTGGAAAACAATGAACTCAAGCAGGCCATTTGGCCAAAGGAGGCATGCTAAACAACACAGCTTTAATGCAACAATACAAAAACGAAAATCCACAGGGCAAAAAAAGGTTTGCAAGTTACACAACAACCACACCACACACATCCAACAAAGGCATTTATTTAACACACACGAAAAAAGTGAAATACCCCCAAAAAAAACACATTTTGCAATTCAATCCAATGCCATCCATGACCTAAATTATGTTTAAATTCGACAGACATCACAAAAACAGTTGCTTCATGCACCCTAATGAGTAGCTCTGGGCCTATTGGTTGGAGAAACCCATTGGCAGACAAGGCCACATAGTAAATCAAAGCAAACCAATAATATTGCAAATGTATTAGAAAATGTAGTGAACTGTGCTGCATTTTTTGCTGGGTAAAAGAAGAAAAAATTGCATGCAAATCAACAACAAGGCATGGTCACCACAAAGAAGGGTTGCAGGCCTAATGCAGAAGCACACTGGCTGCCTTCACAAAATGGCTGCCAGCCACAAGGCCAGGCCACCACAACAACAAGAAAGGGAAGACAGACAATGCAGGTCTATGGCAAAAGCACACTGACTGCTTTGCCTTCACAAAATGGCCGCCAGCCACATGGCCAGGACACCACCACAACAACAAGAAAGGGAAGACAGACAATGCAGGCCTATGCAAAAGCACACTGGATGCCTTCACAATATGGCCGCCAGCCACATGGCCAGGCCACCACAAGTTCCAACAACAAGAAATGGAAGGCAGACAATGCAGGCCTATGGCAAACGCACACTGGCTGCCTTCACAAAATGGCCGCCAGCCACATGGCCAGGCCCCAACAACAAGAAAGGGAAGACAGACAATGCAGGCCTACGGCAAAAGCACACTGGATGCCTTCACAAAATGTCAGCCAGCCACATGGCCAGGCCACCACAAGTTCCAACAACAAGAAATGGAAGACAGACAATGCAGGCCTATGGCAAAAGCACACTGGCTGCCTTCACAAAATGGCCGCCAGCCACATGGCCAGGCCACAACAACAAGAAAGGGAAGACAGACAATGCAGGCCTATGGCAAAAGCACACTGGATGCCTTCACAAAATGGCCGCCAGCCACATGGCTAGGCCACCACAAGTTCCAACAACAAGAAATGGAAGACAGATAATGCAGGCCTATGGCAAAAGCACACTGGCTGCCTTCACAAAATGGCCAACAGCCACATGGCCAGGCCACAACAACAAGAAGAAGTAAGCCAAGAGGAACAAAGGAAAGACATGCAGGCCTATGGCAAAAGCAGCACACTAACTACCACCACAAAATGCTCACCAGCCACATGGTCACTCACAACAAGCAGGAGGCCTGGAAAACAATGAACTCAAGCAGGCCATATGGCCAGACAAAGGAGGCATGCTAAACAACACAGCTTTAATGCAACAATACAAAAACGAAAATCCACAGGGCAAAAAAAGGTTTGCAAGTTACACAACAACCACACCACACACATCCAACAAAGGCATTTATTTAACACACACGAAAAAAGTGAAATACCCCCCCAAAATTTTTTTGCAATTCAATCCAATGCCATCCATGCCCTAAATGATGTTTAAATTCAACAGACACCACAGAAACAGTTGTTTCATGCACCCATGAGTAGCTCTGGGCCTACTGGCTGAAAGGCCTATTGGCAGACTACTGGGCTAGTGAATTAAATAAATATTGAAAATTGATTTCAAAAGTTGGAGAAAATGTAGTGAACTGTGCAACATGTTTCCTTTATAAAAGAAGAAAAATTACTTACAAAGAAACAACCAGGCTCCTACTGAACTTTGAGGCCACCCACCACAATACATTTTTTTAAAAAGAGGAAAAGTACAAAAAAAATGTAGGTGCAATGCCCCAATCAAACAAACGACACCAATTTTCAAACTTACTTGTGAAATCTCAGATTCAAAAGTCCTCAAATCCAATGATATATGATGCAGCAGCCACAAAGAGTGATCCTTCCAGCTCCAAATTCAAATGAAAAGTGAACAGGAGATGGACAAAGCACTGGGAGGAGCCAGCTGGACAGGAACAGGAAGTTGGAGACTCTGGGGCACTTCCTTCCGCTTCAATAAAAAGTTAAAAAAAATAAAGGACTCCTTGCACAAAAAAGTACAGCCATATGTCAATCTGATGAGTTTTTTTAATCCAAATCACAATTTTCGAGAAGGTTTTGATGCTGCTGAGAGAGATTCTTCTCCAGATTGCAAATTCTGCGTGTTCAGGATCGCGAGCTTCGAAAAACTTCTGCCGGAAGTCCGATTGCACGCCCGAATGTCGTGTTCGCAATCGCACACTCTCGCGGGAACGTGCGGCCGGCTACCAATTCTCGTGGCGCTCGCGAACAGATGGGAAATCTCATCGGCGATCGCAGGCATCCCGGTAAGTCGCTCCTGCGTGTGCAAAAACGCATTTTGAGAGCGCAAACACAAAAAAAACTCCGCTCCGCTGCGGAGCGTGGAGTTTTTGGTAACTCCGCGTACGCGGAACGCAGAGTTGCCAAAAATCCGCAAACTCCGCGAGCGGAGCGGATTTTATGCCCAGGGTTAGAAAACGACAAAAATCTAACATACAATAATATGACTTTTGGAAGGTAAAAACAGTTCTGTTCATAGCAAACTATAGATGCGACACTTTCAATACAAAGTACCTTGGATGTGTTACAATCATAGACAAAAACAGCTGCAGGAAAGTGATGCATCGGTTCCTTACACCGAGGGAATGTGATGCGTTGGTTCCTTATTCCAGGGGAGGTGATGCGTTGGTTCCTTACTGCCATGCAGGGGAGGTGAGGCGTCAGTTCCTTACTGAAGGGGAGGTGATGTATCGGTTTCTTACTGCGTGGGAAGGTGATGCATCGGTTTCCTACTGCGGCCCGGTGTTCTTGTAGACTTGGCGCCCGGTGCCATGCGTGGGGATCGGAGATGCGGCGGTTTTTGATGCGGCGGCAGCAACGGCGCTGCGTTAGTCTCTCCAGCTGCGGTCCCATGATGCGTTGGTTCCTGCAGCCGCACAGAAGAGCCTGTGTCGGAATCGGTATGGTGATCTCGGACTTCGGAGATAGGTGCACAGAATTCAGCGTGCAGCGATTTCTCCAGCCGCGGGCAGGCACTGCGTCGGTTTCTTCAGCCGCCCAGCGGCGATGCGTGAGAAACAGGTGCGGATGCATCGCTCTTCTCTTACTTGCATCTCTTTTCCAGCTCCAAGCAGCAGGAACAACCTCCAGACGCCCAACACAGAAACAGGCACCTCTTGGCAGGTCAGAACTCCCAGCAAGGAAGTCCAGGGGAGTTGGTGGTGAAGTCTTTGTGTCTCTGAGACTTCAGAACAGGAGGCAAGCTCTACTTCAAGCCCTTGGAGATCTTCTTCAAGCAGGATACAAAGCACACAGCAGAGTATTTGTCCTCACCTTGGCATAAAGAGCCACAGCAGGCCAACCCCAGACAGCACACAGCAAATGGGGAGCACTTCTCCTTCAGTTTACCAGCTCTTCTCCTTGGCAGAGGTTCCTCTTGAGTCCAGAAGTATTTTAAAGTTATGGGGTCTGAGCCCCAATATTCATACAGCATTTTCCTTTGTTATCTGGTGGCAGAAAGTCTCTGTGCTCAGTCAAAACCAGTTCTGTCATCTTTGGTCTAGCTTCCCGGCAGGAGGTGAAGACGACATTGTGTAAGGCAGACCCTACTCTAAATGCAGCCCAGGTCTATTCAGCCCAGCCCTGACTCATCCAGGAAAGGCAGGACACACCTCAACCCCCCTAGTGGTTGTCTAGAGTGAATGCACATCCCCAGCCCCTATCACTCTAAAGCCAGACAGTCAATCCACAAACCAGCAGAGGCACACAGGATGGCTAAGCAAGAAAATACCCACTTTCTAAAAGAGGTATTTTCAAACACACAATATCAAAATCATCTTTACTAAAAGATGCATTTTTATATTCTGAGTTCAGGCATTCTAAACTCCATCTTTCCATCTTGTAGCAATGGGAAATTATACTTATAATATGTTATAAATAAACTCCCATTCTATCCTATGGGACAGAAAGCCTTGCAATAGTGAAAAACGAAATACACTGTATTTCACTATCAGGACATGTCACACACATCAGTACATGTCCTACCGTTCACATACACCGCACCCTGCCCACAGGGGTACCTCGGGCCTACCTTAGGTGTGACTCACATGTAATAAAAGGGAAGGTTAGGGCACTTGCCAGGTCGACATGGAATAGAGACACATGCAGTGGCAGGTCTGAGAACCTTTTGCAAGGCTGCTTGTGTGGTTGGCACAATCAGGGCTGCAGGCTCACTAGCAGCGTTTGATTTACAGGCTCTCGGCACACACAGTGGACTGGACTAGGGACTTAGCAGTAAATCAAATAAGCCAATCATGGAATCACCAATCCATAAATACAATTTACAGGGAGAGCATATGCACTTTAGCACTGATCAGCAATAGTAAAGTGCCCAAGGTCCTAAAACCAACAAAAACAGGGTGCAAAACAGGAGGCCCAAAAGCAAAAAGTCTGGGGATAAACCCGCTGGAAAAGCCAGTCTAACAGCCCCTTATCTCTTTATCCTCTACATTAACGAGCTTGAACAATCATTGATGTGTGTAGGGCCTGACACTCCCAAGGTAGGGACCAGGCAACTTCCTTACTGTTATACATAGAAGACTGTGTTCTGCTGGCAAGAAAAGTGGTAGGCTTTCAGAGGTTACTGGATAATTTTGTTCTGTTCTTAAATCAATTGTATTTATCTACTAATGTTTCAATGTCATGCACTATGGTGTGCAGTTGGCTGAATAGTAAGCCAAAAGCTCATTATGTACAAATAAAACAGACTTTTATATTTACCATGTGTACATATCTGGTGGTACCATGTGATAAAAAAGGCACCTGGCCACACTTAGTGAAGGTGAGAACGTCTCAGTTTGATCAATCTATAGCTGCACTTTTTATATTCTCTGCAAAATTAGGATCTAAACACTTGGATACAATGAACAACATCTACAAACCCAGGTGTTTTGCCGTGGCCACCTATAGTGCAGGTATTTAGGGAACATGTGATGTAACCGACATCCAGGTTAGTGAAAATGATTTCCTAAAAAGATTATTACCTGTTCCAACTAGCTCTCCAATGTATGTTTGCCATTAGGAATTGGGGATATCATATCTTGAGGACTCTGTGAAGTTTCCCTCTTAATGCTATGACTCTCCATATGGGCTAAGAAAGAAACAAATCCAAAGCGACTTGTGATTTTAGACTGCCTTTGACATGAAACTGTATGCAACATCCCTTGGCTGGCATACATGAAGGAGCAATTCATCTTATTGGGGTGACCTGAACTTTATAATAATCCTGAAGATATTAATTCATCTGTGAAAGCTACAGTCAAATCAGAATTTTTAAGTATGTTAATACGGAAAAGGAAAACATTCGAATATAGCAAGAGGAGGGTGACTGTATATCAACTCCTATCTACTCCAAACCTTATGCAGCCTTATTTATATTTTATACCTAATCATCATCATAGGGACTATCTGGTTATGTTTTGTTTTAATACAGTCCAGCTCTTGGTCTCCTACCCAAAAGATGTGCATAGAGAACTGGACCTTGCCCAGTAAGTCAAACTACGACGAGGCGGCATGTGTAACAGTGCACTGTTGTATTGTAATTTTTCAGTCATTACTAGCAGGTAGAAAAATGTCATGTGCATCCTCTTTTGCAGAAACACATTCGCACCAGTCAGTGCACGTTTCATTCGTTGCAACAAAGAAAAAAATCTGCATTTGTTTTTTTGTTTTGTTTTTTTTTGTTTTTTTAGTCCTCATTTATACACAATATGCTTTAAGTTCAAGAAAGGAGTCTATCAACCAAACCAAGCTATCAAGATGTTGTTTGTCCCCAGTCACTCCACAAAGGGAGAGAAAGATAGCTTTTATCTCCGGGATAACAAATTTAGCTTCTGGTAAGGAGGTAACGCCTAGTCTTGATATTTCAAACAGGTGCTTTCCCTTTCTGAGATACCGGTGGACCTACCACCTAGCAGCCTCTTTAGCATATTCTTAATCATTGGACCATATAAACATAACGATAGGGGAAGAATAAAAGGAATGAAAGAGGAGTGAAAAAAAAAGACACAACGTTCTACATGTGTATGGGTGACATAGTATTCATCGCAGTATATACTACGCTGACTTCTCCACCCATTTATCCCAGATTTCCCAAAAACTGGTTTTCTTGAGCTGTTTACTAGATCGATCTAGTGCGGATACCCTCTGAATAGAATAAATCCATTCTTCTTCCATAGGAGGACAGGGTAAAATCCATTTAATACAGAGTTCTCTCCGAGCTAATAAAATAAGTATAAAAAAGAGGGCTTTATGATTTTTTGTTAAGGTTCGGCCATCTGTATCCCTTGATATTACCCCAAAAATAATTAACGATATAGTTAATTTTATCTCTTGGCCCAAAATTCTAGATATGGTCTTACCCACTTTCTGCCAGAAGGAGTATATTGTCGGGCAGCACCAAAACATATGCACCTCATTTGCTCTATCTTCTCCACATTTCGGGCATTTCTTGATCGCTCGGCATCCAATTCTTGATAGCTTCTGTGGTGTCCAATATGCTTTATATACTGTGAAGAGATGGTTCTTTTTTAAAGGTGCAGAATTCACGCATGACCATAAAAGTGACATAGATACTTGCCCCAATTTTTCAAGATTGTCGTCCGGGAGATCATCCGGCAGATGCTTCTTCCAAATCTTTGTAAATAAGAGTTGCGTGTCTTCTCCGCCTTGGACCAGCAGCCAATACCATTCTGCAAGTTCTCTTGATATTTTTTGATTTGTGCAGATTTTTAACCCCAAATCCGTTTTCCCTTCCAACTCGCTCCTTGAAGATTTTACCCAACTTGACAATTGGTAATATTTGAATTTCGAAACCAAGTGTTCACAAATCGCAGAGAAGTGTGGCCATGATATTAGTTCTGTGTCCACAATAAGTTGACCCCATGTATGGATACCACATAACCGAAGAGGAGCAGCAAGAGTGTCCTCCATACATGCCGGAGTGCCAGGAGAATCCCAAATCGGTGTTGCATCGTTGTAATATGGAATCTTTAGGAGACATCTCACCTGAGACCAAAGCTTAATTGCTGCTACTAAAATCTTTAGTCTCACCTTCTTGAAATATTTTGGGTGGCCAAATTTTAGAAGAAAGTGCTCTGCTTGATGAGAGAAACTAGCCGTAAGGGCTTTAAATAGTGGCGAGAAAACTGAGCTTTCCATTGACAGCTGTCGAAAATTCTTTAGATGAAAAGCACAGTAATACAAATATATGTCTGGAGTAGCAATGCCTCCAAAGGCTTTCTTTCTTCTAAGCTTTTTAGAGCTATTCTTGGACTTTTGTTTCCCCAAATAAAACTAGAAAAGATTCCTTGTATCTTCTTAAAGTAGGCCTTTGGGAATTCTAGCGGAATAGTATTGAACAAAAAAGTATACTTCGGAAGGATTGACATCTTTAAAAGATTTGATTTACCCAAAAAAGAAAGTGAGAGCGCACCCCAAGATTGCAGCTGTAATTTAACCATTTTTGTAACTTTTTCAAAATTAATCTGTGTTATCTTGTCGATGTTATGGACTATTTGAATGCCAAGATATCTGATTTCTTTCTTTATAAGATCACTCCTAAAATTAATATTCCATTTCATCAACTCTGTTTTTTGTTGATTAATCAGATATCCTGACACCCTCCCGAAATCCTCCAATTCCTCCCAAATTGCCGGCAGCGATTGCTCTAGATCATCTGTGTAAATTATAAGATCGTCAGCATAAAGTCCAATTTTTTTTCCCCATCCATTACATTCAACAGGAGTGATGTTCTGACAGGCTCTTAGTTTACATGCAAGAGGCTCAATGTATATATTAAAGAGAAGGGGAGAAAGGGGGCAGCCCTGTCTAGTTCCTCTACCTATTTTTATTGATCTTGTTAGATTACCGTTAATAAGAATTTTTGCTGATGGATTTTTATATATTGCTTTTATGGCTGTTAAAAATGTTTCCCCTAAATTAAACCTTTGACAAACTTTAAATAAAAAGGACCAACTGACTCGGTCGAATGCTTTAGCCGCATCGATGGTCATTATAGCAAGTGGTGTCTTATATGTTTGTGCCATGTCTATTGCTCCAATTAAATTATGCGTTAGTTCACAGAGCTGTCTCCCTTTCATAAATCCCTTCTGATCTAGATGTATTAATGATCCTATTACCTTGTCCAGATGTTTAGTTATGATTTGAGTGTATAGTTTATGATCACTATTTAGAAGTGAAATAGGCCTGTACAATTCACAGGATCTTGGATTTTTGTTAGGTTTTAATAGGATAGTTATGGTTGCTTCTTCCCATGAAGTAGGGAGATCTTGGCCCTCTATAAAAGCTGCATTAAAGAGCTGAAGAAAAAAAGGGGAAAGTTCTTCCCTTAGAATGACATAAATCTCATTTGGAATGGAGTCAGGGCCAGCCGCTTTCCCCTTTTTTAATGCACTGATAGTTTGAACAATTTCCTCCAGAGTTATAGGTTGACTTAAATGCCTTTGTTCATTACCTTGAAGAGAGGGAGATCTACCTCAGAAAGAAAACTATCTATATAATCTTCTTTTGCTACCAGTTCTTCTGTATATAGATTTTCATAGAAATGAACAAAAGAATCTTCGATCCCTGAATCATCGCTGATAATGTTGCCAGTAATTTGACAGCGAAGTTCCTTTATCCAATTTCTGGATTGGTCGGCTTTAGTTTTCAGCGCGAGGAATTTACCACACCCTTCCCCGTATTCGTGATGAGATAGTCTACTAGCTTCCCATTTTCTTTTAATTATTACTTCAAAGTAATCTGTAAGCTTATGTTTTGCCGCCGTTAAATTTCTTATGATATCCGGATTCCCGGGGCTTTGCCGAGCTCTTCCTGATATAGATGTATATCTGCTTCTAAATTTCTAATTTCCTCCCTCCCCTCTTAGATTGAGAGATAGATATAGTTGTTAGAATCCCTCTCAGATATGCCTTATATGAGTCCCATACCACATGAAGGGGAGCTGAATTAAGGTTAAATTAAAAAAACTCTTTGGTTGCTATTTTTAATTTATTAACTACTGTGTTTTCTAAAAGCAGTGTGCGATTTAATGTCCATCTACGAGCGGACGAGTTATCAACCATAGCTATCTCTAATACAACCGCAGAGTGGTCAGACATATGCTCTGGGACGTGGCTAACCTTAATGGTCTTTTTACATGTAGCAACATCGACCAAAAAAAAATCAATTCTGGAACGATGGGCACATTTCTTATTGTGAAATATAAAATTACCACCAGATGTTTTTGTCTTGTAACTCATCTCTCTCCAAATATCTACTAACCCTAGATCTAACATTAACTGCCTCAAGGCTACTCTCATCTTCTGTGTTTTTACCCCAGCTCCCTTTGAGGTTGAATCTCGCCTGGGATCTAAACACAAATTAAAATCTCCCCCAAATATAATAGGGTCTTTTGTATTGGTTAGTTGGAGAAGTATAGTATATAATGCGGCCGGGTCATCCAAATTTGGACCGTAATACCTCGCGTAAGTCAGCCAAATTCCATTAATTCTAACTCTGGCGATTACCCACCTACCCAGAGGGTCAACCGTATAATCCCCAAGCATAGCTTGAGCGTTTTTTTTTAACAACAACGCGACCCCTTTTACTGTGCTTGACTGCGTAGTATAAATGCAATGTTCTATCCATTTTGGCTTTTTAAAATCAAAATCCATTCCTCTTTAAGCAAGTGCGTTTCTTGTAAAAAAAATCACGTTGCTATCTGAAAGTCTTAGGTATTCTAGAATTTTCTTTCTTCTAGTAGAGACCCTAAGGCCATTTACACTCCATGACATTATTTTCATGCTCTTTTCTTTCCCTGTCCTATCTGCGTTTATCATAATATATTCTCTGTTGGTTACTTTTATTTAAAAACTCAAACTTATCTAGGCCAGTTTGGAATGATCGACTATCTATAAATGAGGACAATTTTTTTCTTTTTTCCCATTTGCTCCCCCACCCTGTGTAGATTTTATTAAGTTTTTGCATTTTATTTGTGCCCCAATCCCTCCCTCCCTTTCTGACCACCCACCCTGGGGAACCCTCCCTTAATACTAGAGATATACCTAAATACCTCTAAATTCGAACTCTGTCTCCATCCAGGCACAATGTTAACATTTCTCATTTAGATGTACTTTTGATCTGGGCAACCAGGGCATTTGCTTCTGCGGGGTCCTTAAAATTGGACATTTTGTTGTTCCACATTACCTTCAGGGTAGCAGGGAATCGTAAATTAGCTGTTGCACCCAAACTTCTCAGTTCTTGCATCGATTTCCCCAACTCCCACTGTCTGTCCTGTGTAGCACTCGAAATATCTGATCTAATACGGAATGTCCAATCCCCTTTATCGTACTCTCCTGTTTTTAGACCACCTGCAAGGATCTTTTCCTTCAGTACATAAGTTTTAAAGTTAACCAAGATTCTTCTTGGGTTTCTTTTCCCAGGTCTTTTGAAGAAAGGCTCCCGATGAACTCTTTGTATGTCATCCTCTAAGATTTGTCTGTCTATATCTGGGTGTAGCTCACTAAGAAGACTGACAATAAAGATCCTTATGTCTCCTCCCTCCACCTCTTCGGGAATCTTCAAAAGTCGAATATTATTTCTTCTTGCGTTATTTTCCAAACTCTCTAGTTTGTCCCTCAGATCTTTCTCACTACCCTGTTGTCTCGAAATTCCCAATGTATTTTTTTCAACTTGTTTTGTAAGATCTTCCAGATCTGTTTCCATAGCCCCGACTCTTTCTGTTATATCATTCATTTTTTTTTCCAATGTTTCACATACTGTTTGAATCTTCGTTTGATTGCTTTCTGAAACTGCAAATTTTTCTCTGATTTCAGCCAGTAGGGTGACTAATAATCCATCTGTAGATAGCTGTGCCTCTGAGTTGTCGGCCATAGTTAACATCCTTGGCTCCTCTCTTAGTTCTCCTCTTGGCTCACTTCTCTGTTGACTCAGCTGATTCCCTTGATTCTCGGGGCCCAGAGTTGAGCTAGTATTTTCATTATTATCTGACTTAGCCAAGGATGCCAGAGGTGCAAATCTATTTTCCAGAGACACAGAATTCATATTGATTTCTGTCTTGTTATTTGTTATTTTTTGTGTTTCTAAGGAGTTTAATTGTAGCAAATCACTACCGTTGCTTGGTGTTTCCACAAATATACACTCAGAGCCTTGCTGCTTATCCTGAGAAGGTTGAATAGATTGAAGAGACTGAACTTTAAAGTACGAACGTAGTGATGGGGTCACCCGAATATTTGCTGGTTTTAATTTGGTTTTATTTTGTTTTTTATTTCCCTCCTTAATTGCCGGGGTCTTCACCGTCAGGGCCTTCTTGTTTTGTAGAGCTCCGTCGGATTTTTGGGGGTTAATTTGCTCCGTAGAGAAATCAGATTCTTTATTATTCCCCTCAGGGGGTGACCAATCTTTACCCCAAATGTCCCTGCTTCTGAGGGTATATCTATTTGACTTTTTTACCCCTGTATAAATCTCAGCAGGACCACCCCTTACTTGCTGTTCCTGGCCTAAAACCCCTCGTTCTGCTTTTAATTTAGACCCCCAATCCCCCCTTTTCCTCCTTACCGAGGTCATTTGTAAATGCCATAGACAGAACTCTTTGTTTTCCACTTGATTCCACTCCTCAACTTGGCACCCTCCGGCACTGCCCCGAGGCACCACAAACTTCGTCTCCGAGACGATCCCCGCGTTTGAGACAGTTAATTCCTTCCAGGAAGAAGACACGAAGTCAGCTGCTCGGCTCCCGCTGCCCCGGAAGCCGATCCTGGCGGCGGTGCGCCTGCCACGCGCAATCCGCACTGCCGCTTCCGACCAGCGGCTCCTCTGTGGTGTCTCTTCCCCTCCGACCGCCACCGTCGCCGCTGCTCACAAACCTCAGAAAACGGCAAAGAAACTCCTCCGATAGTCACCCAACAGGTATTTTGCAATCGAAAAAGTAGAATCTGCCCAGGCGCCACTGCTAAATTTCAATTAATTTCGCATTTTTACTTGCATTGTGCCGAGGTAGAACAGAGCCCGCGACCGCTACTAGCTACCGGCCGCCATTTTCCCCCGAGGTTCTGCATTTGTTTTTCTGCGTTGCACCAGAGCAAAGTTTATGAGTGAAAAAACATAAGCTAAATTTTGGATCAACGCCTTTCTCTGAAAAATATTATATCCCAATTACGCCTGCATGCTGTATATTTTTGCCTTACATTCCCACATGAATCAGGACTGTCGTTTTGGCCTGTTTACTGCTCTACGGACAACACGAATTCCATCGTGTACTGCTATGTAATACATTTTTGTACTCCTAAATAAAACATAGTACTGATCCCTATACAAGTTGCTTTGAGGCTTAAGTAGAGAGAAAGCAGGACGAAAACAGCCCAAATGATCCTTAGCCAAAACGCAGTGGTCAGCGTGAAAACGGCCGCTAAAAGTCCATCTAGAAAATGCATTTTGTTTACTGGTATTCATTAATGAAATCTATGACTGCTAGATATGTTTTACATCCAGTAAATTTTTGCACTTTGTAACCTCTCATCGTTGCAACCAGTTCCAGTGTCTGCGCCAGCATACTTGCTTTGTTTCTTAAGCATGTTCTCAGCTTTGTAAACAGCTTCAGGCCTGTTTTCCTCAAAGTGCCTTGACATTCACACAAGGACTCTGCAAATCAGCACCGAGTCCAAAGTAATTTGTTACAATACTGGTTGTATTTTGAACAAAATCAACATCTAAAAATGAGGGGGCATATTAGCAAGACCGGCGATAAAATTATCGCCGTTTTAGGAGCAGGAAACTGCCGCTAAAACGGCGATAATGGGCTTGCTAATATGCGTTATAGAATTCCAATAGAAGCCCAGGTTAGATGTCCTGCACATCTAACCTGGGCTTCTATTGAATTCTATAACGCATATTAACAAGCCCATTATCGCCGTTTTAGCGGCAGTTTCCTGCCGCTAAAACGGCGATAATTTTATCGCCGGTCTTGCTAATATGCCCCGAGATCCGTTGTGTGTGGTAATCGTTAAGGAATGTGGTAGTTGTGTTAGAAAGGGTCATGAGAAGTCGAAATGCAAATGTGAACAATAACCATTGTAATTTGATCCTCCTGTAATTCAAGATATCACATCACATCTGAGCAAGCAGCCACAAAATCTTAAGCATGACGTGGTGCCAGATTATTGAATATGGCACGTTACCACTCCCCCACTCCACATGTGCTCAGTGGTCGCACTTAAACAGAGATGAAGCCCCGGCGCGCATCACATCCTTCTAAGCAAGCGATCTGTTGTAGTGAAAAAAACAATAACTTTGAAAGAGAATATTTACATATTGTTCAGTCTTTCTTGTTAATGCCATAACTAAATCTGACACATAAGTAATGTTTTCATGAAACGTGCAAATTCACGCATGGAATGATTTTAGTACAGAAACATTTTCTGATGAACATCAGCATGGCATAATGTCCCCATGTTTCAATAGGGTGTATTTATTGGACGTTTTCAACCACGACTGCCACAGTTTGATAAATAGTTGAAATCGAATCCCCAGCAGTAGATTTTTTCACTTTTAGAAAACCCTGCTTGGTTTGCCAAGTTCACGAATTTGGTGATTTCAATCACATGTATTTTCCACTAAAGGTTGACAAGCGAGTAACCGTGCATGGGAGACATGAGGACTTGAGGGCTCCTAGTACAGGGACTTTACCCTGAAACTCGCCACCTGACTGGGAGGCTAGGACACTATGGGGCATATTTACAAAGAAGTGGCGGAGCGTGGCGTTAGCCTCCTTGGCTTAACGCAGCGCTCCACACTTCAGAAACATAGGGCTGCTCCATATTTACAACAATAGGGTGCAGCCCTGCATTTCCCCTTGCGCTGGCGCTAAACCTAGCAGCATAGTGCCAATGCAGGCACCCTTGCACAATAGTGCAAGGGTGTTTGCGTTGAGGGGAAGATTGTTTATGTGCAGGAAGGTCTCCTTTAAACAATCTTTCAATGATGTTTTGTAACTTTTAAGTGTGCTGCTTAATGCAGCACACATCAAAGTTGCAGACATCTTTTTTTTGATTGTTTATGTGCAGGAAGGGTTACCTTCCTGCACATAAACAATCAATGGCAATTTGCAGTTTCTATGTGTGCTGCACAACACAGCATAAATGGAAACAGAAAAAACGAGGAGAAATTAAGCCTTTCTCCTCGTTTTGCCTGTTTAAGACCAGGGGGCATATTTGCAAGAACTTAACGCCGCCGTAGCGTCAATTTTTTGACGTTATGGCGGATTTCTTTTTATTGCCTTATTTACGAGTTGCCGCTAACTCCAGTTAGTGGCAATTTTCTACTGTAAACATGAATTTTTCACATCGGCATTTCTGTTAGTGTGACTTACTGAAAATGAGATGCAAGGTATGCGTTCCCATGTAAAGACTCCTGCAAAACACACTACGCACTACCCAATATTTACAAGGATTTCCTTGTATGTTGCAAAACCCCAAAAACTGCTGCTAAGTCCAATTAGAGCCAGTTTTTTAAGGCCAAAAATTACCTAGTCTTAAAATTGGTGCTGCCTCCTATTTACGCCATCCTTGTAAATAGGGGGCAGTGTCAAAATCGAAAGGTGTTGCAGTGGAACGCCACTACAACACCCATTGCCCTCCCCTTTCATGAAAGGATGACTTATTTACAAGGTAGATTTAAGCCATGTTAAGTGACTTAACGCTGCCTTGTAAATAAGGCGAAGCCCCTATCGCCACTACAACGTCACTAAAAGTGACATTGTGGTGGCGATAGGGGCTTGTAAATATGCCCCTCTGTTTGTGCCATGCTATGTTTGTCTGATTCAGGTCTCGGTTCACCTGTCTCTATGCGAGCAATCACAATACCTCCAGGACAAGGGTGGACTAATTAGTGCAAGTCTGAGGTCTCCTGCTGCTTGTCCATGAAGAGATTGACACTTAGGTTAGGGTGCAGGGAACTACAAAAACGAAGAGAAGGAGTTGGCTAGAAGTTACCCTCTCTCCTGTCAGAGCAGGTCATTTCTAGTCCACTGGTCCTCAAGCTGCAGGTGGGAGCCCACCTCCTAACATTCGTTTCTTTTGGATCCCAATCTCAATCTCTTCAGAAACCTGTGGTGAGGCAACCTAGATCTTCTGACCCACTGGTTCCATTACCACGTAAGATAACTCACTACTAAAGAGGCAACCTATAGATGTTCGAAGATATATAGCTACCATCCTCTGGGCAACTATCTCCCTCCACTCTAAGGAGACTATGGACATAAGGCAGTCACTCTTCCCCTATGGACATTCCTTATCCTCAGAGGTGTAGCTTGGTCAGTAAGATTGAGGGGGTGAGCATCAGATTTCCCAACAATCACGCTGGTATATCTTGCTAACATGCATTATCTGACAAGCAGGACATGAGGGGGGCTTAATGGGCAGAGGAAAAGGGAGAGTACTGCGGATTGCTAGCGCTACAAAATATTTTATAAAATAACCATCATTTTTTAAGAGCTTCAAAATAGAGAGTAGAGAGTGTGTGTGTTTTCATCTGTGTGTATGTAAAAATCCCAGGTGAAACCCGACACAAACCTCCCCATACCCGACTAAAAGCTCCTGTGCCCAACTATTTACTATAGAGTACATGTATTGGGGGGGGTGACACCCCAAAAACCCCCCTCAAGCTACGCCCCTGCTTATCCTATGGATCTCTTACTTGGTGGTGAAATAGCAGGTCTCTCTGGGGAAACCTGCTCATTTCACCACCAGTTTTCTACCAATGTTTTTACCCTAGGACATGGTCTACTTTTTGGAGGACAAAGTCTTCCAGTGGATCAATCTCTCAGGCTGAAGCCAGCAAGAGTCCAGTGAAGTCTCATATGTCATTACTGAGCTCTTGCTGAAGCAATTGGCTTTGATACAAAAATCTCAAAGTGGAACACAGCTGGAGTTCGTAGCTGCTGAGGTACTTCACCACTGGGATAGATTTACCACCTCACCCATACCAAACATTTACCTTCACATGGTCACTTTTTTCACTCACCAGTGTTGCAATGTAGCCAGGCAAGGGCCCATGAGTTCGGAATCCTCTTCCATGAAGTCCCCCTAAATTAGTTTTTGGAACAGCAAAAATCTGCAGGTGAGCAAACCTATGTTTTTTTTAGCAACGCACTGTCACTGGGCAAACCTCAGTACATGGTCCCTGTCTGCTAGAGTTGGAAAAATGACCCAAATCTTTCTTTTCTGCAAGTGCTTGGAATGTTCCTCCTAGTCATTCCCAGGTCCTCAGGACAGGCTCCTAGGCATGAAGTCTCTTTTCAATCCGGACTCTTGCAGGATTCAGTTCTCAGTGGTCAGTTGGGCTTTGATGGATTCAAGAGTCTTTCTGTTTTTTTCTGCCCTGGAGAAGGTATACAGGAAGTCAACCTCTTGACCCTCCTGTTCACCCACGCAGTGCCTGCATGCAAGCAGGAGCCAGGAGTACTAGGGTCCTCTTTTTCAGGCAAAGTATTATTTTCCAGGTGTCTTCCCAAGAGAAGAAATGTTTGGGGGAGGATGTGGTGAGGTACTACTGTTGTCTTGTACATAAGTGATTGAAGAAGTTCTTCCAGCCAATCCTTATTACTCTCTCACTCTGTCCTCACCTCTTTTTCCAGAAACTCTTCTTGATTTTACTGCAATTTTTTTTTTTTTAAAGTCCTGAATCCAAGACGGTTCGCCACTCCTCCATTTGCAGGGGCCTTGATCATTTTGAAGCTACTCCCTTGATGAAATGAGGTTCACTCCTGTCATTTGGGATCTAAACCGCCTTTCCCTTCTCCTGGGGTTGGAACCAGAAAGCCTAGGTTGGATGAAACAGTTCCTGCCCCATTTGACATCTGCAAGTCAATAGGAGAAGTCTTAAGGTGGTCTTTTGTTCTACCAAATGTTCTTATCCCCCTCTCAGATTTCTAATCCCTGTTAAGAGGCCAGTTGTTGACAACACAACTGCCTTCTGGGGCCCAGAGGCTAACACATTATCAGCTGAAAGCAGGATTGTTAACTCCCAGCCAGGAATGTGTACTAGGCCTGTGGAGCAGGACTGATAGACAAACTTGATCTAAGCTTCTTTCATCTCATGTAGTACAAACTACACTTTTCACAAGTTACTTTTCCAATAAAGTTATAAAACATATTTTCACCATTGAATTTGATTTTTAAAAGAAGTGGAAAATAACTTTCAGTTATTTTTCTAGTATTTTCACAGATGGATATAAAATAAGGATTCATTTACATAGAACATCTAGCCTTACCTACACAATAAAAACTGTATATAGATGATGGTTCACTATAAGGGCATGCTATTTATATAGTAAACCACGCTTTTATATATTAAGCACCTTCCCTGCTAATTTACAATATTGACATAGAGGTGACTTATCAAATATATAAAGATTGTTTTCCTACATAGCAAAGGTAGTTTACCCTGCCATGTGTTACTGCATGTGCTTTTAAATTGCAGCCCCAACAGAGCACAATGGCAGCCATACATTTTTTTGTATATGTGGGTGTTGTAAATAGGCACTGCAACCCACATATGACATTTATCGTCAATGTCACTGGTGCAATTTTTTAACAAACTTGCAATGGCCTTATTGGAAAGTTACCTACACCAATTGTGTGTTGCCAATTTTACAGTACTATTTAAGGGGCAGAGCACATGCACGGTTGCACTAGATGGCAGTGTCATAGTGCACAGACTCCTAAAACCAACAGAAATGGAGACCAAAAATACAAACAATTCACAGGAGGCCAGGAAAAAGACAGATTTTCTACACTGAATATGTCTTCAAAACTTGGGGCACCCCCAACCTGGGGGAGCATGAAGAGATGCCAAGGGGGACACAAAGCTCTGTTCCTTTGGACTGGAAATAAGCTTCACACTGAAACACAGTGGTGCGATTTACTGAAAGAAGTCAGAAAGGACAGGAACCACCCTGTAATGAGTCAGCAAATTATCTTGTGTATGGTGTATCCTGGCTGGACGTTGGTGTTAAGGGGGCATTGAAATAATCCTCAGCACCTCAAACCATCAATTGTGATAAAGAATCACAATATATTGGGTGACAGTCCAGCCAATAGCATTTTGACAGTATTTTTGTGTGCTGTTAAAGAATGATAACTGCAATGTTTCAAATGTTAAATACGTTTGTAGGTGTGAAGTGACCTATACCTAAGCAACACTTTTACCCAGTTATGATATTTTATCCAATAGTGTCCTGCTTTTTTTGTATTCATAGTTTCACTTTAATCATTGTTTGGTTTTGAAAAAACCAGCATGGAAAGTGATTTGGCTGAAAAGTAAGAACTGTCTGAAGGTTTCATACATGACACAGGACCAATTTCCAGCTCAGTACAATTTTATGAAAATTTAAAAAAGAAGGGCGAACATCAATTTTTGTAAACATTTTTTTTATCATCAACTAATGACCCTGATACATATGAGTGAGAATATATTTCCCTGATCGTGGGGGGGCCCGATGAAAATAATACACGAACAGGGCATGGCAATCAAAGTTTAAAGACCAATGATAGGTATTTATAATATATATGTCTATCAGTGGTCTTCAAACTTATATATTTATATATTTATATATATATATATATATATATTTTTTTTTTTTCACTGAAAAAGCTAAATGTTAAAGTAAAGTTATAGTTAGGTAAATTTCTCAGTGACAACATTAATGTTTTAAAATAAAAAAACACAGAAACTCACCAGTTATCGTTAGCAGTGCTAACTATAACTTGCGCCCGCCATTCATTGCTTATGACCTCACATATGTAATCACTCATGACATGTTCTATGAAATCATTTATGATATCACTGATGACATCTCAAATTACATCATTGATGACATCACTGATAAGTAGGGTGTATGGAGCAGTGGCGGCCGGCTTGACTCACGGGTGGCGGGGTGGGGGTGAAGGGGGGTCCAGGGGGAGTGCGGGGTTGCACCGGATCCCGCGTCTCTGCTCCTTGCTCCTGCTCTCTTCATGGGACTCGAGGAACATGAAGCCAGGAAGAACAGCCAGGCTCCCCTGACCTATCAAAATGCTGCATTGTGATTGGTAAGTACCCAGGCTCCCCTGACCAATCACAACGCTGCATGCATTGTTGAGATTGGTTTTGAGTGTCCTGGTTCGATGCTCAGCCAGGGAATGGGGGTCTGGGCTTGTTCTCCACGCAGGCTGTAATGCAGCCTGCATGGAGAATGGAGAAAGTGTGCATGACTGGTTTGGGTGGCCCGAGCTGGCTGACCAAACTGTCATTGCGCACTTCGGATTGGGCAAACCACTACTCCCCTACCCTGTACTGAGAGCAGAGAAGCCCTGCCCACATGCCCGCCTGCCCGTCGCCCGCAAAGGAAACATAAAATGATAATACCTCAAAGTTATTGTCATTTTATATTTCTTTTACTTTGTAGTGCTCAAAAGCAGTGGGGCAACGCTCCTCCACCACAGTGGAGGAGCCGCCACTGGTGTGGATGGAGTGCCCTCTTCTTTTAGACTTCTCTCTCAGATGACAGGTGTGCGTAGTAGGGTGTGTGGAGGGACTGCCCTCTCTGCTGAGACCTCTTTCTGTAATGATAGGTGTGCGTAGTAGGGTGTGGGAAGGAACTGGTCTATCCTTTCAGACCTTTCTCTCAGATGACGGGTGTGCGTAGAAGGGTGTGTGGAGGGAGTGCCCTCCCTGCTGAGACCTTTCTCTGTAAGGATAGGTGTGCGTAGTAAGATGTGGGGAAGGACTGGTCTCTCATTTCATACCTCTGTCTCAGATGACGGGTGTGCATAGTAGGGTGTGGAGAGGGACTGCCCTCTCCTTTCAGCCCCCTCTTTCAGATGATGGGTGTGCATAGTAGGGTGTGCAGATCGGAGACCTCTCAATGTAATGATAGGTGTGCATAGTAGGGTGTGGGGAGGGACTGGGTTTTCCTTTCAGACCTCTATCTCAGATGATGAGTGTGCATAGTAGAGTGTTTGGAAGAGCCTCAACTCTGCTCACAACTCTTCTCAATCCAATGAGCATAAATAGTAGAGTATGATAAACACCATCTCTAGTAAGACTCCTTCATACAGTAACAAATGTGCATACAAGAGTGCATTCAAAAATCACCTACTCCTTTCTACTGTTCACGATCCTGCTAGAGATTTGCGGGATCGTAACTTTTTTTGATAATAAGAATTACCATCTACACATCACAGCTCTTATCTCTTACACACTTCCTCTCAAAATCAACAATCAAAATATGTATTCCCACTAATGAAGTGTATGGAGAACTCATCTACCCATTTTTACTAATAAAGATCATAAAAATCTGTTAAAAATAACATGCATTTTTTTCTTCACAGGAGTTATCCCTTAGACAGCTCCTCACTAAATCTAGGCGGACAGCATGCCTTTATGCTGCGATCTCATATAACTTTACTTTATTTACACAACACCTCCAGTTATTCCCAGTAAACAGTAATGGTGGCCATTAAATTTCTAACATTCCATCAGCCAGCCAATCCAAACACTCGCAGGACTCACAGTAGCCTCTCGCTCCCGCAAGAGCACGAAGGCTCATGGGAAAAACAGCCTTTCAACTAATCACAGGGCTCCATTTTAGATTTTACACTCTTGCAGGAGGCTTCCTCGACTCTCACGAGCCCATCTACCAAAATATGCACTTATTTTTTACTGAACTATCTACACCAAGTCACAAAAAGATCAATCTTTGGAGCAAGATCTAGGTTTCTGCCGAATTGAGTTTTATTCCATTCAGCAGTTTTTGCTATAATCTGTCTTAAAAAAAGTCTATGGAAAATGCATGGAGATTTTACATTTTGGGACCCCCCCTCCCTTTTTTTCTCAGCCCCTGCTTGACTGATCGCTCCGAAACTTTAAAGGAAGGAGCTGAGGTGGATGAACTTTTTTTTAAAGTGTCATGGAGATTCATCAAACGGGGCCAAAGTTATTAACAAACCAAAAAATGCTCCATCTATGGAACAGCAGACCTGACAATAGTGACTGCCAGTAGGACATATATATATATTACCTACTGACGGTCGCCAGTAGGTAGTTTTAGTTAGGACCTAGTTTCCATAGGAAAAGCGTTTTTTGATTTGCCAATATCTTTGGCGTCGTTTGACGAATCTTCGTGAAATTTCCAAAACGAATGGGGCGGTCAGGTCAGCTGCTGTGTTGAAAGTCTTGGGTGATTCGTGAAGCGGGGGCCGAGAATAAGGGGTTCCCAAAACTTGTTTTCGACACAGCTACAGCACGAACTGCTAAACAGAATTACACCAAATTTGGCAAAAGGTAGCTCTTGGATCAGAAAGCACTCTTTTTGTTAAATGGTGTAAATCCGTTCAGTATTTCCTGAGAAATGTAAACATTTCTCAGATATACAACTGGGGACGTGTAGGATCCGTGAACCCTCCCGATCTCGTACCTGCAATCTGATGGGCTGCCAACACTTCAAACCAGGAAGTGTTGGCAGCCATCTTGTGACTCGGTTGAACTGAGTCACAAGAAAAAAAGTGAAAAAACATGAAAATGGGTCAGGGTAGAAACACTGCGCCCCTAGGCCTGCTAAGGGGGTACCACAGGGAGCCCCACGGCCCCAAAAAGCATTTAAAAATAAAATAAAAAAATGAAATCAGCGGGATTCACGGTGGATCCATGAATCCTGCCGAAAACGTTTTAAAAAACGAAGAGCGGGCTCCTGCGCTTTGTTTGCTTTAGACCCCGGGTGGGCCAGGTCCCTGGGGCAATGTTAAAAAGAGATGCGGGGGCAGTCGCGGGGGCCTGCGCAGGAACCCCCCATGCCCTAGGGACCGCCACCTCCCCGTGGCTTATACATTGAATGTGGGGGTCAACACAGCCCTTCGCAGCCCCGGGGATCACCACCTCCCCGGGACTATATTGATAAAAAAAACATGGGGGGGGCTCTTGCCCCCCACACAGCCCCGGGGACCGCCACCTCCCTGGGGCTAATTATCTTAAATGCGAGGGGCCCACTCGACCCCCCATAGTCCCGGGGAGCGCTACCTCCCCGGGGCTATATTTCGAAAGATGCGTGGGGGGCTCCAGCCCCCAACA
Source organism: Calotriton arnoldi (assembly GCA_963921515.1). Classification (NCBI taxonomy): domain Eukaryota; kingdom Metazoa; phylum Chordata; class Amphibia; order Caudata; family Salamandridae; genus Calotriton; species Calotriton arnoldi. The sequence continues at coordinate 461,221 of CAWUFW010010308.1, forward strand.
CAGCCACAGGGACTACCACATCCTGTGGCTTAAATACTGTTGGAGGGGGGCCACCCGCGTGGAGCCATAAATGGCCCTGGTGACTGCCAACCCCCAGGGTCGGCTCCAGCAATGTCCTGGGGTGCCCAGCCACGTGACATTTCAGTTTGCTCTTCCCTCCATCCCATAGCAAAGAAGTGCTTTGCTCTCACTTGTTCAAAGTGGAGCACTTTGCTTTTTACTCCCAGGGAGCTGCATCTATAGTTGGGATGTAGTTTCCATAGGAAGAGCGTTTTTTGATTTGCCAATAACTTTGGCATTGTTTGACGAATCTTCGTGAAATTCTCAAAACTATCAGTGCTGTCACTTTAGCTGCTGTCTTGAGCATTTCGGGGTGATTCTGAATGCCGGTCGGAACCGAGTTGGAAGGACCGAACGGTTACCTACCATCGTAATCGGTCGGTCGGAAATGTTTCCGAGTCGGTCGGAAACACCGGTTCGAACACGGATTCGGACAAACCAAATGCCATCTGGAGCCTTCCCGACCAACATCGTAATCAGGCCCATAGTTGTCATCTAGAGCGGTACCACAGATCAGGCAGATGAGTTTGTAAAGGCTCTCAACAATAACTCCTTGAACCTGACATTTACACACCAGATTGAGAAACGGTCACTCACTAACTTAGATCTGCAAGTCAGTGTGGCTACGGGGAATAGTCTTATCCATGCACATAGTCATCATCCGCGCAATCTCATACGGAGCATCCCCTTTGGGGAACTGCTACGTCGAAAAAGAAATTGCGGCACAGTTGAGGCTTTCAATAGTGAAAAAAATACCATGACCCAGAGATTTTAAGAAAAAGGTTACTCCTTGAAGATCCCCCAGGATGCCATCAAAAGAGTAGAAGGGATCAAAAGAAAAACCACATTTAAATGCAACAACAATATAACTGAAGGAGAAAGAACCCAATTAGATTCATTATCACTTTCAGCACAAAGGCCCCCCAAGTGATGAAAATACTTAAGAAAAACTGGCATGTCCTCCACACTGATGGGAGTCTGGCTAAACACCTTAACCAGCGTCCCAGAATTATGTTTAGGAGATGCAAATCACTGAGAGATATGATTTGCAACAACATAGTGACTTCAGTTCAGCCCCAAGCCAACACCCTTCTTAAAGGTTTTTACAGATCCACAGTAACAATACAAAAGAGGTAGCCTTCCCTGAAGCAGGAAAGCCTTTCACTATTCAAAAACATTTCACGTGTAACACTAACCACTGCATATATTGCCTCAGATGTAGCTGTAATAAATACTACATCGGGAGTAGAGTACACCAAGCAAAGAAACATATACTGGAACACATGAGGGCCATCTCAAATAATGACAGATAATATCCAGTGGCTCACCATTTCCAACAACACCATGCTGGAGATGTCACTGAACTCCACATTGTGGTATTGGAATCCCTGTCCCTGAATATCAGAGGGGGAGACAGGGTGTGAGTCTACGCCATTTAGAATTGAGGTTAATTATCCAATTCAACACTATAACCACTGTGGGACTTAACTCTGATGAAAAATCAACTGTAAACCTAGGTTGATGAAGTAAATGTAGCTCTTCCCTCTGTTACACAAGCAGGGACTAAAAAATAGCCCCCTTGTTTTGAATCCTTACTTTGTTTTACAATGAAGGAAACTTGGTTAGAACCTTCTGTTGTTGCTCATGGGCGCTTTGTACATAGTAGGAAGTGGCAGCACTTTGGATTTTAATTGCATTTAATGTGTTTATTTCAGGTGTTTAAACACGGGAAAATATCAACATAGCAACATGGAAACCTAGGTCTATGTATGACACTGTCTTGCATGTGTTATAATGTGTTGATGGGAAATTTGCCCACCGTGGCTCCATCATCTTTTGTTGTTTTTTGTTCTGTTTATTGTTTCAATTTTGTTTTATGAGTTATTGAATATTGCAAGGCTGGTATATATATCTGTGTCAGTCATACACAATCTATTTCGATCAGAAGATAATAAAAGTATAAAAGTACACATGAGCATAGAATGAACAACACTCAATTTAAAAACCATGCAACCCGAAACATTAATTTTTTTTTTTTTTAAAACCATGATTAATAGAACAAAATAATCGCAGCGTGGGGTCCCACTGATCACCCAGGTATGATCACATCAGTACAAATTAGCAATAAAAAACATGATTACCTTCTTGATGTGAAGGGTGACCAGAATTCCTACTACATGATACAAGCCACATAAGATACAAGTTAAAATACATTTTGTGAATCTAAAACATACCTTTCAGAAATGTATATAAGGGCTCTCTTAAAACTATATTTATCATATATCTATAGCAATAAATCATTTACAGAAGGCAAAAACAAATGCTTCGGGTAGGTCCAAAGAGGTCACATGATCGACATACCAGCATATATACGTCCCAAATTAATACCATTGACTGTTTCCTAGCACAGATGAATTTATTTCACCAGACCTTAGCATTAAAATACCATATAAAATAAGATATATCCCAAAAGATTTATAAAAACAATTAAAATCCAATCACAAGTGGATGTAGGTATAATTCATTAATGGTAAAGTATATAACAGAAATGTTCTTTTTTGGTAGGAGTTGGGACAGGCAATTCAGAAGAACTTAGAATAGCACATCATCCAAGCGCTGACACATAAGCATCTGGGATTTGTGTCATTGCCTATTTATTAGCTTGTATACATTTAGAATACCAGATCCAAGATATCTTGCAACAGAGAATGCCACCAGCCTTGAACTATCAGTCCTAAGTATCGGAAAAGGCCTCGAGATGCTTCCTAGTACCCAGCTCCCTACACAGGAGCAATATCCATTTTGCTCTCGGAGATCCATATGCTGGGAAAAAGAATAGAATATGAGTTAAAGGTTACGAAGCCACTCTACAAGCTGGACATTCATCACCCACAAGTTGTGCATTGGGCCACTTATTACAGAAGACTCTTGTTGGAAGGGATAAATACCTTAATTGTTTGTACAATTTCTGAGCTAGACGGGGGCTTAATTTCATCAATTGTGTTCTCAAAGAGTGGGAGCAGTTTAAAATTGGTAAACTCTGTTGTTAGGGAACCTTTACTTCCACGAATAGTTTCAACAGACACATACTTCCACTATAAAGATTTAATATCCATTTTTGAAAGGGAGCTTGATTCCTCTGGATATAACCAAAGCCTCTCCAGACCTAATTTCCTCAGTACGATTTCAACATGCATAAGCCATGGCACTTTCGGGCACAAGAGAGGGCCAAAAGATAACTTGAAATCTCTCAATAAGCTCCTAGAGCAGTTGAGGTCCAAAGTCTGTGCCAGTAAACCAAGGGTCTATACTCAGCTTTCAAAGCAATCCTTTTGATTGCCATATCTTGCTGTAGAAGGATTAGGGACTTACTCGTTGGAAGGGCAAAAAGGATCTAATTAATCTGTTTTCTGCCAAGGCCAGAATGCTACAGTTCGCATGTCCCCAGATCTCTGAACAATATAGAAAGGCTCCCAGCACCCTGACAATATAAATCTCTAGTGCTGGAGCAGCTCTCTTAGATATAGTTTTTCTGTGGATCTTTAACAATCTTGATGTTTATGTGTAGTAAGGATAGATGTACTGTTTGTACTTGCATATACCAGTCCAAGTTTAGTGTTAATCTTAGCCCCAAGTAATCAACATTTGAGAGCTGTTCTATGAGATTGTTACCTACATATAGCTTACAATTATAATTCTTAGTCTTCGCAGGGTTAAAGATCATAAATTTAGTTTTAGAGATATGAAGCTCTAACCCATGCTCTTCACAGAAAATGTTAACATTGTTTAGGAGCTGCTGTATACCTTTGAGGGATTTGAAAATCAGTAAAGTATCATGCCCGAAGAGCAAAGTGGGAACTCTCCTTCCTGCCACTTTTGGGGAGTCACAGCCATCCCTGTCCAACCACTCTACGACAGTGGTGGCTCCTCCACTATGGCGGAGGAGCGTCACCCCACTGCTTTTAAGCAGCGGCAAGTAGAAACATAAAATGATAATAACTTAGAGTTATTATCATTTTATGCTTTGTGTACTGCTGCTTTGCGGCGGGCGGGTGGGTGGGCGGGCTGCTCTGCTCTCGGTGCAGGGGAGGAGTGGTTTGCCCACTCCTAAGTGCGCAATGACTGTTTGGTTGGTCCTCTCGGGCCGCCCAAACCAGTCATGCGCACTTTCCCCGTTCTCCATGCAGACCTCATTACAGCCTGCATGGAGAACATGCCCACCCTTCAAGCCCCTGGCTGAGTGCCATGTCACGGGGCTCAGACCAATCACAATGCTGCATTGCATCATTGTGATTGGCTTAGGGGAGGGAGCCTGGTTGCCTGCTTCCTGTTCCTGGAGTCGGTGGCAGGGGAGCAGGAGCAGAGAAGCGGGACCCATGCCGGCCGCCACTGCTCTACGACATCGTATATATATAGTGAGAACAGAGTAGGGGCCAGGACACAACTCTGCGTCACTCCGCGCATGATCCTTATAGAATTGTTAAGTTGGCCCTGATCCCCCACATCACCCTAGTATCATTTTCTTCATGTAATCGAATAAGGATTGCTAACAGATTAAAGGGGACACCCATCTTGTCTAGAACCATCCATAGCTCTGCTCTCTGGACTAAATCAATAACTGCACGCAAATCAACAAAGGCATCATAAAGTCGACCCTTGTTAATTGCTATAGTCTTCCAGTAAATACGACTGAAGCGAAAGATCTGGTCAACCTTACAAATGCCGCTTCTGAACCCCGCCTGGAAGTCTGATAATACGTCAATATCCTTAATCTCATCCTGGAGGTGCACTAATACCTGCACGGTATCTATCAAACAATCTTATTGGGCCTGGAGCTATCACTGGTAAACTAGTCCTGAGAGACGCCACAGATTTCCAGATCTCAAATTCCAAGGGAGTATGGTTCCTTAGTTGAGCACCCAGCAGGTGATCAATACCAACCTATGAGGAATCCTCTGTAGAAGAGTACAAGTTACTAAAATAGGTTACCCAATCCTGGGTCTGTACAAAATATTTCACTTCCTTTTAGAGCCATTTTCTCTAAGTGCCAAGGCTTTCCAAAATCCTCTATTATCTTTACTGCTTATAACCAGGAAGAGATCCTCCTAAAGCGTGTTCTCCCAATCTCGCTTGGATTTTGCCAATTCTTTTTTAAAGTTTGTCCTGCATAACACTAAATCAAGCCTATCCTTAGACTTGACTGCAGATACTAAGCTTGCATTAGCCAACCTACAAGTTTTATTGTACCAGGGAGCTTCATTCAGATTCTTGGTAACACGCTTGCTATCTTGAACTAGGAGATCTCTAATGGTGACAAAAAGGGCTTCATGATTTTCTTCCAGGGCCAAAAGTCTCCCCCGGACAGGACATAAGCCATCCAATTTCCCTAGCTGCTCCTTAACTTAGCTAACTACTAATCCCAGGACCTTTGGGTGCTTCTCGACCCAATCCCTCCTAATAGCTTTGCCATTGTTAGATAGTGCGACATCCCCAACTTGAAGGTTACCTCAGATTCGGGGCCTATTTGACAAAGTATCCAATAGTGAGAGGCTCAGGGCAATGTAATCACTATCTGCCCTATCAATCACAGCCATATCAGACACAAATGGCCTAAGGTTCAAGTCAATTAAAAAATAATCGATCTGACTAGAATGGCCCTGTCTATTAAATATATGTCTATCCTCAATATCACACATGGTTTTCCCATTTGCTGCTCTAAGATCATATTTTAACGTCGTTACAAATAGTTGTGCCACCCTTAGGGTCCATTTCACTGTAGGTAGGTCCAGGGGAGGAGTTCTCTATGTACTATCCAGACCAATTGTTAGATCTAGGGAGGCAACCACCGGTGGTTCAAAGGTGGATTTTAGATCTCCCACCACTATAACCTTCCCTTTTCCAATTTACTCTAGAAGGAAATCCTCAAGTATAATTATAACTTTGATTTCCTCATTGCGCCCATCCACCTGCTTAAACACATTAAGCAAACACCAGGGAATTACTGCCATGAAAGTCCGTCCTAACCGCCAACGCATCCAAGGAATTGACTGGTAGGGCTCTAATCGAACATTGCAATTCTGTCCTAACCCAAATTACTAGGCTCCCCCAAGGGTCTTCCCCTTGATAGCTGTATTGCATTAGTGCAAAATGTAGTACACCCATTTCTAAACACACGGTTTATACTCCAAGTCTCCTGAAAAACACAACTATCATGGCTGTCTATAAACTGCCCCCATTCTGCATAATTCAAATTGGAATTAATCCCAGCCACATTCCAGAACAAAATTATATTCAGGTTGCCCATACCGTTTGTGGATATGACACGGTCACAAGGAGCAGAAGTCCCCTCTGGCATACAATTTATAGTAGGCTCACTTTTGTCAATCTGGAGGCACTCTCCCACACTGGCCACTGGGGAATTAACCCAACCCTCTCTGATATCATTGGAGGGATACGCTCTTTCAATACACATGGGGGTCGATTCCGATTCGGGCCGGAAATCTCTCCGACCGAGCCGGACCCGGAGAGATTTCCGACCGAATCGGACCCGTGCAGTCCGACCGAACGAGTACGATGCGTCCGTATGTTATCGGACACGAGTCGGTCGGACTCCCATTGAACTCAATGGGAGCCGGTCGTACAACGCGTACGCGGGCTCCCATTGCCTCAATGGGTGCGAGGCGGACAAGGGCGCCCCTACAGCGAGTACGCCGCGGAGCGCTCGCGGCGTACACGCACAGGTAGGGGGACCCATTGGTCCCCCCTGTGTGCGCCTCGCACGGGTACGCGTACAGGGGGTCCGACACGGACCCCCAAAGTACGGCTCCGACAGCGAGTTCGAGTCGGACGGCGCGAGTCGGTCGGAGCGGTCGAGGTGCGCATCGTACTTACCCGGCCGGAAAACGTCTCCATTGCGCGGTGCGGACTCGGGTCCGACCGAGTCGGTCGGAGCGGTTCGAGTCCGAGCGAGTCGGTCGGAGTTGTCGGGACGCCCGGACGAGTCGGTCGGCGACTCGCATCGTACTCGCTCGGCCGGACCCGCGTACGGTTCGGTCGGGAAACAGGCTTTCGCATGGCTTTTTTCCCGACCGAATGGTATTGGGTCCGCCTCCGACCGAGATCGGAATCGGCCCCATGGTGTGTATACAGAATATTGAGTAAAAAACATCGAGTTGCACAAATATCGAGCAATAAATATTGTGATTCAGAAGAATATCAACAGCAAGAATATCGTGGTCAAGAATATCAACTTAAGGTAAGTAATATCGATTTTAAAAATATCGCAGTGTTTAATACCGTTTTCAAAAATATAGTTGTCAAAAATATCGTTTTTTAATTAATGTTATGTATTTTAGTATATATTTTATATGTATGTGATGTATGTTTTTTTGTATTAGAATTGTTTGTATTTTTAATATATGTGTTAAATTTTTAGAAGTTATTAATGATTTTTTATTCAAATTTTGCGGTTTTTCGTCCTGTAGCGGGATGTGGGTTTATAGGGGAATAGGGTGGGAAGTAATTTAATTATATTAAATTAATTGATTATTTTGTATTTATTAATATTTGTTTAATTGAGATTTTATAGTTTTAAATGTGTAAAGTAATTTATTATTAATTAATTAGTTAATTAAATTTATTTAATTAATTGGTAATTAATTATAGTAAGTGTGTAATTAATTTCTAGGTATTTGTTGTGATGTTTATAGGTGTAAAGGGTGGGAAGTAATTTATTTTTAATTGATAATTAATAATTGGTTGTTAATTAGTTTTAAATAATTAATTTGTAATTAATTATGGTATTTGTTTAATTAATTTTAGGTGTGTGTTTTGGGGTCTATAGGGGTGAAGGGTGTTAAATAGTTTATTTATTTTTATTATTAATTTTTTGTTTATTATGGTAATTCTGTAATTAACTTTAGGTGTGCATTGTGGTGTTTATAGGAGTAAAAGGTGGGAAGTAATTTGTGTTTAATTAATTAATATATAGGGGCCCATTACGATACCCGGCGTAAATAAATCCGCCAGGCATGGAAGCGGCAAAAATCCGCCCGCACACACCGCCTGAACACCGACCACGCCATTATGAGTACACAAACCGAAAACCGCCATCGGCGAAAAATCACACAAAATACCGCCCGCCATCGTCCGAGTCGGAGTCAAACCGCCCGCCACGGATGGAAACACGCACGACAACACAAAACCGCCCGCCCACACGGCCGACACACCGCACGTGAAATTACGATCGCACCGCCATGAGCGCGGAAAAACAACAAATATACCGCCCGCCAGCGCAAACAACGCCGATGAGAATCGACACGGCAGAAGCCATGGCGCCAACGTACCTGCACAGAAACCATCCGCACACAAAACCAATAGCACACAACATGGCCAACAAGTCCACACAGCAAGGCACGCACAAATACACAAGCACAGTACACATCCCGAAAACACCCCCGGACAAACAAAAAATACAAAGGCCAGAACCCCAGACACAACACACCTGAAAACAACAGACCATGAGGACACACCCACATAGGTGAGTACAAAAGCAGCACTCCCACAGACCACAACCCCTTGCTACATTGCAAACCAGAGAGGAGAGGAGAGGACACAGTGACACAGCAAGGACAGCAGCACACCACAGAAACGCACACATCACTACCACCACCACCACCACCACCAAACACCACCACCACCACCACCACCAAACACCGGCACCACAACCACCAAACACCGGCACCACAAACCCCCTGCACATTACACAACACACACCGCACCAGCACCACAAACACCATGGCACCACAAAGGATGCCCAAGTTCACGCCCATGGAGCTGACGGTCATGGTCGACGAGATCATCAAGGTGTACCCACAAATCTATGGGAACATGGTCCAGCACACACCACTAGCCACCAGAAACAGAATGTGGAACCGGATCGTAGACCAGGTCAATGCAGTCGGGACCCTGCCCAGGAACAGAGTCGAGATAAACAAACGTTGGAATGACGTAAAAAGCCTGGTCAAGAAGAAGGAGGGCAAAAACAGAGAGCTGGCTGCCGTCACTGGCGGAGGGAATCCCGCGCTCTTTAAGACCTTCAAAGCGTGGGAGGAGAAGGTGCGAGTCGTAATCCAACCGGAGATCCTCGCCGGATTAGCAGGGGAGTGGAGGCTGGTAAGTACAAACTAATGTATACCAGCACACCGCTATGTACTCACATGCGCAACTACCATGCCACAGCTCCCAGGGACAAACACCCCCATGTCCAGCACACAATACACAACACATCACACACACATGCAACAGACACTACCACACACAGCCCAAACCGAACAACTGTAAGATGCGTGGGGACATGTGTACACTAAGCCAGCCACGTAACCACCAACAGGTCCCCAAATATGCCAGAAGCGCCACAACGAGCACCCACCACACCCATGTGTCCGCCACAGCTGCACTAACCGACAAGTAACAGGTAAGTGGCAGGAACACAAAGTGCAGTGGGTGGGACGGTGGACAGCCCAAGTACAACACACACCAGGCCCCAGTCCCACAGCACAGCAAGGAGGAGCATCCCCCACACCCCACAGCCACGTGTCAGCCACCGCAGTGCACAACGACAGCCGAAAGGCAGACATCACGGTCCACAGCAATCGGTGTCAGTGGGTGTACAGCCACCCCCACGACCCACTACACCCCCCACCCCCACAGACCTGCAACATGGAGCACCCCCCGCTTAGAGCCATGTGGCATCCAGTACAGTGCACGCACGAACAACTTGCAGGTGGGAAACTGGACAGGGCTGGATTACTGGAGGCATGAGGACCATAACACCACCAACACATGGGACATGTCACGTAGCAGACGAACACGCAGCACCGCCCACCGTCACGAACAAGTGAACAATGTGCACACGGACATGAACAACAGACTCACACCCCACATGACCCATCACAGACATAGCAACACCCAAGGAGCCACGTCTGCATGCACAAGCCACACTGAATATAGTCCCACACGGCAGCCACTGTGCAACTCATCACACACAACCGAAACACCATTGAAGTCCTGTCCATGTAGCCCCCACTGCCTGTCAACCCCACACCCCACAACTACGCCTATGTAAGACAAACAACACTAGACGCAACAGAGCGGAACAACAGAAATGCACACGAACACCACTGAACCCATCAAACTCACAGACACACCATGCACATACAACATACCATCCATCCCATCCGTCAGCCCCAGTCTCATGAAAGGCATGTCATCCGCACAGCTGCCACACATACAGCAGTCACGCTAAGACACATGCCCATGACCAACCATGTGCCAGAAGTCAATTAAGCGCACGACACACTGTGAGCAACAACACACAACATGGGCCACACCCCCCCCGAGCACTGCAGTGATGCACATGGCACAGGGCAGCACGCACACCAAGGAGATGGGACAACTGCAATACGTTGGCTGGCACACAACTATCACTCACTCATAACGATGCGTCCAATGCCATGTCCAGTAACCACAACAGACAGCAAATATGCAGGGCATGTCAGGCATGCACACACCTCAGACCATGCACTGTCATGCAGCCACAACACATGTCACGTTCGGCACCCATGGCTCACAGCATGTACCCCAAAAGCATATCCCCTCCCAAATGCGAATCTGGGGCATGGCCCCCATGTTGCCATATGCGTTCCTAAGCGTTCCATTTGAACCCCAAAAGCATATCCCCTCCCAAATGCGAATCTGGGGCATGGCCCCCATGTTGCCATATGCGTTCCTAAGCGTTCCATTTGAACCCCAAAAGCATATCCCCTCCCAAATGCGAATCTGGGGCATGGCCCCCATGTTGCCATATGCGTTCCTAAGCGTTCCATTTGAACCCCAAAAGCATATCCCCTCCCAAATGCGAATCTGGGGCATGGCCCCCATGTTGCCATATGCGTTCCTAAGCGTTCCATTTGAACCCCAAAAGCATATCCCCTCCCAAATGCGAATCTGGGGCATGGCCCCCATGTTGCCATATGCGTTCCTAAGCGTTCCATATGAACTCCAAAAGCAAAGTACAAACCAGACCCAGGATGGGCCAGGAGCCCGCATACACCAGAGTCACAATGAGTAGGGGCACAGCAACACACCCATCGGCATGGCCAATCCGTCCCATGCCACATGTGCACAGCACACAGTCCCATTGCCTAGCACACACAACTACAGATGCCACAGCCACACACTCGCCTCCGGGAAACCCATGTACGAGATTGCACGAACTGCCAATGTCAGACGACTAATACATACTTCGCCAGGTGCAACACAATAACAAATCTCATTCTCTCCACAGGTGACGAACTGCTGGATGCTGGGGATGGAGACAGCAGCCAGCACAGCCAGCCTACAAGCCCCCAACGAGGACACACGGATCTGGAGGATCTGTCCTCCTCTTCGGACACGGACCACCAAGCTGGCCCATCTGGCGTGGCAGGGCCCAGCCGCTCCCCAGGACCCCTCCTACCCACCAACCCATCATCCAGGGATGCTGAACAGTCCCAGTCCCCTGCTGCCACTGTCGTTGCGGCCACACCCACGGTCATTGCGGCCACTACCACTGCCGCAACCGCCACCATCGCCGCACCGACCACCACCGCCTCCACCACCACCACGTCTTCGCTGGCACCAGCCCCAGCGCAGGTGGTGGCCCGGCCGACTGGATCCACCCTGGGAGCCACAGCGAGGACCGTGGTGTGCAATGTGGCTAGTGGGCAGGCCGGTGGCAGCAGGACTGGTAGGAGGAGCAGGGTCAGGGAAACGCCAGCCTCCCCTGGGAGCCATGCCCTGCCTCAAATGGCCAGAGTCCTTGGGGCCTATGAAGAGGCCCAAGGACAATGGGCCAGGTCTGCTACTGACACGCGGGAGGTGCTGGGGGTGCTGAGGTCCATGGACGCCCATATGGGCCAATTCGTGTCCCGTATGGACCAACTCGTGGACCTCATGGGCCAGCTGGTGGTGGCGGTGGGGTCACAGGCAAGGCCAGCAACACCACCTCCGCCACCACCTGCTAGGGCGCAGGCTCGGGCAGCAGTGTCCACTTCCCCTGCGTCCACAGCCAGTGAGCACACCTCACCCACCACCAGCAGGTCGCCACCACACACCCCCTCCCAAACGTGGAAGGGGCCGTCCGAAGAGGAAACAGATCTCCCGGGAGGACTTCGCACGCTCCAGTCGCAAGTGAGGCAGCCAGCCAGCCTTCCGCCAGCCTTCCTTGACCAGCCACTGCATTGACTTGCTCTACGATCCCACTCCACACAGCCATCTGGATGGCATGTGTGTGTTGGACTATGGACATAGAACCAGTGGGTACACCCTGATCATCACGCAGCCATGACCGACAGCTCATTGTCACTGCACGCACCACTTTTGTCATCACCTTACACACAATCACATGTCACAGTTTGTAATAAATGCACCTTTTTCACTAACTGCTGTTTGTGCCCTGTGTTTTATTTGTACGGAATACAACGGCCACCTTGGGCGGAAAGGCACCTGATGCGTGGCATGGCAATGGAATCCGGAGGGCCTGTAGGGACCTAGGGGTGGGAGACAGAACAGGAGCACATTCAATGAGTGTGTCACACACCCATCACACAGTACATGTCAACAACTACAAGCAATGTACACACATCGCACAGAGCAATAGGGCACAATGCCACAGTCACCAACAGTGGCATACTACCCTGGCCACGGAGCGTTGACACACTGCACGCAGTGAACATACGGCCACCCTGACACAGCACACACACACCTGCACAGATACAGACACATCATCCGTCGTACATGGACACTCACCGTCAAGTGAAGTAGCGGGCGATGAGCTGCTGGCGCACATTCCCAGCTTCCTCCTCTCCGCTGTCCACCTCACTCGAGCTGTCCTGGTCTGCGGGCTGGGGCCCTGGTTGATCTCCGTCATCCACAATGAGGGGGATCTGCTTCCGAATGGCCAGATTGTGCAGCATGCAGCACGCCACCACTATCTGGCACACCTTCTGTGGGGAGTACGCCAGTGCACCCCGGTGCGGTCCAGGCACCTGAACCTGGACTTGAGGAGGCCAAAGGTACGCTCGACCACACATCTGGTCCTCCCATGTGCCTCATTGTATCGATCGTCTGCTGGGGTGCGAGGATTCCTCAATGGACTGAGCAGCCATGCCCCATTCGGATACGCAGAGTCACCTGGGTGTGAGGGACACAGAGAACCGTTGCAATTCCAACTGGACAGGGGACAGCATCGCACAACCAGCACGCTACACCACTCCACATACTCACCGACAATACAGGCACGATCCTGTTGCAGATTGGCCATCAGTCGTGGCAAGATGCTGTTGCGCATTATGTGTGCGTCATGGGCCGAGCCTGGAAACTTGGCACACACGTGGGTGATCACCATGTCCGCAAGGCACACCACTTGCACATTCAGGGAGTGCGTGTGCTTCCTGTTGCGGTACAGGTGCTCAGTGGCCTGTGGTGGAACAAGGCCAACATGAGTGCAGTCAATGGCTCCCACGACGTGTGGGATTCTGCCAAGGGCATAGAATGCACCCTTCACTGCCGCCAATTCACGAGCCCTGGGGAATCTGATGTACCTGTTCCGGTACAGCATCATGGCTGCCAGTACATCCCTCAGCACCTTGCTGAACATGGGCTGGGACATCCCTCCTCCACTGCCCACTGTGTGCTGGAATGACCCAGTGGCGAAGAAATGCATGGCGGCCATCACCTTAGCCGTGGGGGTGACAGCAGTCGGATACACCCTGCGGGGACGGAGATGGGGCTCTAACATGGCACACAGTCGATGCAGAGTTGGCCTGTCCAGCCGAAACTTCCTGATTACCTCTGTATCGTCCATGTCCGCCAGCAATTGGTATGGGCGGTCAATGTTCGGTCTCCGCCTGGGTTAAATGGCAGAGGACACATGTCAAAGCAACACGGCACATAGCAATTTCGCATACACATCACTGACATGACTGAGCAAGCACATGAGCCACAGCCCAGCTGTCAAGCTGGGACGGCACGGCCACAATACACTTACACAGGTCTCCCAACAATGGCAATGGTAAGTGAGACATACCACTGCCATGTGCATGCACATGGGGATCTAGGCCCCAATGACTTGCGGGGCGTGCTGATGGGGACTGACTGCATATCCGTCAAGCGGCAACGCCACGGCAACATGAGTGTCTGCTGAGCATGGAACTGCTTCCGAGGCTGGATGAGTATGGCACACGACGACGACGATGTGGGCACGGGCTGAGCGGCCAATACAAGTGGGACCTGTGGCACGAGGGGATATGAGACAGTAGTAGGTGTCAGCACTGCACCCTATGTACAGCACTGTACGGATCACAGCTCCCGAAACATTGACTGGTGTCCACATTGACAGCCCCATGCCAAGACGGCTGTGTGCTTGCAGTCACACGTCACAGGTGAGAGGTTGCATTGCACGTGCAAGGTGGCAGACGTACATAGTGGGAGCTGGCATGTGTGTGCATGTGTCTCCTGTTCAGGATCCACCAGATGGGCGCTGACTCTGTACTGACCATTGGACACAGCATGTTCCGTGGAAGGCTTGTGTGTGTGGGATGGTGGCACTGGATGTGCCTCCGTTGGGTGGGGGGCCATGCACAGGGCGGGTACGTCGATGATTGCGCATTGTTGGTCACGGTGGGTGCACCAACTAATATGTGTTGCCCTGTGTTCAATTCCTATGTCCGCATGATGATGGACTGTGGATGTGGGCAGACTACACATTGGTCGATGTGCTGTCTATATGCATGTGCCTTCACACCAGGCACAGCTGCCCCTGCACATGTGACCCCTGCTGGACTCGCTGCTGGGTCTGTGGAGCTGATGCACCTTCTGCGCGTGGGGCGGGCCGCTCTCCTCACTTCCCTCATTGCGCATGTCATGTCTTTGCCGCAGGTGACATGGATCATGGAGGGCCCACATGTACGCGTGGGTAGGCTACACATGATTGTTCACTGGTCGCCACCCCCAGTCAGTGTTTCGAATGGGAAGGTTGTCGTGCTGGTGGTATGTTCGATGTGGCGGATGGGCGGGCCTAGGTGCGGGCTTACATTCCGGACATGGGGGGTAGTTGGATTGGCGACTAGTTGCAGTACACACGGGACACGTCTCTTCCTTTCCACATCTGGGTCATCCCTTGTACTAACTGACAGTGATACAGTCATCATCGCCCCAGCCCTCATGTCCTCCCCTCGCCCCCCAATATGCATGCTCACCTGCGAGGCTAGCGCTTGCACAGGCAGCCCCAAGCTCGCACCTGAGAGGGCAAGGAGTGTATGTGTGGGTCCAGTTGCACGAGTGGGCTGTCTCAGGGTATGATGTGTGGCGGGACGCCGTCCACCTGCGTGGTGCCCCAAATGGAGACCCGGCCTGCATGGACTATGCATCACAGTCTTCGCCTTCCGGATCCGCCACCTGCGACACCCAGTGGCTGTGGCTGCCCTTGCGGCCAGGCCGCGTCCGTCTGTGGCTGTTGGCCCACACATTCACTCTTTGGCCTCTCTGGGGAGGGCTCGGGGGTGGTGGCGCACGCGCTTGCACTTAGTCGCAATGGCATGTGGCGTGGTTGGTATGATGGGCAATGGATGGGATGGTGCGAGCCACCTCCCGTGACGTCAGTGCTGCTCGTGCTGTGGTGCGTCCCCCTACACTTCCATTTGACTTTTTGCCATGCTAGATGTTGAGGTTCTATTGCCTGCGTGATATGACCAGGAGGAGCGCGAGGAGACCTCTCACACACCATGCTCCACTGCCATCCCGTGCCCTGTATCGCCTGTGCGGATTGACTATGTTGGGGTTACACCTGGTCGACTGGGGCTGTGTGTGCCTTGTCAAGGGGCATGGCGGGCGCACAACAGGATCCAGCTTGTCCACAGAGGGTGGGCTGAGGTGCGCCTGGTACCGCTTTGTACGTGTGCCCGGCTGCTGTGCACACACGTGTTCACTCCCCCCGACAGGTGTCCTCTCACAATGCCCAGGGAAGCGGTGGTGTACTGTTCATGACCCCTCCCAACACGGCGTGCTCCAACTTGGCATGTGCGCATCTACCCGTCGCACCCACCCACCTGAGCACTGCGTCCATACGACTTCACACGACACATGTGTGTCTTCCACAGTAGTGCTACTCATTTGCGTTGACATCCAATACCAGTGGACTACATGGTCATGTCACGACTGCCGTGTACTTCACATACTCTCATCCTCTCTCATTCGTACTTGTGAAATGAGTCAGCGGAGACAGTTCTGGTTTCAAACATTATATTGAGTCTTCTGTCCTCTGTGATGCAGTATAGTGGACACTACTGGCAGCGGAATACATGTTGAGGATATACTGAGCATGATAACAAATGGGATAGGGTGTGGGGTTACATCTGCTTGGCCAAGGCTGTGCTAATGTACATTTACGTATAGCTGCGGAGCTGCGGACTTTGACACAGACGGTATACATGTAGCCTACCAGACCGCTCGGCATCATGGGCACAGTCCATCTCAGTTCCATGTGACAGGTTTGCTGCGGTTGTTCCTCATGCACGCGTGCATGTGAGATGACATCAGGGCATGTGCTTGCGTGCATGCAGCGGCGTGCCACTTGTTGTTGCACTGTGGTGGTTACTGGACATGTCACAGTCACTGGGGTCGTGTTGTTGTTGTATGCACTTGTCGTCCATGCAAAGGTCCTGGTATGGGATTCCCGGGGCGGGGGTGGGAGGGGTGCAGCACCCACAGACTCCAGGCGACCTATTCATGTCCACTGAGCGGTGTGTGTGTCCATGTGCGCTGGATCCATGTCGTGTCCTGGTTGTTCGTGCAGTTCCGTCCATGTGGGTGCGATGCACAGAGCCCATGCCACTGCCTCCCACGATGCATGCGGTGTTCCTGGATGTGATGGGGAACAGTGTGCATGTCCCGGTCATATCCGATGTCATGGCGATGTCGTTGATGGTGTGGTTACAGTTGCCGGTCGTTTGGTATGGCTGTTGTGGTGGTGACTGGCCAGTCCGTGCGGAAGCTGAGCATGGGTGCGGGGTTGGACTTCATAGGTCACTCGGGGAACCTGCGTTGTGGTCCGACGTATTTACAGGTTGTCAGGTATGCGATGCCGTCCAGCAGGGCTTCCATGTCATTGGTGGTGTACATGTTTGCCAGCCAATGAAGCAGATGGTGGCTGTCAAGGTGTTGTTCGTAGGTTGTCCCTTGGAGGACCATGATGGGGCATGCTGGGTGACATTCGATGTAGCTGTTCTCGATGATCCGTCGTGTGGAGGCACAGTGGTTCCATTTCAGTGCGCGTGCGATGTTGGCCACATACGCCATGCCCCCATAGGCAGAGCAGGCCCTGTCGTGTGCGTCCAGAGGGAGGAGTAGTGGTAGCAGGTCCGCCTTCAGACATGCCGGGTTGGAGAGGCATATCTCGACGGGATGCTGGTAGGGACACCTCCGACAGTAGAAGACGGGCATGACGCAGCTGAACAATGTGATGCGGTAAGTCAGTCGGTAACTTACGTTCAGCAGGGACAGGAGATCGCATCCCAATGTATGTATCGTGTTGGTTTGGTACAGCTTGAGCTGTTCGGCGTAGTTGGGTAGGTGTGTTGCGGTTGCCATTTCGCAGCGGTTCGTAGAGGTGGCGTGCTCCGGCTGTGTGTGCAGTCTGCAATGTGCACGCTCCGGTGTTGCTGTGAGCTCTGTGTAGTCGTGGGGAGACAGGACTTGTGTTCTGTTGGCTTGTTTGGAGGACACGGGCCCTCTTCCCATATGCTTCTCAGACAGTTCAAGGTCAGTGCTGTGTGACTCCTTCCAATTAACTTGCATGTGGCCGACATGGGGGAGTGTTTTCTTCTTTCTTCCCCGTCCGTTGTGTGCTTCTGTGATATGCGCTATCTGCCCTGTGGTCGGTCTCCTCGGCATGCCTGTGTTGGTCTATTCTTGGACAATGGCTGTATTCACCGGCTTCTGTCGTAGGGCTGTGGTTTCGGTGTTGGAATGGAAGGTCATTCAGTGCTGTCTGCTCTCCCTTGTGTGGGCGGCAGGCTGCCTTTCCGCTCTGCGTTGGGCCTTGTGTGTGGATGTAATTCTTGGGCCACCTGTTGTCGGTCCCCGGGCTCTTTGGTGTTCCGTTTCATGTGTCTTGTTCATATGTGCAGGGTGGTATGGGTTTTTCAGTGTGGTACTGGCGTTCCTCTTCCCGAAGGAGCCCTGCTTCTCCTAGTTGGTGTTGCCGCCGCTGTGTGCTACGCCATGTTTGTTACACTGGGGTGTGTCCTGCTGTTGCGTGTCTTCACTGACATGTGTGCGTCGGTTGTGTGGCGTTGGGTGTTGTCCGTGAATTGGGCGTTGGGGACATGTCTGTGGCCGGCCTGTCACGTGTCATGTGCATTCGGGGTGGGGCTGATGTGTGTGCTGCTTGGTTGTGTCCCTGTGTCTGTGTGCGACGCATGCATGGCGCTGCGGTTGGCCTCTGCGTTGTGTGCATGTGTGGCGGCGTCATCGGCGCTTTGGGGCCGTGACGGGGTGGTTGGTTCCTAGTCCCAGGTGGTGTGTACACATGTGTTCTGCGATGTTACGATTTGGCCTGTGTGTCATATGTGGATGCGATGGTGGATGTGTAGTGTACACGCGCTGGTGGGGGGTTGTCCGCTTTTTCCGCCCTTGCACTGTGTGCGCTGTTTGCGTGCACTTGTTGTGTGTGTGCCTACCTGCGTCTCCGCGGTACGTTGCGTCCTTGGTGGTGCATCAGCAGAAGCATGGGAAGGGCCTGCAGTGCTGGATTCATGCCCGGGGTGCCGCTTCTTCGTTGTCCGTGCTCTGCGTCCGTGTTTCCGCCTCTCTTTCACGTGCGGTGTCTCTTTGCCGTGGGAGCCGTTTGTTTGCGGCATCGTAATTTATGCGCCGGGCGGGACGTGTTTCGTCGGACGGTGTGTGTCAGTTGTGCTGCGCCGCTACGTGTGCGGGCGCACTTTGATGGCGGACGGTGTTGCTGGCTTGCCGGCGGTGTTTGGCCTGCTTTTTGCATCGTAATTGGGCGGGCGTGTGGACTGCTGCGTGCCGGCGGTAACTGGTGGTTTCTGCATCCGCCAGCACGGCGGTTGTGCTTCCGCCCGCCATCGTAATGGGCCCCATAGTTGTTAATTAATGTTAATTATTTGATATTTATTTTGGGTAATTGTTTATTTTTGTATGTGTTGTTTTTACTTTTAAAGGGGTAAAAGGTGGGTATTAAATACATTTTAATTACTTTATTATTAGTTGTCGATAGTAAACGTTTTTTATTTAATAATACGTTTTAATTGTGTTTTAATATTTTATAGTATAATTTAGGTGTGTGTTGTGGATATTATAGTGTTAAAGTGTGTGTAGTCAATTAATGTTTAGGAGTTTTTAATTAATAATATTTTTTTAATTGATTATTAATTATGTTAATTATGGAAGTAAATTTAATTTAAAATGTTGAAGTATTTTGTTTTTGGTGTGCTATTATAGGGTAGGAAATAAAATAAATACATTTATGTATTAATTAATTTCTTTGTAAATATTTTCTAGTTTAATTTATTTATTTTTAAAATGTATTTAATATTTTATTTTATATAATATTTGTAGGTTTTTGTTATATGTAATTAATATTATAATATGTTTTGTTTTTATATATTTAATATATTTGATTTTTAATTTTTAAAATATTGTTTATTTTTATGATTATTTTTAATTTTTAATATCTATTTTTTTATAACTGTTTGAGTGTGAATAGTAATTTTTGTCTCTCCGCTATCCAACACTTTCCCTACTGTTGCACTCATTGGAGTGGGAATAGTGATTTTAACCCCTTTGCTGTCCAAAACTTTCCCTACTGTTGCACTCACTGGAGTGGGAATAAAAAATGTTACCCCTCCGCTATCCAACACTTTCTCTACTGTTGCACTCTTTGGAGTGGGAATAGTAATTTTTGCCCCTCCGCTATCCAACACTTTCCCTACTGTTGCTCTCACTGGAGTGGAAATAGTAAATTTTACCCCTCCGCTATCCAACACTTTCCCTACTGTTGCACTTTTTGTAGTGGGAATAGTAATTTTTACCCCTCCGTTATCAAACACTTTCTCTACTGTTGCACTCTTTGGAGTGGGAATAGTAATATTTGCCCCTCCGCTATCTAACACTTTCCATTCTGTTGAACTCAGTGGAGTGTGAATAGTAAATTTTACCCCTCGGCCATCCAACGCTTTCCCTACTGTTGCACTCACTACAGTGGGAATAGTAATGTTTACCCCTTTGCTATCAGCATGTTCCCTACTGTTGCACTCAGTGGGGTGGGAATAGTACATTTTACCCCTCCGCTATCCAACACTTATCCTACTGTTGCACTCAGTGGAGTGGGAATAGTAATTTTTACCGTTCCGCTATCCCACACTGTCCCTACTGTTGCACTTTTTGTAGTGGGAATAGTAATTTTTACCCCTCCGCTATCCAACACTTTCTCTACTGTTGCACTCTTTGGAGTG
Source organism: Calotriton arnoldi (assembly GCA_963921515.1). Classification (NCBI taxonomy): domain Eukaryota; kingdom Metazoa; phylum Chordata; class Amphibia; order Caudata; family Salamandridae; genus Calotriton; species Calotriton arnoldi. The sequence continues at coordinate 481,857 of CAWUFW010010308.1, forward strand.
GGAATAGTAATTTTTGCCCCTTCGCTATCCAACACTTTCCCTACTGTTGCTTTCATTGGAGTGGGAATAGTACATTTTACCCCTCCGCTATCCAACACTTTCCCTACTGTTGCACTCACTGGAGTGGGAATAGTAATTTTTACCCCTTCGCTATCCAACGCTTTCCCTACTGTCGCACTTTTTGTAGTGGAAATAGTAATTTTTACCCCTCCGTTTTCCAACACTTTCCCTACTGTTGCACTCTTTGGAGTGGGAATAGTAATATTTGCCCCTACGCTATCTAACACTTTCCATTCTGTTGATCTCAGTGGAGTGTGAATAGTAAATTTTACCCCTCCGCTATCCAACACTTTCCCTACTGTTGAACTCATTGGAGTGGGAATAGTAATTTTTACCCCTTTGCTATCCAGCACTTTCCCTACTGTTGCACTCAGTGGAGTGGGAATAGTAATTTTTACTGTTCCGCTATCCCACACTGTCCCTACTGTTGCACTTTTTGTAGTGGGAATAGTAATTTTTACCCCTCCGCTATCCAACATTTTCTCTACTGTTGCACTCTTTGGAGTGGGAATAGTAATTTTTGCCCCTTCGCTATCCAACACTTTCCCTACTGTTGCTTTCATTGGAGTGGGAATAGTAAATTTTACCCCTCCGCTATCCAACACTTTCCCTACTGTTGCACTCACTGGAGTGGGAATAGTAATTTTTACCCCTTCGCTATCCAACGCTTTCCCTACTGTCGCACTTTTTGTAGTGGGAATAGTACTTTTTACCCCTCCGTTTTCCAACACTTTCCCTACTGTTGCACTCTTTGGAGTGGGAATAGTAATATTTGCCCCTACGCTATCTAACACTTTCCATTCTGTTGATCTCAGTGGAGTGTGAATAGTAAATTTTACCCCTCCGCTATCCAACACTTTCCCTACTGTTGGACTCACTGGAGTGGGAATAGTAATTTTACCCCTTTGCTATCCAGCACTTTCCCTACTGTTGCACTCAGTGGAGTGGGAATAGTAAATTTTACCCCTCCGCTCTCCACTACTTATCCTACTGTTGCACTCAGTGGAGTGGGAATAGTAATTTTTACCATTCCGCTATCCAACAATTTCCCTACTGTTGCACTTTTTATAGTGGGAATAGTAATTTTTACCCCTCCGCTATCCAACACTTATCCTACTGTTGCACTCAGTGGAGTGGGAATAGTGATTTTTACCATTCAGCTATCCAACACTTTCCCTACTGTTGCACTTTTTATAGTGGGAATAGTAATTTTTACCCCTCCCCTATCCAACACTTTCTCTACTGTTGCACTCTTTGGAGTGGGAATAGTAATTTTTGCCCCTCCGCTATCCAACACTTTCCCTACTGTTGCTTTCATCGGAGTGGTAATAGTAAATTTTACCCCTCCACTATCCAACACTTTCCCTACTGTTGCACTCACTGGAGTTGGAATAGTAAGTTTTTACCCCTCCGCTATCCAACACATTTTACCTACTGTTGCACTCACTGGAGTGGGAATAGTAAATTTTACCCATTCGCTATCCAACACTTTCCCTACTGTTGCACTTTTTGTAGTGGTAATAGTAATTTCTACCCCTTCGCTATCGAACACTTTCCCTACTGTTGCACTCTTTGGAGTGGGAATAGTAATATTTGCCCCTCTGCTATCTAACACTTTCCCTACTGTTGCACTCAGTGGAGTGGGAATAGTAAATCTTAACCCTCCGCTATCCAACACTTTCTCTACTGTTGCACTCACTGGAGTTGGAATAGTAAATTTAATTTATCTGCTATCCAACACTTTCCGTACTGTTGCACTCACTGGAGTGGGAATAGTAATTTTTACCACTTCCCTAGCCAGCACTTTCCCTACTGTTGCACTCTTTGGAGTGGGAATAGTAATATCTGCCCCTCCGCTATCCAACACTTTCCATTCTGTTGAACTCAGTGGAGTGTGAATAGTAAATTTTACCCCTCCGCCATTCAACACTTTCCCTACTGTTGCACCCACTGGAGTGGGAATAGTAATTTTTACCCCTTTGCTATGAAGCACTTTCCCTACTGTTGCACTCAGTGGAGTGGGAATAGTAAATGTTACCCCTCCGCTATCCAACACTTATCCAACTGTTGCACTCAGTGGAGTGGGAATAGTAATTTTTACCATTCCGCTATCCAACATTTTCCCTACTGTTGCACTTTTTGTAGTGGGAATAGTAATTTTTACCCCTCCGTTTTCCAACACTTTCCCTACTGTTGCACTCTTTGGAGTGGGAATAGTAATATTTGCCCCTACGCTATCTAACACTTTCCATTCTGTTGATCTCAGTGGAGTGTGAATAGTAAATTTTACCCCTCCGCTATCCAACACTTTCCCTACTGTTGGACTCACTGGAGTGGGAATAGTAATTTTTACCCCTTTGCTATCCAGCACTTTCCCTACTGTTGCACTCAGTGGAGTGGGAATAGTAAATTTTACCCCTCCGCTCTCCACTACTTATCCTACTGTTGCACTCAGTGGAGTGGGAATAGTAATTTTTACCATTCCGCTATCCAACAATTTCCCTACTGTTGCACTTTTTATAGTGGGAATAGTAATTTTTACCCCTCCGCTATCCAACACTTATCCTACTGTTGCACTCAGTGGAGTGGGAATAGTAATTTTTACCATTCAGCTATCCAACACTTTCCCTACTGTTGCACTTTTTATAGTGGGAATAGTAATTTTTACCCCTCTCCTATCCAACACTTTCTCTACTGTTGCACTCTTTGGAGTGGGAATAGTAATTTTTGCCCCTCCGCTATCCAACACTTTCCCTACTGTTGCTTTCATCGGAGTGGGAATAGTAAATTTTACCCCTCCACTATCCAACACTTTCCCTACTGTTGCACTCACTGGAGTTGGAATAGTAAGTTTTTACCCCTCCGCTATCCAACACATTTTACCTACTGTTGCACTCACTGGAGTGGGAATAGTAAATTTTACCCATTCGCTATCCAACACTTTCCCTACTGTTGCACTTTTTGTAGTGGTAATAGTAATTTTTACCCCTTCGCTATCGAACTCTTTCCCTACTGTTGCACTCTTTGGAGTGGGAATAGTAATATTTGCCCCTCTGCTATCTAACACTTTCCCTAGTGTTGCACTCAGTGGAGTGGGAATAGTAAATCTTAACCCTCCGCTATCCAACACTTTCTCTACTGTTGCACTCACTGGAGTTGGAATAGTAAATTTAATTTATCTGCTATCCAACACTTTCCCTACTGTTGCACTCACTGGAGTGGGAACAGTAATTTTTACCACTTCCCTAGCCAGCACTTTCCCTACTGTTGCACTCTTTGGAGTGGGAATAGTAATATCTGCCCCTCCGCTATCTAACACTTTCCATTCTGTTGAACTCAGTGGAGTGTGAATAGTAAATTTTACCCCTCCGCCATTCAACACTTTCCCTACTGTTGCACCCACTGGAGTGGGAATAGTAATTTTTACCCCTTTGCTATGAAGCACTTTCCCTACTGTTGCACTCAGTGGAGTGGGAATAGTAAATGTTACCCCTCCGCTATCCAACACTTATCCAACTGTTGCACTCAGTGGAGTGGGAATAGTAATTTTTACCATTCCGCTATCCAACATTTTCCCTACTGTTGCACTTTTTGTAGTGGGAATAGTAATTTTTACCCCTCCGCTATCCAACACTTTCTCTACTGTTGCACTCTTTGGAGTGGGAATAGTAATTTTTGCCCCTCCGCTATCCAACACTTTCCCTACTGTTGCTTTCATTGGAGTGGGAATAGTAAATTTTACCCCTTTGCTATCTAACACTTTCCCTACTGCTGCACTCACTGGAGTGGGAATAATAATTTTTACCCCTTCGCTATCCAACGCTTTCCCTACTGTTGCACTTTTAGTAGTGGGAATAGTAATTTTTACCCCTCCGTTTTCCAACACTTTCCCTACTGTTGCACTCTTTGGAGTGGGAATAATAATATTTGCCCCTACGCTATCTAACACTTTCCATTCGGTTGAACTCAGTGGAGAGTGAATAGTAAATGTTACCGCTCTGCCATCCAACACTTTCCCTACTGTTGCACTCACTGGAGTGGGAATAGTAATTTTTACCCCTTTGCTATCCAGCACTTTCCCTACTGTTGCACTCAGTGGAGTGGGAATAGTAAATTTTACCCTTCCGCTATCCAACGCTTATCCTACTGTTGCACTCAGTGGAGTGGGAATAGTAATTTTTACCGTTCAGCTATCCAACACTTTCTCTTCTGTTGCACTCTTTGGAGTGGGAATAGAAATTTTTGCCCCTCCTCTATCCAACACTTTCTCTACTGTTCCTTTCATTGGAGTGGGAATAGTAAATTTTACCCCTCCGCTATCCAACACTTTCCCTACTGTTGCACTCACTGGAGTTGGAATAGTAATTTTTATCCCTCAGCTATCCAACACATTTTACCTACTGTTGCACTCACTGGAGTGGGAATAGTAAATTTTACCCATTCGCTATCCAACACTTTCCCTACTGTTGCACTTTTTGTAGTGGGAATAGTAATTTTTACCCCTTTGCTATCCAACACTTTCCCTACTGTTGCACTGTTTGGAGTGGGAATAGTAATATTTGCCCCTCTGCTATCTAACACTTTCCCTACTGTTGCAATCAGTGGAGTGGGAATAGTAAATTTTAACCCTCCGCTATCCAACACTTTCTCTACTGTTGCAATCACTGGAGATGGAATAGTAAATTTAATTTCTCTGCTATCCAACACTTTCCCTACTGCTGCACTCACTGGAGTGGGAATAGTAATTTTTACCCCTTTGCTATCCAGTACCTTCCCTACTGTTGCACTCAGTGGAGTGGGAATAGTAAATTTTACCCTTCCGCTATCCAACACTTATCCTACTGTTGCACTCAGTGGAGTGGGAATAGTAATTTTTACCGTTCAGCTATCCAAAACTTTCTCTACTGTTGCACTCTTTGGAGTGGGAATAGTAATTTTTGCCCCTCCGCTATCCAACACTTTCCCTACTGTTGCTTTCATTGGAGTGGGAATAGTAAATTTTACCCCTTTGCTATCTAACACTTTCCCTACTGCTGCACTCACTGGAGTGGGAATAATAATTTTTACCCCTTCGCTCTCCAACGCTTTCCCTACTGTTGCACTTTTAGTAGTGGGAATAGTAATTTTTACCCCTCCGTTTTCCAACACTTTCCCTACTGTTGCACTCTTTGGAGTGGGAATAATAATATTTGCCCCTACGCTATCTAACACTTTCCATTCGGTTGAACTCAGTGGAGAGTGAATAGTAAATGTTACCCCTCCGCCATCCAACACTTTCCCTACTGTTGCACTCACTGGAGTGGGAATAGTAATTTTTACCCCTTTGCTATCCAGCACTTTCCCTACTGTTGCACTCAGTGGAGTGGGAATAATAATTTTTACTGTTCAGCTATCCAAAACTTTCCCTACTGTTGCACTTTTTATAGTGGGAAAAGTAATTTTTACCCCTCTGCTATCCAACACTTTCTCTACTGTTGCACTCTTTGGAGTGGGAATAGTAATTTTTGCCCCTCCTCTATCCAACACTTTCCCTACTGTTCCTTTCATTGGAGTGGGAATAGTAAATTTTACCCCTCCGCTATCCAACACTTTCCCTACTGTTGCACTCACTGGAGTTGGAATAGTAATTTTTATCCCTCAGCTATCCAACACATTTTACCTCCTGTTGCACTCACTGGAGTGGGAATAGTAATTTTTACCCATTCGCTATCCAACACTTTCCCTACTGTTGCACTTTTTGTAGTGGGAATAGTAATTTTTACCCCTTCGCTATCCAACACTTTCCCTACTGTTGCACTGTTTGGAGTGGGAATAGTAATATTTGCCCCTCTGCTATCTAACACTTTCCCTACTGTTGCAATCAGTGGAGTGGGAATAGTACATTTTAACCCTCCGCTATCCAACACTTTCTCTACTGTTGCACTCACTGGAGATGGAATAGTAAATTTAATTTCTCTGCTATCCAACACTTTCCCTACTGCTGCACTCACTGGAGTGGGAATAGTAATTTTTACCCCTTTGCTCTCCAGCACTTTCCCTACTGTTGCACTCAGTGGAGTGGGAATAGTAAATTTTACCCTTCCGCTATCCAACACTTATCCTACTGTTGCACTCAGTGGAGTGGGAATAGTAATTTTTACCGTTCAGCTATCCAAAACTTTCTCTACTGTTGCACTCTTTGGAGTGGGAATAGTAATTTTTGCCCCTCCGCTATCCAACACTTTCCCTACTGTTGCTTTCATTGGAGTGGGAATAGTAAATTTGACCCCTTAGCTATCTAACACTTTCCCTACTGCTGCACTCACTGGAGTGGGAATAATAACTTTTACCCCTTCGCTATCCAACGCTTTCCCTACTGTTGCACTTTTAGTAGTGGGAATAGTAATTTTTACCCCTCCGTTTTCCAACACTTTCCCTACTGTTGCACTCTTTGGAGTGGGAATAGTAATATTTGCCCCTACGCTATCTAACACTTTCCATTCGGTTGAACTCAGTGGAGAGTGAATAGTAAATGTTACCCCTCCGCCATCCAACACTTTCCCTACTGTTGCACTCACTGGAGTGGGAATAGTAATTTTTACCCCTTTGCTATCTAGCACTTTCCCTACTGTTGCACTCAGTGGAGTGGGAATAGTAAATGTTACCCTTCCGCTATCCAACACTTATCCTACTGATGCACTCAGTGGAGTGGGAATAGTCATTTTTACCATTCAGCTATCCAAAACTTTCCCTACTGTTGCACTTTTTATAGTGGGAAAAGTAATTTTTACCCCTCCGCTATCCAACACTTTCTCTACTGTTGCACTCTTTGGAGTGGGAATAGTAATTTTTGCCCCTCCTCTATCCAACACTTTCCCTACTGTTCCTTTCATTGGAGTGGGAATAGTAAATTTTACCCCTCCGCTATCCAACACTTTCCCTACTGTTGCACTCACTGGAGTTGGAATAGTAATTTTTATCCCTCAGCTATCCAACACATTTTACCTACTGTTGCACTCACTGGAGTGGGAATAGTAAATTTTACCCATTCGCTATCCAACACTTTCCCTACTGTTGCACTTTTTGTAGTGGGAATAGTAATTTTTACCCCTTCGCTATCCAACACTTTCCCTACTGTTGCACTGTTTGGAGTGGGAATAGTAATATTTGCCCCTCTGCTATCTAACACTTTCCCTACTGTTGCAATCAGTGGAGTGGGAATAGTAAATTTTAACCCTCCGCTATCCAACACTTTCTCTACTGTTGCACTCACTGGAGATGGAATAGTAAATTTAATTTCTCTGCTATCCAACACTTTCCCTACTGCTGCACTCACTGGAGTGGGAATAGTAATTTTTACCCCTTCCCTATCCAGCACTTTCCCTACTGTTGCACTCAGTGGAGTAGGAATAGTACATTTTACCCCTCCGCTATCCAACACTTTCCCTACTGTTGCACCTTTTGGAGTGGGAATAGTAATTTTTAGGCCACCAATATCCAACACTTTCCCTACTGTTGCACTCTTTGGAGTGGAAATAGTTATATTTGCCCCTCTGCTATCTAACACTTTCCCTACTGTTGCTCTCAATGGAGTGGGAATAGTAATTTTTACCCCTCCGCTATCCAACACTTTCTCTACTGTTGCACTCACTGGAGTTGGAATAGTAAATTTAATGTCTCTGCTATCCAACACTTACCCTACTGTTGCACTCACTGGAGTGGGAATAGTTATTTTTTACCCCTTTGCTATCCAACACTTTTCCTGCTGTTGCACTGACTGTATTGTAAAATTTAAGTTTAAATATTTTTTAATAGTTTAATGTTTTAATTTATTATAGATTTTTGTTTTTTTATATTTTAAATCATTAATATATATTTTTATTTGTTTATATTATTTTAACATTTTAACATAAATGAAAAATAATAGTTTATTAATTGGTTTAAAGTAAATATATATGTATATATTATTATGTTTGTGTGTTTATTTTTGTTATTAAGTTTATTTGTTATATTTTATTAAAATGTATAATAAATGTATTTTATTTTGTTAACATTATATTTAATATTTAATATATTTAATATATATTTTCTTTTATATTTATATAAAAGTCGATATTTTATACATCTATATTTTTCACATCAATATTTTTTAGTCAATATTTTTGTACTTACCGATATTTTTGTTGCCTATATTTTTTTCTCGATATTTTTAACATCGATATTTTTTACATCGATGTTGCGTCAGTGAACCAATACACACTACCAAGGATCTCAAGCTATCCCCGCACTCAGTTTCTCTAGGTTCATTCTCACTATTACACTCATCTACAGGTATCCCAAGATAGACACCTGCACCCTGTCAGTCAAAGTCACCCACCCCACTAGACCAATGTGTACTCTGAACATCTGGATTTGGGTCATGCTGCACTTTCCCTTTGCAGGCCACATCAAATTGTTTCCTATATTTGATTTGGATATTAACATTACACGACTCTACTACGTCCATGGACAGAAGACCATCCACCAGAGCGTGATGCTTCTGATCCTCTCTCACCAGAGCACAGGACTCTCTAGGATTCACAGTATGTTCAACTCTCATGCTATCACTCCTGATAATTAAATATCAATTTTTTGCATTCTGTAGCCAATAAATGAGTTTATTGGTGAAGGAATCTTGTCCTTCCCTATGTCCCTGCGTAGCTTTGGGGACTTGTGTTAAAAAGATCTGTTCTTGATTCAGGGGAATTGTCATAAACAGCTGGCTCTCTCTGTGCACCTTCCCTCCGTTTTGGGTGATAGTGGGAGAAACATGGAAGAAATTTACTGGGAGCATTTTGTTCGTCAATTGGTGCCTCCTTGAGTGCGGCCAACCCCCTTAAACTTTCCCATCTGGAGTCACACCTACTCGAGTTCATTCTACTTATCCTCATCCGTCCCGAACAGACCAGCTGTTTAAAACGTGTCTCCCCACTCCTTCTGAGAATGGAGAATGAAGGCTCTGCCTGGAACACAGGGCCTTATACCGGGAGGTCACTGTGAGGCATTGCTACCAATGCCCCACTATGATCTCTTTTAGCCTACACTATCCGACCAAGTTTTTTTTTTAGCATTGCCTCATTAATTTTCCCTACCAGGGCTTTTATAGTACGCTTCAGGTTACAGACCTCGTCTTTCAGTCACATAATCACCCCCACCAACTTTTCCACATGGAAATTCACACTAGGATGCTTAGCATTGGTGCTGACTCCCCCCTCCTTCCCTCCAGTTTAGCCATTCCCTTGTATATGAAGCACAGAATATCAGTTCTGGCAAGGGACATCAGGATTTACACTCACTGTGACTTCATCCCCAGGGCCCAGTTCCACATGATTTACCTTAGCCGGACTCCCAGGATGGGCTATACGTGGAACAGAGTCAGGGTTCTTGCTCTTCATAAACATATGGGAGACCTTTTTCATTGATCTTTTATTCTGGACAGGGCGAGGGGATTCATTTGGAGGAGAAGTGGTTATGGGTACCACATTAGGATTTAATATCTGCTTGACTTCCTCCAAGAGGTCTCTAATTCTGTTCATAACACAGTTCTCTCCTGCTGACTAGGGGACTTTCGTTGCTGTAGGCAGGCCAGTTGCCACATGCAAAGCCTTCCTCTTTCCCATTACGGATAAGTCGCTGCTATTGCAAGAACAAATAAAGTCAACAGCGAACGGTTCCCCTTAAGAGTTTGCACAGTAATTGCTAGCCACAAATATACAATGGGAGACTCCACGCAAATTTCAGGGACAATAACACTACCTTTGTGAGGATGTCAGAGGCTAAATGTAGTGGCTCCTACATCTTCTTGAGGCATTCCTACTTTAATTTTCTGGTAGTCGAGAGGTTTTTCAACAAAAGTGAGACAAATATGGGCAAACAAGGAGGGTAGGTCGGTTATAGCCCATTTTGGCGGTATTGACCGTATATAGCACCTCAGGTTCCATTTCGCAAGCCAAACATAGTGCAGATCTTATAGGAAATGAGATGGGAAGCCCATACAAGGCGAAATAACTACATTCATCAGGACCCAACCAGCCCATTGAGGGCTTGACAGCAACATTTCCTAGGATTTGAGCTGATAGCAGCAAGATCTAACACAAGCGGGTCAAGTAATCTTGATGGTTGCAACTGATAAGAAATTATTATCAATTGCCATATGAATTACATTGTGTACAAATTGATGATTGACCGCACAAGTATTTATATGTATATAAATATGAAGGAAGGTACCTCGACTGCTTAAATTGTATAGGACAATGAGATACTAAATGAACGTGGTTAGACATTTTTCCAAACAATAATAACATTCTTGGTAACGTTCAAAGATGGCCGCCACCTTCTACTGTTGCTCTATAACTATCCTATTGCTACTAAAGTCCGCTTTTTATTTTAATGAATTGTTACCCAATCAATGATTGTGATGTTAAAAGGTGATTTGACACATAGGGACACTGACATTGACGAAGGCCAGGTGGCCGAAACGTGTTTGTCAGTAGAGGCTGCACTTATTAATAAATCTTAATTTAAATGCACATGAGTGCCCGGTATCGTCCTTGGACCGTATTTGAAATAGTTGCGCAAGTCCGTCCTCGCGAACTGTGGCACCTGCTGCGTGGAGAGCGGCGAAATTAGGACGGAGAACGCCACTGAAGCAATATATATGTATATATATATATATTCACTGAAAAAACCATAGGTTTTAGGGACAGTTATAGTTAGTTGGACATTGCACTCGTACAAAACCCGTGAAATTCCCCGTTATAGTTAGTTCAGGTAACTATAACTCGCGCCCCGCAATGCACTGCTGATGACGTCACATATTACATCACTCATGACATGGTCAGTGACATCACTGATGACATCACTGATGACATCTCAAATGACATCACTGATGACATCATCCAGTGACTGTGTGTTTCTGTAAAGTTTAAATATGTTTAATATATATAGGGAAAGGCATATTGACGAATGAGTGGGTGTATAAGTGTCTGAATGGATGATTTAGTAGGTGCGTGACTAACTCTATAAGTGAGTGATTAAACGTATCTTACTGAATGCATGGGTTAGTGACTAAACTGGGTGAATGTCTGTATCCGTCTGTCTGTTGCTGTGCAAGTGGCTGCATGGGTTTGTGAATAGCTACATGAGTGTCTATATGAGTTATTGATTGGTTGTCTGAGTATCTGTATGGGTGCCTGAGTGTTTGTGTGGGTGGGGTGTGTGCGACTCTGTGCATAGATGTGTGAGTGGGTGATTCACTGGGTGGATGATTTCAAGAGTGCATCTGTGATAGACTGTATGGGTGGGTAAGTGCGTGTAAGAGTGTGTTAGTGAGTGAATGTATGTCCCAGTGGTACATGTGTGAGTAACTACATATGTGAAAGGCAGTATATATGTGTGTTGGAGTATATAAATAGCTATAAGCGAGAGTGTGTGATTGTGAGAGTGACTGTATGGATGAGTGTGTGCTTGTATCAGATATTGTATAAGAGCGTAAGAATGTGCTAGTATTTGTATGAGTAAGTGAGCTGGTGTGTGTATAACTGTATAGGTGAGTAAATGGGTGTGTGCTTAATTTTTTGCATGACTGACTAGGTGTGTGAGTACCTCTATGGATGAGTGGCAGTGTGTGAGTGTTTATATAGGTGTATGAGTGCATATAATAGTCCTGTACTGAGTGACTATAAGTATGAGTGACTGTACGGGTGAGTGAGTAGATGTGTGTGTGTAGACCTAAGAATCAGTGAGTGTGTATATAGTAATTGGTGTTGGAGTGTCTATGGTTTTGACAATGGCAGTCTGTAATTTACAGTGGGTGTATCAAAAGTTATATTAGGGTTTGAGAAGATGCATCAAATTATCACAATGATGATGTCATCAGTGATGTCATCAGTGATGTCATCAATGATGTCATTTGAGATGTCATCAGTGATGTCATCAGTGATGTCACTGACCATGTCATGAGTGATGTAATATGTGACCTCATCAGCAGTGCATTGCGGAGCGCGAGTTATAGTTACCTGAACTAACTATAACGGGGGAATTTCACGGGTTTTGTACGAGTGCAATGTCCAACTAACTATAACTGTCCCTAAAACCTATGGTTTTTTCAGTGAATTTGTAAGGTTTTTTAAATGCTAATTTCTAACTCTAACGTGCCTGAAACCTATGGTTTTTTCAGTGAATTTCAAAGGTTTTTTAAATGCTAATTCCTAACTATAACATGTCTGAAACCTATGGTTTTTTTCAGTGAATTTCAAAGGTTTTGTAAATGACAATTTTTAAATGTATTAATTGTTATATTTATTTTTTTGATACTGATTTACTACATTTTTTAAAACTATTTATTTTTAGATATTTTATTTTTTAAATTACATTGTAATTACATTATACATTACATTACAAAATATACTTTCTCAGAATGAATTACTTTAGTTTAAATACTTTGCAAATAGGCAATAGACTTTTAAGTACAGTAGTTACAGTTGTTGCAATGGGCAACACAATTTCAAACACAATGCAACATTGAGCTCAATGTGAATTCCTAGTTAAATGCAATTAGTTACTTTATGGATTACTTTTCTAACCACAGGACTGAATCCTAGATTCAGTCCTGCGACATTTCCTGTAAACAGTTGAGAAAAGCGTTTTGGTTACAGTAGTGATTTTTAAGGAATATTATTGTATTTTAAAAGTTGACAGAAACTTTTTCACATAGAATCACCAATGTTATCCTATGGGAGGAAATTCACTTAGCAGGTAAGTAGTGTTATCGTTACTTTTTCTTACTCAGGGGTGGATCCTGGATCCAGCACTGGTGCATCTCCTGTAAACAGTTGAAAGAATGCGTTTAAGTCATACAGGCGATTTTTAAGGAATATTTGTAGTTTGTGAAAATCGACACTTTGAAACTTTTCTGCTGAAAACCAGACAATGGATTCCTATGGAAGGAAATACAAGTTACTGGTAAATACGGTTAGAATTACTTTTCAGGGTCAGTGCTGGGCTAAAAGATGCAGCACTGGGTTCTCTCCTGATGACAGGTGAGTAAATCGGAATTCGTAGTTCGGCTGATTTTAGAGGAATATTATAAAGTTCCAAAACTCCACACTTAGAAGAATTTCCAAGTGAAACCAGTCAATGTTAGCCTATGGAAGGAAATTCAAGTTACTGGTAAGTACGGTTAAAATTACTTTTCAGGATCAGTACTGGGCTTAAAGATGCAGCACTGAGGTCTCTCCTGATAACAGGTGAGTAAATCGGAATTCGTAGTTCGGCTGATTTTAGAGGAATATTATAAAGTTCCAAAACTCCACACTTAGAAGAATTTCCAAGTGAAACCAGTCAATGTTAGCCTATGGAAGGAAATTCAAGTTACTGGTAAGTACGGTTAGAATTACTTTTCAGGATCAGTACTGGGCTCAAAGATGCAGCACTGAGGTCTCTCCTGATAACAGGTGAGTAAATCAGAATTTGTAGTTCTGCTGATTTTAGAGGAATATTTGCACAGTGGTGAAGGGAGGGGGCGGGGCTTCAGGTGACATGTCTGCAAACAGGCCCCGTGGCGCGTTTTAAGATGGGGAATTAAATCCTCCTCAATCCCAAGGGTCCCTAGGGACCAAGTAGCCCACCAGATACCTCCAGTATGTGCCAGAGAGCTGCGTTGCAGAGAGGTGTTCAGAGGCCACGCCCCTTTTTGCACCTCTCTGCAACGCAGCTCTGTGGCGCTTTCTGGACGTACCTGGTGGGCTAGTTGGCCCCAGGGACCCTCAGGATTGAAGGGGATTTAATTCCCCATCTTAAAACGCGCAACAGGGCCTGTTTGCACACATGTCACCTGAAGCCCCGCCCCTCCCTTCACCACTGTGCAAACGCGCCCGTGGCGCGTTTTAAGTTGGGGAATTAAGTCCCCTTGAATCCTGAGGGTCCCTGGAGTCCAACTAGCCCACCATGTACCTCCAAAAGCGCCACAGAGCTGCGTTGCAGAGAGGTGTAAAAGGGGCGTGGCCTCTGTACACCTCTCTGCAACGCAGCTCCCTGGCGCATACTGGAAGTTCCTGGTGGGCTAGTTGGCCCCCAGGACCCCCAGTATTCAAGGGGAATTCGTTCCCCTCTGCAAATGCGCCAGGGGCGCATTTGCAGAGTGGTAAAAGAAGGGGCCGGGCCTGCGGCACGATCGTTTTAAAAACATGTTTTTTTTTTAAATGCTTTTTCTGCCCATGGGGTCCTTGTGGGACCCCTGAGCAGACCTAGGGGGTCAGGGTGTTTCTACCCTGCCCCTTTGTGCGTTTTGCGCACTTGTTTCTGTGCCTCGGTTCTACCGAGGGACAAAATGGCTGCCAACACTTCCTGATTTGGAGTGTTGACAGCCAATTAGCATGCAGCTCGTGATCGGGAGGGTACGCGGACCCTACTCGGCCATAGATATATATGTGACTTTACTTTTGATTTTCTCAGGAACTACTGAACGGATTTACACCATTTAACAAAAGGGTTCTTTCTGAACCAAGAACTACCTCTCTGCCAAATTTGGTGTAATTCCGTTCAGCAGTTCGGGCTGTAGCCGTGGCTAAAGTTTCCTATGGGAAAATGAATGGGGAAAACATGTTTTGGGACCCCCTTTTTCTCGGCCCCCGCTTGACGAATCACCCCGAAACTTTCAGGGTAGGAGCGGACCGGAGCGGGCCATAAAGTTTGAAAATTTTGCGAAGATTCGTCAACCGACGCAAGAGTTATTTCAAATAGAATGTTACGGATTTCCTATGGAAAATAGGTCCTAACTATAACTATCTACTGGCGACCGCCAGTAGATAATATATATATATATATATATATATATATATATATATATATATATATATATATATATATATATATATATATATATATATTATTATATATATATATTATCTACTGGCGGTCGCCAGTAGATAGTTATAGTTAGGACCTATTATCCATAGGAAATCCGCGATATTCTAATTGAAATAACGTTGGCGCCGGTTGACGAATCTTCGCAAAGTTTCCAACTTGTTGGGGCGCTCTGCTCCGCTCCTACCCTGAAAGTCTCGGAGTGATACGTCAAGCGGGGCCGAGAAAAGGGGGTCCCAAAACGCGTTTTCCCCATTAATTTTTCCATAGGAACCTTTAGTCGCAGCTACAGCCCGAACTGCTGAACGGAATTACACCAAATTTGGCAAAGAGGTAGCCCTTGGTTCAGACTGGTGCCTTTTGCTTAAATGGTGTAAATCCGTTCAGTAGTTCCTGAGAAATTCACAAGTAAAGTCACATATATATCTATGGGCGCGTCGGATCCGCGTACCCTCAGCGCACCCTGCGCGCACCGTCCCGATCATGAGCTACATGCTAATTGGCTGTCAGCTGGCTGTCAGCTGGCTGTCAACATTCCGATTCAGGAAGTGTTGGCAGCCATTTTGTCCCTCGGTAGAACCGAGGGACAGAAACAAGTGCGCAAAGCGCACAAAGGGGGCAGGGTAGAAACACCCTAACTCCCTAGGCCTGCTCAGGGGGTCCCACAAGGACCCCTGGGCAAAAAAAAGCATTTTTAAAAAAAAAAATCGGCAGGATGCGCTCAGGGTGCGCGGATCCTGCCGAAAAAATCGAAGCGTGGTCTCCCGCGCTTCGATGTAAATTTGCCCCGGGTGGGCCAAGTCCCGGGGGCATGCTGGTGGGGGGTTTATTTTATGTATGGGGGGCCTCTAAGGGCCTCCAAGCCCCGAGGACCACCACCCCGGGGCTTTATCATAAATGGTGCGGGAGGGCTCTGAGCCCTCCCGCAGCCCCGGGACCGCCACCTCCCGGGGCTTTTTTTTTAAACCTGTGTGGGGGGCTCCAGCCCCCACACGCCCGGGGACCACCACCTCCCTGGGGCTTTCAAAATGTAGGGAGGGGGGCCGCGCGGCCCCCTCCTGGAGCCCTTGATGGCCCTGGGGACCGCCACCCCCCAGGGCCGGCTCCTGCAGTGTCTCGGGGTGCCTACCCCCGGGACACTGCTGTTTGCTATGACAGGACGGGAGCCTCGTGGCTCCCGCCCTGTCATAGCAAACTTGGTTTGCATTTTGAAAGAGAGAGCAGGAAACCTGCTCTCTCTTTCAAAATGCAAACCAATTGCTTTCCACATGGGGAGCAGCATCTTAGCTGCTCCCCATGTGGAAAAGCAATGCCGGCTCCCATAGGACGCGGGAGCCGGCGGGACTGTGGGGGGATTGGGGACCCCCCACAGTCCCCAACCAGAGGCCAGGCCCCGGGGATGGGGTCCCCGGGGCCATAAGTGGCCCGGGAGGGGGGCCACGCAGCCCCCCTCCACAAATAAAAAAAATTAAATAAAATAAAAAAAATAAGGGCAAGGCCGGCCCCGGGGGATGGGGTCCCCGGGGCCTTAAATGGCCTGAGGAGGGGGCCACGCAGCCCCCTCCATATTTTTATTTAAAAAGAGGGCATGCCCCGGGGATGGGGTCCCCGGGGCCAATAGAGGCCCAGGGAAGGGGGGCCACGCGGCCCCCTTCCTGTTTTTTTTTTTTTAAATAAAACAAAACAAAATGCTCAGGCCCCGGGGATGGGGTCCCCGGGGCCAAAAGTGGCCGAGGGAAGGGGGCCACGCAGCCCCCTCCCATAAAAAAAAAAAAAAAAAAAAACGGCATCGTGCCGGAGGCCCGCCCCCTCCCTGCAGTACTCTGCAAACGCGCCCCCTGGCGCGTTTTAAGAAGGGGAAGTAATTCCCCTTGAATACTGGGGGTCCCTGAGGCCAACTAGCCCACTAGGAACCTCCAGTATGCGCCAGGGGCTGCCTTGCAGAGAGGTGTACAGAGGCCACGCCCCTTTTACACCTCTCTGCAATGCAACTCTGTGGCGCTTAATGGAGGTAGCTGGTGGGCTAGTTGCACCCCAGGGACCTTCAGGATTCAAGGGGAGTTAATCCCCGACTTAAAACGCGCCACGGGGCGCGTTTGCAGTGGTGAGGGAGGGCGGGGCCTGAGGTGACATGTGTGCAAACAGGCCCCGTGGCGCGTTTTAAGATGGGAATTAAATCCCCTTCAATCCTGAGGGTCCCTGGGGGCCAACTAGCCCAACAGGTACATCCAGAAAGCGCCACAGAGCTGCGTTGCAGAGAGGTGTAAAAGGGGTGTGGCCTCTCTACACGTCTCTGCAACGCAGCCCCTGGCACATACTGGAGGTTCCTGGTGGGCTAGTTGGCCCCTAGGGACCCTCATGATTCAAGGGGACTTAATCCCCCAACTTAAAACGCACCACGGGGCGCGTTTGCACAGATGTCACCTCAGGCCCCGCCCCTCCCTTCACCATTGTGCAAATATTCCTCTAAAATCTGCCGAACTACGAATTCTGATTTACTCACCTGTTATCAGGAGAGACCTCAGTGCTGCATCTTTCAGCCCAGTACTAATCCTGAAAAGTAATTTTAACCGTACTTACCAGTAACTTGAATTTCCTTCCATAGGATATCATTGCCTGCTTTTTGCTGAAAAAGTTTCTAAGTGTTGATTTTTGAAACATACAAATATTCCTCTAAAATCAGCCGAAATACGAATTCCGATTTACTCACCTGTTATCAGGAGAGACCTCAGTGCTGTATCTTTCAGCCCAGTACTGGTCCTGAAAAGTAATTTTAACCGTACTTACCAGTAACTTGAATTTCCTTCCATAGGCTAACATTGACTGGTTTCACTTGGAAATTCTTCTAAGTGTGGAGTTTTGGAACTTTAAAATATTCCTCTAAAATCAGCCGAAATACGAATTCCGATTTACTCACCTGTTATCAGGAGAGACCTCAGTGCTGCATCTTTCAGCCCAGTACTGATCCTCAAAAGTAATTTTAACCGTACTTACCAGTAACTTGAATTTCCTTCCATAGGATATCATTGCCTGCTTTTTGCTGAAAAAGTTTCTAAGTGTTGATTTTTGAAACATACAAATATTCCTCTAAAATCAGCCGAAATACGAATTCCGATTTACTCACCTGTTATCAGGAGAGATCTCAGTGCTGTATCTTTCAGCCCAGTACTGGTCCTGAAAAGTAATTTTAACCGTACTTACCAGTAACTTGAATTTCCTTCCATAGGCTAACATTGACTGTTTTCACTTGGAAATTCTTCTAAGTGTGGAGTTTTGGAACTTTAAAATATTCCTCTAAAATCAGCCGAATTTCGAATTGCGATTTACTCACCTGTTATCAGGAGAGACCTCAGTGCTGCATCTTTTAGCCCAGCACTGACCCTGAAAAGTAATTTTAACCGTACTTACCAGTAACTTATATTTTCTTCCATAGGAATCCATTGTCTGGTTTTCAGCAGAAAAGTTTCAAAGTGTCGATTTTCACAAACTACAAATATTCCTTAAAAATCGCCTGTATGACTTAAACGCATTCTTTCAACTGTTTACAGGAGATGCACCAGTGCTAGATCCAGGATCCACCACTGAGTAAGAAAAAGTAACGATAACACTACTTACCTGCTAAGTGAATTTCCTCCCATAGGATAACATTGGTGATTCTATGTGAAAAAGTTTCTGTCAACTTTTAAAATACAATAATATTCCTTAAAAATCACTACTGTAACCAAAACGCTTTTACTCAACTGTTTACAGGCGATGTCCCAGGACTGAATCTAGGATCCAGTCCTGTGGTTAGAAAAGTAATCCATAAAGTAACTAATTGCATTTAACTAGAAATTCACATTGAGCTGAATGTTGCATTGTGTTTGAAAATGTGTTGCCCATTGCAACAACTGTAACTACTGTACTTAAAAGTCTATTGCCTATGTGCAAAGTATTTAAACTAAAGTAATTCATTCTGAGAAAGTATTTTTGTAATGTATAATGTAATTACAATGTAATTTAAAAAATAAAATATGTAAAAAAAATTGTTTCTAAAAATGTAGTAAATCAGTATGAAAAAAATAAATATAACAATTAATCCATTAAAAAATTGTCATTTACAAAACCTTTGAAATTCACTGAAAAAACCGTAGGTTTCAGACATGTTATAGTTAGGAATTAGCATTTAAAAAACCTTTGAAATTCACTGAAAAAACCATAGGTTTCAGACACGTTATAGTTAGAAATTAGCATTTAAAAAACCTTTGAAATTCACTGAAAAAACCATAGGTTTCAGGCACGTTATAGTTAGAAATTAGCATTTAAAAAACCTTAGAAATTCACTGAAAAAACCATAAGGTTTTAGGGACAGTTATAGTTAGTTGGACATTGCACTCGTACAAAACCCGTGAAATTCACCCGTTATAGTTAGTTCAGGTAACTATAACTCGCGGCCCCGCAATGCACTGCTGATGACGTCACATATTACATCACTCATGACATGGTCAGTGACATCACTGATGACATCACTGATGACATCTCAAATGACATCACTGATGACATCACTGATGACATCATCCATGTGAGAATTTAATGCATCTTCTCACACCCTAATATAAGTTTTGATACACCCACTCTAAATTACAGACTGCCATTCTCAAAACCATACACACTCCAATACCAATAAGTACATACCCACTCACTGATTCTTAGGTCTACACTCACACATCTACTCACTCACCCGTACAGTCACTCATACTTACAGTCACTCAGTACAGGACTATCATATGCACTCATACACCTATATAAACACTCACACAACGCAACTCATCCATAGAGGTACTCACACACCTAGTCAGTCATGCAAATAATTAATCACACTCCAATTTACTCACCTATACAGTTATACACACCAGCTCACTTACTCATAAAAATACTAGCACATTCTTACGCTCCTATGCAATCACTGATGCAAGCACACACTCATCCATATAGCCACTCTCACAATCACACACTCTCACTTATAGCCATTTATATACTCCAACACACATATATACTGCCTTTCACATATGTAGTTACTCACACATGTACCACTGAGATATACATTCAATCACTAACACACCCATACACACACTCACCCACCCATACAGTCCATCACAGACGCACTCTTGAAACCATGCACCCAGTGAATCACCCACTCACACATCTATGCACAGAGTCACACACACCCCACCCACACAAACACTGAGGAACCCATACAGATACTCAGAGAACCAATTCATAACCCATATAGACACTCATTTAGCTAGTCAGAAACCCATGCAGTTGCTTACACAACAACAGACAGACGGATACAGACATTCACACAGTTTAGTCACTCACCCATGCATCCAGTAAGATATGTTTAATCACTCACTTATAGACTCAGTCACGCACCTACTAAATCATCCATTCAGGCGCTTCTACACCCACTCATTCTTCAATACGCCTTTCCCTATATATATTAAACATATTTAAACTTTACAGAAACACACAGTCACTGGATGATGTCATCAGTGATGTCATCAGTGATGTCATTTGAGATGTCATCAGTGATGTCATCAGTGATGTCACTGACCATGTCATGAGTGATGTAATATGTGACGTCATCAGCAGTGCATTGCGGGGGCGCGAGTTATAGTTACCTGAACTAACTATAACGGGGGAATTTCACGGGTTTTGTACGAGTGCAATGTCCAACTAACTATAACTGTCCCTAAAACCTTATGGTTTTTTTCAGTGAATATATATATATATATATTTATATGAATGCTCGCATCCCGCGGTAACCCTCCTTCACATCACACACTGTTCACCGAGGGCACAGGATGACAGCACCGAGCAGGTCAGAAAGGCAGCAGGATCTGTTTTTCCTTTGATAATGATTTTATTCTTTTTAGAGTTTTTTGATTTCTGCACAAGTGCAAATTGGGGATAGAGACCAACGTGTTTCAACCTGAGGCCTTCGTCGGGGTCATAGAGTGTGCTGTACAGGGTGTCTATAAATAGGGACTCAACTGGTCCCACCCATAACCATTAAAAACAGAATTTAAAGGAACACATACAATTTGGCTCTCATTTTTTGACAAGAGTATTATAACAGTGGTTAGAAAGCCACACATCATACAATTGCACCATTATTCAGATATCTGTGTGAGCAGGATTTCAGTACATATTATATCACAATTATGGTAAAGTACCCAATAGTGTGTGTTTTGTAATATGTGGTATTGTCCATAAAAATGTCCATAAAATATACAGATCGGCACCATCATGTTGATATCTATTCAAAATAGGTGTCCTGTGATTCAAAATCCTGGTAAAGTACCCCATGATTAAAATCACCATATATAACTGTATTGCTCCAAGATGGATTCAATATGCATCTTGTACTTTGTGAAATGTTTGATTTCCATTTATAGGACACAATATGGCTTATAAAGAACACACTTGCTGTCATCATTGTAAAATAAACAATACTTGTTGGATTCATTTTTCTCGGTGTTATTATCAGATCATGAATGTTCAGCAGAGCTCTATCACACAGTGCTCACATATAGTCCTGAAAATGTCATTATGGTGTGAAGGCCTAAACATAGATAAGAGAGAGTGAGAGGACGGAATTAAATTGCATAGTGTTGGAATGGTGAGAGTTTAGTCAACAGGATATGGACTATTGAGACCCTAATAATGCCAGGAAACCTCTAGAGCGTAAGGCAGAATATTAAAGTGTGTAGTGCTGGACTGGTAAGAGCTTAGTCAACAGAATATGGACTATTAAGACATTGTTGACATCAGAAAGCTCCATGGCATAAGACAAAATGTTAAAGTGCACGGTACCAGGCTGGAAGGAGCTTAGAGAGCAGAGTAGTCTTGCATGCTCATGCTAGAAACAGAATATTAAAGTGCGTAGTGCTAGGCTAGTAAGATCTTAGAAAACAAAATAGTATCACATGCTCACACTAGATATCTCATAGACGCACGTAAGCTGGTTTCGTAAAGTGCAAGGTGCTAGACTGGTGACAGGAGTATTGAAATGCACAGTGCTCAGTTGTTTATATGCTTATAAGACCCTTATAGGCATCCATCTGTATAAAAACAACACAGATGTTTTATAACATCAAGCAAACTATTAAAGTGCCCTGTGCATAAAAAGGTAAAAAACCTATAAACAACCTACTCTTCTATTCTCATAGCGGATATCCCCCAGAGGCATGTGATATGCTTCAATAAAGTGCTAAGTGTTGTGCTGATGCCCAGAGTGTTAAAGTGCACAGTGTTCAGCTATTTGAATGCTTAAAAGGAACCCTGTGGCCAATCGTTTATTATATCATCAACCCAGATAATCCACAGAGGTGTTCGCCCTCGTTCAACAAAGTGCGAAGTGCTGGAGTGACATCAAGCATATTCAAGTGCATAGTGCTAAGATGATAAAAGATTTATAAACATCATAATCTTATCTGAAGTTTCTTTTGAAACTTTAGGGTGCCTGTGCAGGAGAAAAAATGCCACCAAGAGGAAGTCTCTAAAAAGTAAATTATAGGTATCATGAAGCGCTGTAACCATGGACTGTGAAATCAGAGAAAATTGTGTAACTCAGCATCCATGTTGAGTCCCCACGGTATGTCTGTTCCAACGGTTATAATCCATTTGGACTCTGCTTTTCTTAACAGGAGTTTACGATCCCCTCCTCTTATTTTCCAGGGTTTATGTTCAATTCCATAAAATGACAATTTGCTCAGATCTCCTTCATGATCTTTCCAAATGTGTTTCGCCATGCATACGTGAAATCCTTATTGATCGTGGCTCTTATGTGATGTAAAATTCGTAGTTTTAGTTTGTTTATAGTACTGCCAATATATTTCTTCCCGCATTGGCATACCAGGACGTAGACCACATGTTTTGTCTCACATGAGATTTTTTCTCTGATCTTCCTTTTCTCTCCAGTGAAGGTTTCTATGTCCTGGTGGTTACATCCATATGTGCAAGCCTTGCATTTGTGGCACTTGTAGAACCCACTTGTTCTTAACCAATTCCCAGCAGTGTCTCTATGTATTGGTTTCTCAAAATAGCTGTGTGATAAAGTGTCACCCAAAGAAGGGGCTTTTCTATATGTGATGCTAAGATAGTCTCGGATACAGGATCTCAGTTCTTCATCTTGACTGAGTACCTTCCAATGTTGTTGTAGGCTATTTCTAACTGAGCCACTTGAAGTATTAAATTGTGTTATAAATCTCGTCATCTTTCTTCTCATCGTTGCCAGTTAGTTTTTGAGGGTATAGCAAATCTTCCCTCCTCTTGTTCATGGCTCGTGACTTAGCATTATCCAGGACCACTGTGGGGTATCCCCTTCTCAGAAATCTGGCATACATTGTATCCAATTGTGACATGAATTCATATTCCTCTGAGCAGTTCCTTCGAGCCCGTAAAAATTCACCATATGGGACACTCCTCTTCAGGGATCTAGGATGAGCGCTGTTAGCTACGATAATGCTGTTGCAAGCTGTTGGTTTGTGGTATAAAGTGGTACAGATCTTCTTATTTTTAATGTATACTCGTGTATCTAAATACTCAATTTCCTGTCGGCTCATGGTAAAGGTGAATTTCAGATGGAATCATTCTCATTAAGAGATTTTAAGAAGATTTCCAGTTCATCCATGGCTCCTTCCCAAATTAAAAATAGGTTGTCTATATAATGCACCCAAAATACCACTTTGTCTGTTGTTTCCTTGTTCTTCTCACACCAGACATATTCGGCTTCCAAGAAACCCATGGTTAAGTTGGCATATGTGGGCGCGAAAGATGCACCCATCGCAGTCCCTCTACTTTGTCTGTAAAACTTGTTGTCAAATACAAACACATTATTATGGAGGCAAAAGTGAATCATTTCTAGAATCATTTGTGTATGCTCAAAAAGACTCAATGAGCGTGATCTCAAGAAATATTCACTGGCTTTGACGCCATCTGCATAATTGATGGATGTATTCAAGGAGACCACATCAACAGTGGCCATGATGTAGTCCTCCTTCCATGGTATTCCTCCGATGCATTTTAGGAAGTCCATAGTGTCACGAATGTATGAGGGTATATTCTCTACATATGGAAAGAGAAAGATGTCAATGAATCTTGATGTGTTTTCCAAGAGGGAGCCACATGAGCTGACAATTGGGCGTCCCGTGGATTATCCAAACTTTTATGCACTTTAGGTAGGATGTATAGTGTTTGGGTTGTGGGTCGCGTTGTTAGAAGATATTCGAATTCGTCATCATCCAACAAACCTCGGATTTGCCAATTCACAATCATGTTGTGGTAAGTTCTCATGATGCGTGGTGTTGGGTCTTCCTTAAGTCTTTCATAGTTATTTACATCATTCAATTGTCTTTTTATTTCCAGGTAGTATTTTTGACAATCCATAACCACGATGTTCCCTCCCTTGTCACAGGGCCTGATTGTAATATTGTTATCTTTTTGTAGATCTTTCAACGCCCAATGATCATTTTTGGTCATGTTTTGTCCCCTATGTTTGTCTTTCTTCTCTTTGATATATATGGAACGTAGCTCCTCAGTAATTAATACCTGAAAGATGTCCACTCTGTTTCCAGGTGGTAGTTGGGGGCAGAATCTGGAGCGCGTCCTGCAGTTGCTGCTGATTGATAAGTTTGTATCAATGGACAAGCCGTTCACAAAGTTGTACATCAGAAATTTCTTCCGGGGTAAAGATAGTATGATGTTCCATATTTTCTCTTTCTAGATGGTAGAGTGCTCTCAGGTGTGTAATGTCACTCATGGTTAAGGATGTCAGATTGTCCGAAGTCTCTTGTTCCACTATCCTTGGTGGTTGATTGATAAAGTGTTTTTTAAATTTCAATTCACGCAAAAATTTATAAAGATCGACCCTTGTTATTGTTAGGTCCATGCCAGATGCGGGGCAGAATGTCAGTCCTTTATTTAGCAGAGTTAGATGTTTCGAGGTCAAAACCTTGGATGACAAGTTGATGACCAGGTTATCCTTTGTTGGGGTACTGAGGTCATCATTAATTCTTTTGTTTATTTTGCATCTTTGCTTTTTTTGCCTCTGCTTTTTGTGGCTCCTTCTTGTTCTTTTTGTTGATGTTCTCCTCTCTGTTGTTGATGTTCTTTCTTTTGTTGTGCACCTCTGCCTTTCCCCCACGTAGTCATCCGAAGGAGACGCATTTCCCCAGAAAAATCCATCCTTTGGTAACTGTTGGTTGGTCCGTCATCCCCCGAGCTGATTTCCAAGCTTTCTGTGCTCTACATTCTAGCCTGTTCCTGTATCTGGACCCGATCCATCGATTGTATGTTGTAGTTGGCATCATACCTACGGGCAAATGTGTAGACTCGCCCTGTGGTGTAGTCAATCTTATCACGCTGGAATTTTCTTATCTTCTTATTCTGTACCTCTTTTTCATGTTTATCCAGCCTTTTATCAAGTTCCCCGAATAGTTTGGTGCCCTCGGCTGATCCTTGAATTTTTCCAAGGATTTTTCAAAGCTTTTGGTCTTCTCCATTGCTTGCGCCAGCCTCCTCTCAGCATGTATTATGAGCATGTTTATGAGCTTCATAGAGAATTCCGTTGTGTCAGTCTGCCATTGAGAGAGGCGGTCTGGGTCCAGGTCACTTAAAGTGGGAAGAACAAAAATCCTCAAACCCCTCAGGATGCGTTTGCAGTCTAGATACTTTTTTAAAGTCACGCTTTCCCACCACTTATTAATCTTCACAGTTCTTGCTTGTTCCAGTTCCCTCATCTGTTGTTTAGGTGTGGTCATGGCATTTGAGCCAGTGGGGCATGTGTCGCTTTGTGTGGTGATAAGTTCACCTTCATCATCAAACATTTCTGTCAATAACTGTTCCCGTTTACTCCACCTGTCCGCCGTTATATGTGGGGGGAGTTGATACTACTGAGCACGGGAGGGGCTTATTCTTTCCCTTCACAGGCAGTCCATGTACTCAAATGTATTCCTATATAGGTCTTGTTAATCAAGAGCTGTTTCTTTCCTTTCCCTCTTTTTACGTATCCTCTAATGGCTCGTTGTGGTGTATCAGTTGCCCTGTTCCGTTTTATTGAACGCTCTTTTCATTCCCTTGTTGAACTTCAGTCACCCCTTATGGAGTTTCTTGGGCGTTTTATATTTCAGTTTGACTAGCAATGGGTCATCCCCCTTAAAATTCTTTAGCCATTATTTGTTCCAGCTTTTGCCATCAATTACGCTTTTATCCTTTTGTAGTTCAATTGCAATTTAGTGTTAAATTCACTCAAACACTTTGTTCACTAATCCTCCTCTTGAGCTTAGGTCGCTTTGTTGCATTTGTTAAAGTGTTTCGTATTCCCGCTGTGTCAACGCTCGAGGTATTTGTACTTTAATTGGGGTTCCTTTGTGCTGTACAAATACTCAAAATGCACATAATTGATTTAAAGTCTTTCTCCTTACTCGTTTCAATGACTCGGGATCCGACAATTGCTCTCTTTGCTGTTCGTATCCTTTGGGTGATTGGGGCACTGTATATACAATGATCACGCTGATTGCCCCTGGTCTGTGTCACCAGGGAACCGAACTACAGCCCCACCAAGACCGCGCTGTTCTGTGAGAAGTAGCCGCTCACCATGAAAAAAACAAAGGTTACAGGGACGTTATAGTTGGGCTCAGATTTCACTCGTTCAGAATCAGTGAAATTCAGCAGTTATAGTTACCTGAGCTAACTATAACTTACAACCCCGCAATGCACTGCTTATGATCTCACAAATTACATCACTCATGACGTGGTCAGTGACATCACTGATAACATCTTAAATGACATCATTAATGACATATTCACCTAACTACAATGTTACTTTAACCTTTCTTTATTTTAATGAATTTCTAAGGTTTTTTTCTAAACAAAAACAGACTTCTTAATCACACCTAACCATAATGTCACTTTCGCCTTTGGCTTTTCAGTGAATTTCTAGTGTTTCTTTAATGTAAAGTCATATTTTATGACCATAGCCAAAGCCAACCCCCCCTACCCGAGCCTTATTAGGCCCTGGGAAAGCAATTCCCAAGGCCTGTATGTTTATTTTATTATTTTATTTTATTAGGAAGTTTTATATAGCGCTAGCCAGACCCGAAGGTATCAGAGCGCTTTACAACACTTTGTAAAGGGAAAAACAACATCATTATAACAGAAGTGAACAGGAAGCCTCAGGATGCGGTGGAGGACTTTGCGCGTTGTATAGCGATAGAGGAAAAGTTACAATAGTCACGTAATAGTGAGCATCAAAGTTCAAGCCACGAATCCTTCCGATCCAGGGGGAAAGTGGGGATGAGTCAGGCTAGGTATGAGGTAGAGGTCTTGGATTTGAAGTGTCGGAGTGTCGTAGTGTGCACGCTTGTGAGTTTTGATTGCAATCTATCCATTTGGAGAGGTACGATTGAGGTATAGGTCTTTAAGTTGACTCTTGAATTTTAGGAAGGAGGGGATGGTCCTGATATGGACTGGGATGGAGTTCCATATTTTGGGTGCGTTTCCAGAGAAGGAACGGGCTGCAGTTTTTTGTTTGCGGGTTTCCCTGTGTGGAGGGCTTTGTGCGTGAGGCAGGCAGTTCTGAAACTAGCTCGCAGTTCAACTGGGAGCCATTTTAACTCTCTGAGTGCGGGCGAGATATGGTCATATTTTTTTACTCCGGTGACCATTCTTGCAGCTGCATTGAGAGTTGAACGGAGGGGAGCTAGGTGTGATTTAGCTGTGCCTGTGAGGGTAGCATTCCCATAGTCTAATCTGGAAAGTACCAAGGATTAAGTCGCTTGTTTGAGGTCGTTGGTCGGGATGAAGGGTTTTAACTTGTTACATAGTTTCAGGTTGAGGAAAGCGCTCTTTGCGGTGTTCTGGATGTGTTTGTCCATGCTTAGTTTGGGGTCCAGGGTGATTCCCAGCGATTTGACTGAGTCGGCCCGGGATAGATTGTTGTTGAGAGCGTCAATTGCTTTTAGCCATTCTGCGACTTGGGGGTTCTCCGTTTTGTTGGAGATGAGGAGGATTTCTGTTTTGTCTTGATTCAATTTCAGGTGATTTAGAGAGAGCCAGTGTTGGACTTCTCTAAGAGTGTCATTGAGTCTCTGGATGTCTTCGATGGAGGAGGTTTCGAGATAAATCTGGGTGTCGTCCTCATAAAGGTGGAAGGGAATGTTGGATCTCTTGAGTATAGTGGTGAGGGGTTCCATGTATATATTGAACAGTTGTGGGGAGAGGACTGATCCTTGGGGGACGCCTCTGCTGACAGGGTGTAGGTCCGACGAGAAGTTTTTGATTTTGACTCTTTGAGAGCGATTCTGGAGAAAGGAGGCGAACCAGCGTAAGACCACCTCTTCAGCCCCTAGCCTTTCTTGGAGTACCTTAGTGAGTAGTTGATGGTCCACCA
Source organism: Calotriton arnoldi (assembly GCA_963921515.1). NCBI lineage: Eukaryota > Metazoa > Chordata > Amphibia > Caudata > Salamandridae > Calotriton > Calotriton arnoldi. The sequence continues at coordinate 510,235 of CAWUFW010010308.1, forward strand.
TATCGAAGGCTGCCGATAGGTCTAGAAGGATGAGTAAGGAGCATTGGTCAGAATCGAGGGACTTGTATATATCGTCTATGATATTAAGGATCGCTGTCTCTGTGCTGCACCCTTTTCTGAAACCTGATTGGTGGGGGTCCAGGAGGTCGATGTTGTCCATGTGTTGAGTCAGTTGGAGGAGGACGCATTTTTCCAAAATTTTGGCCAGGATAGGGAGATTGGAGACGGGTCTGTAGTTGTTCAGATCCTTGGTGTCCAGGCCTGGTTTTTTTAGTAGATTAGTGACCTGGCCAACTTTGAGGCAATCCGGAATGACTCCAGAGCTCAGAGAGCTGTTTATGATCCTGGTCCAGAGCGGTGCTAGGGAGAATTTTAGCTTCTTGGCCAGTTGGGCAGGAATAGGGTCCAAGGCTTGTGTGGAGGGTTTCGAGGTGGAGATCAGTTTGACTATCTCTCTTTCCGATACGGGATTGAATGATTTCCACTGATTAGGGGGGTGATTGGCTGTGTTGCCCTCTGCACTTGGGGCCGGGCTCCTATGGACGAGGTTAAGGTTGGAGACCAAGGAGAGCTCAATCTTGGAGATTTTATCGTTGAAGAAATTGGCAAAGTTCTCGCACAGGGCATCGGAAGCCTGAGTTGAGGATACGGGGGGCTTGGAGGTTTGTTGCCTGATGAGGGTGAAAAGCTCTTTGGGTCTGTTTTTAGCGTTTTCAAGGGCGTTGCGAAAGAAGGAAGTTTTTTCGCGATTGATGTGGATTTTGTAATTCTTGCGTTTTGCTTTGAGTTGGTCCCGGAGGATTGGGGACGGATTGTTCTGCCCACGTCTTTCAGCTGCTCTGAGTTGTCTCCTTTCGGCGTTTATGTTATGTCTGTGTTAAACCAGGATCTGGAGGGAGTGGCCCTGGCTCTTTTTCATTTTAAGGGGGCTAGTTGGTCCAGGATGTTGATCATAGTGGAGTTGTAGTGGGAGGTGAGATCTGTGGTGGATAGGTCGCAGGAGGCAGTGGGGAGGAGAGAGCATATCTTTTCTTCCAAAACGTCCGTGGGGATTTGTTTTAGATTTCTTGCCCAGTGGGGATGTTCCTGATTGGGGGGTAGGTGTAGGATCGATTGATTGATGTGGAATAGGATGATGTGATGATCAGACCAGTCGACGGGCATGGTGCGGTTACTCGCGACTGCGTCATGGTGAGCAATGATGGCATCCAGGATTGATCCTTTGTTGTGCGTTTCCACTAAGCAATGTTGTGTGAGGTTGTTGTTATGTAGGAGTTCGTTCAGGTTGTGAATTAGCCGGTTGTTTTCCTCGTTCCAATGGAGGTTGAGGTCTCCTAGAATTAGGTTACTGGAGTCCCGAAGTGCGCAGATAGTTATCAGATCGGATAGATGTTCTCCAAAAGAAGAGTTGTTGCCTGGCGAGTGATAGAGGAGATGACAAGATAGGGTTTTGTTTTTCCTCATCTTGATATTGGCGGTAAGACATTCAAAAGTGTCATACTTGAGGGCTTCGGTTTCTGTCACGGAGATGGTGATCTTGTGAATGATTGCTATGCCCCCTCCGCAGTGGATTTTTCTGTCTTTGTTGATGATTGCATAGCCAGGGGGCACAAGCATGTCCATGATTGGAGAGGAGAACTCGTTTAGCCAGGTTTCGGTGATGAACGCGATGTTTACGTCGTGGGTCAGAATGGTTTCAGCCAGCTCTGTGGCGTGTTTGATGGCTGATCTGCAGTTAATAAGCATGCAGTTGGTGTTGGTCTCTCCGATTTTGAGTTTCTTCGTTGTGTCGGCCCTCGGAATGGTGGTGAGGCATGTTGGGGGTCTTGGAGATCTGGGTGGAGAGCGATCACTTCTAAATCCAGTAATGACCTGGATCCGTGGGTTGGAGGGGACAGTCGGGACAGTATCGTAGGAGGAGGCGAGGTCAAGAGCTTCACACATGGACATTGCAGCAATTGATCTTTTGGGTCTTTGTTCCGGGTCAAGGAGTGGGGTTGTGTTCCAGCAGGGCCATGTAGCCCTCGAGTGCCTAAAGCGTTTATTGTTGGTGGAGGAGGGGGTCGGAAGCGGGTGTTGTAAGGTCCTACGGAGTGAGGAGAGGTTCGAGGTGATTTCTTTGAGATTTAGTAGTGCCTTCTTTAGCTGACTTTCTAGTAGGGCAAGACGAAGACTCATCTTCTTGGTAGAGGAGATGAAGGTGTTTAGGGGAGAGGCGTCTCGAGACGGCGGGAGCTTGTCGTTGGCAAAGTGGAATTTGGTGTTCGTGTTGTCATTGTTGACTCTCAGGGTAGTCCTGGGATTGGGGTGGGAGGGTTTACGTCTAAGAATCGGAGGTCTCAGCTTGCGTGAGGGAAGGGAAGAGGAAGTGGGCGACATAGGTTGCGGGTTGGCGTCGCTGATGGATTGTTGAGGGGGGCATGGTGGGACAGGAGGGGGAAGGAAATGGGCCTCAGGGGGTTGAATAGCCTCACTTATGCAGTACCTTTTACTGAAGATTGAGGAGGGGTCAGGAGCGAGCGTGATTGGTGCGGGGGGGACGGAGAGGAGGTCACGGTCTTGGAGGGAGGGGTAGGTGCTGTGGGCATCCGGTGTGGGATTGGATTTAGGTAGCATCAAGCTAGTCGGACCGTCCGTGGGTAGGTAGTTGTTCGGACTGGGGTGCTGTGTGTACGAGGGGGCGTTGCGTAGCGAGGGGAAGAGTGAGTCAAATGCATCGAGATTGTCGTTGGTGGCTTGAATCAAGACTGTGCCGTTGGAGTATAGGGTCACCGAGGTGAGGCTACTCCGCATGAGACGGTTGGGGATGGTGGTCGACAGTTGTCAGCTGTGTGGAGTGTTAGTTGTCTTGGTTACGAGGAGATGTGTTCTAAGGATGGTGATCCAGATTTCCAGTCTTTCCGTATGGAAAATTAGGTCCATTTTCCGCTGCCCTTTGGTGGAGCAGTGGTAAATGTCTGCGAATATAATTTCTGGGTGTTGTCTAATCAGTCTATGTTTGAAGATCTTTTTTGTTTTAGGTGAGAGGTTAGGGGGGAAAGTGATGGAGAAGGAGTTTGGGCCGTGTGGTTTTAGGTGGTTGAGTGTGTCGGGTGAGGTGAGGTTGGAGTGACGGGTAGCATATTGGCTGAGTAGGAAAGGGGGGTGGCTGTTCGAAGCTTCTGCGTATAGTGTCTCCTAGAGGACCGGCATCCGGGGCATACCAGCTGTGCCAGTAGGGCTGTGGGTGGTGCTAGGTGAGTGGGTTGTTGCTCTAAGGGAGTTAGGGAATCGGACTAAGGATCAATGCCTTGTCTTAAGTAGAAGAGAGCGGGGGTAGCCGGCTAGTGGACAGGCTTCAAGTCGGAGTCAGGGACCTAGAGTTGTATTCCGTCATCTGTGTAGAACAGACAGCTGGAGGTTCGATTGGCTGGGGAACGGTAATATTCTACTGGTCGGGGTGGTGTGAGGGCTGAAACAGTCTTCTATGAACCAGGCAGTGCGTTAAAGACTGGCCACTGTGAGGTTGACGGGGCTGTGGAACAGTCAGGGGAGCTTGTGTGGGATATGTCGGAGAGGGAGTAGAGTTACCGAGGGGGAGGGTCTGCTGTAAGATTCGCTAGTTGAGGATTAGGGGATGGCGGGGCTGGAGGTTCGAACACTGGAACTAGTGTGGGTTGTGTGGGTGAGGGATGGTGTGATTCTAAGGGGAGGGGACCGGTGTTTGTACCAATAGATGTGGGTTGGAGGGTGACGGGGGCAGCTTTATTAGGGGGCAGGGATCTCCTGCAGGAAGGTGGTGTAGGAACGGAGCTACAAGTTAAGCAGAGGAGGAAGCGAGCTGGCGGGGGTGGACTTAGTCAGCGTTGGTGATTACTATTGCATTGCCCGCCCTCCGCCCTTTCAAAGTCAGGCACCCATGTCATATGACCTGTCTCATGAGAAGCTTAGAACAGAAGCGTTAATGGATACATGAGTATCATGGACTCGGTGAGGAGATTTGCCGGAGGAATATCCTACCTGATTTCTTCACTAGGAGGCTCTCCGGGGAATTGGATTCATGAAGGCATGAAGGGGCTGGAGGGGGGCGGTAAAATTGTGAGACCGCTTTAAATTTTTCTTTTTTTCCTCCGTGGGAGTTGTTTTTAGGAATCCTGATGCTGTGCACAGTGAAGTCGTGGCCTGAGTTTATTTGAACAGTGGTTGCCGGTTAGAGTGAGTTTTGTGGGAGTGGGAGGCGCCATTTTGAGGTCAGGCAGCGCGTTGCCCGCGTCCCGTTCTCCAGAGTTGGCCGTGGAGTTGGCTGTTGCGGGGTAGCGGTCCTCAACCACGCTGGAGGAGTTATCAGCTGTGATTGAATTTAACCAGGAGTGGGATGCAGAGTTGAGCGAGAGGAAAAAGGGAGCTTAGCAGCGTGGGGGGCGCCATTTTGAGGTCAAGCAGTCGGGTGACACGCCTCAATGCCTCCTAGAGTAACGTCGGTTCATTTTGAATGGGTGACTTGCGGGAACCCAAAGAGTAGCCCCTGATTTCCTCGGTAGTGAGATGGTCACATTGAAGAGGAATTGAGGAGTTGTAGGCGCGAGGGGGATTCCTCAATTCTTCAGCGAATTTACACACGTTCCGGTGGCTAATTCAGTGTCCGGTGTTGATAGCAGTTTCAGCGGGGCTCTTGTTCTGTCCAGCAGTGTTTACTCGGACCTTCTGTTGAGGCGCCCGTCACCTAAGGTGACCAGCCCGAGGTGGAGGTAGCGAGGAGCGAATCCAGCCTTCGGTGGGGGCTCAGCAGCACGGTTCCGGTTCACCACTTCGACGGAGGTGATCAGGTGAGTCAAGTTCTTCGAGGGACGCCCGGGATGGGGGGGAACAGTAGGATGTGCACTTACTTTAGATTGTTCCCCCGAGGAGCTCGTATTTGAACCTCTGTCCCCGCGGCCATCTTGATGACCCGTATGTTTTTTAAAGGGGAGTGGGACCAAGTGGCCACCTTCCCTCAACTTTATTTGGCCCTGGGAACCCTATGCCCCAGGGCCATGATTTTTAAAGGGTGGTGTGCCCCCCTCCTCGAGTCTCATTAGGCCCTGGGGACCCCATCTCCTAGAGCCCTATGTATTTTCAAGGGGAGTGGCCAAGTGGCCCCCTTCCCAAGCCTTATTAGGCCTTGGGGATCCCCTCCCCAGGACCTTTTTTATTTACAGGGAAGGGGCCATGGGGCCCACCTCCTGAAGCCATTATAGGCCCTGGGGAGCCCACCCTGGGGATAAAATGTACAAAAATTCATTTTTTGTGGCCCTCGGAACCCCCATCCCTGAGCCTTAATAGGCCCTGGAGACCAAGGGCCTTTTTTATTAAAGGGAGGTGGGCCACATGGCCCCCCTTACCTAGCATCATTAGGCCCTGGGAACCTCATACCCAAGGGCCTTATGCTTTTCAAAGGGGAGGGGGGACCAAGTGGCCCTCCCCAAATCTTATTAAGCCCTGGGGACCCCATCCCCCAGAGTCGTTTTTTTTTAAAGGGGATGGGGGCCATGCAGACTCCCTCCTTATGCCTTTAAAAGGCCCTGGGGACCCCATCCCTCAGGACCATGTTTTTTTAAGAGGAGGGGGGGGCTGCATGGCACACTCCCTGAGCCCTGAGCTTCAATAGGCCTGAGTATTCCCATCCCCCAGGGCCTTATGTTTTTTAAAGGGTAGGGCAACCAAGTGGCCCCTACCCCCAGCCTTATTTGGTGCTGGAGTGCCCATCCCCCAGGGCCATGTTTTTTCTACGGGAGGGGGGTGAGCGGCCCTCCTCCATAAACCTTTAAAAGGCCATTTGGACCCCATCCCCAGGGCCATATCTCATTTAAGGAGAAGGGGGGCCATGTGGCCCCCATCCCCCAGGCCCCTATGTATTTTTAAGGGGAGGGGCCCCCCTCCTCGAGCCTTATTAGGCCCTGGGGACACAATCCCCCAGCTCCTTTTTTTGTTAAAGGGAAGGGGGCCCCTGGGCTTTCCTCCATAAACTATTACAGGCCCCGTGGATTCCAACCGTGGGCCAAAACTTACAAAAAAGGGGAGAGAGGCCATGCAGTCCCTTCCCCAAGTCTTTTTAGTCCCTGTGAACCGCATGCTCCAGGGTATTCTTTTTATTGAAAGGGAGGGGGCCGCATGGCCCCTCCTCCCTGATACTTATTAGGCCCTGGGGACCCCATCCCCCAGGGCTTTTTTATAATGAAAGGAGGGGCCATGGGTCACACTCCCTGATCCTTATTAGGCCCTGGGTAACCCATCACCCTGCGCCCAATTTTTTTATTTGAAGGGGAGGCAGGCCACATCCTGGGGACCCCATCCCCCAAGTCTGTTTTCTTTAATCAAAGGGGAGGTGGGCCGCGTGGCCCCCCCTCCTGAAACTTGTTAGGCCCTGGGCATCCCCATCCCACTGAGACATTTTTTTAAATTAAATGGCGAAGGGGGGGTGCATAGGCCCCTCCCAAGCCTTAGTAGACCTTGGGGACCCCATCCCCCGGGGCCATTTGTTTTTAATTGAAGGGGAGGGGGGCATGTGGCTCCACTCTCTGATTCTTGTTAGGCCCTCGGGACCTCATCTCCCAGGGCCATTGCTAAAAATAAAGGGGAGGGGGGCTGAGTGGCCGCCCTCCCCAAGCCGTTATGGGCACCCAGGACCCCATTCCCGTGGGCCCCCATTACTTAAAGGTGGGTGCCCTTATGCCCACCTTTGGCACCCACCATATACTCAGGTAGTGCGGGCAGGCAAACAAATCAAAAGTCTGCACCCAGCTGTTGGGAGAATTTGTAAAGCTCCCACTGGCTGGGAGCATATTTTGTGTTTGTTCCCACTTGGTGGGAGATTAAAAAAGCAAACACAGGGTTCCCTGCCCACGCCGGTGCGGGCAGGGAAACCACTATGTCCTGGGGACATAGCATGTGAGTCGGCCACAGGGGTTGGGGTCCTCAGTGCCATTAATGGCTCAGGGAGGGGTTTGAATGGCCCCCTCCCTTTTAATTAGTTTAGCAGCCCCAGGGGATGGGGTCCACGTGTCCTTTAGAGGCTCAGAGAGGGGGACCACATGGCCCCCATCTCCATTTTGAAAAATGTTTGGCTCCAGGGGTGGACTCCCCGTGGCCTGTCATGGCTTGGGAGGGAGGGGCTGTGTGGCTTACTCCACATTTTAAGAAACTTCGGCCCGCTCCCCTTTATTATTCAAATCTGCCCCTGGAGATGGGGTCCCCAAGGACTCTGGTGGCTCAGGAGAGTGGGCCGCACAGCCACCCTTCCTGAGCCTCTAAAGGCCCTGGGGACCCCATCCCACGTGGCGGCTCAAATAATGAAAAGGGTGAGGGCCATGTGGCCCCCCTCCCTGAGCCATTAATGGCCCTGGGAACCCCATCCTGCGAGCCGCCCCACATGCTATGTTTTAACATTCATGTTTTTATGTATAATGCACCACCTACAAAAAGAAACAGGGGATCAGAGTAAGCACCAGGTTTCCTCTCTCTCATGTTGACAATTTCATAAGATTTATATCTTCTGTTAACCTAAGTAATATTACAGCTTGGCTAACAGCAGCTAGCAATAAACATGCCCCCTTTAGCAAAATTAAAACAGCCAGGTGTCACGATGCCCAAAGATAGTTTTTAGAAGACCTAAAACTTCAAAAATTAGTCCTGCGCTGAACAGAACGGAATTGGAGATGGAACTCCACCTATTTCTCTACAAAGACCTTGAACTCCATCAACAAATCGAAATAAATATTTTCAATTGTCACTGAGCTACCCAATCCTGACAGAGTTACAATAAAACTAGCTTCCTCTCAGTAACTCTGCAATTCTTTGAATACCTTTTTTATTGATAAAATCACTACTATTAAAGCCAGCAACCCCATTAACTTCTCCCATGATGCTCTACCAACGACTTTGAGAAATCCCCACTCTCTGCATCAATTCCCTGTAATTAGCAGAGAAGTCTTTCTGAAATTGCTGATCAGAGTTAAGTCTGGATCTCGTGCTGACAGCTGCCCCCCACACATTTTGAGAGAAGCTTTCACTGCGAACCCTGACCCTGCCCTTTCTCTTTTTTGAACGATTCATTAACACAGGGTTGCGTTCCTAGGTTTCTTTAAAGAAGCAGTGTTAGTTCCCCTTATCAAAAAAACTGGTGCAGACCCCCTGATCCCACTGAATTATCATCTCAGCTGGATCACGTCCTTTCTGGAGGGCCTTTCCCAGTGAGTCCGCCTTTCCCATTTTACAGCGCCTAATGTTAAATTAACTTGCGGGGTGCCACAGGGATCTTCATTATCCCTGCACCTGTTCAATCTGTATCCACTCCCTCTGATTCTGTCCTTAGGAGAAAGAAATGTGTGCACGTTTAATTATACAGATGACCTACAATTGATTTTTACCATCGACAACACCTTTGACTCTATTCTGAATTTCCAGAACACTATGCTACATATACGCAACTGGATAAATAGTAATCATCTAAAGCTAAACCCTGATAAAACTGAACTGATCTTGATAGGTGGAGCCCGCAATCATTGGAACTCTAATTTCTGGCCAATAGAGCTGGGTTCACCCCCGGTACCATCTTCTTCAGCTAAGAGTCTTGGTGTTATAATCAACTGTGACCTTTCCATAAAGTCCCAGATTGGGACGGTAGTTTCAACCTGCTTCTCCCAGCTCCGGAAGATCAGGAAAATCAGCAGATTCCTTACTATGGAAGCTCTTGTTCAGGTTGTTTTATCTCTGGTCAATTCCCACATCGATTATGCCTACTCACTTTATTTCGGTCTTCCGGTGTATTTAACTAAAAGATTGCAGCTGGTACAAAATCAGGCTGCCAGACTGATTTTTTATCAGTCAAGATAGCAACACGCTTCTCCTCTAATGAGGAAGCTACACTGGCTCCCTGTATTACAATGTTGCGCATTCAAAATCGGGTGTTTCATCTTCAAATCTCTGCATGGCACCTGTCCGAAATTCTTCTCCAAGCTTTTCCAAAGATATAGACTGGTTTCAACTTGCGCTAAACCCATCTTAACCTCCTGGTTACACCGACCTACAAACTGAAGAGACTAGCCGGTTGTAGATCTGTGGTTTTAACCCCTCACTTTTGGAACACCCTCCCCCTTAACATCAGATCTTGTACAAACTTCCTTATCTTCAGGAGACTTCTTAAGACCTGGTTGTTTACCCAGGCATATGAACAACCAACCAGGCAGTAGGCTATTCCCATATTTAGTGCCAAGACACCGACTGGTGAACGTGCGCTCTACAAATACTTTTAACATAACATAAGAGTTAGCATGTCTCTTCTGGAAAAAAACAATCACACGCAAGTTGGCATTTTGAAGTAAACATATAAAAAATAACCTAATAAACTGGGCTTGCATGTATCAAAGCTTGAAGAAAGTTAAGTTGTTATTAATAATACAAAACATACAAGATACAAAACTGAAATAAAAGAATCCTTTTTACAAAATACTGGATTTTTAAAGTTCAAATATTTTCACCAAAAGATAAAATGATCATGTAAATGTGTAAAATACAACTTGTATTTCATTTGAAGCACAAATGCATCTTTAACTTGATAGATTCCCAATCTTAAAAACAAGTACTTAGATAAAATGTTCTCAGGTGACACCCGGAAGAAAGAAAACTTTTTGTGGGATGTTAGGATAGAACTTATCTAACTCTCATGATGGAAGGAAGAGCCTTTTCGTGGAAAAATTGGCATGAGAAGGGCCTGAAAATATTGTGAGATGCATAAAACAACAAAGCCTTAAAATCTTGTGAGGAACTCAGAAAGAAACATTTGCAATGGAAGAAATGCTTCAGAACATCTGTACTTCATAGAGATTGCTTACAACAAGGTAGCTTAATCTGCAGGATCCAAAATGGGACACACTGTTATAAAACGTCAAATGAAAGGATGAAACGGAGAATAGTGTTTTAAGCAACCCAAAGCTGAAAGCAATATAGAAAAATGAATTAAAGGATACACTCATAGAACCATAATAGTATTAGTGTAAAAATTAGTTCTCATAGCACTTCATATGAAAACAATTCCCTAATGTCATTAGCGTTTCTAAAATCAATGTTAAAAAAATAGGTTGTTTTTTTAACACATCTTGATTTTAGAATATTTCTCTTTATTCCCAAAGTGTTCTCCATCAATCTCTGACTGAAGAAAATATTCTTGGCTGTGGCAACATTGTACCACAATTGCTTACCATGGATGCCCTGAAACACGAGATAAGTACACCCAATGATTCATGATGGTCATCACCATCTCTAAACAATGTGAGAGTCCCAAGATTCCTGGTAATTACCATCTCTAAACAATGTGAGAGTCCCAAGATTCCTGGTAAATGTGGTTTTGTTGTCGGGCACCATTGTGTTGTGTGCTTTGCTTTCCATAGACACAAAGCCTTCGCTAAGCAGCACTGACACTCAGTAACCACAGACAGCCTTTCCTTCCTTGACATTAACTCAGCTTCAGCTGGTTAGGTCGAGCCTAGACAGCGCATGTGCTGTCGCAAGACCTGAAGTATTCAGTAAATTGAGGTAGTTCCCACCTACTGCCCGCCTGCTGCTTACTATTTGTTCAGGGCAGTGTCAGTCTTCTTTGCTGCCGTGTAATTGGTTTAGGCAGCCAACGTCACTTCCGTTTTTTTACAGTGCAGCACAGACAAAGTACAGGTTTGTTACGCTTAGACAGCGTAACTGTTATTTTGAGAACTCTTTTTTGTGTTTACTGCATTGCTTCATGCTTATGGCAGTGCTCGATGCACGTCTGTGTCGTCCTCCCCACCATCGTCCCCCCGCACCGCCCTCTGTGTGTCACCCCCGAGTGCCACCCGCCCTTCGCTCCTTGTTATTATTGTTTCCTGCTTGTGTCTTTAGTGCTTGTTGTACTATTTCTTGTACCCCCTCCCATTCCCCACGCCGTATATGCCTAACCCTTCCCTGTTTTCATTGTTTACCGCCCGCTGCTGTTTTAATGGATTACTTCCCTCTGTCGCGCTATCATCCCTCCGCCACCCTCCGAGCACATACGCAGCAGAAACAGTCCTCCTTCATATCGCTGCATTGTGAGATACATTTGGTCTTCACATCATTCCTGGGCTCTAGCACAGCAGATTGTGTAGTACAGGCGGGGCCATGGCTTGTAGAAGCTGCAGTCATATGTGACCGATCCCACTCCGCCTCGGAAGAGGCTCAGGGGCATATCTACAAGGGCTGGCGATAAAATTATCGCCGCTTTAGCGTCCGTTTTCGGATGAAAAGCGGCGATAATTTTAACGCCCTATTAGCAAGGACACGCTAACGCATGAATCCATGCTTTTCGCCCTTCCTCTTATCGCCCAGCTTTGCATCTCTAATGAGATGCAAAGTGGGCGTTCCTCCCCAGAATAACGGGAGAAATGTCGCTAAGCGACATTTCTCCTATTATCAAGCCTGACGCTAAGAAGCATAGCGACAAGAAAAGTAGCGATAACCTCTGTTATCGCTACTTTCCTTACGCCTGCTTTGAAACCGACTTAGCCATGATATCCTATGGAAGGTGGATATCATGGCTAAGTATGTGTGGCCCTATCAGCAAGCTATCGCCAAAGTTGTGCGATTATCGCTGGATTTCCAGCGATAATCGCACAGTTGGCAGCTTGCGCTCTGAATTTTATCGCTTTGGAGATAAGCGTTGCTGATAGCACGCTATCTCCGCGATAAAATTCAGAGTTGGCCGGCGATAATTATCCTTACGCTAAGAGCGCTGAGCGATAATTATCGCCAGCCCTTGTAGATATGCCCCTCAGTTGTTTGCTTGCCCTCGAGTTGCGAGGATTGCATGCTCATTTCCTAATGGTTATGCTAATGAATCTCGCCTGGGGACACCCGAGACCTACAACGCTGACTTTGTGCAGGGGTTTAGGCCTCCGGTTTCATATTGTGGTTGTCCTCCGATCATTCCCATTCATCACATGTCATCCAGCCGGCCCTCAGTTGCATTTACCTATGTAAATGGTGCAGCTATGGCGATTTCAAATGTACATACGATTGCCTACCTTATGTGCTTACTAAAATAGCATTTTAGATTGCAGCCTCCAAAGCAAAAACAAGCCTGGATTTATCAAATAATAATCTGTTACTTAAATACATAATATAAAACTTCATATATCAATTGTATTTGAGCTTTCCTGTTTGCTGGTCAGTCTTGCCACTTCCCCTCCCACCCAACGTTGTTTGTTTGTTTTTGCTTTTTAAAGAAGAACACTATGGCGCGGTGAACGCTGACACATTTTTTTGTATTGTTCACTGGCCTATTTTATTTGTCCGTCGATGGATGCCATCCAGAGAGGCGAATATTTTTCCTGCGCTGCGATAGTGTTGGCAATTTTTATGTTTCCAGCTTCTCTTCTCCCTTTGTCTGAGTAGTAAACAAACAAGCAGCATCTGTGCTGAGCAGGGCCATTCTAGCTCCAGCTTCCTCCAGGCCTGGCCTTCTGGTGCTGTATGTGCGGGCACAGGACAGCAGCCTGCAGCTGCGCAGCTCCTGAAACCACCTATTCTTCTGCCTATGGTACACTGCTTGGCAAGCACCGTGCTTTCCTTTGTGGGTCACCGCCTGCACCATAATGTGTGGTACTCCAGGAACTTTATAATTGCTCAACACAATAGTATCTACTGTATCGCCCTCTGAAGAATCAATGCCTCTGTGGACCCTGCTGCAAAATACAACTATCACCTGCGAGGTACATTGAGATCTGTGTAACAGGCTGCAGAGAAAGTGTGCGATCTTCCCCATACTGATTCAGCTCTTCATACCTGCAAATGACGTTTTAATCGACTCTACAGGCTAGTTAAACACCGATTTGGGTCTATACAGGCAAGTTGTGAGTCTAACATGTACAGTGTATGTGGTCTATTTCTCAATTAGAACCTTAAGTTTGGAAGCAGAATATTTAATGATATGTTTGCTGAGTTCACAGGGTTTTATTTTAGTGTGCCCACTTTCTTGCAAGGATCATCATTTGGCATCCAGCTCACTTTGCATAATCCAACAGGATAATGTAATGTTGGATACAATTATAACAAAGTGAAGAACTATTTTTAATATGGTGCTCGTCGCCAATAGCTCTAACTTTCACAAATGCGAGACCGATTGCATTGCAAATGCTTGTTTTTCGTATTACAGCTCCACGCTCACTGAGTTCTAAAGGCCCATCGCTGATGTTTCTCTGGTTAAAATGTGTTCCAGGAACTTCAGGCCATGTCCAAGTGTATATTGAGTAACGGGATTCCCACCACATGTAACTAAACCCCGCAGTCACACAAGGAAAATGATCATTTGCCTTTGCTGTATTGATTGGGGCTCAATTCTGTTAAGCCCTGGGTTGTGCTTCAGTAATCGTCTAACAGACCGATCCTGTTTTAATTCTTCAATAATAGATTTGTCTTATGCTCCTTTTGTTTAAAGCTCTCTAGTATGGCTGCTTTTCATTGGTAATTGAGCGGTTTCCTAATATCAAAGGTCACTTTTATTCTGTCAGTTTTGGTTTTTGCATTAACCATGCTGCAGCATCAGATCCTCAGAGTGCTTGTTGCAATGAACAGCTCAAGAAACATATTCACGAGGAGTGCAGACAAACACAAGTTGCATGACTAAGATATGTATATTCCAGGGGAAATACATAAAGAAATGAGTAATTTCATGAATCACTACAAATGTCATCCCCTACACATCTACCAAATCTGGGAACAATCAGTTACATTCCCCATCCTGGAAAGAGTTGCTGCCACCTTTGGCAAGAGAAACACTCTGGCCATTTCCAAGATGAAAGGGGGTTGGATCATAGTTTGGAAATGCCCACAGCCGTATATGCTCATGGGCGCGCACAAACCTCCAATGTAAACCTCGCTTTGGAATGCCATCTCCCTCCCTTTAAGTGGCGTTTATTACTGCAGTTTTGTCCGCAATCGTGGCAGAGAAATGCACAGTAGTCAATGCATTTACCACTTCCAGGAATATATTTGTGAATTTCTGACAGACATTGAATTCCTGACAAAAAAAGAAATTATGGCTGTAAAAATGCATTTTGGACTGCATTTACCTTTGCGAAAATCGCACAATAACTTTTCACAGTCATAATTTTTTTTGATTTATTTGGAATTTTTTTCCCTTTAACATGAGGGTTACCAACCATTTCTCTCAATTTGAATGTTGGTCTAAAAGCAGTTACGTCACTCGGTACTGAGTGCTTCTTAATTTCAGAAATCTACAAGTAGAACGGCATCCATTTGATCTTTGTATTCTTCGATGCAATGAACTCGGTTTTACAGTGTTTCCTTTCATTAGTATTTGGATCTCAGTTCTTTGGAGAATGGCAACTTTTGCACTTTGAAATTAAAGCCACAATACTAAAATCACAGAGCACCACATTTTGCTATTAACATTTTTACTAATAAGTTGAATTAATGGTAAGTATAGCGACTATCACAATCTTTGATCTCCATGTTGCGTCTCCAGCTTAAATGCGGCTGTGGTGGGAACTCAAAGTAACATGCAGCACCACTTAATTTAAAGTATTGTATTTATGCACTGTAATGGATTCCATAAGAAATCGTCATTAATGCATGTCGACAGTCAGTGGGTGTAATTATGTTCCACCTTATATTCTTCGTACCACAAGTTATTTATAACTTAGTAAAAACGCAACGCAATATAGAGTCTGAAATGTGTGTCTCAATGAGGCATTCAGTCGTAATTGAGCAGTAATTCCTGTATATTATACTATATTCGAAAAGTTGGAATGTATTGTGAAGAATAACGGGGCTGGCTACATAAATAGTTGGGGCTTCCAAAGGTGAGGATGAAGTGATGGATCACTCACTTAGCCTGAAAGATGCCTTTTCTCACAGGAACGCTTTAATTTGACAAAATTCATGTGAAGCATGCACAACACGTCCAACAGCAGATGAAACCCATTACAGGTTGCATCATAGGACACACGCGTGCCAAACCCGAATCCATAACTGCAACCATTAAGGAATGATTTTGCACGGTATCGCTGATAATAACACCTTGAAGATCATGTGCAATGTGTTACCTCTTTTAACTTGTTTTTCTGTTCCCAAATCTTTTATCTTTCTGTGTCTTGCCAAAGTTTTACAGCTTCCTGATGGGCTTTTTTGGACCTCTAAAAAGACTCCTTTCTGCTGGTTAAATAATGTCATTTCTCCATCCTCTTAACCTTTACTAATGACTAGAAAAAAGTATTGTTATTCTATTGTAATAGCATTTTCAAAGAGCTTACTACATCTAATGATGCATTGATTTCCCTCATGGCGGGCAGCACACTCCTTCGTAACCGAAAGTTAGTAGTTAATCCAGTGGCTATTAAATATTGTTGTAGATTTGTTGGTTATTGAGTTAATCTTGTGCTCTAAGGAAAATTAAGAAACTCTGGGGCATATTCTCAAGGAGCCATCGCCGATTTATCAGCACTTTAGCGCGGCAAAAGTAGCGATAGACTTATCGCCCCATTCACAAGCTGGTGCAAACTGTCGACATCGCCAGTTTTCCTGCGATAGCTGCCGCAAAACACATCGCCAAGGATGAGAGCGACTGACAAGGCTAATGACATGCAGAGTAGGCGCTCCCGTGCGAAAACACCACTTCGCGATATTCTCAACGACCAGCCAGATCTGCGATGCCGGACAAAAACTGGCGATAAGGCGCGTTAGCAGCAGGGACTTAACACCTGCTCATTACTGGTCTTAAGTAGGACGAAAACCTGCAGTACAGAAGGAGCACAGGCCAGAGCCACATCTGAAGACTAACACATGTAATGGATCAAATGATCATGCCGCTCAGAGACCCAAGAGGACCACAACACCCACCGCCACCACCCCCAGGCCTCTCCCTCCCTCCCCTCCCCCCCCCGGACTACCACCGAGGCAGCGCAGAACAAGACAGCTGACCTCCCGAAAACGGCATGGCCCCTCAGCCACACAATTGCAGAATGTGGGGAGAGGTGGGAACCAAGTATGTGTGAAGGAGGCAAGTCACCCATGAATAAGAATGTACACAATGCCAAGTGTGGCAGTGATGTGCTGGACAGACTCCAGTATGCAGAGCACAGACATGTCCCTCTGGACACATACTGCTGGTGTGTGCAGTGTTGTGGACAGTGGACGCAACCATCTTACCTCAGGCAGTGGGGAAGACCTCGCTCATGTAGCTGCGTCATCCCCCCCTGTACGCGGAAGCGCAGTGGGCTGGTCCGGCGTACGTCACACCAGCGTAGGAGTGTGAATAAATAGACCGGGGTACTGGGCGTGGTTCACTTCCGGGATGGCCAACGCATCTACCAGGGCGGCGCCCCTCACCCTGCCACAAGTCTGCCGCCGTGACTGCCAGTCTCCTCAGCCGAACGCTGGCTTCCGTGACACAGGCCCCCAGCGCACCCAGCGGCACAGCACCGCGTAGTAATGGGTGCGCTGACTACTGCCTTCTGCCTACACTGCGGTCAGCAGGGCTCACAATTAAAATTGAGTCTTGATTTATTTATGGCAGAGTCCAGAAGGCAACAGACATTGCTTCCAGGGCGGCCCGCCCGGACGACGCATCATCGCAGGCCGCGCACCCGCCGAGCGCTCCAGGTGCCACTAACTCTGTGCAGCTCAAGTCATCGCCACGTGGCTGTGGGCCCTTGCTGACCGCTGCCTCCGGCCTACACTGCGGTCAGCAGGGCGCTCAAATCAAATCCAATCCTGACCTGCGAGGACACGCCATCATCGCTGGCTGCACACGCGCTGAGCGCTCCAGGTGCCACTAACTCAGTGCACCACAAGTCCTCATCACGTGGCTGTGGGCCCTTTCTGACCGCTGCCTCCGGCCTACACTGCGGTCAGCAGGGCACTCAAATCACATCCAATCCTGACCTGCGAGGACACGCCATCATCGCTGGCTGCACACCCGCTGAGCGCTCCAGGTGCCACTAACTCAGTGCACCACAAGTCATCGTCACGTGGCTGTGGGCCCTTGCTGACCGCTGCCTCCGGCCTACACTGCGGTCAGCAGGGCGCTCAAATCACATCCAATCCTGACCTGCGAGGACACGCAATCATCGCTGGCTGCACACCCGCTGAGTGCTCCAGGTGACACTAACTCAGTGCACCACAAGTCATCGTCACGTGGCTGTGGGCCCTTTCTGACCGCTGCTTCTGGCCTACACTGCGGTCAGCAGGTCCCCCAAGTCAAACGACGCATCATCGCAGGCCGCGCACCCGCTGATCGCTCCAGGTGCCACTAACTCTGTGCAGCTCAAGTCATCGCCACATGGCTGTGGGCCCTTTCTGACCACTGCCTCCGGCCTACACTGCGGTCAGCAGGGCTCACAATTTAAATTGAGTCTATATTTATTTATGGCGCAGTCCAGTAGGCAACAGACATTGCTTCCAAGGCGGCCCGCCCGGACGACACATCATCGCAGGCCGCGCACCCGCCGAGCGCTTCCGGTGCCACGAACTCAGTGCAGCTCAAGTTATGGACCCTTCATGATGTAATCTTCTGTGTGTGAGACCAGTTCTGGTGCCCCTACCTCAGTGCACTGCAAGTCATGGACCCTTCATGATTGAATCTTCTGTGTGTGATGTCAGAGCTGGTGCCCCTGCCTCAGTGCACCACAAGTCATGGACCCTTTATGATTGAGTCTCGTGTGTGATGTCAGAGCTGGTGCCCCTACCTCAGTGCACTGCAAGTCATGGACCCTTTAGGATTGAATCTGTGTGTGTGATCCGATGATCACTGTTCTAGTTGTTGCCAGCACCAACCACTCCCTGAGGGCTGGCTTACACTCACCCCACACCCATCCAGCACAGGCGTCACTGGACATGTGGCCCTGGTAATAAAAAGGGGCCGGGCGCACATGCCCGTAGCCAGTTCCACCATACATCTAAGTGTGTCCGTGTGGTCATTATGTATGCGTGATGGCCCCTGGCCCTACCACATCACATCATGCTGTGGACAGCTGACGCAAGCATGTCACCTCAGGCAGTGGGTAAGACCTTGGACATGTAGCTTTCTCCTCCCCCCTGTAAGCGTAAGCGGAGTGGGCTGGGCCGGCGTACGTCAGTCCAGCGCAGGGGTGTGTAGAATTAGCCCGGGGCTCAGGGCGTGGTTCAGTTCTGGCCTGGACAAGGAAGTAACTAATGCGTGTGTCTCTGTTGTAGTGTCGGCGCCACCCGGCCTGCAATTGACAATGTTGCAATGTAGCATGCACCCGGAGGGCGGTCTCCCATGAACGGAGAAATGAAGGAGTGCAAGACCGCTCGGGGTCTTGGCTCATACATGCCAAGTGTTGTGTGTATCTGTATTGCCGCAGCATGAGCCAAATGCCTAACCTTAATCGAAGCGCGAGTTCAGCCAGGCATGAACTCTACATCTGTGTCCGCACTATCCTTACCATAGGTCTACATTCACGTGGCCGCCCACCTTCAACGGCCAACATCACAGTGTCGTTGTCAGGCTTGTGGACATGCGCAGACAGGTATGACAATGTTTTGCCTTTGGAGTGGAAATGATGCAACCGCGCAGCGTACACAAGTGAATAGGCTCGGGGGGAGGGAGGAGCAGCTGTGAGGCAATGTAACACACAGTGATGCCGCTCATTTGCCACTTGCAAGTCATGTCAAACATGAATCCCAAAGTCGCACACATCCCACCCCACACCCAAAAAGCCACATCACAGTTCCTGAATGCAAGCAGTTGACAAACTGACATTAGGGATGAAAGCTCCTTTGTCTGAACTATCAGGTGGAAGCACATCTGCACTTCCGACCTCGGAATTGCATGTGCCCGGCACCCCCTGACAGATACGATAGCAGTTGAGGACGACTCCCACACTACGCACAGCCCGACGAAAGACCAATGAATACACACCCCACACACAGAAGTCCTTTCTCGGAGTTATCTTGCATGGAATGGTCTTCACACTTACTCCCACTCCATCCCAGACTTGCAACCGTCGCACACTTAAACAACTCATTGATCCGAGCTGTGGCATTTCATGCACAGAACTGGCGCAGGTCAGAACAGTGCCGTTTCAACCAGGGCCACTAACGCAATGGCAGAACATCCCGGACACATGCACAACCCCTGTCACGTGGAACTGTACCGTGCACGTATGCTGCATTTACTGGGGGCACTGCCATTGGTAGTGCTGTGGGTCAGTTACCGGCTGAGCTTCCGCCTTGCCAACGTCACATGCGTTCAGCCTGTGTTGCATTGTCGATCGTGCATATTCGAGTGGTCCATGGATGTCTGCCTATCCAACAGGACGGTAGCCGAACTGGATTTCGACATGTGTGTGCGCCCCCTGTTGGCCCACGACCAGGAGTGTCACCGTGATTCCCGTCTATGGGATGCCTGGATACTTGGCATACATGCTGGCAGCTGGACCTGGGAAATTGCAGAACTCCTCGTGTGCAGTGACCACATTGAGCCGCTCCCCTATTGGGCTGTAGTGCTAATTGGTGACAGGGGGTGGACGCAGCACATCTGTCCGGACCTGCTAATGGCTAGCCTCTCCATCCTGTTCGATGGAGTCGACAACGACCTCATGTTGGAAATGATTGCCTACGAAGCTGCACTCGCTTTCATGGACGTGTAACTACGTACCTGCAGCCACAACAGTTTGGAACCCATTGCACATGTCCCGACACCATGTTGCATCTTGGGGTTCTGGTCACATATCCCATGACAACAGTGGACATGGCTGCATTTGCCTGGACCCCGAATACGTGGGCGGACAACCACGCGGGGTAACACACACCTGTGAAAGGTGAGGCACTCCCCCAGAGTGAACAGCGGCGCTTGGCAACGTTCCTCATTCTGACATACTGCTGCATTGGTCTGCATGTTGTGGCACTTCTCTTGACCATACTGGCACGCATATGCCAATAAAGTCTACGCACATTCACTTATTTTCAACTGTGATGTGAGTTGTTTTGAATGACGATGTGTGTCTCACTGCCTATCTGGGTCACGGCCATACATGCACATTGATAGCCTTACCCAGGGAGCACCATTTATGTGGAATCACTGTCCCTACATTCATCAATACTTTCATGCTTAATTGATCAGGGCCATGACACATCAGTGTGAATTTGAATGTTTTATTCGCATTCAGCGGTGTGTTTCAGCTGGACCAGTACAGGGCCATGCAAACCCCACTTTCCATTGTCTCCCCGTGGAGGGCCAGCCAGAGTCCTTTAGGGATGGACAGGTTCATCGGGAGAGGTAGACTTCAGTCCGCAGTGTGATTGCTGTGTCATTGGTAACCAATCCAAACATGGCAGTCCATGTCGAGGTCCAAGGTGAGTGTCGCGGAGTGTAACGGTGGACAGTGGAAGATGTTATTCCAGGACATGATGCAGAGGGCAGTAACAAGCTGAAACAGGCCATATGGCGGTGATGTATGCTACCACTTCAATCTTGCCACCAAGCCAGATTCATCGTCATCTTTGTCCTCTGATGTGTCAGGTGCCTCACATGTGGGTGGTGGCGTTTGATCTGCCGCACTGTGTGGCACAGACACTTCAGGGGGCGGAGATGTGGATGGAGTAGTAGCAGCAGCAGTCATCCGCGCCAGACCGTGTGGCGGCAATGCCATAACGAGGACCTGCAGGGCATGGAAGTTCCCAGCTACATCTCGCTGGTGTGCAGCCGTGGCAGCCAATCGTTCCGCATGCATCCGCTCCATGTTCTCCATGATCCTCCGCATGTGCCCCAACTCCCGGCTGACATCGCTGGAGCCACTCTGACTAGACAGTTGTTCTTGTCTCCGAGTCATGACTCCAGCGGTCAGCCATGTATTGTTGGAGAGCATGGAGCAGACAGTGGGTGTCCGTTAGGGACTGTAAGTGGACCCTGATGGGACTTAGACACCCACGTATGGCATCTAGTTTGGCTGCCATGAGGTCGAACCCCACCCGCCGCTGGTCAGCCATCTTCTCCTGGCACCCTAACACACAGCGTTGGAATGCCATGTGTTGGTCGTGGGGGTCCTGGGAGCCAGCCGTGGTGGTGGGTGCTTCCTGCTGTGTGGTCTGTGCAGGGGGTGGGGTCTCCTAGATGAAGCTGGGCTGCCCTGCTCCTGGAGGTGGGGTGCCGAAGCTGTCCATGTGCTGCTGGAGGGCGTCGGCGTCGATGTTGGGGAGGTCGTCTTTGTCATCAGTGCTGAGTTGTTGTGTCTGCTCTGCAGGAAGTGTTGATTCTCCCTCTGCAATGTGAAGGGGAGATGCAGATTGACACTGTGTTCACATGTATGTCCGCGCATTGTACAAGTTTACTAACGGACTGCATGCCAATGTACATTATGAATGTTTGTGATGAGATGCCTATTTGATGCGGGACAGTTGACATTTCTACACCATCAGGGATGTGTGGTTGTACTTGTCCATTGTCATCTCACAGTTTCCTGGTATGCCAAATGCGAATGGCCATTTACTACACACAAGCGGCAGCAGTTGTGTCCTCTGTTCTGTTGTGAGTGTTGCAGTTTGTGCCACATTGTTGTCAATGTTGTCGTGCTCTGATTCTTATATGTGTGTGCTGCATTGTGGGTGTGTTGCCCCTTCAGCTCTGATTTGGCTGGCCCTTCTCCCTTTCAGGCGGTGTGCCTTTCACTTCTGTGCTTATACAGTGCTGAGATGTTGCAGACTTGGGTAAATTGGGCTCTTGGTCGGTGTTGTGACTCTTGGGTATGGTTTGTCCGCAGATGTACTCTGCTTACTTGTACATGTGTGCCATTGTGCCCATCTCCCCCTGTCCCCCCAGTCCCTGGTCGTTACTCACCCTGTTGCTGTTGGCTCAGGTCATGTTGTGCAGTGTCCGGTCCACCAACTCCTGCCACCGTCTCCCCAATGATGACTCGGGTCACCATTTCCTCCATCTCATCCAGCTCCTGGTGTGTCGCTGGACTGCCACCTCCAGTCTGCATTGCTGCTCTCAGGTTGGAGCGGTTTTCAGCTTGGTTTTGCGCTTCATATCAGTCCAGCGCTTCTTGCAGTCGTCCACTTCCCTTCTCTTCACTCCGACTGCATTCACCTTGGCCAAGATGGACTGCTGTATTGTATTTTTAGTTGCCAATGTCACAGTGGAGGTGATCAACAGTTGGTGGTGGTGTTCTGTTACCTCCGTAATGAGGATCCTGGTTCCCTGTGGACTGAGACACGTCTTCCTCTTCTTCTTCTCCTTGCCCTTCCCTGTCCCCGAGGTCCCAGGCTGGTCCTCCGTGTGGCTTGTGGGGTTCTGGTTGTCCTCTGTACTTGGTCCGGCTCCCTCCATGGGGCTTCGCAGTTGTTTGTGTTTTGTAGGTGTTTTGTTTTGCAGCTTTGTAGTGTTTGTTCCCGCCTTGCTTGTGGGACTTGCGTGCCTGGCGCTGCTTTTCGCTGGATTTTTATCGCAGTTGGGCCCATTGCAGCTTTTTTCACGTTCGGGTTTCCTTTTTTATCGCCGTCGCGGTAGTTGTATCGCGGACATTTGTGGCGTTTTCGGGAAACTATTGCATGTTATTGCTGTATTGAGAATGAGACGTTGACACAGAGTTATTTTCCCGCGATAGACGGCGATATGAAAAATTGCGTTAACCTATTTTGGCGATGATTATCGCACGTTCTTGAGACTATCCCCCTGTGATTTATGAAAGCTGTATGAGTAGATATATTAAAAAGGTTTTAATATTGTCGGAATGGTTATTGAGAAAGAGAGTTTATGATTTTTCATTAAGGGTATCGTACGCTTCTTGAGTAACTTGCACTTTTAAGTAAGTTTACTACATTTGGCTATTCACAAATCAGTGTAACTAAAATAAAACAGTAATAAGCCCAGCACCACACATTGTCAACCACTGGTACTACAATACCCTCTCATACAAAATAATGGAGGTAGGGAATTAAAATAAGGCCCCATGGGAAATAATGAAAAATTAAAGTAACTAGTTCATAATAGTTAAACACATAAATAAACATAATTTAATTATTAAAAAATATAAGAAAGTATATGTTTATTATTTAATTATACAATATTGCAATCCCCTATCTTGAATTTAAAAATTAATGTATCAATATATTTTATTAAAATATAACTAAAATTATTTTAATTCATCTATACATCAATTTTTTCATTAGGTGGTGATTTATTTTTTATATTAAAATTTATGATTAATAATTGTAATTTAATTTAATGTTTCCATTAATTAATATAGATTATTTCAAAATTAAGTTAATAATACTTCAGCATTTTTTTGTTTTGCTCTGCATTTAAAATAAATATATACAATGAATTGGCATGAAATATATGGGAAGGCTCGACTTTAACAACCTTATTCTCAAAAGTAGTTATGCACAAAAATTTAACTTAGGTGTGTAAATATCTCCATTTGCTGATGCTCCATTCTAAAAAGTAAATTTCCACTCATAAATTAATTTAATGAAAAGAAATGTTACAACAGCTTAGCATATTAATATTGTAAGAAATTGGAGAATTAGCTGAGGGGATGAAAACCCACCTCAAATAATAATCACAATGCATGTCAGAAAGAACCACTGAAGTCACTAAATTAACCTGTGCTTAACCCTCTGCTAGCTTGGCACAAAGCTGCCAGGCTTACCAATATGTAAAGTATTTATGCAGTACTCAATAAAAGGTAAATGCTACACACAAAAAAATCCCAAACCAATTTAGAAAAATAGGGAATAATAATTAATAAATAAAATGACACCAAAACAAATGACAAACATCCAATAAGTAGAACTGGAAATCAGGGCCGGACTGGTTACCGGGCGTTTTGGCATGCTGCCGAGCTGGGGGCTGATGTCACTGCGGTGGGGGCTAATTTCGTTGATGGAGACCTGCGTGTGCTACGAAATGAACAAAGCAAAACGAATTTCGTTCAGCACACGCAGGTCCCCATCAACGAAATCAGCCCCCAGCTCGGCAGCATGCCAAATCGTCCGGTAGCCAGTCCGGCCCTGCTGGAAATATGTATTTTTAAAGTTTAAAACAAAAATAGAGCGAAAAAGGATAAAGTGCCAACTGCGGTTATGTGGGCACTGTAGACCGGTTCAAAGTGAAAAGTTAAAGCTGACCATGATGAAGTATGGGTTGAAAACAGGTACCAGGTACGTTCCGGCAGAAAGTACTGGTCAGTTGCACAATTGCAGGGAAAGGGCCACTTGTTGTGTCCCTGTAGCTCAAACCAGCAGGTCCAGTCTTCCTTCAGGCTTCATGCAACAGGGAATCCTTCATCTGATCTTCACAGGTCCTAGAGTGTTCTGAGGAAGGTAATGGGGTTGCCACAATTATGCCACATTTATGCCCAATGTCAGCCTATGGGTGGGGGAAACTCTTGGCCACTCCCTAGGCAATGAGGTGGTCTTTGGTCTGACACAGTACAAACATTTTTTCTGCTTTTCTTACCAACCTGCTACAGCATAGACATTTGGGGAATGTAGTGGTATTGCATTTCCTAGAACTTTAACTTCTCTGTAGCTATCAATAAGTTCATTGTTCGCTTATGTTAATAAGATACAGAACTGTTTTGTCTGTTCTTTTGTAGGTCTATCAGTGTTGAAAATATTACGTGTCTTCTAATTCTGAGCTCAAGGACTTCAGCAAAGTGTATCTCCTATCCCAGCACGGATGTTGTGTCCAAGCCTAATTGGCGAGTGAGTTACCGCACGCCTGTTTGAGGATCGCATAGGTGACTAAAGCATTTTCACAGTAACATATTTTATACTTTTACTTCGAGTAAGTAGCCATCGATATTCTATTATTGCTCTGGGGTTTCATTTTGAATGTTAGTCGTCAAGCACCACGTAACTCGTATCATTTGACTCCACAGCAGCCGTCTGAGCCCCCAAGAGCAGCCAGCAGGGTCACAAGTTTTTTCATTGGATATCCCACCCGTGGGCTATCAACACTCTTCAAAAGCAAACCATTTTTGTGGGGTTGTTTACACGCAATGTAGAGCAGCAAATAATGCCAGCTCGCCATTATTTTCTTTCCACCCGCAATTTTATTTTTATTTTTTCTGTACCAGCATATTAAGCTTGTTTCTTTTAATTCCCTATAGGGCGATGCATTAATTATGCCTGTTCTCCATCTGAAAGCCTGCCCGTAATATTGATTTCATCGTATGTCCTGCCCGGGTGTCTTCTGCCCTTTTTCCCTTTTCCATGCAAGTTAATCTGTGGGGTTGTATCACGTAAGTGAGAGCTATATACAATACCAGCTCGCTTTCTTTTCCCCCCTGTACCGGTAAACTGAGTTTGTTGCTTTTAATGCCCTTCAGGGCTACCTATTTATTGTATCTACTATTCATCTGACAGCCTGCTCTTCATCTGACAGCTGGCCCTACATGGCATGTTGGCAAGCAGCCACTTAAGCATTTCATAGCATACATTTTTTTCAACAGCACATAAAGCACCAAAGTTTATGAGAATAATCATCATGAAAACCACCACAGTAGTTTAATTTTTGCGAGTGTTTCTTATTGATCCCTACTTTTTCTATCAGCCAGGGGTTCTTGTGTCAGTATTTCTACTCTTTCCTATTAATTTTAATTTCAAATTTTTCTCCGGACATTTTGTTGGTGATCACTGAACCTAAGGGTTTGCGTGCCTGTCACTGATCATCACAAGGGCAAGATGGGCAGATAGAATGCACCAGCCTTCCTCTTTTTGCTTTTAACTACGTTTTTAACTTCATTGAAATAGATTTTGATCAATGATAGATATTTTCTGTTTCATGTTTGGGTAACACCTGTTCCACAAAGTTCAGAGGAGGCCACAAAGCAGTGCTTAATTTGTAAAATATTAAGTGCCAGGGCTCTGACCAGGAGGCCACTGTAGCTTGCACTACACATCGACCTTGTCATCGCTGCTAAAACAACTACTAACCATCTGTCTTGCATGTAAATGCGACAGTTCAGATTATTCCAGTTCCCCAAAGGTTAAGGAATGGCTGGGGAGTCAGGTAATTAGCAATTTTAATGTATATTGTATTCCTAAACAACCGTTGTTCTGCTCATCTCTAAATTAGATAAGCAGCACCACCATGTGGTAGACTGTTCTATGTATGGTGTTGACAATTAGGTGCCGGTGCCGAGCACCAGAAACCAATTAAGTGCCTGTGCTTAGCACCGAAAAGCACCGGCTCAAATTAAGCACTGCCACAAAGGGCCAAAAAGCGTCTCCCTACATCATCCAGGATCAGCGCCTATTGAGAAGACCAAGCATCTAATTTAAATGTTGTTATAGACTTATGTCAAGATTATAGTCCCATGCAATTGAGTTGTATATTGTATCAATAGGTCTAGTAATATTAGGTGTTGCTACCTGGAGACTGTTATTTTTCGGATATTAACAAAAACGGTCCATTGTCCGTCATAGCAGATACACTGCTTACCTAGATATTTACACATTATCAGATTATTTTGCATTTATGTATATCGTAAAATATGGAAATCTAATTTTAATAAGTACATTTTGATAATAAGAATCACTTTTTTGCTGGTGTCTTCTTTTACTGCAGCAGAGCAATGCCCCCATTGCAATTTTAACACAGGTCGTAAGAATAATAAATATCTATTCTAAAAGGTGCTTGTAGCACCATTGAGGCAAAAAATAATAAGTCTTCCTCTGACTTGATGTTTTGATCCATCCTTTTAGAGCCACATTTGTTTTGTTGGTTTATAATTGAGTAGCCTAGGCTCTAGAGGGTTATAAAGGCTTTCCCCCTCCTTTCAGATTCACAGTATATGGCTCCCCTATGGGATTAGGGGCTTTTTCCTCCAAGAATGGTTCGCACCTCTTGGTTCTTATTGCATTCTTTGCTGACACCCATGTGTCAGGGTGAGGCACTGCTGTACAGTTTCAGTCTTGGAGCACCAGCATATTGTATAAGGCTAGGTGAATTTACAATACTATTCTAGCATTGTTGTGTAGTATGTTTGACAGAGCATGTCTGAGCCTTATACAGTTAGCTAAACCAATGAACAAATAGCAAAACGTCTTGTTAATTCATCATTGTGAAGTGATTGTGATATAACTCTCTCAAACACCAAGTTAGATAAGATTGAAAAACTCAAAAGACTTACAAAGAAGCAAACTAGAATGCATTCACATGCTCAGGTTCTATTGTAACTTCTCAAAAATAATACCAACTCATGGGGCTTCAAGTTAAAAACACCTCAGTAATTTTTATTGATGACAAAAACTATTTGACTCAATTCAGTGGTGTAGGTACTAAGTGTTCTAGAGACAGGCTTGTGCTATCCATTGAAAGAGCTCTTAAAAGAAGTGAGCAGGAGCTTAAAGAAATAGAGGCGTTAGAAAAAGAGATTTAGGAAGATCAAACTATCAATGAAGCTAAGAAACCTCTAGAAGAAGTTGAGAAACAACTTGCTGAATTTAGGACCTTCACTGTTATTCAGAAAACTACACAAGGTGCACGAGACATCCAGAATTATAGCATAGTGATCACTTATCCATACTTAAAAGAAGATTTTTACAAAAATAGACCTTGCAACAATCCCAATATACCAAAGTACGCCAGGTCAAAAAGACAGTTTATCACCTTTTCATGAACTTCGAGTTCAGATTCTGGCTCTGAAATTCAAACAAGTCACACTAATAGTAATCAACATTCTTCGTACCAAGAACAGGATCCTTCCTCTTCAACAACTTTTTTCGCAGGAACAACAGAGGCAGATACAGAGGGAGGAGGAGAGCTCAACATTCAGGTGAGATACAAACACGCAGAAAGGTTCACACATGATAAAGCCCACAGATATTCCTGTATATAATCTGTCCTCTCACACATTGACTGAAGTTGAGCGATCCCTTCTTAGCAAAGCTTTATCATTCGTTCCCTCTACAATACAAGATTCTGTACAAACCAAAGTAGAGGTCTTACAATTTCTCAGGAGAATACGCTTGCAAGTCTTTTTTTCTAATAAGGAGCATATGGAAGAAGAAAGTGTTCCAGGACTTAAGAACAGTTCCACTTCTGTCCTCCCAGTACTGAAATGCCAGCACAAGTATTAACCTTTGAGGAAATGATCTTCAGTGAAATAGAGAAACTTCAAATTAAACAGTCTTTCTTACAAAACAGCTTGAACCACGAAGGTATAGAGGCCATCAGTCCTCTATCCCAAAACCCTAAGATCATCACAAAACCTGCTGATAAAGGGAGGAATAGTGGTCCTAGATGTAAAACAATATGACAAAGAAGTGTTGTGTCAGAAGAGTAATATCGAACATTACCATCCCATCAAGCAAGACCCATCATCAGATTTACAGCAGCAAATCAAGATCTTTACATAGCACGCCTTAACTAATGGGTGGATCTGTAACAGAACATTTGAGTTCCTCACTAATAAACAACCTAGAACACCGGCTATATACATTCCCTCAAAAATTCATAAAGACCAAACAAATCCACCTGGGACACCCATTATTTCAGGCTGCGGGTCCTTTATTGGACCCTGTGGCACAATATGTTGACCACTTTTTGAAACCCATAATCCGTGAGACCAGGTCATACATCAGGGACTCAACGGACTACATTGACAAATATGAAGGACATGCATTTGGCAATAACACAGTTATATTGGTGACAATGGGCACTGAGTCCTTGTACACCAATATACCCCAAGAGGAAGCTTTAGCAATCATGGAACATGCTTTAGACAACAATGTTCAAGATAGGCTTGTGCCCACAAGTTTTCTACCAGCTTTACCTACAAGTTAAAGGAGTGGCAATGGAATGTTCTTTTGTCCCCGAGAGAGCAAACATTTACATGTCCTATTTCAAAGACAAATGGATATATGGTGACAGCAACATTTATGCCACCAACATTGAATCCTGGCACAGTATATCGATGATATTGTCCGGGTCTGGCAAGGGTCAATAACAAAACTGACAGAGTTCCACGAATGGCTCAACAATAGATCTCCTGATCTAAACTTCATGATGCCAACTAATACTTTTAAACTCAACTTTCTTGACCTTAGGGTCTTTATAGATGAGGGGCAAATTTATATCAATTTATACACAAAGCCAAATGATCGCAACACCCTTCTTCACTATGACAGTTGCCATCCTAAATCTTTAAAAGATAATTTGCCTTGCGGGCAATTTCTGCGGATCCACAGAAATTGTAGCCATAAGGAAGACTACTTTAATAATGGTTCTGTTCTTTGCAACAAATTGATTGAACACGAGTACCCTAGAAAACTAGTCAAATGTTCATTTAGGGCAGGGATGGCATTGGATTAAATTAAAACTTTGGGTTTTATTGTTGTATTTCACCTTTTTTTCTACAAAAAGTGTTTAGGTGGGGAAACATGTGATGCCTTGAAAGGATGCATGTTGTTGTACAATTTTTATAGCTCAGGTAATTTCCCTTTTGGCATTGCTGAATTAATGTAGTGTTTTCTTCAGTGTTACCATGCCTCCTTTGTCTGGCCAGTGTGTGTGTGAGTGTGTTTGCCATAGGCCACCATTTGTCTTTGTTCTCCATGCCATGTAGCCAGGGGGCAATTTGGTTAGTCAGTGTCCATAGGCCTGCATGTGTTCTTTGTTGTGGGCATGCCTCCTTGCTTGCTGTTGTTTGACCATGTGGCCAGCAACCATTTTGTGTAGCCAGCTAGTGTGCTTTTGCCCTAGGCCTGCATGTGTTCTTTGCCTCCTTGCTTGCTATTATTGGTTGACCATGTGGCGGCAGCCATTCCACGTAGCCAGCCAGAGTGCTTTTGCCATAGGCCTGCATGTGTTCTTTGTTGTGGCCATGCCTCCTTGCTTGCTGTTGTTGTTTGACCATGTGGCCGGTGGGCATTTTGTAGCCAGCCAGTATGCCTTTGCCATAGGCCTGCATGTGTTCTTTGTTATGGTCTTGCCTACTTGCTTGCTGTTATTGGTTGACCATCAGGCCAGCGGGCATTTTGTGCAGCCACCCTTTTTCCAGTATTCAAAGCCATTTTCTAGGGAGATTAATAGAAGAGGCGTATGCCTTTTTCTTTCTGTTCATTTTCTCACTTTTCCCTGATATCAGTTTAATATTATATATGCTTGAGGGTCATTGTAGTATATGTATATTATAATTATGAAGAGTGTTTTACATTATATTCACTTTTTTTCATTTTTCACCTGCACCTCCTTGCCTTCCAATGAGTTTCTCATAGCTCCCTAGTACACCAGCAGTTATTTTTTTTTATTTTTTTTTTATTTGAAAAAGTATTTTTTCCTATTTTTTGTAAATAAATGTATTTTTTAATGTATTTTTTTAATTTAGTTTTTTTATATTTGCCAACATCCATCCACCTCCTGCCTACCATAGGTGCACCTCCGCACATCAGCTTTAATTTTTTAAGTATTATTCCATTTTCCACTGGGCCCCCTGCCTGCCATAGGTGCACAGCACACCAACCAGCATTCATGTTTTAAGGATTATTCCATTTCCCCCTGGAGCCCCTTGCCTGCCATAGGCGCACATCAGCATTAATTTTTTAAGGATTATTTCATTTTCCCCTGCACCCCCGACTGCCACAGGTGTCTCCTTTAGATAAACATAAAGCAAACAGTTACATTTGTATATTGTTATATTGATTGGAAATGAAATATGTTATGGTGGTGTGGTTTGACTAATTATTTAGGATAATACGTTAAGTAACCACACTAAACTATACTGTCCTTGTCTGTACTAATTAAAACTACAACAATGCCACGTTTCACTAAATGTTTTTCTTGCTTGTTTGCTTTTAGGTGCACAAGAGACATCACCCAGAGTACTGCTAGACAGAAGGCCTGTACAAAGTGACCTGACCACACAACACGTGACATGAGTCCTCCAATCTCTTCCGCTTGTGCGGCTAAGTGTCACTGTAAACTGACAACTTCAAGATGGCCCCAAAGAAAGGTGCTGCCAAGAAAGTGGCAAGTGAGATGAAGCAGCTTTCCACCACTGGTGTGCAGACCGGAACCTTTTTCTGCAAACTTGTGCCTGCCGCACTGGCCTCCGGGGAGCAAGCTGGGAGCAGCACTCCTGAATCAATGGCACCACCCGAAGCTAAACCCAAGCCCATGTCTGTCAGCTAGGCAGCCACTGCAATCAAGGCGACGCCGACGAGCAGTGACATTGAATTGGATTTGTCTCTTTCACAAAGTAATGCCTAATTGCTGCAGGAAGCTGAGCAAAGTGGACAACAGCCGCAGCCAGCAATAGTAGATCTTCCAGAAGTAGGAGCAGAACAGGAGGTTAAGCTTTCTGCTGAGCAGGAGCCTCCTCTTTTAGAACCATTGGTTTCCAGTTCTCCACCATCTTCTCCAAACCCCCCTTCTGATGATCTGGACATGGATTGGACCCCGGCTGAGTCTGAAACATGCCAGGAGAGGCAAGGTAAAAGGAAAGTTTCTGAAAGCCTTACAATTATGGAAGGGATGAGGATGACAAGCCAGTCACTGCAAAGGAAGCTGGCCCAGAGACCGAAAACCCCTCCTATTGAACCTGCTCTGAGGGATGTGGCACTGATTCCACTACCTCCACCAGCGCCAGCCCCCATTGAGACCTGCACCCAGCACTACCTCAGTAGAAGTAGGCACTGCAGAGAGGCAATCGTCGACACACTCACCTACCTCCAGTTCTTTGGGCATGGGCAGTGGCACCAATGGCCCACTAAAAAATTACTCCTCCCCAGTTTGGTTTTTAGAATTTGTGGTGCCCATCTGCACGAAATGGAAGGTTCCCAGCACAACCTATTTTGCAAGAGTTTCTGTTTCAGTGCTCCATCACGATGTACTGGCATTGATTGGACAAGCTAGTGCTGTTCACACTAACCAATCGATGACAGACATTTGGACCAGTAGTCAAGCCACTGATTACATATGTATCACTGCACACTGAATCTCTTTTGTGGGGGTTAGGCAACAGCTATTTACATGTCTCAGCATTGAAGAAACTTTTAAGGGCATTCAGCAGCGTGCAACAGTAGCCATGTTCGCCATGGAGAAATCGACAAATGCAAAGGAACAATTGATGGACAGAATGCTGAACAATGCAAACATTCACCCCCAGTCACAAAGATCTGGGTTTAATCCATCGTTCTTTTGCTCACCACGCCCCCCCAGTTTGAACCCAGCCATATGCAAATCAGTCTTGACCCCATTGATTTTTTTGCTCCCATGCCATTGAAGTTTAAACCCAGCCATATGCAAATCAGTCTTGACCCTGTTCCTCATGGGAACAGTCCAGCCCGAATTGCCCTGCCAGGTCCTCCCTGGACCGGAAACAAGCATCCTCCTCATCGGGGCATCACTCCTCATCAGCCAGGCACGGGACCCACGTTGGGCATACCCTTCCCACTTAGGGTGACAAACGCGAAAGGAACAATTGATGAACAGAATGCTGAACAATGCAAACATTCGCCACCAGTCACAAAGATCTGGGTTTAATCCATTGTTCTTTTGCTCACCACGCCACCCCATGGGGAACAGGGTCAAAACTGATTTGCATATGGCTGGGTTTAAACTGGAATGGCATGGGGAGCAAAAAAACAATGGATTTAGGCCCAGATCTCTGTACTGGGGTGAATGTTTGACATTGTTTAACATTCTGTCCATTAATTGGTCTTTTTACATTTGGCACAGATGTGGGTCCCGTGCACTCTATGCCACTGAAGTCAAGCTAGCCTGGCTGATGAGGGGTGAAACCCTCAAACCGGTCCCAGGATGCTTGTGTCTGGTCCAGGGAGGACCTGGCCTGGCAGTTTGGGCTGGACTGTTCCCATGGGAAATGGGGTCAAGTCTGATTTTCATATGGCTGGGTTCAAACTGCAATGGCACGGGGAGCAAAAAAAAGATGGATTTAGGCCCAGGTCTCTGTACTGGGGTGAATGTTTGACATTGTTCAATATTCTGTTCATCAATTGTTCTTTTGCATTTGTCACCCCGAGTGGCACGGGTATGCCCAGACGTGGGTCCTGTGCTCTCCATGCCACTGGAGTCAAGCTAGCCTCGCTGTTGAGATGTGAAACCCCGAAACTGGTCCCAGGATGCTTAGTTCCAGTCCAAGGAGGACCTGGCCTGGCAGTTCGGGCTGGACTGTTCCCATTGGGAACAGGGTCAAGACTGATTTGCATATGGCTGGGTTTAAACTGGAATGGCATGGGAAGCAAAAAAATTATGGATTTAGGCCCAGATCTCTGTACTTGGGTGAATGTTTGACATTGTTCAACATTCTGTCCATCAATTGTTCTTTTTGCATGGAAAAATCCCATACAGCTGCAAACCTCTTGGAAGACTTTCACAGCAAGGTGTTTGAATGGCTGCAACCCAGAGATCTCAGAATTGGATTTGTTGCCATGGACAATGGCAGTAATATAGTTAATAACATGGCAGATGGTAAATATTTCCAGTTCCTGTGTTTGGCGAATTGCCTCAACATCATTGTGCAGGACTTTTTAAAAAAAGAAGCCCTAGTCAGCAACTTTCTGATCAGCTGCAGAAGAATCTGCACTCATTTGAGTCATTCTTTAAAAGCCCGGAAACAGTTGAGGATCATTCAGTGTGCTAACAGAGTACCAGTTAAAACCTTCTTCCAGAAGGTGCCATAAAGTTGGAAATTGACCTATTATATGTTGCAACATCTGTTTGAGCAGTAAAAACTGATCAATAAGTATGTCATGTAAAGTGGAGATGCAACTGGGAAAAACATGATAATTGTTCTAGCTCGAAGGGGATAAAACCAGCATGCTGACACGACCGCGCATCTTGGGAGCGTGGTTTTGATACTGCTGTCTAGTTGTTGTTTCGGGGAAAGCATTTCCTAATGAGAGACCGGAGAAAGCAATTCTTAACGTTTTAAACTAAATCATTCTTAACGTTTTAATCTTTTTTTTTTTTTTGATAATCAATTTTATTGATTTTAAGATCAAACACGTTAACAGCACAAGACATTTGATCGATGATACATACATTAACTGCAATTGCCATTTTTGGGTGGACGCACCATCCTGACGCGTTAACATTACACCTGTATATAAAAGGGAGCTTTCGTGCAATCAGTCCAATTGATTCAGCCATTTGCCCCAGACTCTGTTATATTTGGTTGGGCATCCCCGGGCCTCGAATAAAGGTCTCTCCTGTGTGGCACACCAGTCTACTCCCCGGTGCCATTTTGCTATGGTTGGGGGTTTGGCTTGCGCCCAGGTAGCTGCAATGTCCCGCTTAGCCACCACGACCGCTGTCCCAAGGAATAGTTTGTCAGCTCGAGAACCGTCCAGGCCATCATCACCCCTAGGATGAGATGCACGGTATCGTGGGCAACTGGCCAGCCCAGGACCTGTGTAAGTTCTGACTCTATTGCCGTCCAATATGGGGCCAGACTAGGACATGTCCAGATCGTATGGTAAAAATCTGCTGGTTCGTAGCCGCAGCGCGTGCAATTTTGGGAGGGACGCAACCCTGCTCTGTGTAGGCATGCTGGGGTGAAATAGGCCGCATGCAGATAATATAATTGAATAAGGCGGAGTCTGGCTGAGGTCGTGATGGTTTTGGGGGCCATGAGGGCGTCACGCCAGTCTTCCTCATCCAGTGGACCCACCCAACCCTCCCAGCGGGTCCGAAGTGGATCGAGAGTTGCCGGACCATTGTTAACAAGAGTCTAGTATATTCGGGAACCCCCCCCCCCAAGGTTCCCCATCATGACCTTCTAGTGGGCTGAATTCGGGGAGTGACGTGCCTATTGAAATATGTGTGTTGAGGGCGTGACGAAGCTGCAGATATTTATAAAATTGGGAAGTGTGTAGAGTATAGCGCCCCTGCAGGTCCTGAAATGTCCTAATGTGGTCGCCAACCCATACGTCACCCAGCAGAGAGATACCCATGTGGTCCCATTGCTTGAGCCCTGAGAGTGCCGCCACTTCACCCAGCCATGTGCCCTGCCAGAGAGGTGTGTGTTGGCTCAGTGGGTTGTCCCAATGTGTGTGCCTCAGAGCTGTGCGCCAGGCCACCAGGACTGCCCTGGTTATCGGTGGCATCGCTTTGGGTATGGGGCCCCCATATAAGTATGTTTGTATTTGGGGGACCTCCATGTCTCTGAGCTCTGTCATGTATGCCGGATCAGACCACCCCTGGTGAACCAATCGTGAATTATAAGGAGCCGGGTGGCCAGGTAGTATAGGTGTAGATCGGTCATACCCATACCTCCGTCGAAGGGTGGGATCCTGCAACGGGCGAGAGCGACACGGGGCCTCGCCCCTCCCCATAGAAACCTCGTGATCACCCCGTCCATCTCCGCAAACCAGCTGCGCGGGAAGTGAAAAGTGGTGTTCTGAATGATGTATAAGAAGCGTGGGAGGACCATCATTTTGAACAACGCTATCCTCCCGAGTGGGTTAAATGGTAGGTTTGCAATCGCTTGAGATCTGCTTTGACTTTACGGACCAGCGGGGTAATGTTCAGTGCCCATTCCAGCTCGGGGAGCAGAGCGACCCATATCCCTAAGTATTTGAATGACTGTCTCCTGATGGGGATTGTGGATTGCCAGTCGAAGCACTCACTAGAGAGGTGGAGGGGCATCCGTGTTGATTTTGCCGGGTTAAGTCGGAGCCCCGAGACGCTGTCATATGCCTGGAGAACCTCAAGGCATCTAGGGCCAGAGCTGGCCGGGTCCGACAGGTAGAGCAGGACATCGCCAGCATACAAGGCGATTTTGTCGGTGTGGTGGGTTCCCCAAGCCCATCCCTGGATCCGGTGGTCGGATCGGATGAGGCAGGCCAAGGGTTCCATTGCCAACGCAAATAGAAGGGGCGAAAGGGGACAACCCTGCCTCGTGTCCCTCTGAATTGGGAACGCCTTGGAGAGGGTTCCATTGGTAAGCACCCTGGCTCTGGGGTTGGAATAGAGGGCCTGAACAAGGCGTCGGAATTGTTGCCCAAGACCCATCATCTGCAAGACGTCTTCCAAATAGTGCCAGTCCACCGTGTGGAAGGCTTTTTCAAAGTCGACAAGGAGGAGCGCGAGATAGGGTGTAAGGATCTGGCAGTTGGCTAGGGCCAGGTGAAGATGTCGCAGGCAGTGTCTGGTGCTCCGCGCTGGCATGAAGCTGCATTGATCTGCGTGGACCATATTATGGAAAAAGGGACGGAGTTGCTGGGCGAGGATCGTGGCATATATTTTTACCTCTGTGTTGATAAGAGAAATTCGGCGATAGTCCGCACAAATAGGGGAGGGCGGTTGGGTCTTGGGAATGACGACAATAGTCGCCACGTCAGTCTCGGGAGGGAAGGATCCGACTTCAGCAACGTGGTGGTAGAGGTGTATGAGATGGGGGACCAGCAAGTCTCTGTAGGCCGCATAGTATTCTTGGGGGAAGCTGTCGGGCCCCGGTGTTTTTCCGGCCTTCAGCAGGGAGATCGCGCCATGTATCTCTTCTGGGGTAATGGGGAGTTTCAAGCCAGCTGCCTCATCCTCAGTGAGGCGAGGGAGCTGGATCCCTGCTTGGCAGAGCATGTCTGGGAGGGTAGCCTCCGGAGTGCGTGCAGAGTACAACTGGACGTAGTAGTCAGCGAATGCCTGTGTAATTGCTGGGGAGGTGTGCTGGGTATTGACCGAGGGGTCCTGGACTTCAGGGACTATCCTATTGGCTAGAGGGTAGGAAATAAGCCTGTGTAGCATGCTTCCGTTTTTATCGCCCCATCTGTACACTCGGGCCACGGAGGAGCACCACAGCATCTTGGCCGAGTCCAAGGAGATCTGATTGATCTCTTCTCGAATGGCCGCAAGTTGCCTGTCACTGTGAGCATCGGGGGTTCCAGTTCGGGTTAAAAAAAAAAAAAATGTAAGTCCGTTTTTATATAGCGCAGCTACTCACCCTTACGGGTCTCAAGGCGCTGGGGGCCGTCATGGAAATTAAGTGAGCTATTGCCCAGAGTCACATGGTGCTGAGCTGAGCTGCCGCCGGAGCCGGGGATCGAACCGTGAACCCTGTGCTCCGAAGTCAGCTGCCCTGGCCGCTGCACCACACCTTGTGGCCTGTGCCTCAAGAAGGGTCAGGCGATCGCTCTGTGCCAAGCGTTTTGCGTGTACCCGACCCCTGGCTACGCCACGGATGGTGGCTTTACTTGCCTCCAAGAGAGTGCTCGGGGAGGGGACGGAACCCTGATTAGTAAGGGAATAGTGACGCAGTTCCACTTCTATCGCCTTCTTAATTTCTTTATCTTGCAGAAACGACGCATTTAGTCTCCACACCGCCCGGGTAGTGTCGGAGGTCCCGCCCAGGTGCAAGGATAAGGCTGAGTGGTCCGAAATTCCCCGGGGAAGAATAGCTATATTAGATACCCTGTGACAATCAGAGGCAGGCAGAAGGATCAGGTCAATGCTTGAACGCGTGTGATGGGCCGCTGAGGTATGAGTGTACTGAGTGCCTTGGGGATTCCAGACCCTCCAGGCATCACACACGCAGAGGGTGGCCGTCCATCTGTCAGTAGCTTCGCATGGGCTAGCCTTGTTGGGGAAGGTAAGCCCGTAGCGTCAAGTGCTGGTTGCATAATGGCATTAAAGTCGCCCCCAATCACCGTCTGTCCCATGGGTAGGGAAGAGAGCGTGTCTGTGAGGTGCTGCAGGGTGGAGGTGAGCGTGACGGGTGGACATATATGGACGATATGTTAAGGGTGTTTCCTTCTAGTTTCCCAGATACGATCACCGACTTGCCCCGGGGGTCCATCACGATGTGGTCAGGAGTGAAGGGGAGTCCCTGCCGCATTAGGATTGCAACCTCTCATGAACCGCGTTCGAAACCAGAGTGCTGCACCCTATCAAACCCGTATCGTGCGAGGAAGAGGCATTGGGTCCCAAGGAGGTGAGTCTCCTGGAGCAGGAGTATGTCGGGCGCATGGCGTTGGGCGTATTTGAGGACCGCTGTTCTCTTGATGTGATCCAATAGTCAGTTCACATTCCAGGATAGAACGTGAAGGGACCTACCTGGGGTGGACGACTGCATCTTTACCGGTACGCGCAATGAGTGGGCCAAAGGGCAGTGGGCCCCAGTTGGGTAGGGGCAGTGCAACGCCAACGCCTGTACATGGCGCGCATCGTGTGGCGTGTGTTTTTGCGGTGTCAGTTCGGTGAGCAAGTGTCAAAGTGCTGTAGATCGTAAGAAAAGTAGACCATGGCAGACTCAAACCTAAAACTACCCAGAGGACAACGGTCCCCTCCCTCCCCCCCACGCCTCCCCCTGCCCTATACTTCCGGAACTGAAGCATCTGTCGCCCTGAAAAAGAAAAATTAACAACAACAAGCTAAACTGAAATGCTTAGCAGGGGATTGCGTGGTGATAGTGGACCCCTCCACAGTATCGGATGTATTAGTCTTCGTGGCATGCCGCAGTGGTTTGCATTGTCCGTGGGATATATCTCTCCCATCCTCAGCCAGTCAGGAGCTGCCGGTATCGTGTTTTTAGACGTCTGGCTGATTCTTCAGATTGTCTGGCTCTTGGAGAGGTCAGTGTCTGAGGCCGCAGGGTCTGGGTCCCCAGAGGGGTTAGAATCTCGGTGCAGGTCCTCCACAGAGCTCTCCCTACTGTGATCTCATGAGGTTGGGGGGATCACATCGGTTTTGGTACCCTGGGGTCTCAACCCAGTTGATGTTGACGACCCCTCGCGTGGCCCTTGGCCCCTGCGGGACCGTATGCGCCTCCTTTGTTGCCGGGGGGAAAGTGGGTCAGCCCTCCTCGATCCCGATGGTCCAGCCAAAGATGTAGATCGAATGAGGAGGGGGTCTCTCCTCGGTCAGCCAGGTCCATGCAGACTGTGGGGTCTCGAAGAAGAGCGTCTTGTCTTGAAAGACGACTCGGAGGCGGGCCGGGAAGAGGAGCCCGCATCTCAGGCCCAGGTTACGAAGCTTCTGCTTGACCTCATTGTAAGAGCGACGTTGCACCTGTACCTCCTTAGTATAGTCTGGGAAGAGCATTACAGTGTGGTTCTGAAACTTCAGGGTACCCAGAGCCTGGGCTGCGGTTAGGATGGCGTCCCTGTCCTTAAATTTCAAGATCCTGTCTATAATTGGCCTGTGTGGAGCACCGGGAGGTGGTTTAGGGGCAAGAGAGTGATGGGCTCACTCGATGGCGAACCAAGGTGATAGTGCTTCCTTGGGCATCTAAGAGTTCAGCCAGGTTTCTACAAAGGCAGCTGTTCGACCCTGCTCGGCCCCCTCCGGAAATCCCACCAGGCGGAGATTATTACGACGTGACTGGTTTTCAGCATCCTCAGCTCTGCGATGCAGCTCTTTAGTGTGGGTTTGCAGGTGGGTTACTTGTCCCTTCAGCTGGGTGAGGTCATCCTCAACTGTGGAGAGTCAAGATTCTGCTTCCGAAATACGAGCTGTGGCATTCCGCAAGTCCTGGCGAATGAGGGCCATGTCAACTCGGACCTCACCAATCTTGTTCTCCACTGAGGTCTGAGAGGCGCCGATGGCCTGCAGGATAGTCGATAGGTCTGACCCCGAAAGGGGGGAACCCCCAAGCGCCCCCTCCGCCGGGCCTCGGTCGCTTGTGGTATATTGGTCCATTTTAGTTTGCGTTGGAGCCGCGGATGATTTAGGGACACGGTCTCTCCCCATCGTTGATACCAAAAAAGAGGGGGGTGCACCTGTTCAGGTGGTGGTGGTGTGCCGACACCCAGGGCCCAAGACAAGGGGAGCTCCACCTCTCCCCACGGGCAATAGCGTGCGTGACAAAGCCCCGGGGGGGTTGCCCCGTGATCCTGGCTGCTGAGTGACTCTGAAACATCAGTTGGGGTGCACCAGTGCGGGGGTCGTGTGTGGTTAAGTGTTTGCTTCTCTGGGGATCCTCAGGACCACAGGGCCGCTGGGTCCACTCAGGTTGGGTAGGGGATCCCTCCAGAAGATTACCTCTGCACGACCTCGCAGCCGCACCCTTTACGTAGGGAGTTTCGGGCGGTGTATCTCGCTCAAACCCGCCATGGCCTCCCTCCAGCTCAGACCAGTCTCCCCAGCTCCAAGCGCCTTCGTTTCAGGCGAGCCGACAGGGAGGCTCAGCGCCGGGGGCTTCCTCAAGGCTCAGTGAGATCCTTCCGTAACCCCTGCAGGACTTCCCGGGGGTGGGCTCATGGCCAGGGCGCACCAGTGGGGTGCCGTCAGTAGCGGGACCTCCCCTGGTCCTGCAGGATATTCACTGGGGTAGCGCTTGCTGAGTTGTCCCGGGGGGGCAGCTGGTCGGAGACTTCAAGGCTGGGTCCGGGGCCCCGGCCGCTCAGGCAGGTGGGCGGGGAGGCAGCCTTCTATGCGCGGCCCAGTTCAGTATGGAGGGTCTCAAGGCCGGGATGGTGGTCAGCCGGGCGTGTCCGCAAAGCATGTGTGAAGGCAAACGGCTGTGTGTCGCACAGGGTGAGGGGGGCCAAGGGGCCTCTCCCGAGGCCCCCGCCGCGCGACTGATGCAGCAGAACGGCCCGTCCCCAGCCCCGGGAGTCAATGTGGAGGAGGATGATGGCCAGATGAGAAGGAGAGCAGGGGGGGCCGGGGAGCCTCTCCCGAAGCACTCGCTGCACGACCTATGCAGCCGACCGGCCCATACCCAGTCCCCGCCGTCAAGCGGGAGGGCAAGTTGAAGGGAGGAGGTGGGCGGGGGGCCAGGGAGCCTCTCTTGAGGCCCCCGCTGCGTGGCCCCAGCAGCCGATCGGCTCACCACCAACCCCCAGCATGCAGGGCCCCGACACCAGGACCAGCGCCACACCAGTCCACTGAGGATACACAGGGGAGGGCTCCTGTGACCCCACCGCGCTAGGCCAGCAATCAATGCCACCCGCGCACGGGAACCGCGTGGAGCGCCCCCAGGCAGGAACACTTTGTCTATGCCAGTACTCTCGCCGCCCCAGTCCATGCAGCTCAGCGTCCAGAAGGAGGGGGAGGCCTGAGCCCCGGGCTTCCCCCCGCTGCCCGAGACGGCAGCCGAACCACTGGTTCCCAGTCCGGTCACAAGGAAGGTGTTGCCCTCGCGGCACGGGAGTCTGTCATGGCCCCAGGGCACGGTCGGGAAAAGCGAGGCCTCACCTCTGGCAGTGTGGAAGGACGCCTCTTAGCAGGTCATCTAGAAGCCGGATCTTTCAGGGCCCACAGCGCTCCACCGTGTCTTCTCCCCAGGCAGGTCACTGGGCGTGCAGGGCCCCTGATCGCGACAGGAGCCACACCGTCATCAGGCCCTCGGCATCCAGCACTCGTTAGAGCCCCAGGTCCCAGTCAGCGGGAGCCACCATCTGGCGGCCCACGGGCCTCGGGGATCCAGGCGTCGGATCGGGTACCCCTCATAGGGCGGTAATATTCGCCATCGCTGCACAGCACTAGTTGCAGTAAGTACCGGCGAACAGTTTCAGGGGATGGATGGCAGCCGAAGGTGGTAGGATATGAAGCGGATGATGGAGGGGTCCGGAGCACTCTTAGAGTGTGACTGCTATCTTGACGCTTCAAGCCACGCCCCCGTTTTAATCTTTTTAACATATATACTGCACTTTGCACTTTACTTAAGGTGGTCAGTCCTCCAGACTGCCTCTGCGTTTTCTCCCCTACGACCTGCGATGCCCGTATGTGAGAGCGGGCCTGCCCATAGCAAGGTCAGCGTGCTTGTTGTTCTAGCTCGAAGGGGATAGATCCAGCATGCTGAAGCAACCATGCCACGGACGCGCGCAGTGGGCGTGCAGCCGGCGCGCAGCCGGCACGCCAAAGGCAAGCCCGTCTGCGCCCGTCCGCGCCCAGAATGCCCCATGCGCCAGGACCCCTGCCCGTTTTTCCTACCTGACATATTGCAGGGCGCAGCTAATGGCACTAAATAAGGGTAAGTGCGGCAATGCTACCATTTGGGATGGGGAAAGGAATTATTTCCCATTTCACTGCACTGCCTGTAACCTCTCATTTATGGTCTCGAACCTTCCCTCGATAACTTTCTCCCATTGTCCTCCTAATAGGAATAACAACGCACCAGACTTAGCTACGGATTTTAGCATAGTCTCCTCTGCATCCGTTCCTACACATAACACCTTAAGAGGAAAAAATAACCACCATATACCTGCTGGCACTTTGTTAAATGCCATAATGCTCAACACTAGATCAGTGATTAAGCATAAGTACAAGTTTGAATGCCTGTTGCAAACATCAACCCCGGACCTGGTCTTCCTAACGGAAACCTGGGCCAACGAAATGTCCAAGCCCGACTTCGTCATTGCGTTACCAGCAGGATATGCATTGGCTAGTGAGGACAGAATAGGGCAAAAGAGAGGCGGCTCAGCAATCATTTACTGATCTAGGTTCAAAGCCACTTTTGAGACCATTCAGCTGCCTGGTGCAGAAGCTATGACTTTCAACATCAAAATTGCTAATACCATGCCCTTCCCCGGCCTACTTCTATATAGGCCACCTGGGCCGAAAGCCCCATTTATCCAAGGTTTACAGACCCTCATGGAATCCGGTCTGGACTCTCCTACTTTCACAATACTGGGGGATTTCAACTTTCATCTTGAATGCGATAAGAATGTAGACACTTCCAGTGTACTAGATAATATGGA
This sequence comes from Calotriton arnoldi, assembly GCA_963921515.1. Lineage (NCBI taxonomy): Eukaryota > Metazoa > Chordata > Amphibia > Caudata > Salamandridae > Calotriton > Calotriton arnoldi. Next base: position 552,853 of record CAWUFW010010308.1, read on the forward strand.
GGGTTTCGAACTGACACAGTTAGTATTAGAGCCCACGAATAAGGCTCTTCGCACTCTTGATGGTATATTCACTAACAATTCTAACATTACAGTGGACAGAGTACTACCCCTTACTTGAACAGACCACATGGCCATCTATTTCAAACTATCCTTTTTGGATGATTATATCTCCCAGTCCAATAACTTGCCCCCTGCCAAAGTTAGACCATGGCAAAAAATCAAGTAAGAGGATCTTGTGGAGATGATAGACAAAAGTCCACCCTTGCTAGTGTCAGACAACAACAATGCGGCCGACAACTTTGATGGCTGGATTAGTTCAGGCATGGATCAGTTGGCCCCAGAAAGGACAAATAAACTACGGAAAAATAATGTCTCAGCCCCCTGGTACAACTCGGATCTTAAACTCATCAAATCTAAGTGTAGACGAATAGAGAGGGCATGGAGGGCAGATTACAGTGAGCAAGGTAAACTTACCTAAAAACTAGCATTAGCTGAGTACAAGGTAGCCATTAAAAGCTCTAAAATGACTTACTTTACAAGTAAAATCGAAGCTACTAAAAAGTCCTCAAGAGAGTTTTTCAAGACCATCACCGCAGTAGCGGCCCGTGGTGGGAGTGCTGCCGGGCGGTGACGTGGGGCGGGGGAGGGGCAGGGTAGGGGGTAGTAAACTACAGAATACGGCCGAATAGAGGTAAGTAAACATATAAATAAATAAAACGAATTTCGTTGCGCGCGCTGCATCGCCAAATGCGATGCAGCGCGTGCAACGGAATTCGTTTTACTTATTTATATGTTTACTTACCTCTATTCGGCCGTATTCCGTAGTTTACTACCCCCCCACCCCACGTCACCGCCCGGCAGCACTCCCACCACGGTCCGCTACTGCATCACCGCCTTGTCCAAATTGCAACAGGCAAATCAATTTGCACCTGATCAAGCCCTCTGTGACAAAGCGGCCAATTTTTTTCAGGATAAGTTCCAAACGGTCTATGATGAACTTGCTGGAAAGGTCCCGGCACCTATCAGGCCCCTCTCACTACCATCAGGGGATTCCATCTCGGACACCACTGCTTGTCAGTTGACCAGTTTCTCTCCTTTAACTGTGGATAAAGTAAATGATTTGTTACTATCCACAAAATCAGGGTCCCTGACTGATCCCTGTCCCCCCGCTATAATTCATCTGGCCTCTGACAAGATCAGTACTAAACTAACCCCACTTTTGAATAATGTCATTAGGTCAGGAACCTACCCCGCCTCTTGGAAGAAAGCCTGCATCAGACCAATTCTAAAGAAACCCTCTCTCGACCCATTTGAGGTGAAAAACTATCGACCTATATCTTGCCTATCACTGGCGGCTAAAATCCTAGAAAAATCAATTAACCAATTCCTAATTGGCTATCTAGACGCCAATGACCTTCTTGATTCCACACAACATAGCTTCAGACCACGGCACTCCACCGAGTCAGCTCTAATCATGGCCACAGAGGAAATATGCATACAGCTGAACAAGGGAGGAAGAGCCGTCCTAATACTACTTGACCTATCAACTGCGTTTGATACGGTGAATCATCTGGGACTGACACAGCGGCTGAAGGCAATAGGAATTAAAGCGGCAGCTCTAACCCTTCTCACCTCGTTCCTCATTGCAAGGGAACAGAGGGTGTGTTGGGACAGTTTTAAATCTGAGAGGTTCTCCCTCCCCTGTGGAGTTCCTCAAGGCTCAGCATTGTCACAAACTTTATTTAACATATATGTTAAGCCTCTGGCCAAGCTGACTAGGGCTCACGGTTTCTCGCTGGTATAATATGCCGACGAAACACAGATTGTCATCTCTATCTGTTATGTTATGTTATGTTAAAAGAATTTGTATAGCGTACGTACACCATACGGTTTCATGGCGCTTATAGACGAGGTGATCCGCCGCTCATAAGATCGTTCATTTGTAGGCCTGAGAGAACAGCCAGGTTTTTAATTGCCTCCTAAAATAAAAGTAGCATGAAGAAGATCTAATGTTGAAAGGGAGTGCGTTCCAAAAAGAGGGGGCCTATACCGCAAAGTGGGATCCACCAGTTCTTTTCGCTTGAAGGAGGAATGGCTAACAGATTCTGTCAGGAGGACTGAAGGGCCCGGACAGGGACATACCTATGGATAAGATTGGAGATAAATTCCGGGCATGTGCCATGAAACGATTTGAATATCAGGCATCCGACCTTGAATGCGCAGCGTTGGGTTACTGGAAGCCTCGCTCTCCTCAAGTGTCGAAACCGAGGCGGCGAGATTTCACAGTTGTCTGAAGCAAATCATGGACTGGATGCTTCAGAAATATATTAAATTAGACACAAACAAAATGGAGGTCATGGAATTTGGGAATGGGCCACCACTCTGGGATCAAACCTGGTGGCCGGCAAAAGCAGGTCACTGCCCGAATCCTTCGGCAAAAGTTAGGAACTTAGGATTCCTGTTCGATGTCCAACTAAACTTTGCAGGACAGATCAATCAGTTGACATCATCCTGCTTTTTTCTATGAAAAATCCTGCACAAAATGCTGCTTTTTGTCCCTTTAGACATCAGACAATTGGTTGTAGTCATTCTAATTCTCTCTCAAATTGACTACTGAAATGCCCTTTTTCTGGGTATAGACAAACGCCAACTGCTAAAACTTCAATCACTGCAAAATGCAGCAGCACAAGTGCTGCTCACTATTCCAAAATACCACCACATTTCCAGTAGCATTAGGGAGCTTCACTGGCTTCCAGTCAAGCAGCGCATCGAGTTCAAGGCGCTATGCCTGGTGCATAAAGCATTGTATGGTGGAGGGTCGGTGGACCTACAGAAACTTCTTCAGTGGTATTTACCACGTCGGAATCTTAGATCTGCCAATAAAGGTCTAGTCCAGGTCCCCAAAACCTATAGGGCCAGATGGGGAGGTAGAAGCCTTTCCTAATGAGCATTGAAGCTCTGGAATGAACTGCCAGCCATCATTAGGTTTCTACCTTCCAGACCACGGTTTAGGAAAATGCTTCGACCTGGCTTTTCCCTTCACTGGAATTAAGCCGCTCACCCGACCTCTACTCGCTCCCTTGCTATTCACAGCACCAAGATGCCTTGGCATTCGTGCGTTCTACAAGCTTTTTACTTACTTACTTACTTGAGATGGACAAATGGGGCCTAGTCAAATGCCTGACAGAGTTTCTACTTTCTTTTGAGGTTTTCACATGGGAAGTCAGCAAGGAGGACAGTACGATGGGCTAAGCCATCCCGTTGTTGCATCTGCTACAGAACCAGTTAAAAAAGGTGCCTGAAAGGTCCGCACTCACAGGTGTGAATGAAAACAAAGATGCACATGAGATGGTTGTGGGTTTAATCCTTCGCTTGGCTGATAATCCAAGGCGGCAAAGAGACATCATGTCATCCAAAGAGTACATCTGTGCCACAATACTTGATCCACGGTACAAAAAAATACTGCCCACTTTCATTCCTTTTTCAGAAGGGGATGTTTCACAATATAAGCCATGGATTGTTGAGCGAGCCAGAGACATCCAAGAAGAATGGATGGACATTAGAGTTTCACTCCCGAGCAGAAGTTCTGGGGTGCCGCCTTCAACTTCCAGACAGGGCAGTCCTGTTGTCTCACAGCAGCCAAAACAGCAACAAGAACACTGGTAACAACAACAGCAACAACAGCAGGAATAGAAGAATCAGCCCCAACTCCTGAATTAGTTTGGTTTCAAGTGGCAGGTCTTAAGTCCAGTACAGAGGCGAAGGCAAAAGAGGTTGAGCAAATGGCAGCGCAAATGACCATTCAGAAGATGTTTCAGGACTATCTGGATGACCCAAGAGTGGTCTATGTGGATCAAAACGCATTGGTGTATTGGGGTATGAGAAGATGCACCAATGGCCAAAGCTCAACAGGCTGACAATGAAGTATCTGGCTTGACCAGTAGCCAGTGTGTCTGCTGAGCATTTTCAGTGCAGCTGGTGCAGATATTACAGTGAGAAGGACCAGTCTCTTGCCTCAAAACATAGAGAGCTTAACTGTGATCAAAATGAACCAACACGTCATACCACAAAATTACGCTGTTCCTGAACTACTACAGGAGGAGGTTGAGGGTGATTGGTCAGACTCAAGTGTGTTAGCTGACCAAATTCTGGGCAAACCACCTGAGTTTGAGGATGAACTATGCTTCTTTGACGGAGAGTAGGCCACCTTAGAACTTTTTAATTATTGAACTGCTTTGCCAAAAATAAAACAATAGAAAAAATGGATATAGCTAGAGGAACATTATATATTTCGTTTTTTTTTCGTCTGACTGAGTTATGCAGCCCCACTAATTTAGGCACATGTATGGCCGGATTGATGTTGGACCAGTGTGCAGTGAAGAGGCCTCCCCATTCCCTTCAAGGAGATTGGAGACAATGCCTGCATCCTTCTCATGCCTTTCCTTTTTTCCATCCCCTAGCAGGACTGTCCCAGATCATTTGATTTACAAGACTTCCCAATGTGTGTTGCTTGGCTCAAAGAGGAGGTACAATTTTGTACCTCGGGACTTGGATTGAAACAGGTAACTATTGCACCAATGAGTGATATATTATTGAGTGATTATGAGTGATGATTGATGATTCAGTGAGGAAGGGTGTTCAACTAATGATGGCTTGCAATGTTTGGGGCCAGATGGCTGATCATTTTTCCTCAATGTTATTGGCCCTTACACACTTAGCAAGATTTACTTGCCAGGCTCACTCCTGTATTCTGGTTCCCAATCTTCAGAGACCAGACCAGTCAGTTTAGTTAACAAACACAAATCTACACAAAAAAATACTCAAATAAGGTTTCTCTTCTTGTTCATCAACAGCAGTGCACTACAAGTAGATCTCTCTCATTTGGGTCGAGACGGATTTGTTATGATTCGTTGCTCGGAGTCAGGATGATGGAAGGACTCGGGGCAGGACGACCTCAACAGCCAGAAGAAGGAGGCTCTCGACTTCAGGGAAACCAACATCATGATGATGACTCTAAGAGGCTTACTCAGCTCTGTGGACTGAAGAGAGGTGCGTTGATTTGGGAAATATTGCTGAGAGTGTGTCCTGGCTCAAATGTGAAACTCCTCTGTTATGTGGGTGGGTGGGGGCCTGTTGTTGTACAAACTGGAGACAGACATGTGATGTCAAATCATCACATGATGCACGCACTCGGCTAAATGCTACGATGACAGTTGTGAGATTGATCAGCCCAGTACCTGCAGCTAGTACTTGTCTATGATTGGTTGTAAAATAAAATTGCTGTCACTTCTCAGTTAATCAATTGCTCATGAGTCATAAATTAAAATATTGCAGCAGCCTATGCCCTTGCTCTGCCTCTTAGTCTTGGTACACTCCTCATGAAGCTTACCTTCTGTCCTTCTCCTTGACTCTACAATATTATTTCTGTTTAACAATCAGCAGACCTTAGTCTTCTCCTACACGAAACGCGAAAGCTCCATAACACTACTGCTTACTTTACCGAACCGGTTCAGCCAGGCACCCAAGAGTGACTGACATTCCTAGAATAATGAAGATGCAACGCTCAATTTGGCAATGTAGTATCATTTTTCTTTTAACAATCATAATTTTTAGAACTGTGTGGGTTCACTTCATTACTCCATAATATGTATTGACTTTCTTCCAAACCTAGATGACAGAACATTTAGATATACAATAAATTGGGTCTCTGGGGCTGAAGCAATGCATTTAACTGAACTGTGTCATACTCATTCCTTCATTTCCTTCTGCAACAGACTGAATATCATGGCCCTGATGAATATTGTTGTTGTGTAGTGTTTGTCTTTGTCACTCCCTTTCTCAAATCCCCTTTCCCATCCATTCATCAAACCCCTAACCCTCTTCCCCCAGGCTGTAAGATTTATTGAGGTGTTACTTAATTTATACCAAAAATGGATCACACACTTGGTGGAGCAGAGGTGGTGAAAGCAGCAACAACTCACAGCAGGATCTTCCATTACCTAGGCAATAGCCCACACCAGACCCACTTATCCACCCACACATAAAAGGGGTCCGTATTTTAGACCAAGAAGAATGTCATTTTCAACATCATCATTCAGGCCTTCTGTTGCTTAAACAATTAACCTAGTCCGCTCCTGACTCTGAGTCTACTTCTCCTGACTTGAGGACTTTGTATGTTTAGTTTTAATTAAATACTAGATCCCCATTGCTCAGAAGAAGTTACTATTGCTAGTTTTTGTTATGATATCAGGTCTTCTTTGTTGAGTCATGGTAGTAGTCTGGTGTAAATCTTTTTAAAGTTATGATTTAAATATAATATAACCCACTAACTCTGTGTTTCTTTCAATCTAGTTGCCTACAATTGGAGTAGGACTGCACTTGTGATGCCTTCCCTGTCAGTGCGCTAGCCTGCTAGTACTACCACCACCGTTAAGAAGGCACTTTGGGAAACCCTGCAGTAAGACGAAGAGAGAAGTAGCAGCCATTGCTTCATCTATTCAAGTAGGAGAACTATGGAGGGAAGTGAACTAGTTTGGTTAGTACCTAACTTCTACTGAAGATGTTGTTTATCTAAGTTGTTATAGACAATATAGGCAAGAGCAATATCCCCCTAGTGGTCAATATAGTTACAGAGGGTAGTAGGACGAGGGTATAACTCACTTGTATGTACTTTTTAAAGCAGATTTTAAAACACAGGCTGCGCTAAAAGGCCACAGTGCAAAGTAAAACACCCAAAAATTAATAATTTCCTATTAATTTTTTTAACAATAAATATACAAAACCCACCCTCTCTACCCACAACAGGCCCACACCTATCTCCAAACATCACCCCGTTTCCCACCAATGTCCAAAAGAAAGAATGCCCAAAAGTACAACTTTCCCTTCCAATTCCCACCCTCTCTACCCACAACAAAAGCCCCTCCCACCAACTTTGGAGCTAAGGCTTGCCAACTCCTGGCAAAGCCGCCCCAGCTCGCGGATCATGTAGATGTGGAAGCGGTCTGTTTGGAGGGCAGAAGTGGTAGATCGGGACTAAGAACCCAGCTGCAGGCAGCACTGCTGACGTTGTGTCTGGGATGGAGGCGCTAATGGCTGGCTGGAAGAACTAGGGCCGGGGGAGTGATGGCAGATGCTTCCTTCTCTTCCAGAGCTACCAGCCGGCGATATTTGGCCTGGATGGCCTCCATCTGCTGCTGCCACAGATGAGCTGCTATCTCCTGCCGAGATGATAGACCAGCAGGAGTAGCTATATGAAGAAAGAAAAAAGACAAATTGTAAATAACGCTCTGTGCAAACACTTGTTTATATAGTGGCTAGTGGCACAATATTAGTACACTGCTGGTCCCCTAGGGCCATTGGAATTTTTTATGTGATTAGTCAGAGGGCCAAGATTTCCCCACACATGCCTCACATAAAAGAAGTGCTGACTGACTCCAAGGAAATAAGCCAGAATACTAAACCACCAGATTAAAAGTGATTTTTTTTCATTTTAAGGTTTTCCTAGTAAAAAAACTAAACTAACACTGTGTGGAAAAAAAAGAAAAAGAAAAATAAATTACCTCCCATTAATGAGCAATGCATTGTGCACTATGCAGCACAAGCATTCTTCTTTTGTGCTAAATTAATAGAGGCATACTAGTGCGTCGGGTACTTTGCCTCTCTCTGCAGTCCGTTGCTGGGGCAGCTGTAATAGACAATTTATTATCTTACTTTAATTCTATTGGTCCTGCTCTTCTCCGACTGCCTTTCAATTCCACTCTGACTTCAAAGAGGCAGATGAGTAATAATAATATATCACGCACGTCAGATATAAAACAAGGATGACCTGTCTGCCATAAGTAGACAGTGGGAAAAACGATGCACTGCAGAACAGGGAAAAAAAACAGAAAGCTTTTATTTGGCACGTTCATCACAGGGTATCCCATTGGTAAAACTCTAAATCACTTTACTCCCTGGCATCTTTCTCCACCGCAAACTATTTTCAACATATACCTTCACTTGGCAGTAAGGAAACTTACTCTACTGCAGGGTAAGTTAGAGGGATTAGGGTAGGTAGAGGTTTTGCTACAGAATAGTGGGGTGTCACTGATCTGTGCTAGGCTTTGGCTTAGTCAGTCACTGTAGTTGACGAATGACAAAAGGTAAACATTTGAATTGGCTTAACCATAAATCTGTTATGGATGCCATGAAATATATACACATAAATCAGTTGACCAGAAAAATGTGGCACATACCAAGAATGGATTTTTCAATTTTTTTTGGTCGACTGGGACAGAACTTAGGAAAGAATGAAGGAGAAAAGTACTAGTAAGAGGTGACTGAGTGGGCACTTTGAAACACACCCTGTTTTCAGTTTGTAATGCATTGAAAACTTTGTAAATGCTGAATTAACTGAATCAGAGGCGCATTGCACAGCCAACACTGCAGTCCCGAATTGAAACATACTGCAGTTGGGTCACTGGCAAAATGCCATGGGCAGGGAGGTGATGCAAAATGATGGGTGGAATATCTGCCTCGCTTAACAAATGCAGTGAGTATACTTAATTTGTCAATAAGCAAGCAATGTGACTTACCACCAACAGTCCCTGCTGCCGCTGGGACTCCCCCTCCATCCCCCCATTTTGCCTCTGGTGCACTGGCGCTGCTGCTGTCCCAGGCACAGGCGGTCTGTGCAGCTAGAAAAAAATGTACATATTATAGACATCAGATACGCCTCCCATTAATATTATATTTTTAACAAAATACAACCGCAATACCGCACTACAGTTCGGTTAGCAGTATCTTTTAACAAAACTATCACTTTGGGCGGTTTGATGGCCATTGGTTGACACTGTTGTAAAAGCCAGGTAGTCAAGCTAACCAAAAACTTTTCACAATGGAGGGTCAAGGCTATGATGGCTGAGTCATTGAAGCACAATGAAGAGGTGGAATAATGGTCAATAAAGCACATATGGTCTTGGTTGGCAAATGCAATATGAGAACTTATACTTTCCTGCCATGCTGCACTGTCAGGGAAACTGCTGGTATACAAATGAATTATAGCACAACATTGGGGGGGGGGGTCCACTTTGACCATGCCACTCTCTCATTTTAACTGTTAGATCATGAGCAAGAAAAAGAAACCCTTCTCAAGAAACATGCATGGTGAATAATATATTAGCTTACTTGAGCCTGAAATCTTTATAGTAGAGCACCAAAAATCTATTCTCTCAGTCTTGCAGTACCACAAGATATATAAGGGGAGAGGGAAAGCTTGCTAACAAAGCAGAAGAAAGTTACAGAATAGTACATACAGGAGAAAGTCAGCAACAGAAACATGAAATATAGAAAAATAGGATAATGGAGGGATAACAAGAATTTAACAAACGTTAGAGGATTTGAAATAAAAGTAGACAGTATAAAAAAATAAAGTAGGCAAAATGTAAATTATTCTAATATTGGGGAGAGGTGAAAGTTAGGGAAATGAACCTACTGGGGCTAGCAGAACCATCGTCTGTGGTGCTGGTGGTGCCGTTTCTACCTACCGCGGCACTGGTGGTGGCAGCCCCTCCTTTGCCCGCCTTGGAAGATGCTCTCTTGCCCTTGGGTGTTGATATAAGAAATAAAGAAAATAAAAAAATAGATTAGTGGCTCACTTAATCTCCCCAAAAATATTTTGACAGGCAAATGCAGTAGCATTGTACTTTTCTAAATCAGATCTGCCTATAGTACTAGTAGTATTAAGTTGACCTATTCCTAATTTCCTAAACCTAAGACCTATTCCTAATTTCCTAAACCTAAAGTACTAATGCATTGCAATGAATAATGTTTGCTTCTCAACCCCCTTTGATGGGCCAACTCATTCTCCCTTTGCAGTGCATAGATGCATGTTCATCACTGAGATATTGGGACTGTATGAGCTACATAAGGAAAGGCACATGGAATGCTAACTCACTGATATTACTTACTACCACTATCTTAAGGACAGAACAGAGGAGTCTGCATGACTAAAATAATTAGCCCTAGCGAGCACCGACGAGTATGACTAGGTAGCGCCGAGTACCTGGCTAGTCAAGCTGGATCGCATAATATTCGCAATGTTGTAAACTTAACTTGACTCTGAGTGTGAGCAACATGCTATTTGAGAAAAAAAACGCATTTTAGTAAACAAACAATAATAAACAATATCAATACTGTTAGACCTGGCACCATTGGCGTGGGTCTCCCTTCCATTTTTTTGCCTCCACTTCCTGTGTTTTGCTGTGTGTTGGACTCCATTTTTGCTGGTCTAGATGCTTTGGGCACTTTGCCACTGCTGTTCAGTGCCAAAGTGCGAGTGCTCCCTTTGTAAAGTATTGTTATGGATTAGTGATTCCATGATTGGCTTATTTGATTTACTTGTCAGACCCTAGTATAGTGCACTATGTGTGCCCAGGGCCTGTAAATCAAATACTGCTGGTGGACTTGCAGCACTGACTGTGCCACCCACAGAGGCAGCTTGTAAAATGTGACTCAGGCCTGCCATTGCAGAGCCTGTGTGCAGTCTGGGACTGCCATGTCGACTTGGCAAGTGCACACACTTGCCAGTCCCTAAACCAGTGGTGGCTCGCCGAGGGAGTGGTGCAGGGCGGTGGAGCAGGGTGGGGGGTAGTGGACTCGGACTTACGATGGACAGAACTCTCTCTGAGTTCTGTTCGTCGTATGTCCGAGTTCACTACCCCCCACCCTGCCCCTCCCCCGCCCCACCGCCCCGCACCACTCCCTCGGCGAGCCGCCACTGCCCTAAACCTTCCCTTTTCGTCATATTAGTCACCCCTAAGGTAGGCCCAAGGTACTCCCGTGGGCAGGGTGCATTTTATGTGAAAGGTAGGACATGCCCTGTTGTGTGTGGCATGTCCTGATAGTGAAATACTGCCAATTTCGTTTTTCACTATTGCAAGGCTGTCTGTTCCCATAGGCCAGAATGGGGAGTTTGTTTATAACATCTTATAAACATAACTGACCCTGGGAACAAGATAGGAAAATACAGTTTAGTATGCCTGAACTCAGAATGTTAAGCTGCATCTTTTAGTGAGGGTGATTTTTACATTCTGTGTTTGGAAATACCACTTTTAGAAAGTAGGTATTTTCTTGCCTAACCATCCAGTGTGCCTCTGCTAGGTTTGTGTATTGCATGTCTTGCTTTTGGATGACAGGGGCTGGAGCAGGGCAGTGGCTCCAGAAGTCTGATGAGTCAGGGCTGGGCTGAATAGGCTTGGTCTGCATTTGGAGTGGTGGGAGGAGTAGCATCTTTACCTGAATAGGGCTGTGCCTGCCTTCCACAATGACGGCTCCACCCCCCTGGGGTGTGTCTGAAGCCAGGGCTCACACTGACAAAGGAGGTTGTTGTGCACTTGCAAAGTGCCCCACAGAACTGGTTTTGGCTGGGTACAGACACTCTCTGCCTTCAGAGAACAAAGGATTTTGGTGTATAAAAAGAGGGGCCCAGACCCCAGACTTTTAGATCACTTCTGGGAAATCAAGAGGAACCTTTGCCAAGGCGAAGAGCCGGTTAAGCTGAGGAGGAATACTGCCTCTGTGCTGTTTGCTGTCTGGGGTTGGCCTGCAGTGGCAGCTTGCTGCCAAGGAAAGGAGAAAAGACCTTTGCTGTTTGCTTTGTCATCTTGAGGAAGATCTCCAAGGGCTTGAAACTGAGCTTGCCTCCTGTTCTTAAGTCTCAGGGACACAAAGACTTCACCACCAGCTCCCCTGAATTTCCTTGCTGGGAATTCCAACCTGCAAAGAAGTGCCTGCTGCTGTTTAGGACCTCTGGAGACTGTTTGCCGCTGGGAGCTGGGAAATCGACGCGACACGAAGAAGCGTGTCACATCCGCATTTGTTTTCCGACGCATCGCCGAAGAAACCGTCGCGGCGCCTGCCGCGGCTCGAGAAATCGCCGCACGACGCATCGGGTGTAACGATCTCCAAAGTCCGAGATCGCCGCACCGATTTTGACGCAAGCCTGCTGTTCGGCTGCACGAAACCACGCATGGTACCTGATCAACGAATTGCATTGAGGCGCCAAGACTGTCACATCATTGTGGTCCGCAGTAAGAAACAGACGCATCAACTCCCCACGCAGTAAGGAATCGATGCACACCTCCCCTGCGCTGCAGTAAGGAACAGATGCATCACCTCCCCTGCGTGTAAGGAACCGACGCATCACCTTCCCTGCGGCCATTTTGTTTGCTTTGCGTGACGCATCTAAGGTACTTTTGAGAAAAGTGTCGCATTTACAACTTGCATTGAACGGGACTAATTCTACCATTTGAAAGCCTTATTTTTAATACTGTATTGTGGATTTTTGTCGTTTGGTCTTCTTTTGGTTTAGATAAAGATTACTTATTTTTCTAAACTGGTGTGGTGTCCATTTGTAGTGTTTTCGCTGTGTTACTGTATGTGTTCACAAATGCTTTACACACTGCCACTGAGATAAGCCTGTCTGCTCGTGCCAAGCTACCAAGGGGGTGAGCAGGGGTTATTTTAGGAGTGTATCCCCCTTACCCTGACTAGAAGCAAGGGTCCCTATTTGGACAAAGGCACCTACCTCTGCCAACTAGAGACCCCCATTTCTAACAAATACCAATAAATAATTACTCACCGAGCCTGCAACCTCAATACCCAGCAGGTTGAGCAGGTCCTGTTCATGATCAATTATGTCAGACCAGTGGTGCTTCAGCTGTTGCACCATGCGCTGCACCTCGCTGTGCCAGTCCACACATCAACGCACTCTCCTCCACAGCAGCCGACGCTCATGCAGGGCATACCCCCTCCAAGGACCGCCGCCTGCTGCCAGTATGGAGGGGAGATGGCACTGCCCATAGAAAACAAGTGTAGCTACCTCTGCGTCACAAAAAATGGGGCGGGCTGCACCCCTTGGCGGCCCCAGCAACTGCAAGCTGTGCGGCTTATAGAATTCACACTGGCGCCGCCGCTAGCTCCCTGGTTCTCTGTCATGGTGCTGGGTAGGATAGAAATTAAGGAACAGAATAATTAAAGAAAGTAGAGGGAAAACAAAAAAAGTGCCAAAGTCACAGAAAAAGTTTTAAAAAAACACAAAATTATAAAATACACAAACTATAGGACACACACTGAACAAAAAAAAGGTAAATGAGGAGTGGATGACCGGGATAGGGGGAGGATTGAAAAGGATTAAAAATCAGGCCCAGCACCATGCAGAGAACAGAAAGCAGGTAAAACCTCCACAGTGGCAGGTGGCCACGCTCATGTGAACCATGTGGTGCCGTTCATGCTAATTTTTCCACGCGAAAGTGCGCATCACGCTACTGGCATATAAAAAAACCAGCATGAACGGCCAGGCGAGTACTTTCGCCCTCTTGCGTATTTCCTCGGAATCTTGTGGTGTTTTTTATGCACTCATCGGAACTCCACGGAGCAAACATCTGCTAGCTCTGCTCTGGCCTATTGAAGAGTTCATGTCTGAGGTCCTTCTTTTCTACGCAGTTGTGCCTTTGAAGTGGGGAAAATCTTCTAGAGGCATGCCTTTGAAGTGCACAAATGCCCTGCCTTCCTAACCCTGGCTCCAGACTAACTACAGGGGGTATGCAGCTCTTTTTGTGGAGGCAGGACACAGCCTTTTCAAGTGTAAGTAGAGTTGTGCCCAGCTCCTGTCTCCCATCCTGTCAGTGATGGCCCATCCAGTCACCCCTAAGCTCTCATTGTGTGTGGCTGTTTAGGAGGAATACACAAAGCCCAACTGTCACTCACATGGAGTCATACGACCAAGAGACAGGCTGCAGGCACCAAATGGCTAAGGCAAGAAAATGCCATCTTTCTTAAAGTGGCATTTTCAGAATTGCAGTTTAAAATCTGTATTCACCATCCATTAGGATTTTAAGCTGTGATTCCAGAGACACCAAACATGAACTGATCATCTCTTCCCATTTGGAAATTGCACTTATAAAATGCAATAAGGTAGCTCCAATGTTATCCTATGGGAGAGATAGGTCTTGCAGTAGTGAAAAACAAATTTAAGAGTTTTTCACGAACAGCCCATGTGCAACTTAAAAGTACATGTCCACCTTTTTATATACACTGTACCCTGCCCTTGCGATGTCCAGGGTCTACCGTAGGGGGTGAATTATTTGTATTGAAAAGGAAGATTTGGGGCTCGCAAAAGGTTTATTTTGCTAGGTCGAATTGGCAGTTTAAAAAGCACACACAGGCCCTGCAATAGCAGGCCAGAGGCATGTTTAAAGTGCTACTTAAGTGGATGGCACAACCAGTGCTGCAGGCCCACTAGTAGCATTTCATTTACAGGCCCCAGGCACATGTTGTGCCACATTACTAGGGATTTACAAGTAAATTAATTATGCCAATTGGGTATAAGCCAATTATACCATGTTTTAAGCAGAGAGCACAAGGCCTTTAGCACTGGTTAGCAGTGGTAAAATGCACAGAGTCATAAGGCCAACAAAAACCAATTCAGCAAAAATAGGAGGAGGAAGGCAAAAAGTATGGTGATGACCCTGAAGAAAGGGCAAAGTCCAAAACCCACTGTCATACCTCCCCTAACAGGATGATTCAGCTGCTTAAGGTGCTGAGTTTTGGATGCTGCACTACTGTGTTGTTTATTTCCTTTGGGTCTTAAGCACAAAAAGTGCGTAAATCACAGCACAATTGTGATTTTCAGTGTTTCCGTATATAACTTTATGGCATTCACATACATTCAAGAATGGTACACCTTTCGTAAACCGGTGTTTCTCTACTCCATATATTGCGGACATTAACCATATTCAAGATTAGACACTTCAACAGCCATGTTTTCCAGAAACTAAAATGAGTTCTTCCTGTAAGTTCCCTCTTTCTACATTCATCCTCTGACAAAAGAATAGATTCTACATTTTCAAACACTTTCTATACTCTTTTTTCAATGACCAGTAAGGTGTAATAATTACTGAGTGCGCATTTACCTCATTTGAAATGAATTTCCCTGACCTCTTCTCTGACACTTGCATGAGCATGTGCAATATTCAAGCTTGCATGAATTTATACTTCATTTTGAAGCATGCATGATATACCCATAAATCAATTATAGTTTTATTAAGGCAGAGAGCTGACTTCTGGGTAACTCCCAACCTCGAGTTGTAAAAGCGTCATTGAGCGAATGGCATGTTTAGGTTGATTCAGGCAAATGTGAATAAGATTTGAATTTGATCATTTGCGTTTTGCTTAATTTTGAAACAGGTATATTTCTGAAATGCAAGGGAAACCCATAGGTAATAAGGGACCAGGGGTATATGTATTTATGAAGGAACAGGAGTCCCTCATGGAAAGACTACAGCCAATCAAATATACATATAAATATAATGAGGCTTATGTATGTTATCCAAATGGAAAAATCATAAATATTTATTTAATGCAAATAAAAGACATTGCTATGGGAAAACGAACACAAGAAGGTCACATAAAACTTACAAACTCAGGCATATGTGTAACAAAATAAAACACAATGGTTAAGTCACAATCTGTCAGTACCAATGCTCATGTGTGCAAGAATTAACAATGATAACGATTGAGTCAAGGTACCATAGTCGACGACGATTCGATCCTTAGTGAAATATTAGTATCATCATCAGGACATACAAAGTTATGCCTTAGACAAGAGTGAGGTTATGGCATGTGTAATCTAATGCATATAAGACCATCTCGTAAGGGCTAGGATACCCTTGAACAAACACAGGTCATACACTCACTGACCTCTGGGGAATTTCCCCATTAGTGTTACACTCAAAATGTGGCAACTGCAGTGTTTGTCAATTTACACTTGAATCTAAAGAATTTGTGTATGGGAATATCAGATTTGCCTCATGGCAATTTTAAAACTGTAATGCAATGAATGTTACTTATGCTATTATGTGTCCCTGTAATCAAATCTATATTGGCCAGATGACAAAGAAAATCCACATACGTATCTGCCAACACAGAAGCCGACTGTGATTTGCCAAAGCCCCGCTGGTCGACCACTGCACAGCAAATATACATACTGGAAACGACCTTCGTTGGCAGGTTATTATTGTGATCAAGCCCCCACCCAGAGGGACTGACATCTCAGCAATACTCAACAAAGAGGAACTCAAATGGATCCTGCGTATCATTAGCCTACACACTGGCCTCAACCATATGAAGGATTGGACTTCGCTCCTCTGAATTGCAACCTGGACTCACGGGTACTTCTGAATAGGACTTGATCAATTCGATCTGGAAACTTGTTTTTCCTGAGCAGTTTTTCAGTATATTCTTGACACTCTGAGGTTTTCACAATAGAATTTTATCATGCACTTTTCTGCATCTGAATAACTTAAAGGTTCTTGTATCTTGTTATTTTTCCCTTAAGTGTTGATGGTGTTGGTACCGGTAATAAAGGTGATGGTAATGATGATGGTAGTAAAGATGTAGTTGTAATGGTGATGTGGTGGTAATAGTAATTGTTGCGGTGTGAAAATGGTGGTGGTAATGGTAGTAATGGTAGTAGTAAGGATCTTCGTTGCCAAGACAGGCACATCCCAGGGGCTGCCAGGTGCTCAGAATTAAAAATAAATGAGTGACCCAGTGTTAGAAATGGGGGTCTCTAGTTGGCAGAGGTAGGTACCTTTGTCCAAATAGAGACCCTTGCTTCTAGTCAGGGTAAGGGGGATACACACTTTAGATAACCCCTGCTCACCCCCTTGGTAGCTTGGCACGAGCAGACAGGCTTATCCCAAAGGCAATGTGTAAAGTATTTGTACCAACACTCACAGTAACACAGTGAAAACACCACAAAAGGACACCACACCAGTTTAGAAAAATAAATTATCTTTATCTAAACTAAACAAGACCAAAACGACAAAAATCCAACATACACAGTTAAAAATATGACTTTCAAAAAGGTTTCAAGAACTTGTACCATCGAAATCTATGGATGCGTGACTTTTCACCAAAGTGCCTGTAGTTGCGTCAAAGTTCACCAAGCCAAACAGCCGCAGCGTCGGAAAACAAAGAGATGCGTCACTCCTGAGACCCTGAGGAGGCGATGCGACAGTCCCGCTGCATGCAGAGGAAGGGTTGCGTCGATTCCGGTCTGTAGGGGGAGTGATGCGTCGATTCTTCGTGCCGGTTCTGGTCCGCAGGTGATGCGTCGGGGAAGCGTGTCGCACAGGTACGATGCGTGGATCTTCGGGATGCGTCGGCGACCGATGCGGCGGCGTTGCACGGCGCTGCATCGGTCCTCTTCAGCCGCGATCCCTCGATGCGTCGATTCTTGCCGTGACGACAGGCGCTGCAACGGTTTTCGCAGCGGCACGGCAATGCGTGGAAATTCTTCTCGCGCCGCAAAGATGCGTTGGAAAAACAGCAGCAAGAAGAGCGATGCGACGATTTCTGTAGTTCTTTGAGTTTCTTCTCTCTTCCAGCTCCTAAACAGCAGCAACAACCTCCAGAGGCCCCAAAACTGGCACAGGCATCTCAAGGCAGGTCATAACTCACAACAGCAGAGTTCAGGGCAGCTGTGGGTGAAGTCTTTGTGTCCCTGAGACTTCTGAACAGGAGGCCAGCTCACTTCAGGCCCTTGGAGATCTCCTTCAAGCAGGGGACCCAGCACACAGCAAAGTCCTTCTCCTTTACTTGACAGAAACAGCAACTGCAGGCCAACCCCAGACACACACCAAGGGCAGTACTTCTCCTCAGTCTCTCCAGCTCTTCCCCTTGGCAAAGGTTCCTCTTGAATTCCAGGAATGATCTAAAGTTCAGGGGTTTTAGGTCTGATACTTATACCCCAAAATGTCTTTGTTCTCTTTGTGCAAGGGGCTCTGAGCCCAGTTCAAACCAGTTCTGGGGGCACTCTGCCAGTGCACTACAACATCCTTTGTTAGTGTGAGCCTTGGCTCCTGACACACAGCAGGGGGGCAGAGCCAGCATTGTGGAAGGCAGGCACAGCCCTATTCAGGTACAGGTGCTACTCCTCCCACCACTCCAAATGCAGTTCAGGCCTATTCAGCCTAGTGCTGACTCACCCAGACTCCTGGAGCCAGCCCAGCCCCTGTCACTCCAAAGCCAGACAGTCAATCCACAAACAGGCAGAGGCACACAGGAAGGTTGAACAAGAAAATAGCCACTTTCTAAAAGTGGTATTTTCAAACACACAATTTAAAAACCATCTTTTCTAAAAGATGTGTTATTTAATTCTGAGTTCAGGGGTACCAACTCCATTTTTCTATCTTATCCCTATGGAAAGATATGCTTGTAAAACGTCACAAAGCATTCCCCATTCTGTCCAATGGGCAAGATAGCCTTTCAATAGTGAAAAACGAAATTATTATTATTAAAATTTGTATCGCGCAACGAATCATCCCTACTGGGATCTCTCGGCGCTTTTGGCGGCACAATACTGGTGGCTAGGACAGAGTTGCGAATTGGCAGTATTTCACTATCAGGACATGTTACACACACCAGTACATGTCCTACCTTTCACATACACTGCACCCTGCCCAGGGGGGTACCTTGGGCCTACCATAGTGGTGTCCTATGTGTAAGAAAAGGGAAGGGTAAGGCCTGGCAAGTGGGTGCACTGGACAGGCCGGCATGGCAGTTAACAAACTGCGTGCAGGCACTGCGGTGGCAGGCCTGAGACATCTTTTCAGGGCTATTCATGTGGCTGGCACAATCAGTGTTGCAAGCCCACGGGTAGCATTTGATTTACCCGCCCTGGCACACTTAGTGCACTTTACTAGGGACCTACTGGTAAAACAAATATGCCAATCAGGGAGAACCAATCACAATATCAATTTACACAGGGAGCACTTGCACTTTGACACTGATCAGCAGTGGCAAAGTGCCCAGAGCATCTAAGCCAGCAAAAACGAAATCCAGCACACCATCAAAAACACAGGAGGTAGAGGCAAAAAGTCAGGGAAAACCACGCCAAGGATGCCAGGTCTAACCCCCAGCAAGCATGTAATAGGTACTGGTAGATATGGCAAAGCAAAAGCTGAGTATTCTGTGAATTATTAATACAAGGCAGGTGAGTTAGAGAAGCTACTGGGTATGCTAAACTGCAATGTAGTGGTGAAAAGGAGGGTCTGGTAGAGCCGAATATGGGACTGCCAAAAGCCAAATTAACAATGGGTTGTAGGGTAGAGTAGAGGCTGGGATCTTGCAAGGTGTCAGGACAGGCATTTCAAGGCCACGCCTTCTTGATGTGTCAACAGAAAAAGTAGTTAGGTAGCCATCTTAGGGTCAAAGTAATGCTTGAGTCCTGATAAAACTATTAAAAAAACAGCCTACTGCACTGCATCAAAATAAAAAATTAACTGCTTTTCATATACAATGCATGTATGACATGAAGAATTGAATATGTTGTATCTTATGACAGGTAGCCAGGAAGAGTTTTGTAGGTTTATTTATTAGTTCCAAGTTGCAGGTAGTAGATAAACACAACAGTCCTTAAGCCAGATGTATCCATTGCGCCAACCCTTACTCCAGCCCCACCAGGAGCAGCCTGCCTGCTGCTCAGCCCATCTCCAACTGTCACCACTCATCCACACAGGCACCCAAACATTCCATTCATCACAGTCACACCAACATTCCAATACCATCTCTCACTCTGGCTGAGCAGCTAGGAGACAGCTAGGCTGGGTAGCATACAATAACACAATGAGGATATAACATTATCCCCTTCCTTTTAAATGAAAAATGAAAGTGTGAAAGAACATGAGAGTAACTATAAACAAAACAAGCAAATATACAGAAAGAAAAAAAGTTCAAACTCAGGGAAGCAAAACTAAATACAACTTCTCAAGAGTAGGAACACTTCGTAACCTGAAGGAAAAGGAAAATATTAGCAAGCAAGAATAAAACATTGACAGGCAATATCCCCATCCTTCCCAATAAATAATTTCAAAAATGTAGAGAAGGGTGGGCCACACCCCAAGACAAACACCAAACCAAAAACAGGCAAAAAGGGTGAAACCAACACGTAAGGGACAAAACCCAAAAGACCAACCCAGATTAGGGAGAGACGAAGCACACGTGCAGCACAAGGTGAACTACACAGAGTGTAAACGTGGTGATGCGCGAGGCGACTTACACACAACAACAACACATGAAGCGCAGGGCGACTTACACAGAACAACACGTGATGCGCAGGGTGACTTACACACACGACACTAACCAGTGATGCGTGGGGAACACACAACTAAATGTGAGGGGCAGGGCGACTTACACACAAGACTACAACATGTGAGGCACAGGGCGACTTACACACAAACCAACAAGACGTGCAGACCAAATGTGCAGCGCATGACGACTTACACACGTATAAACACAACACAAAATATAAGTAGAGGGAAACCAACACATGGACCCAGAAAAACCAGAACCACCCTCATGTAAGGGTATAATGTGACTACCACCCACTCTGTTAGAAGTGCCATCCATGTGTAAAAAAGCGTTAACTGCGGCATCACAAAACAAGAAAATGTTCCATTGGTCATGCAAACTCCATTCCTATAACTGTAGTACATATTTAAACTGTAACCCACGCCGGTGAGCGACATCTCACCCGGGTAGAACTACTCTGTGCACACAGTAGTACAGTGCACCCCACCAGTATCTTGTTGAACCATAAAGTCATGCAAAAGTACCACAAAAGGCAAATCAAAGGCAGATGGGTGCTGAGCACAGACACGTTAATTGCCCCATGCCTCATTACAAACCCAAGTGATCCACGCTCCTTGGCAAAGATCCAAGATGTAAAAGTGTACCTTTAACTACTTTGCAGGCATTAAAAGCTAGGAAAGACCAGACACATACAATGCACCCAAAGCTGCTTGTGTTTGAGCACAAAGGCACAGGAACATTCTTACCGGAAGCCAAAGGCGAAAGTCAAATCCACAGAAGATGAAACAGTAGCAAAAGTAAAGTTGATGCAATATACCCCATAAATATCTTTTAGGTTGTGAGACCAGACTTGTACCCAGACGTGGCTCCGCATAGAAGAAATTAAACTGCAAAGCCCTTGCTCAAAATCCTTCCTGTTGCTCATAAAGCGCATAGAATGCCTGCACACAAAAAAAACCTGGATCCTGAGAAGACGGTGGCACGAGGATCCCTCGAAGTGACGAATGCTCATTATGCACCACATGGTTGCAATACTCGCATCTGGTTCTGAATTGTCACGTCAGGCACCAATGTTCAACTACACGCGGTTGGCCATAGGAACAGGAACCAGCTATCCAGAGCATGAAAGTGGTAGCCAACCCTAAGATGGCGGCACGTACGTGACGCTGAGCCGTCAGAACTCCAAAACGTCCAAAACGTCCCTCAGCATCTAGCAGAACTACGTAGGCACCACAACAGAAGATTCCAGAATCGTGGTGGGAGAACGTTACTGAAGAGACATCGCGCGACCTCAATGTCGAAGGTAAATGCGCTTGCGCGTCACATTTAAATTTTACATTTGAAAGTAACAGTTTAACTAGCCTAATGGCAGGCAACAGGTTGTAGTGGGGGCGAGATTTCCAGATAAACTCACCATACTTTGTGTTTGTATATGGAAAAAGGCCCCCTTCTTTCGCCGGTGCCAACACCATAATAACGACGTGTTGCCTGAATTTGCCAGCAAATGTGTAGCACGGCATGTAGACGGCACGATCAGACATGCCACAAAAGCGCTGTGATCCAATACAAGTGCATAAACTGTAGCGATCCACCAACGATGAGCAGAGAAGCAAATAAAACAGCTGTGTGCACAGCGTGAAGCCTTATCAATCTTGAGTTGACTGTGTACACAGCGTGAAGTCTTTTTAATCTTGAGTTGACACCTTAGAAAATGGTGTATATAGCCGAAGACACAGTTCAGAGAGATCTCGCTCCTGTGCACACGCAGTGGCAAAGAAAAAGCATTCCAGAAGGAACCATTAAAGATGAATGTCGTTAATTTCAGGTCCCGTTTTAGCAAGCAAAACACCCTATGTAGACCACTGCAGAGGGATGTGACTAGATCACCAACATGTGGTACTAGTGAGCCTTACACCACCTACTCACTAGCATCAAAGTCCTTTTTGTAAGTCCAATGGAGCGTGTCGAGGCTGGGGCTGTCCGTTGGAAAGGACACTGGTGGGTGGGGCCATCCGTTGACAAGGACACTGGTGGGTGGGGCCGTCCGTTGACAAGGACACTGGTGGGGCTGGCTTGCCTGTAGCTCCAAACTTAATGCTTTACTCTTAGTTTCTTGGTTTCTTTAGTTTCTCCAAATCCATTGCATAGACAGCTAGTGGAAATCCAGTAGTGCGCTTGAGTCCAGCTCCAGGTCATCGCCAAAATATGTTGTATCTTATGACAGGTAGCAAGGAAGAGTTTTGTAGGTTTCTTTATTAGTTCAAGTTGCAGGTAGTAGATATACACAACAGTCCTTAAGCCAGATGTATCCATTGCGCCAACCTTTACTCCAGCCCCACCAGGAGCAGCCTGCCTGCTGCTCAGCCCATCTCCAACTGTCACCACTCATCCACACAGGCACCCAAGCATTCCATTCATCACAGTCACACCAACATTCCAATACCATCTCTCACTCTGGCTGAGCAGCTAGGAGACAGCTAGGCTGGGTAGCATACAATAACACAATGAGGATATAACAGAATGTGTGATGATTGAATATACATTTTAGGTGTAAAATGATCCCTTTTCTTTTGCAATGGAGCTTCTTCCTAGGTGATAGAATGGTACACCCAGTGGGCAATAGAATAACCGTGAGAGAGAAATACTTTCTTGGGCCAATCCAAGATATGTTTGACAATGTCTCAAAGTAATGGATGAAGGGGTATAATACAAAGAAGCCAATTGCTGAAGGGGCAGGCCCAAATTCCAGTCTCTATGCAATGGGAAAAATAGGTCTTGCAAACTGCTGCGCTGACCTTAAATATATATTGAAGAATTGACACTCGAGAGGCTCACACTTGAATGGCATGTCTGATTGCTGATTTGTTTAGGTAACATGGGCCATAGAAATTCCTGTGCTACAAAACCCTCAACCAAATATATGCTACTATGCCACGATGCTGGCAAAATTGCATGGATGCTTCAAAAAATATATGTGTTGCCGAAATAGTCCAAGTATGCTAGGTTGATGTTGATTTCTACCTCTCAAGCAGCCAGCCTGCAAGTAATATTGTATAAATATGCCAGAGTCTGATTAATAAGCCAGCACGTCAGGAACTATAAGAAAATACAATATAAAAAGATTAGAAAGACTCATTGTTCTAAGAGGCAACCCACTGTGACCATGTTATGCACAATGCATTGGGTGGCAAGGCAGTGGCTGTTGTTTAATGTGTTGGGTGTGCTGATACTATCTTATCAGATAATCTAAGATAAAGCACCTACAGCAGGATCAGCGGTGTTCACCTCAAGAACATCTGAGGCACTGTGTTCCAGTAGATAACAGTTTTGACAGCAAATAAATCAGCATAGTCAATTAAATAGGTCTTAAGTCAAAAACGGCCTTCTAAATTTTCAAACCATAAAGTTTTATTAAATAATTAAAGTACAATACAGTATACAAAATAGTCAAAAAGCATGGTAAATCAATATAGAGGATTAGCATAAGGCTCAATCAGATGCAGTAAAAATTCTGACATGAAGTCAAGTCTCAGGGTGAAAATATCCAAAGTCCAAATCGAGAGACAGACTGACTCGGTTCTGCTCTCAAAGAGTTGAGACATGCTCACCTCCAATTTCAGGGCCGTTTATAATAAAATTCACAGTGAAAATCGCATTGTCAGCATAAGGTGATCATATATCCTTACCGAAATTAGCTAATCGGAACACAAAATGTAATACAGCATCATCTAGCATTATCCCTATTCCAGCTCCTGATATCAATATT
Organism: Calotriton arnoldi; assembly: GCA_963921515.1. Taxonomy (NCBI): domain Eukaryota; kingdom Metazoa; phylum Chordata; class Amphibia; order Caudata; family Salamandridae; genus Calotriton; species Calotriton arnoldi. Next base: position 576,752 of record CAWUFW010010308.1, read on the forward strand.
AAAACTGCCCCTTTGACCTAATGTCATCTGATGTGTCAATGCAAATTTGACTACACTCAAAACAATGACAGTCTCACAAATGGATAGCACTACAGTAACACAGGCAGGAAGAGCCTTGAATGCTGCAAAAGGCTTCCTCCAGTGTTCTTCAAGAACAGAATGTCAACACAGAGCATAATACTGCTGCAACGTTTTGTTATGTGCCATGAGAGGAAAAGAGAAAACACATGTCATGACTGCCTTATGATTAATTATGACTTTAGATCTAAATTGGGCATAGCGGGGTCAAGCATAGGAAAATACAATTTTGCAAAGTGCTCTGTTTTCACTTTAGTGCAGATAATGTTCTTAATGTCAGACACAAAATTTTAATAAATCAAAATCACTTTCCTCAGGTGGCAGGGAAACTGCTAGCTCTGGCACAGGTTGCTTATCACTGTCAGAGTACTGATCATGCAGAATCATGTCTTAAAAAGGTATGATTTGCATTAGGTTATTGATGTAACAATCAGGGGCCGATTACGATGTGGCCCGTACAGGTTCTGACCTGTGGTAGGAGCCTTCAGGGCTACATCGTAATGGGCTGCGTGGTTTCCTTTACGACCGCCTCATTATGATGGAGGCGTCGGAAAGGAAACTGACCGGTCATTCCAGCTGGCTTCCGACGGGCTCTCAAGTCGGAAGCTGGCCAATAATCTCAAGGGCGGGCCTTTCCGCCCTTGATATTACGATGCACGTTTCCGACATGGTTTCCATGCCAGCCTGTCTGACACAGCAGGACTCCCTTTGGTGCAGGGCCTCCGGTTGGAGGACGATGCCCCCCTGTTGAAACCTGCACCTTGTGGCAAGCACCGTGCGGTGCCTGCCATGGGGTGCAGTGAAGAACTACACCTCCCATTTCACTATGGGAGCATTCATCATGGCTGGTTTATGGCTGTAGTGCATGCTCCCATTGTGAAATGTAGGTATGCTACCAAACAGTGTTCGGTCGCATCCTAATGAGGCGGTCAGAACCTCCGACCTGGTGTCGGTTGGTCCCAGGACCGAGTCGGTGTGGGGCGGAAGGAATTCCATCTGACATCGAAATCAGGCCCTAAATGTGGGGAGGATATGTGGCTTATTGGTCAGAGCTGCTAAGTTTAGAACTGGGAAACCAGGTTTGAGTCCTGATGTGGACTCAACATCCTGTGATTCTGGGCAAATCACTTAATATTCCCATCCCTAAAAAAATCTGACATTGGGTAATGTCATCTGGTGCTCATGTAACACCATCATCTGTGTGGGAGGATGACCACTCTCTTGGGACCTCTGAAAATGGACCGACATTCTAATGCTGGATCACTTACTGGCTGACAAGCAGCTTAAATACTTTGGGGCATATTCTCAAGAACGTGTGATAACTACTGCAAAAGTTGCTTAATGCAACCCTTCACATCGCAGTCTATCGCGGGAAAATAACACCGTGTTAACGTGGCATTCCCAACCCGGCGGCACCATGCGATAGTAGCAGGATAACGCGCCAAATGACTGCCCAAAAACTAACGCGACGCAGAAAAAATGCGAAACGCGAAAAAACCTGCGATGCCCCAAATCGCGATACAAATATCAGCGACAACCAGCCACAGGCCTGCAATTCCCACGGGTCATGCGGAAAAATGCACTATAAAAGCAACCAAAAAAACACGCCAAAACCAAATCAAACTGCGTAGCACCATGGATGCACCCAGACCGAGTGCAGAGGACAACCCGAACCCCACGGAGGACCAGCCAGGAACCCCGGGTTCGGGGAAGGGCAAGGAGAAGAGGAAGACGGGGTTCAGTCCGCAGGAAGACCGGATCACCGACACGGAGGTGATAGAACACTACCAACAACTGTTCGTCACCTCCACTGCGTCATTGGCAACACAAACGGAAATATGGCAGTCCATCGTCACCAAAGTGAATGCAGTCGGAGTGTCGAGGAGGTCAATGGAGGAGGTCAAGAGGCGCTGGCATGAAGTGCACAGCCAAACCAAACAGAAACTCGCTGCCAACATGAAGGCAGCAAAGGCGACTGGAGGTGGGAGTCCTGTGCCACAGGAGGAGCTGGATCAGCTAGAGGAAATGGTGGCCACAGTCATCAGTGTGGAGACGGTGCAAGGAGTTGGGGGTCTGGACACAGCCCGATATGACCTAACCCAACAGCAACAGGGTGAGTAACGACCAGGTACTGGGGGGACGGGGGCATATGGGCACAATGGCACACATGCACAATCATGTGCAGCACACTGCACACCCACAATGAGTGTGGAACATGTCCCTGATACCCTTGGCACACTGCAGCACACATAGAAACACCAAGTAGGCCCCCATCCACAATGTGCACAAATGGGCCCCCTCCATATCACCAATGCCACAACCTACCCATGCACATGTGCTGAATCCAGAAAAGCAGCGGCTCTGTGAGCCACACTGACAATGCAAGTGACACTGCATGACAGATAGCATGGCTGAAGTCACAATACATGACATGGTGCACGAGACGACACTGATGTGGCTGAGTGTGGACCACATCCGTAAAGGAGCAGGTCACACTCTGACACATCCACGTGCACCTACGACCCATGACGTCAAAAACACATCTGCAGACAAACAATGCACAAGAGTACCAAATATCTCCAGTAACACAAATGACCCAAGTCGCAAACATCCCAGCACCCGAAAAGCACACAAGCCAAATGCACACCGACTCAAAGGGATAAGGGTCCGCCAATGCAGAGCTGCAGGGGCGAATCGCCAACAATGCAGCACACACACATAGCAATCACAGTACATCAACATTGATGACAATGTGGGACAAAGTGCAACCCCTACACCACAGGACAGAAGACACAACTGGTGCCGCTCGTGCGTAGAAACTGGCCAATCACATCTGGCAATGCATGACACTGTGAGATGATAATGTACGAGTACAACCACACATCCGTCATGTAGTCGAAATGTCCACTGACTCCCATCAAATAGCCAGCTTCACCAAAACAGTCACAATGTACATCATCATGCAGACTGAATGTAAACATCTACAATGCGTCAACATACATGGAACACACTGTTAACCTGCATCTCCCCTTTACATTGCAGAGGGACAATCAACACCTCCTGCAGAGCAGACCACACATCTCTTCAGTGATGATGAAGAGGACACCCTGCCCATTTGCCCAGACACACTCCAACGGCTCGTGGACAGCCTCCGCACCCCACCTCCAGGAGCAGGGCAGCCCATCTGCATCACGGTGAGCCCACACCCTGCACAGGCCACACAACAGGAAGCACACACCACCACGGCTGCCTCCCAGGACCCCCACGACCAACACATGGATTTCCAATGCCGTGTGTTAGGGTGCCAGTAGAAGATGGCAGATCAGCTGCGGCTGGGTTTCGAGCTCATGGCAGCCAAACTCGATGCCATACGTGGGTGCCTGAGTCCCATCAGGGAGCACCTACAGTCCCTAGCGGATACCCACTGTCCGCACCATGCTCACCAACAATCCTTGGCTGACATCGCTGGGTCCATTACTCGGATACAAGAACTGTCTAGGCAGACAGGCTCCAGCGATGACAGCACAGAGTTGGCACAGATGCGGAGGACAATGGAGACCATGGAGCCGATGCAGGCTGGAAGTATGGCTGCCACTGCTGAACACCAGCGAGATGTAGCTGCGATCTTCCATGCCTTGCAGATCCTCATCTTGCCATTGCTGCCACTGAGCCTGTTCCAGATGACTGCTGCAGGAACCTCGACACATACATCTCCACCCCCTGACGTGTCAGTGGCACACAGTGAGGCAGCCCTATCCCCTTTGCACCCTGATGTGTCAGTGGCACACAGTGACGCAGCCATAACACCACCACACACACCTGACACACCGGACACAGAAGACGTCTCAGAGGAGTAAGATGTGGAGGGTAATGACTGTGTGAGGAAGGAGGTAGTAGCATCCGTCCCCGCCATAATGCCTGTCTCTGCCTGGTTGTGCTCTCTGCATCATACCCTGGAACAACACCTCCCACTGTCCCCCGAAACACTCTGCGACCTTCACATGGACCCTGACATGGACTGCCATATCTGCTCTGGTAACGCCACGACGCCCGACACCGCTACGATGCCAGATCCCTCCATGCACTCAACACCGGACGATCACACACCTGCTTCCTGGCCGCCCCGAAGTGCACCCACGGAGCTTTCACCTGCCGGAACTGCAGCTTCACAAGCATCAGCCCCACCATGCCGCCGACCAGGAAAGAACCCAACCACCTCAGATGCATCCTTCTCAACACCCGCTCCGCCCGCAAACACGCCGTTGAACTCTGGGACCTACTCGACTCAACCTCCCCAGACGTCGCCTTCCTGACGGAGACCTGGCTGAACCCTGCCTCGGCACCCTACATAGCCATAGCCGTCCCGGAAGGCTACAAGATCACCCGCAGGGACCGCACCAACGGAGCAGGAGGAGGAATTGCCATCGTCCACAGGAACACTCTCAGAGTCTCGACCAACACCGACGACACCCTCAGCACCGCCGAACACCTGCACTTCCAGATCCACACCGGTCCCAACACCACCCTCAGAGGAACCGTCGTCTACAGACCCCCGGACCCCGACCACAGTTCAGCGACTCCATCGCCGACTTCGTCAGCACACACGCCCTCGCCTCCACGGACTACATCCTCCTCGGGGACCTGAACTTCCACCTTGAGAACAACAACAACACCAACTCCACCACCCTGATCGACAACCTAGCCAACCTCGGACTCAGACAACTCGTCACAACACCCACCCACTCCGCCGGTCACACGCTTGACCCCATCTTCTCCGCAAGCCCCCACGTCTCCTTCAACCACACCACCGAACACCACTGGACCGACCATCGCTACATCCACTTCACCTTCAAGAAACCCACCACGCACCACAGCACCCAACAGATGCCCCGCCGCTGCTGGAGCAAAGTCACCGAAGACCAGCTAACCACCACCCTCGCCCAGAGCCCCCCCGCCGACCCCACCGACCCCGACACCGCCGCCCGCAACCTCAGACAGTGGATCAACGACTGCGCCAACACCCTCGCCCGATCAAGAAACCCTCCAACAGTCACACCAACAAGAAAGCCAGCTGGTTCACTGAAGACCTCCGGGCCTCCAAGCAAACCTGCCGAAAGCTGGAGAAGATCTGGCTCCGTGAACGAACACCGGACAGCCACGCAGCCCACAAGAACGCCACCCGCAGACACCATCACCTCATCAGATCCGCCAAAAGGGCCTCCTTCAAAGACCGCCTAGACAACAACGCGCACAACAGCAAAGAGCTCTTCAACATCGTGAAGGAACTCTCCAACCCCAGCTCCAACACCAACGACGTCCCACCCTCGCAAGACCTGTGCGACTCGCTGGCCACCTTCTTCCACCGCAAGATCGCAGACATCCACGACAGCTTCAACGCCACGCCCGCCCCGACAACCACTGAGACCTCCGCCCCCACGACCATCATCCGCACCAACCGCCTGCTCTCCTGGACCAACATCAACGACGACGACACCATCAAGATCATGAACACCATCCACTCCGGATCTCCGTCAGACCCATGCACTCCGGATCTCCGTCAGACCCATGCCCACACCACATCTTCAACAAAGCCAGCACAGCCATCGCACCCCATCTCCGGAAAGTCATCAACACCTCCTTCGAGACAGCAACCTTCCCGGAGAGCTGGAAGCACGCCGAGATCAACGCCTTACTCAAGAAACGCAAGGCGGACCCCAAGGACCTCAAGAACTTCCGGCCCATCTCCCTGCTCCCGTTCCCGGCAAAGGTCATCGAGAAGACCGTCAACAAACAACTGACCCGCTACCTCGAGGAGAATAACATCCTGGACCCTTCCCAGTCCGGGTTCCGCAGCAACCACAGCACCGAGACTGCCCTCATCGCCGCCACCGATGACATCAAGTCCCTGCTGGACAACGGAGAAACGGCGGCCCTCATCCTCCTGGACATGTCAGCCGCCTGCGACACGGTCTGCCACCACACACTACGAACATGCCTCCACAACGCCGGGATCCAAGAGAAGGCCCTGGACTGGACCACCTCCTTCCTCTCCGGCAGAACACAGAGCGTCCGCCTTCCCCCTTCCGCTCCGAAGCCACCGAGATCATCTGCGGCGTACCCCAGGGCTCTTCCTCAGCCCAACTCTGTTTAACATCTACATGGCACCGCTCGCCCACATCGCCCGTCGGCACGACCTCAACATCATCTCCTACGCCGATGACACCCAGCTGATCCTCTCCCTCACCAAGGACCCCCACACCGCCAAAACCAACCTTCACGAAGGAATGAAGGCCGTCGCTGAATGGATGAGGAACAGCCGACTGAAGCTGAACTCGGACAAGACGGAGGTCCTCATCCTCGGATCCACCCCTTCGGCCTGGGACGACTCCTGGTGGCCGACCGCACTGGGAACCGCCCCAACACCCACCGACCACGCACGCAACCTAGGGGTCATCCTCGACTCCACCCTCTCCATGACTAAACAGGTCAACGCCGTCTCCTCCGTCTGCTTCAACACCCTCCGCATGTTCCGCAGGATCTACAAGTGGATCCCCACTGAAATGAGAAGAACGGTCACCCAGGCCCTCGTCAGCAGCAGGTTGGACTACGGAAACGCCCTCTACGCAGGAGCCTCGGCCAAACTCCTGAGACGGCTCCAACGCATCCAGAACGCCTCTACACGCCTGATCCTCGACATCCCTCACCGCAGCCACATCACACCCCACCTGAGAGACCTGCACTGGCTCCAGGTCAACAAGAGGATAACCTTCAAACTCCTCACCCACACACACAAGGCACTCCACAACACCGGACCAACGTACCTCAACAGACGACTCAGCTTCTAAACCCCCACCCGCCAGCTCCGCTCCGCCGACCTCGCCCTCGCCACTGTCCCCCGCTTCCGAAGAGCGACCTCTGGTGGCAGATCATTCTCCCACCTCGCCGCCAAGACCTGGAACACCCTCCCCATCCACCTACGGCAGACCCAAGACCTGCTGACCTTCAGAAAACTCCTCAAGACCTGGCTTTTCAAGCAGTAGCAGCATTCCCCACCCCAGCGCCTTGAGACCCTCACGGGTGAGTAGTGCGCTTTACAAATGATATGATTGATTGATTGATTGAATGACACAGCAATCCGGCGGCGGACTGAACTCTTCCTCTTCAGATTAACTTTGCCTTGCCACAAGGACTCTGGTTGGCCCACCACTGGGCAACCATGTCATGTGGGCTTGAAGTGGCCATGTACTGCTCCAGCTCCAACACACCCCAGAATGTGAATCAAACATTCCAAATCACACAGATGTGTCATGTCTATGTTCACTCACGTATAAATGTTTGGATGAATGTAGGGACATTGATTGCACTAACAGGTACACCCTGGTAAATGTCATCAATGTGCATGTTTGACCCTGACCCTCATGGCCACTTAGATGACTGTGAAGGTGTGAACTAGCTGTGGCCTCATTGCACAGTAACAACAATCTCGTTGCCCCCCAACGTAGCCCCACATCCATGTATTAAATAGGACTCTGTGTGGAAATTTCAAATTCGGTAGCAGTCCTGAAGTGGTGTCCCCCATCACATGTGACAACAGAACGTCTCTTCGCATGCCTACTCACACACATCTGTGTGGACACAGTCTGTTTTGATGGATGACCTTGATCTACATGGCAAGAAGTTGGACACCATACGCACATTGCTGGGGACACGTAAGAGCACAGGTCTGCCAGCAACTATCCCAGCCACAATGTCTGGCTCACAGAGGTGGAGCTGTCAATAGGGACTCACCCCCAATTCACAAGCGTCAGTCAATCACTCCCTGTGTACGGACAATGCACATGTAGGCACAAGATCTGTCATTATAATCAACACTCATCACAGTTGTACACAGGTGAAGTTACGTAGACTTTATTAGCATGTGCGTGTCAGTACATGCAAGGCAGGGGCCACAACATGCAGACCAATGTTTAAGACACAGTCAGCTTAGGAACATGTCGAGGTGCAAGTAATGGGGTGGCAGAAATGTACACCAATCATCACTGATGTCAACGGTCTCAACCCACCTTGCCTTGCTGGACGAGTCATGTGGTGTTTTGCGTCTGCTCATTGGCCCGTGTCAGGGGACACGACTCACAGCCCATGGGATCTGCATAGTGCTGTAGCACCGGACTGCGCTGACTGTGTGCTCTGCTGACAGTGAGCAAGTGAAAGGATCCTACAAGGTCACATGTCGTACTACATTGCCATGTGTGTACTCTCCCCCCAGCAGTTTCTCCGATTTTGGAACGTTGCCAGGCGACGCTGTGCAGCTCCGCCCATGGAACTGCATCACCTTGCACAGGTGTGTGTACACACGCGTAGGTCCACGCACATGCATTCTGAGTCCAGGCAAAGGCAGACATGTCCACTGTTGTGGTGGGATATGTGACCATTCCTCCAAGATGCTACAAGGTGTGGGGACCTGTGCTGTGGGTGACAATCAGTTGTGGCTGCAGGAAAGTAGTTACTCGTCCATGTATGCTAGCGCTGCTTCATGGGCAATCTGTTCCAAGAGTACATCGTTGTCGAGGTCAAGGTACACGAGGGCGAGCCAATCCATTACCTGCTCCAGGCAGCTGTGCTCCATCCACGCCGTTTCACCAATCCGCAACACAGCCCAATAGGGGAGCACCTCGATGTGGTCACTGCACACGAGGAGTTGTGCAATCTCCCATGCCCAACTGCCTGCACATACGCCAAATATCAAGGCATCCCATGCACGGGTATCACAGTTACACTCCTGTTCGTGGGCCAATAAGGGGCGCACACACGTGTCATAATCCAGTTCAGCTACCGTTGTGTTGGATAGGCAGACATCCATGGGCCACTCGAATGTGCATGATCGACAGTGGAACCAGGGCTGGACTCAGGTGACGTACGCAAGACGGAAACTCAGACGCTAACTGATGCGCAACACTGCCAGTGGCAGTGATCCCAACAGATGCAGCATTCATGCACGGTACAGTTCCACGTGACAGGGGTTGTGCATGTGCCTGGGATTGCCAGCCATTGCCTTTGTTGGTCTTGTAGCACCGGCACTCTTCTGACAGGCGGCAGTTATGTGGATGATATGCCACTGCTCGGAGCAATGAGTCGTATTTGTGTGCAACGTTTGGGCGTATGGGTTGTTTTTTACTTATGTGTCAGGGGCATCCCAAGCAGGTGTGCCTCAAGCAGGGACAAGTGTGTGTGGGGTGTGGACACGTTGGTCTTTCATTCGCGCAGTTCGTGGTGTGGGAGTCGTCACGATCTGGTATGGTATCTCTCGCAGGGAGTGCCAGTCGCATTCAGGACCAAGGTCGGGGGTTCAGATGTCCTTCAGCCTTGTGTATTGAGACAAAGGAGCTTTCATTTCTGATGTTGGTCTGACTACTGCTTGCATTTTTTAAATGTGATGTGGCCTTCGCGTTGCTATTGATGCCAGGCCTTTGACTTAGGGGCCGATTCCGATCTCGGTCGGAGGCGCACCCAATACCATTCGGTCGGGAAAAAAGCCATGCGAAAACCTGTTTCCCGACCGATCCGTACAGCACACCGAACGAGCAAGTACGATGCGCACAACAGCAAAAAATCCGGCCGAGCCGTACACACCCAAACCAGGTCCTGTTCTCCGACCGAGGCGAATCCGGAAACGCCGAATCGAGTCGCACGGAAGGAAAAATGCAGCCCCGTCCGGCCGGACAAGTACGATGCGCTTTCCGTACGCGCCGAACCCGTCGCTACACACGGCACGTCAAAGCATCCGGGAGAGGCGCACATAAGCTCCGATTCGCGCCTCAACACGATCCACGGCTACGAGGCGAACACGCCAGCGACGAGGACGACGCGAAGCGACGAGGACGAGGCGAAGCGAAGAGGACGACGCGAAGCAACGAGAAAGACGAACGACACGAACCAACCATGAATCCCTTCGTCCCGATCATACCAATATTCTACATTTACTACCGGAACAGGCACGGACGCGTACGGCGCAGAAGGTAAGCCAGACACCAACCACAAAACACATACAACACGTACACGACACATCACACACACACACAGGGATGCAGAATATACTTACACCAGCAGCAGCAGCACCATAGGGGCGGGATGCCCATCACCAATGCCACATATGCACACAGGGGCCTGAATGCGCACCACCACCCCTACCCAGGGGTGGCATGATGCCTACCACCACTACCACCCTCACCCAGGGGTGACATGATGCCTACCACCACAACCACCCTCACCCAGGGGGGCAGGATGCCTACCACTACTACCACCCTCACCCAGGGGGCAGGATGCCCACCACTACTACCACCCTCACCCAGGGGGAGCAGGATGCCTACCACTACTACCACCCTTAGCCAGGGGGCAGGATGCTTACCACTACTACCACCCTCACCCAGGGGGGCAGGATGCCTACCACTACTACCACCCTCACCCAGGGGGCAGGATGCCCACCACTACTACCACCCTCACCCAGGGGGGCAGGATGCCTACCACTACTACCACCCTCACCCAGAGGGGGCAGGATGCCTACCACTACTACCACCCTTACACAGGGGGGCAGGATGCCTACCACTACTACCACAATCACCCAGGGGGGGGCAGGATGCCTACCACTACTACCACCATCACCCAGGGGGGGCAGGATGCCTACCACTACTACCACCCTCACCCAGGGGGCAGGATGCCCACCACTACTACTACCCTCACCCAGGGGGGCAGGATGCCTACCACTACTACCACCCTCACCCAGGGGGGCAGGATGCCTACCACTACTACCACCCTTACACAGGGGGGCAGGATGCCTACCACTACTACCACCATCACCCAGGGGGCAGGATGCCTACCACTACTACCACCATCACCCAGGGGGGCTGGATGCCTACCACTACTACCACCCTTAGCCAGGGGGCAGGATGCTTACCACTACTACCACCCTCACCCAGGGGGGCAGGATGCCTACCACTACTACCACCCTCACCCAGGGGGGCAGGATGCCTACCACTACTACCACCATCACCCAGGGGGGCTGGATGCCTACCACTACTACCACCCTTACACAGGGGGCAGGATGCCTACCACTACTACCACCATCACCCAGGGGGGCAGGATGCCTACCACTACTACCACCATCACCCAGGGGGGCAGGATGCCTACCACTACTACCACCCTTAGCCAGGGGGCAGGATGCTTACCACTACTACCACCCTCACCCAGGGGGCAGGATGCCTACCACTACTACCACCCTCACCCAGGGGGGCAGGATGCCTACCACTACTACCACCCTTACACAGGGGGGCAGGATGCCTACCACTACTACCACCATCACCCAGGGGGCAGGATGCCTACCACTACTACCACCCTTAGCCAGGGGGCAGGATGCTTACCACTACTACCACCCTCACCCAGGGGGGCAGGATGCCTACCACTACTACCACCCTCACCCAGGGAGGCAGGATGCCCACCACTACTACCACCCTCACCCAGGGGGGCAGGATGCCTCCCACTACTACCACCCTCACCCAGGGGGCAGGATGCCCACCACTACTACCACCATCACCCAGGGGGGCAGGATGCCTACCACTACTACCACCCTTACCCAGGGGGCAGGATGCCTACCACTACTACCACCCTTAGCCAGGGGGCAGGATGCTTACCACTACTACCACCCTCACCCAGGGGGGGCAGGATGCCTACCACTACTACCACCCTCACCCAGGGGGGCAGCATGCCCACCACTTCTACCACCCTCACCCAGGGGGGCAGGATGCCTACCACTACTACCACCATCACCCAGGGGGGCAGGATGCCTACCACTACTACCACCCTTACCCAGGGGGGCAGGATGCCTACCACTACTACCACCCTCACCCAGGGGGGCAGGATGCCTACCACTACTACCACCCTTAGCCAGGGGGGCAGGATGCCTACCACTACTACCACCCTCACCCAGGGGGGCTGGATGCCTACCACCACCCTTAGATAGGGGGCAGGATGCCTACCACTACTACCACCCTTAGCCAGGGGGGCAGGATGCCTACCACTACTACCACCCTCACCCAGGGGGGCTGGATGCCTACCACCACCCTTAGCCAGGGGGGGCAGGATGCCTACCACTACTACCACCCCCACTCATAGGATGGACAATGCATGACACAACCAGCACACCACAACCTAGGGAATGCAAGAAGAAGACATCCCCCCAACACCATGACAAGCGTGTGTAGACTGTGTCAAATGCCTACAACACTGAACATGACTTTAAACATACAATGTGACCCCCTAGCACATGTGCCACACATATATGTGTGTGGCACCCACAATGCAAGCAGGCCATGACCATTGTGGCAATGGGGTCCAAACCCCCATCATCACAGTGACCAAAATGTAAGTGTGGGGTCCATAGCTGAAGCACATTTTGAACATTGTGGCAATGGGGTCCAAACCCCCATCATCACAGTGACCAAAATGTAAGTGTGGGGTCCATAGAAGAAGCACATTTTGAACATTGTGGCAATGGGGTCCAAACCCCCATCATCACAGTGACCAAAAGGCAAGTGTGGGGTCCATAGCTGAAGCACATTTCGAACATTGTGGCAATGGGGTCCAAACCCCCATCATCACAGTGACCAAAATGTAAGTGTGGGGTCCATAGCTGAAGCACATTTTGAACATTGTGGCAATGGGGTCCAAACCCCCATCATCACAGTGACCAAAATGTAAGTGTGGGGTCCATAGCAGAAGCACATTTTGAACATTGTGGCAATGGGGTCCAAACCCCCATCATCACAGTGACCAAAATGTAAGTGTGGGGTCCATAGCAGAAGCACATTTTGAACATTGTGGCAATGGGGTCCAAACCCCCATCATCACAGTGACCAAAATGTAAGTGTGGGGTCCATAGCTGAAGCACATTTTGAACATTGTGGCAATGGGGTCCAAACCCCCATCATCACAGTGACCAAAATGTAAGTGTGGGGTCCATAGCAGAAGCACATTTTGAACATTGTGGCAATGGGGTCCAAACCCCCATCATCACAGTGACCAAAATGTAAGTGTGGGGTCCATAGAAGAAGCACATTTTGAACATTGTGGCAATGGGGTCCAAACCCCCATCATCACAGTGACCAAAAGGCAAGTGTGGGGTCCATAGCTGAAGCACATTTCGAACATTGTGGCAATGGGGTCCAAACCCCCATCATCACAGTGACCAAAATGTAAGTGTGGGGTCCATAGCTGAAGCACATTTTGAACATTGTGGCAATGGGGTCCAAACCCCCATCATCACAGTGACCAAAAGGCAAGTGTTGACAAAGTAAGAGGTGCAACTGCCAAACTGCATGGATGATTCCTGGTCACAGAACAACAAACACATCAGTGGCAAAGTAGTGTATGTGTCCCATTGCAACATAAATTGGGGGAGCCAAATCCTGCAGTGCAAATAAGACATAACTTTGGCCATGTGCAGACAAACAACACCCATGGGGGCTGACACCGTCAACAATCATCAATGACACAATGACAGAAGTGACCATCCGAATGCAGACCCACATATTTGCACCAATGGGCACACACATGCAGATACCCTGTGGAGACTGCAGATGTGAGGCGAACAGATACCATACCATGGCAGCAATGGGACACACAATCAACAATTAGCAACAAATGAGGGCTCCCGTCCCATCAGCCTGGTCATGGAAGTGCCAACGGAATAATCAGCACAGATCCAACACACTTGTATAGCAATGTTGCACTGACAACACAGATGAGTCCTTCCCCATTGATGCCCAAACCTGCTTGTTCACTGGAGATGGCCACACGGTCAGGGAAGTAGACGAATAGAACAATGGCAGGCACAACAGATGTGCAGGGGTGGAAGCCACAGATGTGAAGTTGCCAATCTAAGTAGGAAATCTCATTGCCAAATACTGAACACATGACACCCTCAGATGCTGCTATGGATGACATGGATACACCACAGGATAGGACACATAACCCCTGGACCACATGGGTTCCTGCACAGTAACACTTCATTATCATGAGACCAAATATCACCATCACTGCAGCAAGGGCATTCTTAGCATCATCAACATCATGTACATCAGAAGCAAAAGCACTAGAGAACAGAAAGTTGCTTTATTCAGCATATGTGGCATTAAAAGTAGAAGTCCGGTAGAACATAAACAAAGGCCAATGGCCAGTCCATCAACAAAGTCATAAGTGGGTGACAGTGGCAGATGCCACCCTACACATGCCTGCACAAAACCAGGGACAATCCACTAGGAGGGGCAACCGGGGGTAGGCCAGGCACCGCAGGGACAGGATCAGGGCTCACCAGGAGGAAGCAGGGAAGGGGTGGTGGGTGCTGGAGAGCCACTGACAACTGCAGTGGAGGTGTCTGACATGGTGTGTGCCGGCACAACTGGGGGCATGACTCAGATGTTGTGGGTGCCGGCACGACTGCAGTGGACCCTGCAGATGGAGTGGACAGGTCCGCCACTGCAGTGCCCAAGTCAGACAGGGTGGTAGTGGACTCCACTGCAGTGCCTACCACCAGGGGAGGAGAATGGGGAACAGGAAAGGTGGGCTGGACAGAGGGGGAGGACACCCTCACCACATCAGTGGCACAGACAAGCGCAGCGGGGGTGTGGTGCCGGGAGAGCAAGTGGCAGGGGAGAAGGCCGGAGCCTCTTGGGGATGGTATATCTGTGGGTGGGGGAACCTGGGGCAGGGTGTGGCGGGGGCACCTGTGGAGTGGGGGCCTGAGGGATGGAGGAAGGTGACCTGGTGCTTGAGCTGCAGGGCGGCGGCGGGGTCTTGCTCTTACCACTCCGGGGGACTTGCGGGTGGGGGCCTCAGTCTGTCTGCGCCTGGGGGAGGGTGTCCGGGGGCGAGGGGCACTCTGCTCCGTGTGGGGGGGCTTCCTCTTCCCCCTGGATGCTGGGGCAGCTAGATCGGAGGGGAAGAGGCCGAGGTCACTGAGGAAGAGGCGCTGGATCTTTGGGGTTGCAGGTGAGGCAAGGGAGGGTGCTTTGGAGGGAGAGGCAACTGAGGACTGCGCAGTGCCCGTGGATGCGTGTGTGTGTACCAGGGCCCCATCCCCTGTGAGTCTGGTTTCAGTCCCCTGACTGTGCGTGCGTGTGCGTTTAGTTTGTGGCGTGTGTGTCTGTGTGCTGGATGTGTGTGTGCTGGTGTGTGCCTGTGCCGGTGTGTGTGTGCTTGGGACGGGCAAGGTGCTGGGGAGTGTGGATGGAGCAGAGGCAGGAGGGGTGAGGGACTGTCTGAGGAGGGACACTGCTGCCGTCAGGGAGGAGTCCATGGACCTGTTGCCCCTCTGTAGGTCAGACATGCCCGATGAGATGCCCTCCATGAACGACACCAGCTGAGTCAACAGTGCGGTGTGCGCATGGAGGACACTCAGCATGGCTGTCTGCCCTACATGGAGCTGGCGAAGGAGGTACACAGACTCCTCACTCAGGGCAGCAGGGGACACAGGGGCAGGGGTGCGGTGCCTGGGCCAAAGGAGACACGCTCCCGAACATGGGAGCCTCCACGGACCTGGGGAATGGGAGCCGATGGGAGGGCGGTGGTGGTGCTGGTGGTGGCGGGGACAGCAACACTAGCTGGGGTGTGATGGCTGCTGACACCCGCCTCCACAAGGGAGTCATCCTCCGAGTTGCTCTGGTCCTCAGCTGAGGTGGATGGTGCTGAGGATTCCTCGGTGTGGCTCCCCTCGCCCTCCGTGCCACTGGGTCCCTCCAACCACTCCTCGGCTGCTGACCCAGTCTGGCTCTCTGGCTCCTCCTGGTCCGTGGAGCTGTCCCCTTCCGTGGCCGTGGATGTATCTGCAAACAATGGGGAAACAGACAGACATCAGTCACCTGCACCAAACGCACACACCACTGTGAGCACAGCACATCACAGAGCAAGCCCTGGCATCATTAGTTGTACATTGCTAAAAGTGCCCTAACTGAACAGGAGAAGCCAATTGTCAGTCTGATGCCAAGCATGGCACTCACATCCCACATGGCCTTGCACCCATCTGTCTGGTGTCTGTTGGATTGCAACACCCCAGTGTGGACACATGCACCAAGTACACAGTAGTTGGACAGTGCAGAGGACACGGTGTGGACACATCACAGCTCTTGCCACTGAGTCAGTACAGGTTTCCGGATGAAAGGGATGCCCAGAGTCAAATAGGAAATGCATGTGATGCATACCAGCGACAGACACCATGATGCACCCATGTCCTGATAGCCAGCGCCACTATGGTGTGCATGTAGCACATGTCACTCCCCTGCAGGACCACAAATAAGTTGACACATGCCATGGCAGAGGCATGACTGTTAAGTCATACATCACTGTCTCAGTGATGTATGACTTGGCAGCCAGACAACAACACTGTGGACTGTGTCACAATAGTAGGTCATGGGGAATGCAAGTCCTGGAGCTGCACAAGTGCACATGTACATCCCCCACACAACACATCATCTCAACCCTCATCTGTCCAGGTCACACCTATTGGACATATGGGAGACCTGTGACACTACCCTCTGAACCTGAGCCCCTCACAATTTGCTGTGAATGGGGAACAGCTGCCTGAACATCACATTCGCATACCCCAGTCTGCACGGGCAGCTGATCAAACACCTATGTGACACACAAGTATCGTCTCCTATGGTCACATCTCCAGGGGCATGCTGAGCCCCTACCAAGAAACACCACAGCAGTCCTGGCAACTAATCCACAGCACACTGACACAGAGGCAGACACCGGAGGGGTCAAATCACTGTGCACAATGTGTCAGCTGATACACGGGAGTGGGAGTACAGAGTGCATTGCATGGCCTGGAGTAGGCATGACTGTCCTGCTCCACATGAATGAGGGATGTGCCCTGGACAGTGGATAGCTGGCTATGTATGTGTGACACACGTAATCTGCACACTCCTGGGGCACAAACATTGTTCCCACCCGCTGCATGGGCGTGTGCCACATACCCCAGGCACATGTGGTGGCTCAGCTCAGCAAGTGGACCGCATATCAAAGCAACACGCAGATCACATGTCCAAACCCAGGCGTTGTGTGAACAATTGACCCACCCATGATGCCCACAACAGAGTTAGGGAAACAGATGCTGTCCCCCACCTTTAGTGAAGCAAACTGCAAGGACACAGTCCCAAGTGACACAATTCCCTGACTGTAAGGGCCACACCTGGGTATCAGATGAGCAGTGGGCAGTGCACAATAGAGGGACATGGCTCCTGGACAACATGACTGCTGCACTGTGGCAGTTGAACCAGGCCAGAGGAGGGCACAAAGCATGTAATACAGAGTTCACAGTGCAGTCTTTGACTCACCCCCTCCTTGCTGCTGTCTGGCCTTCAGCTGCCCATCCAGGTCTGGAAAGACCACCGCCAGGATCTGGAGCATGTGGGGGTCAGGGTCCATGTTCCGCCCCTCCTGCGAGGAGGCGACAGCTTCAGCTGGACCCGTGCAATCCTCCGGGTCCAGCCCGAAGGTCCTGCCACCTCTTCTGGCAGTTGCGGATCCGGCGCTTGTAGACCCCCACGGACCGGACAGCCCGGACGATGTCCTTCCAGATTTCCTGCTTCCGATGGGCATTAACCTGTGAGGATGACAAAGTGAAAAGGCCATTACCACACATGCAACATATCCGTGCATGACACAGTTGTATATACATGTCTCAATCACAGGGGCACATGATGTACACAGGCAGTGCAAAGCTGACCATGGACAGTTTGCCAGACGTCACTACATGGTATCATTGCATGGGAAGTAAAACCATGTTCAAATGCACTGTCACTGCACCATACCTGTCCAGTGCAAGTCACTACACACTATGGGGGGTGACAACTACTCAGTGAGCCTGCTAGCCAGTGGCGTGCAGACTCTCAGCCTTGCTAGTCAGACAAAATGCACATTCAGAAAGGCAGTGCACAGAACACTCACCTGCTCCCCTGGTGTCCCATACAGCTTGCTGTACTGTGGAAGTAGGCTGTCCAGCAGGGCCTGGTTCTCTTCAAGGCTGAAGGCTGGGGCTCTCTCCACAGTACGTGCCATTGCAGGGTCCAGAGGGGCAGAGACAGCAGCAGTGCAGTGGCAGATGTCGTCTTGGAGCATGTAGTGCAGGCAAGTGGGCTCTCAGGGGAACAGCCAGCAATATATATGTGCTGGAGAGGCAGATACTGTCCCTTGTGTCCAAAGTGATAGGTCCAAGTCGTTTGCATCTTCTGAATCTGGCCAATCCATGGAATAGCAGCACCAAAACACGCCCACAGCATCCTTCAAATCTTCAACTTCATGACATACATGATTTTGCAACATTGTTGTGGGTGACCAACTGATTTTCCAGCAACCGACTCGTTCAAAATTCGAAAACGCGTCCGTTGCCAGGCAAGCCCATTGTCAAAGGGTGCGCACCGATCGGTCCATTGCGGTACAACGCGCACAGGGGTACAACGCGTACCCGCACACATTGAAAGCAATGGGCCGGCCGGAGGCACCGATCGGTCCATTGCAGTTCAACGCGCACAGGGGTACAACGCGTACCCGCACACATTGAAAGCAATGGGCCGGCCGGAGGCACCGATCGGTCCATTGCAGTTCAACGCGCACAGGGGTACAACGCGTACCCGCACACATTGAAAGCAATGGGCCGGCCGGAGACACCGATCGGTCCATTGCAGTTCAACGCGCACAGGGGTACAACGCGTACCCGCACACATTGAAAGCAATGGGCCGGCCAGAGGCACCGATCGGTCCATTGCTGTTCAACGCGCACAGGGGTACAACGCGTACCCGCACACATTGAAAGCAATGGGCCAGCCGGAGGCACCGATCGGTCCATTGCAGTTCAACGCATCACTGTACATGTGACTGGCATATGTCAGCATGCCTGTCTCAGATGGACATATGCCAGCCACAGATAGCTCCCAGGGAGTGAGGGGCACACCTACCACACGACAGCCTGTCCAAACTTTATCATAAGGCATGTAAGGCTGCATTTCCTATTGTGTGTATGTTGGTGTACATGTTGTCCTATGGGTGTCACCTGTGGGCAGCCACCCCCAGGCTGTGCACGTGTTCATGGGGACAGGATCCTGGGTGTTACGTGTACGTGACCACTGTGATGTGCAACTGTTCATATCTGTGCATGTGCCATGGTCACATTTCACAGTGGTGTATGTGTATGTCATGTCACATACCCCGTGAGTCCCATGTGGGACGGTATGTTTGAGCCAGGGTGTCCCAGTGGCACAATAGTGATGGTCCTCCACAGTCTTTGTGCATGTGGTGTTTACAATGTCTCTGATTTCATGTGCACAATGTGAGACAGTCTCCACATCCACATTGTGTGTGCATGGACTCTGATGTTGTGCGTGTGTGTCACAGACGTCCATGTCTGTCCTGCCGTGGCAAGTGGGGCCACTACCTGTGGGGGTCATGGTTGTTTTGCTGTGGTGTATACATGATACTCCATGTAATGCCAGTGTCCATGTGGCATTACAGGGTCCCTGGGAATGTACCTGTCGTTGAGCTGTGGTGCCTGGGGCACATCTGTCCTCACATGTCCCTGTGGGGGTTATTGTGACACGGCAGCAGGAGATGGGAACTGTGACACGGCCTCATGATATCCAATGGGCCAACCTGGGACTAATTGATGCCACCTGTTGGACCGTGTTGACAGATGTTGGCCATGTATGTACCATACATGTCCTTCCGGTACTGCACACTTCATGTAGTTGTGCCTCATAATGATGTATGTTGGGATCTTGAGTGTGTTCAATGCCGCATATGTGGGGTGACTGACAATCTTGCTTACTTCTCCTCTGCACTGCAGGGCTCCTGCTGTCCATCGGCCATTCCCAGACCTGGCAACGATGGTGGAACGGGACAGCATCCGACGGTACCGCTTCACCAGGCAGCTGATTGAGGATTTGGCAGTGCAGTTGTCCCCACATTTGCAGCCTGGCCGGCCGTATCCTACAGCGCTGACCCCCAAGGTGAAGGTGATGGCAGCCCTACACTTCTTTGCCACTGGTACCTTCCAACATACTGTGGCGACTGCTGGTGGGATGTCACAGACCATGTTCAGCCGTGTGCTCCGCGATGTTTTGGCGGCAATGTTGCTCTTCCTGAACCGGTACATCTATTTCCCTAGACTGCGACGACTCACTGACGTGAAGAGTGACTTTTATGCCCTGGGGAGGATGCCGCATGTAATTGGCTCCATTGATGGGACACATGTGGCTTTGGTACCACCACAGGCCCAGGAGCAGGCCTACAGGAACCGCAAGCACTACCACTCGGTCAATGCACTGGTGGTGTGTCTTGCAGACATGACCATCACACACGTGTGTGCCCGTTTCCCTGGTTCAGCACATGATGCCTTTGTGATGAGGAGTAGTCGCATCCCCAGGATGATGGCACAGATGCAGAACCAGCGTGCCTGGCTTGTCGGTGTGTACTGACTTTGTGCCATTGTGTGTGATCTGATCTGTAGTATTCTGCCCACTTTTCCAAGTCAGCTAATGTGCACTTGTCTGTCCGTAGGTGACTCGGGATACCCCAACATGCCGTGGTTGCTGACACCCCTCAGGAACCCTGTGACACCTGCCCAGATGCGCTACAATGAGGCACATGGTCGGACCAGGAGAGTGATTGAGCGGACCTTTGGTCTCCTGAAGAGCTGCTTCCGCTGCCTGGACAAGACCGGAGGGTCCCTCCCATATGCCCCTGCGAAAGTGTGCAAGATTATCATCGTCTGCTGCATGCTCCACAACCTGGCAGTGCGGAAGGAGTTGCCTCTCATCCAGGATGACAATGACCAACATCCGCCACCTGTGGAGGATCCTGGCCTGGACCACGATGCCAGTGACGATGATGATGATGATGGTGATGGTGATGTCCGCACACAGCTCATCACCAACTTCTTCAGCTGAATGTGAGTATCCTGAGGTGTCATGTCAATGATGTGAGTTGGCATGATGTGTGGGTGGTGCTCTGGTGCTGTGGGAGTGTGTCCATGGGCCACTTGACTGGATGTGTGTTGCGATGTGTGGTGACAGGTGGGCTGTACTCCCCAACAGTGTTGACATGCTAACTTGGTTCTGGGTGGGTATCTTGTAACATGTATTGTGCATGTGTTTTGCTGTTCTGTCCTGTACTCCATTGCTTTTGACTGTGTGTCATTTCTGTCCTTCACAGGGTACTTTCAGATTCGTTTGGTCAACTGTGTCCACCGACGACGTGATTGCACATCCAGGCTGGTAGCTGTTGTGTCCCTACAGGTGATGTGCGCCACACCCATGGACTTCCTTCCGTGTACAGTTGTTGACTGTGTGCCCGCTGCCAGGTGGGGTTACCTTGCATCTGTAGTGGTTACGGCATGTTGCAACTGTGTAATAAACCTGTGCTTCACTTTGTGATGTGCGTTGTCTGTGGTCACACATTTGACTGCCATTTGCTTACTGCACCTGTGGGCTACTTGACTACAACTGGGAATGGGTGTGGTGTTTGTGCATTGCACCGTCTTCCCTGGCAACATCAGTGTAGGCAATGAGTCAGATGGCCTAGGTGTGTATGTGTCGTGTAGCCCTGGTGGTGTGTCTCCCTCATGTGTGTCACGTTTCCTGTACTCACATGCCTGTGTTGTCCTTGCTGTTGCAGTTCGCATACACAGTGTAATTTTGCAGTTCATCATCCCCATAACAGCACCCACGTTGGAATCACGACAGAGGCAAGTATGGTGTATTAGTGTGTTTATTGTGATACATTTGTGTTAATAGTGCATAGGATGGGTTGTGCTGTACATGAATCTTGCAATCCCAAGTTCCTAGGTGAACTGAAAGTCCGGGTAGACAGGATCCCCAGTATCGGGGCCACAGTTGTCTGACACATTGGTCCAACTTGTACTCCCCATGCAATGTGTGGGAGTAGTGTTGCCGTCAACAGGGTGAACAGTCTGTGCACAAAGGCGAACATCCAGAACAGGTTCAGGCTTCCTGGGAGTTGCGCTTGGCCATCGGCCTCTCACTTTTCCCTCCTCGGACGACCCCTCTTCTTGGGGGGGGCCCTCAAGTGCAGGCTGCTGCGGTGCAGGGGACTCTCCGCCAGAGTCCTCCTCCCTCCCTGTGGCAGTTGCAGTTTGTTCGGCACCAGATGTTGTTGGCACACAGGGAGGTGTGGACTGGTTGCTGTTCATCTGGCGGAGGCATTGTAAAATGTCCCTGTGCACCGCCGTCATCTCATGCAGTGCATCCCACTTGGACTCCATGCGGGACATGTGTGAGTCCACACAGGACATGTGTGACTCCACGTGGGACATGTGGGAGTCCAAGCGGGCATGATGGGCAGCCTGCTGCTGTTTAATGTCTCTGAGGAGCCCCACTACCTGGCTGAGCTCTCCGGTGCTGGACTGGTACGCATCAGCTATGCGTACCAGTTGTAGGTCATCATGCACACCAGCAACGTCTGCAAGCAGCGACCTCTGTCTCCCACCCTCCCACCACCCCTGCTGACATGTGCAGTGTGTGCAGTGGCACGCACAGATAACCCTGGTCCACCTTGGGGTTGGTGGTGGTGGTGGTGTCCATGGCCCCAGGTTGGTCCAGGGTCACTGTGCTGGTGTTGCTCCTTATTCTGTCCATGTCGGCAGGGATGGTATTCGTGGTGACAGTCGTTGTAGGGGTGGGTGCAGGGGTGCAGTTGGTGGTCCTGCTGGTGCTGCAGCTGGTGGTCCTGCTGGTGCTGCATGTTGACTTGCACCGGATGTGCCAGGTTGTTCTTCATCGTCCGAGGAGGACAGAGGCTGTACGACGCCAGTGAGCTCGGCATCCTCTTGAGCCTGGGACTGGGACTCCTCAGCGTCTGCTGCTGTGTCCCCATCATCACCTGTTTTTGGGAGACACAAACAATGTATGTCATGTTTCTGCAGGCATCAATGGTTGACACACATGACAGTTGTGACTGTGCCTCTGGGTGCGGGCCTGTACATTGCATTGTCCTGAGTCGTCACAGTCAGGGGTTGATATTGGTGTGGCACATTGTCCTGCATTATTTGGGCATTTCTATGTATTTTCTGGGGTGTGAACATGGTCTGCATTGGTTGTGTTTGGTTGGCAGCCGGACCTCCTTCCCACCCACCCAGCCAGTCAGTTATCCCACCATGGAACGTGCTTGCGTTGCAGGGAGTGTAAGTTGTCTCTCAGGATGTCAGTCAGTGGTGTCCTGCTGTTTGTTGGTGCACATTTGCCAGCAGGGCCTTGTGCTCCCCACAGCAGTAGCCAGTGTCAGCCATCTTGTGAGTCCTTCTCCACTCCCTGTGATGTGAGCATGGTTCAGGGTGGTGTTGATGGGACAGTTGTGGGGGTGAGCTATGTCTGTGACTACGACTCCCATCATGCCATTGCCTCCACCCCACTTCCCAGCATTCCCATACTTACTTGCTTTTGTGTGGAGTTCAGTGTGTGTGGGTGTGAGAGCAATGGCAAGATGGCTGACAGTGGTGTCCTGCTGTTGGTTGGTGTGCAGTACCCAGCATGCCCTTGTGCTCCCCACGACACAGCAACAGTGTCAGACATCTTTGATGGGCCTTTCCACTCTCTGTGGGATGTGCATGCGTGAGTGTGAGCTTGCTGGGCCATGTGGTGGGGGATGTAGAGCTGTGACTACGACTCCCATCATGCTATTGCCTCCACCCCCTTCCCAGCATGCCCATGCTTCCTTCCTTTTGACTCTGCTTCCCTGTGGGGTGGGCTGGCTGTGCTGACAGGATGGCTGGGAGTGTTGTCCTGGCAGTTGTTTGGCTAAGAGTCCCAAGAGTGTCCCTGTGCTTCACACAACATAACCCAGGGTGGTGGTTCTTTGTGGGATCTTGTGTTAGGATGGAGGGCATTGCATTCTACCAGGTGGGTACTGTGGAGTTTGTGTTGGGGGTGTGTGTGAGGGGAGGTGCTTGTGACTATAGTCAGTGCTGCAAGTCCCCCTTCCCACCCAGCCAGCCAGATATCCCACCATGGAACGTGCTTGCATTGCAGGGAGTGGAAGTTGTCTCTCAGGATGTCAGTCAGTGGTGTCCTGCTGTTTGTTGGTGCACATTTGCCAGCAGGGCCTTGTGCTCCCCACAGCAGTAGCCAGTGTCAGCCATCTTGTGAGTCCTTCTCCACTCCCTGTGATGTGAGCATGGTTCAGGGTGGTGTTGATGGGACAGTTGTGGGGGTGACCAATATCAGTGACTACGACTCCCATCATGCTATTGCCTCCACCCCCCTTCCTAGCATGCCCATGCTTCCTTCCTTTTGACTCTGCTTCCCTGTGGGGTGGGCTGGCTGTGCTGACAGGATGGCTGATAGTGTTGTTCTGGCAGTTGTTTGGCTAAGAGTCCCAAGAGTGTCCCTGTGCTTCACACAACATAACCCAGGGTGGTGGTTCTTTGTGGGATCTTGTGTTAGGATGGAGGGCATTGCATTCTACCAGGTGGGTACTGTGGAGTTTGTGCTGGGGGGTGTGTGTGAGGGGAGGTGCTTGTGACTATAGTCAGTGCTGCAAGTCCCCCTTCCCACCCAGCCAGCCAGATATCCCACCATGGAACGTGCTTGCAGTGCAGGGAGTGGAAGTTGTCTCTCAGGATGTCAGTCAGTGGTGTCCTGCTGTTTGTTGGTGCACATTTGCCAGCAGGGCCTTGTGCTCCCCACAGCAGTAGCCAGTGTCAGCCATCTTGTGAGTCCTTCTCCACTCCCTGTGATGTGAGCATGGTTCAGGGTGGTGTTGATGGGACAGTTGTGGGGGTGACCAATATCAGTGACTACGACTCCCATCATGCTATTGCCTCCACCCCCCTTCCCAGCATGCCCATGCTTCCTTCCTTTTGACTCTGCTTCCCTGTGGGGTGGGCTGGCTGTGCTGACAGGATGGCTGATAGTGTTGTCCTGGCAGTTGTTTGGCTAAGAGTCCCAAGAGTGTCCCTGTGCTTCACACAACATAACCCAGGGTGGTGGTTCTTTGTGGGATCTTGTGTTAGGATGGAGGGCATTGCATTCTACCAGGTGGGTACTGTGGAGTTTGTGTTGGGGGCTGTGTGTGAGGGGAGGTGCTTGTGACTATAGTCAGTGCTGCAAGTCCCCCTTCCCACCCAGCCAGCCAGATATCCCACCATGGAACGTGCTTGCATTGCAGGGAGTGGAAGTTGTCTCTCAGGATGTCAGTCAGTGGTGTCCTGCTGTTTGTTGGTGCACATTTGCCAGCAGGGCCTTGTGCTCCCCACAGCAGTAGCCAGTGTCAGCCATCTTGTGAGTCCTTCTCCACTCCCTGTGATGTGAGCATGGTTCAGGGTGGTGTTGATGGGACAGTTGTGGGGGTGACCAATATCAGTGACTACGACTCCCATCATGCTATTGCCTCCACCCCCTTCCCAGCATGCCCATGCTTCCTTCCTTTGACTCTGCTTCCCTGTGGGGTGGGCTGGCTGTGCTGACAGGATGGCTGGGAGTGTTGTCCTGGCAGTTGTTTGGCTAAGAGTCCCAAGAGTGTCCCTGTGCTTCACACAACATAACCCAGGGTGGTGGTTCTTTGTGGCATCTTGTGTTAGGATGGAGGGCATTGCATTCTACCAGGAGGGTACTGTGGAGTTTGTGTTGGGGGGGTGTGTGTGAGGGGAGGAGCTTGTGACTATAGTCAGTGCTGCAAGTCCCCCTTCCCACCCAGCCAGCCAGATATCCCACCATGGAACGTGCTTGCATTGCAGGGAGTGGAAGTTGTCTCTCAGGATGTCAGTCAGTGGTGTCCTGCTGTTTGTTGGTGCACAGTTGCCAGCAGGGCCTTGTGCTCCCCACAGCAGTAGCCAGTGTCAGCCATCTTGTGAGTCCTTCTCCACTCCCTGTGATGTGCGCATGGTTCATGGTGGTGTTGATGGGACAGTTGTGGGGGGGCAATATGTGTGACTGTGACTCCCATGATGCTATTGGCTACACTGACTTGGCCAGCATACACAGAATTCCTTCATTTGAGTGGTCTTCACTGTGTGTTGGTGTTGTTGTGGTGGCTACATGTGTGGATGTGTTTGTTAGTTCTATTTGTGCCACTGCCTAGCTGTAGTTGTGGTTGTGTTTGTACATGTGTTGGCACAGTTGGATGTGACTTTTTTGATGGCATGTGTTGTGTTTATCTGACTGACATACACATTTTGGGATGATTCTGTTCTGGTTGCTGTGTAATTGCTATGAGTGCTTGGTTTGACTCTCCCTTGACAGTGATGTGTGTGTGTTTTGTGGCAGTATATTGTGTACATTTGTTGTGTACTCACCAGGCTCTGGGATGTCCTCTAGTCCATATACGCTCACTGGCGGAAGGATGGCCCGCACCTTCTCCTCCCAGGGCCTGAGGTATATTGGCTTGGCAGGAGGGCCACTGCCGGTGTGTTGGCTGTTGATGTAGTCTTGCTTCAGCAGTTTCCGTACCCTCCTGCGCACGTCATACCACCTGTTCTGGATGTCGGTCTTTGTGCGCCGACATGGTGATTGGGCGTTCACCCTGTTGATGATCCTCTCCCACATCTTGGTTTTCTGCGACATGGGGGTCTGTTGGACCAATGTGCCAAACAGCTGTGGCTCTACCCTGAGGATCTCGTCTACCAGGACTTCCAATTCACAATCTAGGAACTTGTGATTCTTCTTGGGGGGCATGGTGATGGGTGGTGATGGTGAGTGATGTGTGTGTTGGTGTGCAGGTGAGGGTGTGTGAGTGTGTGTTTTGCTGGGTGTATGTGAGGTAGGTATTTGTTGGTGTGCTGATGGTGTGTGGCTTGTGTGAGGGATGAGCTGTGGGTGTGTGGTTGCTTTCTCTTGGGTGCTGGCAGTGGAATGGCATTTGCAAAGGCTCATGGTAGTGATTTGTGTCCTTTATATAGGTGGAGTTGTGGGTGTGTCTTTGTTCTCTGTCCCCACCCCCCAGTATTTATTGGCTTGGTAATTGCTTGTTTGGCCTTTTTTGGGTGATTTTTCCTTTGTGCTGTTTGTGTATGTTGGAAACGTTCTTGTGACCGAGTCGGACCCTGCATTGGTCTCGTACGGTGTTCTCCGTTTCGTTCACGCTGTGTTTGTGCAGTTTTCTATGCTGCGTATGCATCGGTCGCGGTGTATTGTGTTGCTGCGGCTCGGTTTTGTATGCGTGTCGGTCGTACGGCTTGTCCTCCGTCCGACTCGGTCGTGGTTTTCGCGCCTTGCATCGTACTTTGCGGTTTGGAGTTCGCGTGTACGTTTCGGTCGGATTTGTTCCGGGTGCGTGTCCGTCGGTTGGATTCGCGTGTTTTTCCGGCCGGATTGCTGTTTTCCGTGCGGCTCGGTCGGTCGACTTGGTTTCGGTACGTGTCGGTCGGATTTTTCGCGCCTTGCATCGTACTTGGCGTGTCGTGCGCCACGGGTACGTGTCGGTCGGTATTTTTTCCGGATCCGAGTCGGTCGGTGCTTTTTCCGGCCCGAATCGGAATCGACCCCTTAGTGTTCACCAATAGCGATACACACACACCAGTTGGCATGTATGAGCCAAGAGCCCGATTGGCCTTGCGCTCCTTGTACAATCTCTCTTTTTCTCTCTCTCACTCCCTCTCCCTCTCCCTCTCTTTCTCTCAATCTCTCTATCTCTATCTCTCTCCCTCTCACTTTCGCTCGCTCTCTCTGTCCTTTGGTGAGCGCATGACACACCTTCTTATCTGGAATTTTGTTTGCAGGCTGTGACTTACAGGTTGTCCTGAGAGGACCCGCCATGACTCTTCAAAATAGTTATTTTGTGTTTATTCTGAATGAAACAAATTATTTGCTAAGTCTAAGATGAATGTATGATTCTCATTTTTCTGATGACACATGTATGTTAGGTGTTGTAATTGTGCGACATCAGGCACATTGTTTTGTTTATGATTTCGTGACGTTGATGTGACATATCTTTGTCCGGGTGTGGGTGGGGGGTGCCCGGAGTGGGGCCCCGGGGGGGGTCCTGGGTGTGGTGGCAGTGAGTGTTGTTGCCCTCTTGGGGCTCCGGGATGCATGGTGAGTGGCTCCATGGCATCTGTTGTTCTTCATGTGTGGCTATGGGCTGTGCTCCCTTGTCTGGTGCAGGTTGGCGTCCGACTTTACACCAGGTAAGAGCAGGTGTTAATTTCATGCTGCTAACGTGCCTTAGCGCATGTTTTCTGATCTTATCGCCGATCGGGCTGGTCGTTGAGAATGTTGTGGAGTGGTGTTGTCGCGGCTTTTTGCACGGGAACGCCTACTCTGCATATCATTAGCGTTAGTTGCCGGGCTCATCTGTGGCGATGTTTTTTGCGGGTGCTATCGCAGGTAAAGTGGTGATATCGGCTGTTTGCACCAGCTTGTGAATGGGGCGATGATTTTATTGCTACTTTGGCTAAGATAAAGTGCCGTTAACTCGGCGATAGTTCCTTGAGAATATGCCCCTTTGAGGATTTACAAGAGGAATTCCACCTACCCCGGTGTCAGATATGGAAATATTTGCAATTGAAACACTACCTCTCCAGCCGCCTTGGTTCCCCACCATGGGAGATAGAGGACTCCATTACACTGCAATATTTGGAACACTGAGGGATGTTCAAGGGGGTAGTCTCAGGATTCTATAACCTAATGGTACACCAACTCACAACCTCTCCTTCTGTAATTGTGAACTTAGACAGTGGTGTTAGGGAATCCAGGATGAAATGTACCCGCTTCAAGACCCTCCAGGACTTGTATTGATCTACCCAGAAGCTTAAAACTGCTGAGTTGTTACGCCATATAACTTGTTGGAGATGTGCCCATGATAAGTGCCAAATACCCCATATTCATTGTTCTCACCTGACTGAGTACTGGTCCTCCATACATACTTCTCTTGGTGAGTCTCTGTAAACACCTATTCCACTGATGAGCAAGTTAGTCCAACTAAATGACACAACTGACCTTCCATCCTTAATTAACCATATGAGATGCCTGCTTGCCACAGGCCTCACCACGGCAAACATTTGCATTCAGCAGCACTGGAGGGTGCTGCACAGACTAGACCATGACAAATGGTTTTCCGAGATGAACATAACAGCCACGTATGAACGGCTTATTTACATGGTGCAAGACAATGTGGAAAGCTTCATTGCACGTATGGGAACCCTTTCTTGCTGCCTCTGCTTCCCACCTCTAGACGAATGGGAGGCCCCCATTGGGACGCCTCCCCTCCTCTTCTCCGCCTCACACTTCCAGTGGCTGCCTATGAGAGTGACAACGATGCTGGGGCCCTGATACTCCTTACTGATTCCTTTGCCTAGTAGGGTAGGCACATTGGGGTGCAGAGACAGAATATTGAGTAAAATACTTTGAGTTGCACAAATATCGAGTCATTAATATTGTGGTTCAGAAATATTGACAGCAAGAATATTGTGGTCAAGAATATCGACTTAAGGTAAGTAATATCGATTTTAAAAATATCGCAGTGTTTAATATCGTTTGCAAAAATATAGTTGTTAAAAATATCGTTTTTTTATTAATGTTATGTATTTTAGTATATATTTATATGTATGTGATGTATGTTTTTTTGTATAAGAATTGTTTGTATTTTAATATATGTGTTAAATTTTTAGTAGTTATTAATTATTTTTTTATTTGAACTTTGCGTTTTTAGTTCTGTAGCGGGTTGTGGGTTTATAGGGGAATAGGGTTTATATTAAATGGATTGATTATTTTGTATTTATTATTATTTGTTTAATTGAGATGATATAGTGTTAAATGTGTAAAGTAATTAATTAATTAATAAGTGGTTGTTAATTAATTGTAATTAATTAATTGGTAATTAATTATGGTGATTGTGTAATTAATTTTAGGTGTGTGTTGTGGTGTTTATAGGTGTAAAGGGTGGGAAGTAATATTATTTTTAATTGATAAATTAATAATTGGATGTTAATTAATTTGAATTAATTAATTGGTAATTAATTATGGTAATTGTGTAATTAATTATAGGTGTGTGTTGTGGTGTTTATAGGAGTAAAGGGTGGGAAGTAATTTGCATTTATTTAATTAATATATAGTTGTTAATTAATGTTAATTATTTGATATTTATTTTGGGTAAATGTTTATTTTTTTGTGTTGTTTTTACTTTTAAAGGGGTAAATGGTGGGTATTAAATACATTTTAATTACTTTGGGGCCCATTACGATACCCGGCGTAAATAAATCCGCCAGGCATGGAAGCGGCAAAATTCCGCCCGCATACACCGTCTGAACACCGACCACGCCATTACGATAACACAAACCGAAAACCGCCATCGGCGGAAAAAATCACACAAAATACCGCCCGCCATCGTCCGAGTCGGAGTCAAACCGCCCGCCACGGACGGAAACACGCACGACAACACAAAACCGCCCGCCCACACGGCCGACACACCGCACGTGAAATTACGATCGCACCGCCATGAGCGCGGGAAAACCACAAATATACTGCCCTCCAGCGCAAACAACGCCGATGCCAATCGACACGGCAGAAACCATGGCGCCCACGTCCCTGCACAGAAACCATCCGCTCACAAAACCAATAGCACACAACATGGCCAATAAGTCCACACAGCAAGGCACGCACAAATACACAAGCACAGTACACATCCCGAAAACACCCCCCCTGGACAAACAAAAAATACAAAGGCCAGAACACCAGACACAACACACCTGAAAACAACAGACCATGAGGACACACCCACGTAGGTGAGTACAAAAGCAGCACTCCCACAGACCACAACCCCTTGCTACATTGCAAACCAGAGAGGAGAGGAGAGGACACAGTGACACAGCAAGGACAGCAGCACACCACAGAAACGCACACATCACTACCACCACCACCACCACCAAACACCACCACCACCACCACCACCACCACCACCACCAAACACCGGCACCACAAACCCCCTGCACATTACACAACACACACCGCACCAGCACCACAAACACCATGGCACCACAAAGAATGCCCAAGTTCACGCCCATGGAGCTGACGGTCATGGTCGACGAGATCATCCAGGTGCACCCACAAATCTATGGGAACATGGTCCAACACACACCACTAGCCACCAGAAACAGAATGTGGAACCGGATCGTAGACCAGGTCAATGCAGTCGGGACCCTGCCCAGGAACAGAGTCGAAATTAACAAACGGTGGAATGACGTCAAGAGCCTGGTCAAGAAGAAGGAGGGCAAAAACAGAGAGCTGGCTGCCGTCACTGGCGGAGGGAATCCCGCGCTCTTCAAGACCTTCAAAGCGTGGGAGGAGAAGGTGCGAGTCATCATACATCCCGAGATCCTCGCCGGATTAGCAGGGGGAGTGGAGGCTGGTAAGTACAAACTAATGTATACCAGCACACCGCTATGTACTCACATGCACTACCACCATGCCACAGCTCCCAGGGACAAACACCCCCATGTCCAGCACACAATACACGACACACACATGCAACAGACACCACCACACACAGCCCAAACAGAACAACTGTAAGATGCGTGGGGACATGTGTACATTCAGCCAGCCACGTAACCACCAACAGGTCCCCAAATATGCCAGAAGCGCCACAACGAGCACCCACCACACCCATGTGTCCGCCATAGCTGCACTAACCGACAAGTAACAGTTAAGTGGCAGGAACACAAAGTGCAGTGGGTGGGAGGGTGGACAGCCCAAGTACAACACACACCAGGCCCCTAGTCCCACAGTACAGCAAGGAGGAGCATCCCCCACACCCCACAGCCACGTGTCAGCCACCGCAGTGCACAACGACAGCCGAAAGGTAGACATCACGGTCCACAGCAATCGGTGTCAGTGGGTGTCCAGCCACCACTACGACCCACAACACCCCCCCACCCCCACAGACCTGCAACATGGAGCACCCCCGCTTAGAACCATGTGGCATCCAGTACAGTGCACGCCCGAACAACCTGCAGGTGGGAAACTGGACAGGGCTGGATTACTGGAGGCATGAGGGCCGTAACACGACCAACACATGGGACATGTCACGTAGCAGATGAACACGCAGCACCGCCCACCGTCACGAACAAGTGAACAATGTGCACACGGACATGAACAACAGACTCACACCCCACATGACCCATCACAAACACAGCAACACCCAAGGAGCCACGTCTGCATGCACAAGCCACACTGAACATA
Source organism: Calotriton arnoldi (assembly GCA_963921515.1). Taxonomy (NCBI): domain Eukaryota; kingdom Metazoa; phylum Chordata; class Amphibia; order Caudata; family Salamandridae; genus Calotriton; species Calotriton arnoldi. The sequence continues at coordinate 609,058 of CAWUFW010010308.1, forward strand.
GTACCACACGGCAGCCACTGTGCAACCCATCACACACAACCGAAACACCATTGAAGTCCAGTCCATGTAGCCCCTACTGCCTGTCAACCACACACCCCACAACTACGCCTATGTAAGACAAACAACACTAGACGCAACAGAGCGGAACTACATAAATGCACACGAACACCACTGAACCCATCAAACACACAGACACACCATGCACATACAACATACCATCCATCCCATCCGTCAGCCCCAGTCTCATGAAAGGCATGTCATCCGCACAGCTGCCACATATACAGCAGTCACGCTAAGACACATGCCCATGACCAACCATGTGCCAGAAGTCAATGAAGCGCACGACACACTGTGAGCAACAACACACAACATGGGCCCCCCCCGAGCACTGCAGTGATGCACAAGGCACAGGGCAGCACGCACACCAAGGAGATGGGACAACTGCAATACGTTGGCTGGCACACAACCAACACTCACTCATAACGATGCGTCCAATGCCATGTCCAGTAATCACAACAGACAGCAAATATGCAGGCCATGTCAAGCATGCACACACCTCAAACCATGCACTGTCATGCTGCCACAACACATGTCACGTTCGGCACCCATGGCTTACAGCATGTACCCCAAAAGCATATCCCCTCCCAAATGTGAATCTGGGGCATGGCCCCCATGTTGCCATATGGGTGCCTAAGCGTTCCATATGAACCCCAAAAGCAAAGTACAAACCAGACCCAGGATGGGCCAGGAGCCCGCATACACCAGAGTCACAATGAGTAGGGGCACAGCAACACACCCATCGGCATGGCCAATCCGTCCCATGCCACATGTGCACAGCACACAGTCCCATTGCCTAGCACACACAACTACAGATGCCACAGCCACACACTCGCCTCCGGGAAACCCATGTACGAGATTGCACGAACTGCCAATGTCAGACGACAAATACATACTTCGCCAGGTGCAACACAATAACAAATCTCATTCTCTCCACAGGTGACGAACTGCCGGATGCTGGGGATGGAGACAGCAGCCAGCACAGCCAGCCCACAAGCCCCCAACGAGGACACACGGATCTGGAGGATCTGTCCTCCTCTTCGGACACGGACCACCAAGCAGGCCCATCTGGTGTGGCAGGGCCCAGCCGCTCCCCAGGACCCCTCCTACCCACCAACCCATCATCCAGGGATGCTGAACAGTCCCAGCCCCCTGCTGCCACTGTCGTTGCGGCCACACCCACGGTCATTGCGGCCACTACCACTGCCGCAACCGCCACCATCGCCGCACCGACCACCACCGCCACCACCACCACCACGTCTTCGCTGGCACCAGCCCCAGCGCAGGTGGTGGCCCGGCCGACTGGATCCACCCTGGGAGCCACAGCGAGGACCGTGGTGTGCAATGTGGCTAGTGGGCAGGCCGGTGGCAGCAGGACTGGTAGGAGGAGCAGGGTCAGGGAAACGCCAGCCTCCCCTGGGAGCCATGCCCTGCCTCAAATGGCCAGAGTCCTTGGGGCCTATGAGGAGGCCCAAGAACAATGGGTCAGGTCTGCTACAGACACGCGGGAGGTGCTGGGGGTGCTGAGGTCCATGGACGCCCATATGGGCCAATTCGTGTCCCGTATGGACCAACTCGTGGACCTCTTGGGCCAGCTGGTGGTGGCGGTGGGGTCACAGGCAAGGCCAGCAACACCACCTCCGCCACCACCTGCTAGGGCGCAGGGTCGGGCAGCAGTGTCCACTTCCCCTGCGTCCACAGCCAGTGAGCACACCTCACCCACCACCAGCAGGTCGCCACCACACACCCCCCTCCCAAACGTGGAAGGGGCCGTCCGAAGAGGAAACAGATCTCCCGGGAGGACTTCGCACGCTCCAGTCGCAAGTGAGGCAGCCAGCCAGCCTTCCGCCAGCCTTCCTTGACCAGCCACTGCATTGACTTGCTCTACGATCCCACTCCACACAGCCAGCTGGATGGCATGTGTGTGTTGGACTATGGACATAGAACCAGTGGGTACACCCTGAGCTTCACGCAGCCATGACCGACAGCTCATTGTCACTGCATGCACCACTTTTGTCATCACCTTACACACAATCACATGTCACAGTTTGGAATAAATGCACCTTTTTCACTAACTGCTGTTTGTGCCCTGTGTTTTATTTGTACGGAATACAACGGCCACCTTGGGCGGAAAGGCACCTGATGCGTGGCATGGCAATGGAATCCGGAGGGCCTGTAGGGACCTAGGGGTGGGAGACAGAACAGGAGCACATTCAATGAGTGTGTCACACACCCATCACACAGTACATGTCAACAACTACAAGCAATGTACACACATCGCACAGAGCAATAGGGCACAATGCCACAGTCACCAACAGTGGCATACTACCCTGGCCATGGAGCGTTGACACACTGCACGCAGTGAACATACGGCCACCCTGACACAGCACACACACACCTGCACAGATACAGACACATCATCCGTCGTACATGGACACTCACCGTCAAGTGAAGTAGCGGGCGATGAGCTGCTGGCGCACATTCCCAGCTTCCTCCTCTCCGCTGTCCACCTCACTCGAGCTGTCCTGGTCTGCGGGCTGGGGCCCTGGTTGATCTCCGTCATCCACAATGAGGGGGATCTGCTTCCGAATGGCCAGATTGTGCAGCATGCAGCACGCCACCACTATCTGGCACACCTTCTGTGGGGAGTACGCCAGTGCACCCTCGGTGCGGTCCAGGCACCTGAACCTGGACTTGAGGAGGCCAAAGGTACGCTCGACCACACGTCTGGTCCTCCCATGTGCCTCATTGTATCGATCGTCTGCTGGGGTGCGAGGATTCCTCAATGGACTGAGCAGCCATGCCCCATTCGGATACGCAGAGTCACCTGGGTGTGAGGGACACAGAGAACCGTTGCTAATCCAACTGGACAGGGGACAGCATCGCACAGCCAGCACGCTACACCACTCCACATACTCACCGACAATACAGGCACGATCCTGTTGCATATTGGACATCAGTCGTGGCAAGATGCTGTTGCGCATTATGTGTGCGCCATGGGCCGAGCCTGGAAACTTGGCACACACGTGGGTGATCACCATGTCCGCAAGGCACACCACTTGCACATTCAGGGAGTGCGTGTGCTTCCTGTTGCGGTACAGGTGCTCAGTGGCCTGTGGTGGAACAAGGCCAACATGTGTGCAGTCAATGGCTCCCACGACGTGTGGGATTCTGCCAAGGGCATAGAATGCACCCTTCACTGCCGCCAATTCACGAGCCCTGGGGAATCTGATGTACCTGTTTCGGCACAGCATCATGGCTGCCAGTACATCCCTCAGCACCTTGCTGAACATGGGCTGGGACATCCCTCCTCCACTGCCCACTGTGTGCTGGAATGACCCAGTGGCGAAGAAATGCATGGCGGCCATCACCTTAGCCGTGGGGGTGACAGCAGTCGGATACACCCTGCGGGGACGGAGATGGGGCTCTAACATGGCACACAGTCGATGCAGGGTTGGCCTGTCCAGCCGAAACTTCCTGATAACCTCTGTATCGTCCATGTCCGCCAGCAATTGGTATGGGCGGTCAATGTTCGGTCTCCGCCTGGGTTAAATGGCAGAGGACACATGTCAAAGCAACACGGCACATAGCAATTTCGCATACACATCACTGACATGACTGAGCAAGCACATGAGCCACAGCCCAGCTGTCAAGCTGGGACGGCACGGCCACAATACACTTACACAGGTCTCCCAACAATGGCAATGGCAAGTGAGACATACCACTGCCATGTGCATGCACATGGGGATCTAGGCCCCAATGACTTGCGGGGCGTGCTGATGGGGACTGACTGCATATTCGTCAAGCGGCAACGCCACGGCAACATGAGTGTCTGCTGAGCATGGAACTGCTTCCGAGGCTGGATGAGTATGGCACACGACGACGACGATGTGGGCACGGGCTGAGCGGCCAATACAAGTGGGACCTGTGGCACGAGGGGATATGAGACAGTAGTAGGTGTCAGCACTGCACCCTATGTACAGCACTGTACGGATCACAGCTCCCGAAACATTGACTGGTGTCCACATTGACAGCCCCATGCCAAGACGGCTGTGTGCTTGCAGTCACACGTCACAGGTGAGAGGTTACATTGCACGTGCCAGGTGGCAGACGTACATAGTGGGAGCTGGCATGTGTGTGCATGTGTCTCCTGTTCAGGATCCACCAGATGGGCGCTGACTCTGTACTGACCATTGGACACAGCATGTTCCGTGGAAGGCTTGTGTGTGTGGGATGGTGGCACTGGATGTGCCTCCGTTGGGTGGGGGCCATGCACAGGGCGGGTACGTCGATGATTGCGCATTGTTGGTCACGGTGGGTGCACCAACTAAGATGTGTTGCCCTGTGTTCAATTCCTATGTCCGCATGATGATGGACTGTGGATGTGGGCAGACTACACATTGGTCGATGTGCTGTCTATATGCATGTGCCTTCACACCAGGCACAGCTGCCCCTGCACATGTGACCCCTGCTGGACTCGCTGCTGGGTCTGTGGAGCTGATGCACCTTCTGCGCGTGGGGCGGACAGCTCTCCTCACTTCCCTCATTGCGCATGTCATGTCTTTGCCGCAGGTGACATGGATCATGGAGGGCCCACATGTACGCGTGGGTAGGCTACACATGATTGTTCACTGGTCGCCACCCCCAGTCAGTGTTTCGAATGGGAAGGTTGTCGTGCTGGTGGTATGTTCGATGTGGCGGATGGGCGGGCCTAGGTGCGGGCTTACATTCCGGACATGGGGGGTAGTTGGATTGGCGACTAGTTGCAGTACACACGGGACACGTCTCTTCCTTTCCACATCTGGGTCATCCCTTGTACTAACTGACAGTGATACAGTCATCTTCGCCCCAGCCCTCATGTCCTCCCCTCGCCCCCAATATGCATGCTCACCTGCGAGGCTAGCGCTTGCACAGGCAGCCCCAAGCTCGCACCAGAGAGGGCAAGGAGTGTATGTGTGGGTCCAGTTGCACGAGTGGGCTGTCTCAGGGTATGATGTGTGGCGGGACGCCGTCCACCTGCGTGGTGCCCCAAATGGAGACCCGGCCTGCATGGACTATGCATCACAGTCTTCGCCTTCCGGATCCGCCACCTGCGACACCCAGTGGCTGTGGCTGCCCTTGCGGCCAGGCCGCGTCCGTCTGTGGCTGATGGCCCACACATTCACTCTTTGGCCTCTCTGGGGAGGGCTCAGGGGTGGTGGCGCACGCGCTTGCACTTAGTCGCAATGGCATGTGGCGTGGTTGGTATGATGGGCAATGGATGGGATGGTGCGAGCCACCTCCCGTGACGTCAGTGCTGCTCGTGCTGTGGTGCGTCCCCCTACACTTCCATTTGACTTTTTGCCATGCTGGACGTTGAGTTTCTATTGCCTGCGTGATATGACCAGGAGGAGCGCGAGGAGACCTCTCACACACCATGCTCCACTGCCATCCCGTGCCCTGTATCGCCTGTGCGCATTGACTATGTTGGGGTTACACCTGGTCGACTGGGGCTGTGTGTGCCTTGTCAAGGGGCATGGCGGGCGCACAACAGGATCCAGCTTGTCCACAGAGGGTGGGCTGAGGTGCGCCTGGTACCGCTTTGTACGTGTGCCCGGCTGCTGTGCACACACGTGTTCACTCCCCCGACAGGTGTCCTCTCACAATGCCCAGGGAAGCGGTGGTGTACTGTTCATGACCCCTCCCAACACGGCGTGCTCCAACTTGGCATGTGCGCATCTACCCGTCGCACCCACCCACCTGAGCACTGCGTCCATACGACTTCACACGACACATGTGTGTCTTCCACAGTAGTGCTACTCATTTGCGTTGACATCCAATACCAGTGGACTACATGGTCATGTCACGACTGCCGTGTACTTCACATACTCTCATCCTCTCTCATTCGTACTTGTGAAATGAGTCAGCGGAGACAGTTTTGGTTTCAAACATTATATTGAGTCTTCTGTCCTCTGTGATGCAGTATAGTGGACACTACTGGCAGCGGAATACATGTTGAGGATATACTGAGCATGATTACAAATTGGATAGGGTGTGGGGTTACATGTGATTGGCTGTTGCATGTGGGATGTGGGCTTCAGAGTTACATCTGCTTGGCCAAGGCTGTGCTAATGTACATTTACGTATAGCTGCGGAGCTGCGGACTTTGACACAGACGGTATACATGTAGCCTACCAGACCGCTCGGCATCATGGGCACAGTCCATCTCAGTTCCATGTGACAGGTTTGCTGCGGTTGTTCCTCATGCACGCGTGCATGTGAGATGACATCAGGGCATGTGCTTGCGTGCATGCAGCGGCGTGCCACTTGTTGTTGCACTGTGGTGGTTACTGGACATGTCACAGTCACTGGGGTCGTGTTGTTGTTGTATGCACTTGTCGTCCATGCAAAGGTCCTGGTATGGGATTCCCGGGGCGGGGGTGGGAGGGGTGCAGCACCCACAGACTCCAGGCGACCTATTCATGTCCACTGAGCGGTGTGTGTGTCCATGTGCGCTGGATCGATGTCGTGTCCTGGTTGTTCGTGCAGTTCCGTCCATGTGGGTGCGATACACAGAACCCATACCACTGCCTCCCACGATGCATGCGGTGTTCCTGGATGTGATGGGGAACAGTGTGCATGTCCCGGTCATATCCGATGTCATGGCGATGTCGTTGATGGTGTGGTTACAGTTGCCGGTCGTTTGGTATGGCTGTTGTGGTGGTGACTGGCCAGTCCGTGCGGAAGCTGAGCATGGGTGCAGGGTTGGACTTCATAGGTCACTCGGGGAACCTGCGTTGTGGTCCGACGTATTTACAGGTTGTCAGGTATGCGATGCCGTCCAGCAGGGCTTCCATGTCATTGGTGGTGTACATGTTTGCCAGCCAATGAAGCGGATGGTGGCTCTCAAGGTGTTGTTCGTAAGTTGTCCCTTGGAGGACCATGATGGGGCATGCTGGGTGACATTCGATGTAGCTGTTCTCGATGATCCGTCGTGTGGAGGCACAGTGGTCCCATTTCAGTGCGGGTGCGATGTTGGCCACATACGCCATGCCCCCATAGGCAGAGCAGGCCCTGTCGTGTGCGTCCAGAGGGAGGAGTAGTGGTAGCAGGTCCGCCTTCAGACATGCCGGGTTGGAGAGGCATATCTCGACGGGATGCTGGTAGGGACACCTCCGACAGTAGAAGACGGGCATGACGCAGCTGAACAATGTGATGCGGTAAGTCAGTCGGTAACTTACGTTCAGCAGGGACAGGAGATCGCATCCCAATGTATGTATCGTGTTGGTTTTGTACAGCTTGAGCTGTTCGGCGTAGTTGGGTAGGTGTGTTGCGGTTGCCATTTCGCAGCGGTTCGTTGAGATGGCGTGCTCCGGCTGTGTGTGCAGTCTGCAATGTGCACGCTCCGGGGTTGCTGTGAGCTCTGTGTAGTCGTAGGGAGACAGGACTTGTGTTCTGTTGGCTTGTTTGGAGGACACGGGCCCTCTTCCCACATGCTTCTCAGACAGTTCAAGGTCAGTGCTGTGTGACTCCTTCCAATTAACTTGCATGTGGCCGACATGGGGGAGTGTTTTCTTCTTTCTTCCCCGTCCGTTGTGTGCTTCTGTGATATGCGCTATCTGCCCTGTGGTCGGTCTCCTCGGCATGCCTGTGTTGGTCTATTCTTGGACAATGGCTGTATTCACCGGCTTCTGTCGTAGGGCTGTGGTTTCGGAGTTGGAATGGAAGGTCATTCAGTGCTGTCTGCTCTCCCTTGTGTGGGCGGCAGGCTGCCTTTCCGCTCTGCGTTGGGCCTTGTGTGTGGATGTTATTCTTGGGCCACCTGTTGTCGGTCCCCGGGCTCTTTGGTGTTCCGTTTCATATGTCTTGTTCATATGTGCAGGGTGGTATGGGTTTTTCAGTGTGGTACTGGCGTTCCTCTTCCTGAAGGGGCCCTGCTCCTCCTAGTTGGTGTTGCCAACGCTGTGTGCTACGCCATGTTTGTTACACTGGGGTGTGTCCTGCTGTTGCGTGACTTCACTGACATGTGTGCGTCGGTTGTGTGGCGTTGGGTGTTGTCAGTGAATTGGGCGTTGGGGACATGTCTGTGGCAGGCCTGTCACATGTCATGTGCGTTCGGGGTGGGGCTGATGTGTGTGCTGCTTGGTTGTGTCCCTGTGTCTGTGTGCGACGCATGCATGGCGCTGCGGTTGGCCTCTGCGTTGTGCGCATGTGTGGCGGCGTCATCGGCGCTTTGGGGCCGTGACGGGGTGGTTGGTTCCTAGTCCCAGGTGGTGTGTACACATGTGTTCCGCGATGTTAGGATTTGGCCTGTGTGTCATATGTGGATGCAATGGTGGATGTGTAGTGTACACGCGCTGGTGGGGGTTGTCCGCTTTTTCCGCCCTTGCACTGTGTGCGCTGTTTGCGTGCACTTGTTGTGTGTGTGCCTACCTGCGTCTCCGCGGTACGTTGCGTCCTTGGTGGTGCATCAGCAGAAGCATGGGAAGGGCCTGCAGTGCTGGATTCATGCCCGGGGTGCCGCTTCTTCGTTGTCCGTGCTCTGCGTCTGTGTTACCGCCTCTCTTTCACGTGCGGTGTCTCTTAGCCGTGGGAGCCGTTTGTTTGCGGCATCGTAATTTATACGCCGGGCGGGACGTGTTTCGTCGGACGGTGTGTGTCAGTTGAGCTGCGCCGCTACGTGTACGGGCGCACTTTGATGGCGGACGGTGTTGCTGGCTTGCCGGCGGTGTTTGGCCTGCTTTTCGCATCGTAATTGGGCGGGCGTGTGGACTGCTGCGTGCCGGCGGTAACTGGTGGTTTTTGCATCCGCCAGCACGGCGGTTGTGCTTCCGCCCGCCATCGTAATGGGCCCCTTTATTATTAGTTGTTAATAGTAATAGTTTTTAATTTAAAAGTAAGTTTTAATTGTGTTTTATTATTTTATAGTGTAATTTAGGTGTGTGTTGTGGATATTATAGTGTTAAAGTGTGTGTAGTCAATTCATGTTTATCAGTTAATATTTTTTTAATTGATTATTAATTATGTTAATTATGGAAGAAAATGTAATTAAAAATATTGAAGTGTTTTGTTATTGGTGTGGAGTTATAGGATATAAAATAAAATAAATACATTTAAGTATTAATTAATTTTTTTGTTTGTAAATATTTTCTAGTTTAAATGAATTATTTTTTATAAATTTATTTATTCATTTATTTTATATATTATTTGTAAGTTTCTGTTATATGTAATTAATATTATAATATGTTTTCTTTTTCATATTTAATATATTTGATTTTTCATTTTCAAAATATTGTTTATTTATTTTTATGATTTTTTAAATTTTTTATTTTTATATTTTTGTTTTAACTGTTTGCGTGTGAATAGTAATTTTTTTCTCTCCGCTATCCAACACTCTCCCTAATTTTGCACTCACTGGAGTGGGAATTGTCATTTTTACCCATCTGCTATCTAACACTTTCCCTACTTTTGCACTCACTGGAGTTGGAATAGTAATTTTTGCCACACCGCTATCCAACACTTTCCCTACTGTTGCTCTCACTGGAGTGGAAACAGTACATTTTACCCCTTTGCTATCCAACACTTTCCCTATTGTTGCACTCACTGGAGTTGGAATAGTAATTTTTACCCCTCCGCTATCCAACACTTTCCCTACTTTTACACTCACTGGAGTGGGAATAGTAATTTTTGCCCCAACGCTATCCAACACTTTCCCTACTTTTGCACTCACTGGAGTGGGAATAGTAATTTATACCCCTCCGCTATCCAAAACTTATCCTACGGTTGCACTCACTGGAGTGGGTATAGTAATTTTTATCCCTCTGCTATCCAACACTTTCCCTACTGTTGCACTCTTTGGAGTGGGAATAGTAATGTTTACCCCTCCGCTATCCAACACTTTCCCTACTGTTGCACTCTTTGGAGTGGGAACAGTAATTTTTCCCCTCCGCTATCCAACACTTTCCCTACTGTTGCACTCACTGGACTTGGAATAGTAAATTTAATTACTCCGCTATCCAACACTTACCCTACTTTTGCACTCAGTCGAGTGGGAATAGTTATTTTGACCCCTTTGCTATCCAACACTTTCCCTACTGTTGCACTGATTGTATTGTGAAATTTAAGTTTAAATATTTTTTAATAGTACATTTTTTAAATTTATTTTAGATTTTTGTTTGTTATATTTTAAATCATTTATATATAATGTTATTTTGTATATTATTTTAAACTTGTAACATAAATTAAAAATAATAGTTTATTAATTGTTTTAAAGTAAATATATATGTATAAATTATTATGTTTGTATGTTTATTTTTTTATTACGTTTATTTGTTATATTTTATTAAAATGTATATTAAATTTCTTTTATTTAGTTACAATCATATTTAATATTTCATATATTTAATATATATTATTTTATTTTATATTTATATAAAAGTAGATATTTTATACATCTATATTGTTTACATCGATATTTTTTAGTCAATATTTTTGTATTTACCTGTTTAAGTATAGGAGTTGATATTTTTGATGTCTATATTTTTCACTAGATATTTTTTACATCGATATTTTTTAGCTCTATGTTGTCAGGGAACCCGCATTGGTTTTTGAGACAGTAGACAGCACAATTTTTCTCACCTCTCTCTCCCGTCCATTTCCCTAGCTCCTGAACCCACCACTTACCCTGGTTCATTGAGTTTTTTCTCTCGCTGTCCCCCCAGGAGGTTCCTACCCTGAGCAGCACATGTCGGTACTTGAGCAGCATGATGGGGCCCATCATCACCCAATCACCCTGGTCTCTGCCAGCCCCGACTTATAGATTGCAAGGTTGGTGTCAGGATAGATGAGATTTATCAGGATATCAGTTAACTGATAATGAAGGCATTGACTATGTTTCTACATTGAGTCAGAAGAACAACCCCCCCACTACCACGTCCTTCCTCCTTAACCATCCCGACCCTGTTCACAATGGTTCAAATCTAGTAGCACTGGCACTGGCTTCCACGTGGCTCGCCTGTTGTCGTTTTTTATTACTGTGATGATTATGACCACAATATACTGTGGTTCTAATTACTCCCTGCAGTGGGATCGATGTTTCCCCAACCTTCTTTTTCTCTGACTCCCTTCATCAGTTGTAGACATTTGTACAGATACAGTGTATCTCAGTAAACAATTACAACAAAATGGAAATGGACATTAGTTGACACTTTTCCTTCCAAAGGTCAATCTGCAGCCAATAGGAGCTGCCTAGGAGCTAGAGTTGAACAAGAGGTGGGGCCTACTTCTGGAAATTATCATTTTCTTTAAAAAGTCAGTGGATGTTCTACGTCCACTGTGTAGGGGGAAGGTCAGTCTCTGTGACAAAGACGTTGCACAGGCAAGTACAGAGATTCCACATAGAAGACTAGAAATTGAACATTGCCATCCCAAAATAATTCCACTAACAAAATGAAAGATGAAAAGAATAGTGTAAGAATACATGCATGAATGAAATCTGAGTGTCCATCAATACTGCAAGATTGAAGCCATAAATGATAGTAGTCATTTGGGAGTCTATGCTGTACACTCCAGGTCTGCAAATAGTTTTGTGATTTGGTATAATGGTAAGGCCACTTAAAGTGCAAGGTAGACTAGACAGCTGTCTAGGGCACCACAGACAAGCAGTGCTTAGTTTGTAAAAAAAATTTAATGCCAGGACTCTTTTCAGGAGGCCACCGCAGCTTGCACCACTCATTGCCCCGGACAGCGCTGTCAATGACAGTACAAACATAACTACTACCCTTTGCACTCCTACAAGTGTACCCACCCAAAACTATAAGAAAGCCATGGCCGGCAGGTATTAATTTTTTATGTATACTGAAGTATTAAACACCGTTATTGTGCTTATCTCACCATTAGATAGACAGCACCACTATGTGCCTGTGTAGAGAATTAAGGGCCTGTACCGAGCACCGGGAACCACTGACTCAAAGAGCACTGTAGACAGGGCTCAAGATAGTAAAATTTGCCACTGTGCCTAGAGTGACAAAATGCCCCCTATGCAACAGTAAAAATGCCTGCACCTCCCATGAAGTCCTGATGGATCCCAGTAATGGGGCCCAGTTTTAATCTATTGCCCACAAATTCACCATGATAGTGGCAGTTTCATTACTGCATATATGATATTGTGCAGACATTAATAAATGCATATATATATATTCACTGAAAAAACCACAGGTTTCAGGGACGTTATAGTTAGGAATTAGCATTTAAAAAACCTTAAAAATTCACGGAAAAAACCACAGGTTACAGGACCGTTATAGTTAGGCTGACATGTAATTTGTACAAAACCTGGGAAAATCAGCCGTTATAGTTAGCTGAGCTAACTATAACTTGTGGCCCCACAATGCACTGCTGATGACGTCACATATTACATCACTCATGACATGACCATGTAGCTCCCCTCTCCAGGCCGATTTCGGCCCCGGGACCCCATCCCCCATGGCATGGCCATTTTTTGGGTGATTTTCAATGGAGCGGGCCGAGCGGCCCTCCTTTTGGGCCATTTTCGGCCTAGGAGACCCCATCCCCCGGGGCCAGGCCATTTCTTTTTTCTTATACTAATTTAAGGAAGGGGGCCGCGTGGCCCGAGTACCCCATCCCCCAGGGCCCAGCCATTTTTTTTTAAATAAAAAAAGGGAGGGGGCCGAGTGGCCCCCTCTCCAGGGCCATTTTCAGCCCCGTGGACCCCATCCCCCGGGGCATGACTAGCTGGTTGGGGACCACGGGGGAGCCTGAAGGCCCCCACGGTGCCGGCCAGCTCCCGCCTCCTGTGGTGCAGCGCCCAGGGCAGCTGACTTCGGAGCACAGGGTTCACGGTTCGATCCCCGGCTCCGGCGGCAGCTCAGCACCATGTGACTCTGGGCAATAGCTCACTTAATTTCCACGACGGCCCCCAGCGCCTTGAGACCCGTAAGGGTGAGTAGCTGCGCTATATAAAAACGGACTTACTTGCCTCCTGCCGCCTCCTGCCGGCATGACTCGCTTGTTTAAAGTGAGTACACTGTTCGTTATGGGATGGCGGGAGCCAGCCCTGGGGTCGGCGGTCCTCAAGGTCATTTACAGCTCCAGGAGGGGGAAAGCACAGCCCCCGTCCCATTTGGAAAGTAGCCCCAGGGAGGTGATGGTCCTCGGGGCTGTGTGGGGGGCTGGAGCCCCGACACATTATTTTAAACATAGCCCCAGGGAGGTGGCGGTCCCCAGGGCTGCATGGGGGGCAAGAGCCCCCCAATGCATAATTATCTACATAGCCCAGGGGAGGTGGTGGTCCCCGGTGCTGTCTGGGGGGGCAGAAGCACCCCATGTATTTTTTTTGTCAATATAGCACTGGGGAGGAGGTGATCTCCGGGGCTGCAGTTGGGCCGCGTAGCCCCACCACATTCAATGTATAGGCCCCAGGGATGTGGCGGTCCCTGGGGCTGCGGGGGCCCACGCGGGCCCCCACATTTCTTTTTATCATTGTCCCCGGGACCTGGTCAACCCGGGGGCCTAAAGGAAACTAAATGCGGGAGCCCGCGCTTTGTTTTTTTAAAAATGTTCAGTCGGATTCATGGATCCACCGCAAATCCCGCCGCAAATCTTTACAAAAAATGTTGTGGGACCCCCTGAGCAGGCCTCGGGGGTCAGGGTGTTTCTACCCTGACCCCTTTTCTTGTTTTTTCAGGTTTTTTAACCTTTTGTCTTGTGACTCGGTTCAACCGAGTCACAAGATGGCTGCCAACACTTCCTGGTTTGAAGAGTTGGCAGCCAATCAGATTGCAGGCCAGAGATTGGAAGGATTCGCGGATCCTCCGCGGCCACAGTTGTATATCTGAGAAATGATTAAATTTCTCAGGAACTACTGAACGGATTTACACCATTTAACAAAAAGAGTGCTTTCTGATCTAAGAGCTAACTTTTTGCCAAATTTGGTGTAATTCCATTCAGCAGTTCGGGCAGTAGCTTTGTCTAAAGTTTCCTATGGAAAATAACATGGGGAAAACGCGTTTTGGGACCCCCCTTTTTTCTCAGTGATGTCATCAGTGATGTCATTTGAGATGTCATCAGTGATGTCATCAGTGATGTCACTGACCATGTCATGAATGATGTAATATGTGACATCATCAGAAGTGCATTGCGGGTGCGCGAGTTATAGTTAGCTGAACTAACTATAATGGGGCAATTTCTATGGTTTTGTATGAGAGAAATGTCCAACTAACTATAACGTCCCTGAAACCTATGGTTTTTTCACTGAATTTCTAAGGTTTATATATATATATATATCCAAAACACACAGTTGCCTGCTGTAAGAAGGCCCACTCAGGTAAGTTTGGTTAACGCCATTTATTGTTGGAAGGAACACAATCGCCCAAACATCCGCTGCGCCTCGCCAAGTAACTTGTCTCGCCCAACGCGTTTCGTGAAAACACTTCATCAGGGGCTGCAGGCATCACAAGAACCAAAGTCACAGCAAGTATTCTTTGCACCTGTTAAAAGTATTGTTCCCGCCTCCGTGGGCGTGGCTACTCGCATAGCCTGCTGGATCTTGTAGTGCAAAGTGAGTATTCCTACGGTGAGGCGCTGTGTCTTTGCTCTTATATTCATTAAATTTCATCCCAAGTGGGTTGTGATGGCCAAACGCGATGTGGTAGATGTCATCACAACCTCCCAACGGCATACCTGTCTTCACGCTGCAGCGTCTTATGGCGCCGCAGCCAGACTGCACCACAGCACAGCGGGGCCTCCTCGCGGCCCAGGCTTGGCCGCAAATATCCAAAACACACAGTTGCCTGCTGTAAGAAGGCCCACTCAGGTAAGTTTGGTTAACGCCATTTATTGTTGGAAGGAACACAATCGCCCCATATATATATATATTCACTGAAAAAACCATAGGTTTCAGGCACGTTATAGTTAGAAATTAGCGTTTAAAAAACCTTAGAAATTATATATATATATATATATATATACATATATATATATATATATACATATATATATTTATTTATTTTTGGGCCGTTTTATATAGCGCAAACTTAACCCAAAGGTATTGGAACCTTTACATGAGCACCAGTTACATTACACAAGGATACATTCATCATTTTTGGTAGGCACGGGGAGATTAAGTGATTTGCCCCTAATCATAGGATGTTGAGCCAACGCTGAGACTCGAACCTGCCTCCCGAGCACCAAAGTCGGCAGCTCTTGCCGTTAGGCCACATCTGTTGTTTTCCAGTCTAAATCCACTGTCAAGCACGTGCTAGACTGCTGTAAATTGCTGCCGTTTCTGTGCATGTCTCACAATGACGAAAATTGTAAAGTACATGAAAATCCTGCTGAAAGAGGCAAGTAGAGTTCGAAATAATATTTCCTTTGACTGGAAACTACATTTGTGCACTGGCGTTGCAGGTTTCCAAGTTTTAAGTACGCCTTGAAGCTGATCTGTTCTCCAGTGAGATACTTCAGCCAGTTGACAGACTTGTTGATATAACAGGGTGGAAAATGAAATGACAGATTGGAGATACTTCCTCAATTACAATTCTATGTGAAAACACAAAAGAGCATGTTTATATTGAGCACTGAGGCTTGTGAAAAGGCTTAAACGACACGTTGAATATTGCGGTATGAAACTGAGGTCCTGGCTAAGCAGGCAGTATCCATCTGTGGAGGGCCAAAGCTTTTCTTATCAGTGAAATCCCATTACATGCTGTTCGCCGTCAGGAGCCAAAACAATCTTTTCTGACACGTTCCTCGTTCGGCTCACCAGGCTGTCTTTTTCCGTAATCTCTGTCCTGTCTCAGTTTCTCCACTGATCAGATGATACGACCAAAGCAGGTCACACCAGGCCTTCGTCAATTGCTGCTGACAATCAGTCATGGAGACAGAAAACCTTGGCGTAGAGCTGCGCTAAAAGGAGAACGCTAATGTTTTCTCATTAAAAATTATTTCAAGTTATTTTTTCCTTCATCTTAAAAATATAGGGCATATTAGCAAGACCCACGTTAAAATTATCGCCGTTTTAGCGGCAGGAAACTGCCGCTAAAACGGCGATAATTTTAACGTGGGTCTTGCTAATATGCCCCCATGTGCGATCTCTACAGAATTGCGGCATCCAGCGCAGACTGCTCTCTGGCGCCTCCAATAGCGCAAGGATCTTTTAACCCAGCTCGCATAAAGTATGACGTTCTTTTTAAGCATTTTTTAACCTAATTATTCTATTGCAATTTCTATATTTTTTCATGTTCAACTTTGGACTTTCTTATAAGCATTAGCTCCAGTTATGTATGGCTTCTTTGAACTCTTTCTACCATGGAAGGGCATAGAATATTAGCAGGCTTCCTTTTGAACATTATACAGCCTGACAGTTGAAGCTGAGATAGCAAGGAAGCACATCTTGGCACTAAATACCCCTCCCCCCCAGTCTACCACAGACAGGGGATAGAATGTGTAAACGCAGCATACAAACACGCCTGCCAGACAGATGCTGCAGGAGGAGGGCATGAAGGCGCTAGCAAATAGGAGCCATTGTCACTTTCAAAACAGCCAATCAGGGCTCATGCTGTGTCGAACTTAAGGGGGATTGAGTAACAGGTCAATATTACATCGAGAAAGAGGATGATGTTGTTATCTTTCCATGTTAATTATCTAAGGAGGTTTTATTAATTGGACGTTGGTATTATTGTCCTTCTGCATGCTTTGTGGTCATAGAATGAGTACCTCATCTGCATGGGGAAGCAGGTCTTCTGTCAGCTTGCAAGTGATCTTGTGAGAGCTGTTTTTCTTTTTCTCTCTTTAAATATATTAGAAACTGGGCTCACGCTAACATAAACTGTGTTTACACTGTCCTCCATCTTGAATCACTGTTCTAATACACCATGTGATAACTAGTGCTTTGTATCTTGTTCTAAATAAAGAAGTGCAAATGTATTCTAATAAATAAAGAACATTCCCAGAGACTTCTCCCAGCACCATGCCTAACTAAACTGTCCAAGGCTATCGATATACAATGTATAAACTAATATGCTTGAATAAACTGTGAGAACGACTAAATCCAATGCAATACTACTATGAGAGAATCCTCAAATGTATTCTGTAGTAAAATGTTTCTTTTTCCTTGTTCCTCATTGGTGTAT
This sequence comes from Calotriton arnoldi, assembly GCA_963921515.1. Classification (NCBI taxonomy): domain Eukaryota; kingdom Metazoa; phylum Chordata; class Amphibia; order Caudata; family Salamandridae; genus Calotriton; species Calotriton arnoldi. Next base: position 626,241 of record CAWUFW010010308.1, read on the forward strand.
ACACTGAGAACCATATACTTGTGCATTAATGTATCAAAACAAATGGTTTAAATTCCTATAAAATGCCATGCTTTTTCTGTATACCAGAACACCCTTCTTCCCAACTTTAGAAGGCGATTCTATGCCAGATTTCATAGGCAAGACCTCTGACCTCCTGGTCTGAGACCTGCTCTCTCCCCAGCAGCTCCTCCGACTGTGCCGCTACCGCTGACCCCGCTCACCTCCACCTGGTAGGTGTTCGAGGCCGCGGCTCTCCGTTCTGCATTGTGCCCGTTTTCTCTCTATTTTTTGTTTTACCATTTTTGTGCCTTGTGCTGTGCCTTGTTCTGTATCTGTCTCCCGGTTTTGGCCTGGTTTTGTTTGTATTATTGTGCCTTGTTCTGTTCCGGCCTGTTGTGTCCCCGTGCCTGTTTCCTTCCCGCCGCTGCTGCCCCTGTTGCCCCTCCACCCTGCCGGTTCTCGCTCCCGCCTCCCAGCTGCGCTTCCCTTCCACCTTCCCTATTTCCCTATTTAAATGGCGGCCGCTGGTGCACCTAAGGCATGCCAAAGGCAAGCTGGTCTGCGCCCATCTGTGACCCGTCTGTGCCCAGCGCCAGGGACCCTGGTTCTCCGACCGCCCAACGCTACGATAGAGCCGCCCTCCTCGTACTCAAACCCAGAAGGAACCACAACTGCCAGCTGTCCACGCCTAACGCCAACCATGGACAGTTCTCCTGCCTTCACTGCCGCCAGACCTTCACCACGTTCTGCACCCCCATGGCCACCGCCCCCATGCCGAACACCAACACCTCCGAAGCCCTGAGGTGCATACTCCTCAACGTGCGCTCCCTGCACAGACACGCCGTAGAGATCTGGGACCTACTCGACACCCTCTCACCAGACGTCACCTTCCTCACAGAAACCTGGACCAATTCCACATCTGCCCCCGACATCACCACCCCCATCCCCGACGGATACAAGATCCAGAGGAAGGCCCGCCCCAACCACCCAGGAGGAGGACTTTCCATCACACACAAGAGCTCCCTCTGACTCACGACCTCCAGCTCGAGCGACAGCCCGCCCACCACCGAACACCTCCACTTCCAGATCCAGACCAGCCCCAGAAAGACCCTAAGAGGGACTCTCGCCTACAGACCTCCCGGACCCCGAACTGCATTCACCACCTCCATCGCCGACCTCATCGCGCCCCACGCCATCACCTCCACGGACTACATACTTATTGGAGACCTCAACTTTCACCTCAGCGACCCCAACTCCACCACCCTCCTGGACAATCTCACCAACCTCGGACTGAAACAACTCGTCACCACCCCCACCCACAAGGCAGGACACACCCTCGAACCCATCTTCGCAGGAGGTAACAAAATCCACTTCAGCCACACCACGCAACCCCCATGGACGGACCACCACTGCGTACACTTCCACGTCGACAAACCCAAGGCGTCCAAACCTGGATCCCACCCTCTACGAAGAAACTGGAGCAAGATCACTGAGAAGCAGCTCAACTCTGCCCTCAACCGCGATGCCCCCGCCGCCTCGACCGACGCCAACCTTGCAGCCAAAGAACTCCACAGATGGATCTCCAACTGCGCAGATGAGCTCGCACCCCTACGCAACCCCGACAGACAGCGCCCCAGGAAGGCCACCTGGCTCACCGCCGACCTCCAAGAATCCAGGCGCACCTGCAGATGCCTCGAGAAGAAGTGGAGAAACAGCAAATCCTCGGAAGACAGGACCACCTACAAGACCACCATGACAGAATACCATCAACGCATCAGATCCACCAAAAGGACCTTCATCCAGAACAAAATCCTTGCCAGCTCCAGCAATGCCAAGGAACTCTTCAACATCATCCAGGAATTCACCAAACCCCCCAGCAAAACCACGGACATCAACCCCTCCCAGGACCTCTGCAACAAACTCAGCTCCTACTTCCATCTGAAGATCAAGGGCCTCTACGACAACTTCAACGACCAGATACCTGACTCCGACACCACTCCATCCTTCCTCAACGCCAACCACCCCTCCATCTCCTCCTGGACCCCAGTCACCACCGAAGACACCGCATCTACCATGAAAGGCATCTACTCAGGAGCTATCACGGACCCCTGCCCCCCGCACATCTTCCACAGAGCCACCGCCATCGCTCCAGAACTACGATGCACCATCAACACCACCTTCGAAACGGGCATCTTTCCTGATGACTGGAAATGCGCAGAAGTGAGACCCCTACTCAAGAAGCCAACAGCAGACCCCACAGACCTCAAGAACTACCGACCCATCTCCCTCCTCCTGTTCGTGGCCAAAGTCACCGAGAAGACCGTCAACGTCCAGCTAACGAAATTCATTGAAGAAAACTCCATCCTCGACCCTTCCAAACCCGGATTCTGCAGCAACCACAGCACAGAGACCGCCCTACTCGCCGCCACAGATGACATCCGCATCCTCCTCGACCAAGGACACACCGCAACCCTGATCCTACTCGACCTCTCTGCAGCCTTCGACACCGTCTCACACCGCACACTCACCATCAGACTCCACAAAGCCGGCATTGAGGGAACCGCCCTCGGCTGGCTTTGCTCCTTCCTCACCAGCAGAACCCAAAGAATCAGGCTTCCACCCTTCCTCTCCGAACCCACGAAAATCAACTGCGGAGTACCCCAATGATCGTCGCTCAGCCCCACGCTCTTCAACATCTACGTGACCCCCCCGGCGCCATAGTCAGACAGCATGGACTCAGCATAGTATCCTACACCGACGACACCCAGCTCATCCTCTCCCTCACCAAGGACCCCATCACCACCAGGCTCAGCTTCCAGGAAGGAATGAAGGACGTTGCATCTTGGATGAGCAACAGCTGCCTGAAGCTCAACTCGGAAAAGACAGAGGTCCTCGTCCCCGGACCCTCCCCCTCTGCATGGGACAACTCCTGGTGGCCCACCGCCCTCAGCAGCCCCCCCACCCCCACGGACCACGCCCAAAACCTTGGCATCGTACTCGACTCCAACTCTCCATGACCCGACAGGTCAACGCCGTCGCCTCCACCTGCTTCAACACCCTCCGCATCCTTCGAAAGACCTTCAAATGGATCCCCCCCGAATCAAGGAAGATCGTCACCCACGCACTCATAACAAGCAGACTTGACTACGGAAATGCCCTCTACGCCGGGATCAACAAGTCTCTACTCCGCAAACTCCAGACCATACAGAACACCGCAGCCAGACTCATCCTCGGCATCCCCCGACACGAACACATCACCCAGCACCTGCGCAACCTCCACTGGCTCCCCGTCGAGAAAAGAGTAACCTTCAAGATACTCACCCATGCATACAAATGCCTCCACAACACCGGACCCCAATATCTCAACGACAGAATCTCCTTCTACGCACCCAAGGGGAACCTTCGATCTGCCAACCTCGCCCTCGCCGAACCCCTGCGCATCCGCAGAGCAAGAACGGGTGGAAGAACCTTCTCCTACATTGTGGCAAAGACCTGGAACGAGCTGCCGATCAACATCAGGCGCGCCCCCAGCCTGCACATCTTCAGGAAGACCCTCAAGACCTGGCTCTTCGACTGACCGGAGCTGTTCCCCCCTCCCCCAGCGCCTTGAGACCCTCACGGGTGAGAAGCACGCTTATAATTTCCCTGATTGATTGATTGATTGAACTTGACTGAGTTTGTTGCAATTATGAATTGTACCCTTTGCTGCAAAACTTATTTATGGCACATTTCATGTGTTTTGCCTATTAAATCCTTATACAAAATTTCAAACGACAACCTGTGTCTGACATTCCTATTGAGGATGTTACAGTCCTGATAATTGAACTTGATCTCAAGAGTATTGATTGACAGGTCCAGTCAGGGAGCACCAAGGTCCATATTGGGACTACACCACTCCTGGTCCTAGACGTTGGCAGACTTGGCATGATCATTTAAGAAAGGTTTGCACACTGACAGATCTTCCCTGTGGTTTGCAGCATAAATACGTTATACAGCATTGAATCACTGACATATCTCTCCTGTGAACCAGCATATGCCTTTTTTCCTTTACACGCATCTGGATTGTGAGGCCAACTGGTTGGAGCGTGGAGCCAACAGTAACGCATGGCATATGCAGCATACTCTACATACACTTGCCTCATTAATGTCTTCCCATTTGCTTTATTCTCCTCCAGAAATCTAAACAATTTCTTATCAGTAGAATGAAAAACCATTAGGATATCATGTGCTTCATGAGAATCTTCTTATGAATGTGCTGTCTTACTACTCAGATCCTGATTATAAGTTAAGCCTAGCGGCATTCCTGGGTGAAATGCTGCTCTACCGATTATAAGCAGCCTGGGAACACTTGACCACATTTTACCGGGAGGAAACCATGAGGCTTGGCAGTCTGATCTTGTCCATGTCCCCTAGCCGATCCTTTCCCATTGAGAGGGGAAGCAGGGAATGCTCTCCCTGCTGGCCAAAGTATATGCTGTGCCCTAAAGCCTTCCCCACCCCAGCCCTCCTACTTCCAATCAGCACCTGTGCATTGCAGATAGTAAATGTTGGGTTCAAAGTTCATAAAGACCTTTGCGAGTGTAGTGGACATTTTGCAGTGCATTCTGACGATATATAGATCATAATTGGTCTAAGGCATGCCAGGAAGCATTTACCTTGGTAAAGGAAAAAAATATGCAATGCATCCAGTTTCCAGACACACATACTTCACAACAGATCAGCATCAAATGGTGAGGAGCAACCCTAACTCAGGCGGTGGGAGGTAAAGAGCAACTGTTGAAAGACTTAGAGAAAAGCCATTTAGTTGTGGATCATGAGGCATGACAATATTATTGGGTGGTGAGGCACTTCAAGTTACTTTTCTGTGGGAACTAACTTTATGGTGCGAACTGACCACAAGATTTTAGTCTTTGCCCTGATATTTAAAGGATCTAAGTGTAGTATACCATATCTTGCTCCTTAGTTACTCGGACTGAAAGGGCATAATTTCAAGTTGTACTTAACAGGTCTCATGAACATGGCAGCTGCCTGTCTGTCTTTCATACCACTGAACAAAATAGTAGATGAAGATGATAAAGTTTAGGAAATATTTATAAAATGATAAAGATTAGGGAATAGTTATGCATTTGTTTTAAAGGGTATGGGACAGAATGAGTGGAAGGAATGTGAGAGAGAAGACACCAACTTATTAACTATAAAGGAGACGTTTCTATTAGTTGACCTGGTGAAAAAGAGATCTCAGAAAGCATCAGGATATTGTGTGTGAATTAAGCTTGGATATTGGCAACTTATTAAGAGGGAGAAAATGGTGCCACAAGACAATTTAAGAGAAAGAATTGTAAATCTTGCCCATGAAGGCCAATTACATAGGAATCTAACTGCAAAGTTAGATCTCAGTATTGGTGGGCAGGTATGAACTCCTTGGTGGAATAAAAAGTGGCACATTATGTCAGCTGCGCAGATAGGGAGAAAGTTAATATTATGTTTAAACCTCCAATGTTGCATGGACATTATTGGACACGAGTGGCTTATATTGAGAAGGAATATTTTTTTTAGTCCTTTTTAGGTCGAGCCTAGCTCAGTGCGCATGCGCTGCTCTGTGAGGCATGCTGTATCTACTCGGGTTGGTGAGACCACGTCCACCACTTTCCAATTGCTCCTTCGTGTGCCTTTCTGTAGTCCTTTATTTTTATTGGTAGAACGTTGGTCTTTTTCCCGCCTTTAGGTGTGATTTTTCACTTTGTGGCGACTGCCCCTGTTACATGTTGACTTACTATATGACCTATTTATCGATTGTTGGCGCACTCCTTTTTTTCAGCGAATGGGTCCCGTGCTGTGGACACAGCTTTAACATTGGCGCACTATATTTTTCAAGACATTTTATTTGAAGCAATTGCGGCTGCCTGGGCAGCAGACAATGGCATGGGAGGCGTAACCCATTCCACTTGTTTCTTTCTTGAAAATGCTCCCACCCCGTTTGCGATCCAGTACGCATTCATTGCCATTGTTTCACGTCATCTCACATGGTGGTGGATGGACGTTTTGCTGGCAGTTCCTTCAGGCTGAATGGATTAGCATTAATATTTGGAGACAGCTAGCTCGTAGCTAAAAGGCAGGTCTGCACAACGGGAATAAATTGCCTTAGCCACGGGGCGGTAACTCACTTGGGAGCAGACACAGTGTCAAAGCAAATACCAGCTCACACTGAACCAATCGATGGGGGCCAAACTCAGACAGTGATTAGAAAAGTATCACTCACTAAATAAAGCAGTCTCAATCACTCGTAAGCCCTTGACATGCTCACTCAGTGGGTGGCAGTGTACCACACTGAGGGGCCGATTACGATGCGGTCGGAAAAGGCTCTGAACGGGATTCGGATTTTGAGAATCCGATTCGGAACCTATGTTTCCAACGAAATCGGATATATTTCCGAACGACCAATTACGATGCAAGGAAACCGTTCTGGCTCTCCGATTTGGTTCGCAGTGGCATTCGGACAGCCTGAGTCATTCGGAGCTGAATCGTACAGCTCTATGGCCACGGTTTCCGAGCGAGCGATTACGATGACTGATTCAGACAGCTGTTCTGATTCCGTCTGCCCTACATGAAACGGATGTCGGAATCTTACTTTGGGGTCCCATAGCAGGTCCCCCTTCACCAGGAGGTTCTGGTTAGGGCCCGTGGGGGTACCCAAGGGACCCCCCTGTTAAACCATGCACAATGTGGCAGGCACCCTGGGGTGCCCGCCACAGGGTGCAAAGTTTTTCCCAACCATCCCGTTTTTCAATGGAAGCCTGTGTTCTCGTTTGAAACACAGGTTCCCAATGAAGTCAATAGGAGTCCGACCGAACGATGTTGGGAAGCATCGTAATCAGTCGGTCAGACTCGCAGAACCCGATTAGGTCAGAAACGATTCTGAAACCGTTTCGGTCGGAAGAGTTTCTGAACTACATCGTAATCGGCCCTTGAGATGGAATATCAGCTCCTCAGCAACTGTTGAGTTCTATAGGTTACTTTCCTCCTTCCCTGTTCCTTCCCTCTTGTTCCCCTTCTCACTGCTCCTCTCATGGCACCCCTGGCTGCCTGAGAGCCGTCAATGCCAATCCCATGTCTCCTACTTCCCCCGTTCCATTCTTCCAGCAGAGCCAGGGACAGCCTGCGGCCGGCGTCTACAGTGAGGCCAGAGCTGTGCGCCTCAGCTTATGAAGGGGGCGTGGACGAGGCTGTGGCCTGCCTGCTGCATGTCGGTTTACTTCGGTGAGAGGTATTGTGTTGTAATTGCGATTATGTACAGTTTATCCCCCGATGGGACGCTTACTGGAAAACATTTCAATTCTGTCGCTGTTATATTTTAAACACATTCGAAAACAAAACATCTTTTTAAAAATGGGAAATTATTTGTTTTTCAGATCTCTGACTATGCCCCTGCAAGAGGAGTTCAGAAGATGAATGAGCAATAAATATGCCCAAATTTTGTTTTTGTTTTTATCTTGTCACATCTGCTGTGTATTCAATAGAGGAGGACAAGCCAACAATATTAACATGGACAGTCAAGCTAAGGGTCTGGCTGGGCTCTAACAGCCCATGCATGTGCTGAGTGTGTTGGGTCTGCCACGTCTCGTCAGCAATAAACCCAGCAGTAATTACCCAAACACAAAACAGACACTGAAAGGTGGTTACTTCACTCGCCCCAAGGCATACTACCTCTGCTTTCTTTATTTCCTTGGTGGTGGCATCCCCGCAGTAACCCTCAAGCCCAACAATGGCGGGTCAATTTCCCAAAAACCCCTCCGGGAGTATACCTAATAGGATGGCCCATCCCAAACTAACACTGAGCACTGAAAATAGTTGGCATCTACATCATGCCTCAAACGTCATGTAAAAATATGAAAATCTCTTTAAAATAAGAAAAGTATTTCTTAAACGTGCTGAAGCTTTTCACCTTAACACATTAGAATACTTTTGCACAGCTCACACCCTGAACTCACTTATTGGAAGGTGCTCTCATATGTGCTAATGAAGAGAAAGGAGGCTCTGTAAAATAAAATATTTGCCTAGAATCACACAATTTGGCCAATTGCGGTAGCCAGGAAGGGTCCCAGATTTTCTGGTTTCACAAAATGCAATTCATCCACTACAGAATGGTGAGTGGCTTCTAAGCACAGGAACCTGCACCTTTGTTGCACAGTTGTTTCACATCCTCTAACATGGTGGTTGACTGACATTTTGAAAGGGGCCTCCATTACGGTAAGCGCTATGCTATATGCAGGCCTGTGTTTTGCAATTGTGAGCACGTTTGTAAGGCCCTTAACATCTGAACAAGATAAATGATTTAAAAGGCACACACAGATCTATGTATTTGTTTCGGACAAACTGATGGATTTCCCATATTTTATTCATAAACAGGTCTGTCGTCATTTGGATGAGATACATTTCACAGAGAGATTATGTGCTGGGGTGAGCGATGGCGCTGCCAGAGATCCAGTGCTTGGCGGGTTTGACCCTTTGACTGCTGTTTGTGGGGGCTTCGCAAAGCAATGGGGGTCCTTGCAGAGGCCGTGAAGGAAATTAACATTTATTACACAATGCCACAGGTTTTTATCAAGATTCTAGTATGGATCATCTTCTTGGGAGGTTGCCACCATCATCTCTTCAGAGGAAAAGGCTGCCACAAATGGTGCTGAAACAGCCCTTAAATCTACTTGCCTTAGAAGTATCATAAGTCAAAGGTTGGAGTTTGCCTCACTACTTACAACCTTCACTCCCGCATCAGTTAACCTTCTTCTGAGTTCACGAGGTAAGTGGCAGATCTCCATGTTACTCTGCCCACTGTGGTGATGTAAAGGGCTATATTAAGCCATGCCATGCTATAATTTGATATTTGATTTTTCAATTCACCAACAAAGTCAGAATTGTGGACTTATGGCATAAGGGCACATGAAGGTATGGGAGTGGTGGCATTCCATAGTTTTATAACTTCATGACTCAAGTCGTTGGTAAAATATTTTTTGGCTTTAAAAATATCATCCATACCAGGAGCAAAACATTACACATACACTACCTGGGCCTTCCTGTCCCACTTACCTGTGCCAATTCCTCCGACTATGCCTTGCAGACCCAGCTCCAACACTATTCGAGGCCTTGCGCAGCTGCTTCCTTCCTCCATCTGGCATGTCTCTTTTACTCTCTATTTAACTTCCTGTAGCGAGTTTCCTCTAACTCTTGCTCTCTCACTCTTTGCTATACTTTTTGTTGTGCTCTGTGCCTGCTTTCCTCTCACTCTTCGCTCTCTCAGTCTCTGCTTTTATCTTTCTCTGTGACCACTTTCCTGTCACTCTCTCCTCTCCTATGCTGCTTACATCCACGCACATCCGAACATTTAAAACTGCAAATAGGATCTTTGTGGGTCAGAAACAGGCAGTGTTTTAAATATGCATGTACTGTCTGGTACTAGGTACCTGCACTTCTTTCAGTTTCACCTGAATCAGCACCTCGGGCTTGTGTGGATAAGAGTAGGACCTAATCTGCTGCTACATCTCACAAGGAGTGCACAACAACTGAGGTCTGTGAATTCACTATTGTTGCAAGTTAAACTTTTCTATCAACTATTTTTTAAGGATTTACCTCGAGTATGATTGATGACAGCGGATCTTAGAGAGAACGCTTCAATGTAAACCTTGCTGTGGAACGGTATGTCCCCTAAATATTGAACCACAATATTGGTGGAGAAGAATATTGAGGACAAAATATCGAAAGAAGAATATTTACAGATAAATAAGTCTAGATTTTCTATACCTAACTCCTCAGATATGTACCTACGTGGTACATATGTCCTCAAGGCACGTAAATATGGAGTTAGGAATAGTAAACCCATCCTTCCCAGTATGCACTTCCCTTTCGATAGTTTGTCCCTGTATACTCTGTCCTTGATGCTCTTATACCACAATATTGTTGGTGTCAATATTCAGAAGTACAAACCTGTGGAACTGTATTAAGTGCAATAGATTTTTCGATTTGTAGAATACTCAAAGAGAACAGATATTTTAGGCAAACTGGTTGCTCATGTCCCTATTTTATTTGGCATGTGCTCTTTCTTTAAGATGTGCTCCGCTTGCCACACCACAGTAATGCACATTCCTGTTCATCACTGACAAAGTCACTAGGACTTTTTTCAGATTTAGGGGCATATTATCAAGGGCAGTATCGCCACTTTAGCGGCACTTTTTGCCGTTAAAGCAGCGATATTTTTATCGCCCTATTAGCAAGCTGTCGCTAACAGCTGTTAGCGACAGCTTTATGGCGAAAGCGGCCGTTTTCTTGCCGCTTTGCATGTCAGCGATAATTATCGCTAATGACATGCACAGTAGGCGTTCCCAACTAAAAGCTACTGTAAACAGTCGCAAACACAACTTCCCCCTATTAGCAATGCCCGCGAAGCGATAAAATAATTCGCGCTAACCGCGATTATCGCTGGAATCTAACACCTCTTTCAAACTTGACTTAACCATTCTAGTCAATGGGAGGTGGATTGTGAGGTGGATTGTAACGTTAAGTCCTCACCTGCCTATTAGCAAGCTTTTCATTAGCGCGTGGAATTTATCGCTGGATTTCGCGCGCTATTGCTGGGTTTCACCGCTATCGCTGGATTTTCTATCGCCTTGGAGATAAGCGTTGATAATAACGCGTTATCTCCGCGATGTAATCCAGCGATAGCCGGCGATAAAAAAAACAGCGCTAAGTGTGCTTTATGATAATTATCGCACATCCTTGGTAATATGCCCCTTAAAGTCTAGCTTTCCCTTTGATAACCTAAGTGAACTGAGCATAAACTGCAGCTAGAGGCAAATAAAACCCAGTTCCAGGATTATGCAGTGGACTGTGCTTATGCTGTATACATTTGACATGCTGAATACATTAACAATGATATGAAGGCGTCGCTCAAGATACATCTGGTCTTATCTTTGGGGGTACAGAAAGGGAAAAGAAATATATATGAGAAAATGTATTCTTCTTAAAGAGGTGTATTACTTTTAAATGTAGGCGTTTGACCTTATTCATAAAAATACATAGTGCTGCTGTGTGTGTGTATATATATATGTATGTATATGTGTGTATATATATATATATATATATCACGAATTTATCTTAGGCGTTTTCACCCAAAATTGTTTATATGCTCGTATAACGTTTCCTATTGTTTTAACTGCATTGCCCTGCTTTATGGAGCATGCAGGTCATTTCGGGAAAAGATAGAGAAGCTACACTGCTTTTGTAATTATAGCTGTGAAACTCAAGGACGCTGTATTTTTCAAGAAACATTAAGTAAGTGATGACTGCAGTAGCTCAGCAGCTCGCAATCTGGGTTTAGTATACTTGGCATACTTTGAGATCTTGCTCAAGTTCATACATATTTGCTCTGGAAGGATAATTGTGTTTAACAGATTTGATATTTTGGGTCAGAGCCCATGGCCCAGAGGTTAGTTTCCTTCTACACCGCGTGTGTGCATGGACGCTTGCCAGCACTGGCATGGCGCAGTCCTGTTAAGGGGGAATTCGGAGCTCTGCACCACCTTACAAGTACATTCGCATACATTTTTCATGCCTTGCATTATTATGTGTTTAAGAAATGTTATGAGACTAACCAAGCCAGAGCATTTGCTTGTTTTCTAGATTCCAATTTATTCAATATTTTTTTTAATTTATTTACCATATTTTTACAGCACGGTAAGAATCTTCATTGATGGTTTAGCATTCTGTGGTTGATACTGATTGTATCGTTTATTTAGCAGCCTTAACACTAGCGGTTCATAGAGCAATGGGGGTAAGGTAAGGTAGTCAACATTACGCCAACATTTACTTCACGGACTATCCCTGAAGGTATACTCCATCTTCTAAAGCTTACAAACATCAAGTATAACCAGACAGCGGTAGCAGCTGCTAGTCCCAGCTCGCCCAACTGCAGCTCTGGCAGTGCCTTTGCTGCAGGAGTTTTCATGCAGAAGAACTACAAACAAATGGACCTGATTTCCTAATGCAGAGATAGATCCAAGCGAACGAGAGAAGGGACAGACATTTTTGTTTCCTCCCTATCTAGTCATAAAAAAACTAAAGCAAATGTGACTGATTTCTAAGAGAAAAAGGTAAGGGACTCACTTATAGGAAATTGCCCATTACTTGGGAGCCCTTTTGATCCATACTGTGTCTCCCTATATGTGTAGGGCCAATGGGATTCACCAAAAAACGATAGCCGTGGCCTCAGATTCCCCTTATGGGTGTCATGCTTCATCATTGGCGGTGCCTCATTCACCAGAGAAAATCCTTTTGGACATTATTCATGCGGAGGGTTTGCCGCAAATGCATAGGTAATCCAGAGGGAAAGATCCTGTGACTAAAATGTGACTACAAGGGTTGCCCCTCAAACTACTCCATGGGGGCCTCACTAGTGGGAGAATGTAATTTTACGTTTGCATAATTAACACATTTATGAGCAACGTGTGATTTACATTGTTAAATAATATGCGTAATTTAAGCACACAATTTGTAGTAGGTGACTGTATTTAGCCATTATGAGCAGCACATGAGTTAACACGCTGTGTAACTTAGGTTAGCCATATATCTATTGCCATCTTGAATGTCGACTTTTACATGTTCAAGGCTGGGAAGCCTGCACATTTCATTCTCGCTTGTTTTGCATAGTTATGGGCCTGATTCACAGAACTAACTTATGTCAAAAACGTAAAGTTAGTACTTTTGGTATTCACAGAATACACTTACTCATTTAGTATTCACAGAATGAACTTACTCATTTCGGTATTCACAGAAGTTAGTAGTCCTAACTTTAGGACTCCTAAATGCCTTCTGTGAATACCAAAAGTCTTAAAGTTAGGATTTTCTCAGTTTAGGAGTAGTAAAGGTAGCTAACTTTACTACTCCTAAACTGAGAAAAATCCTAACTTTAAGACTTTTCGGTATTCACAGAAGGCATTTAGGAGTCCTAAAGTTAGGACTACTAACTTCTGTGAATACCGAAATGAGTAAGTTCATTCTGTGAATACCAAAATGAGTAAGTGTATTCTGTGAATACCAAAAAGTACTAACTTTACGTTTTTGACGTAAGTTAGTTCTGTGAATCAGGCCCTATGTGTTTTTTCATTGCAGATGCTGTATGTTTTCCTAAACACTTGTTACTAGCTTGTGAATAGTTTATTGTTATGTATTAGACGACTGACACCTGTTGCTAGCTAGTGAAAAGTTTATTTTTATGTATTAGATGACTTTAGTGAGATTGTCATTGAAAGAAAAAGAATGTGCCAGGATGTGAGAGGGACTCGTGAAAAGAGATGCCTGTATCCAACGACAGTCTATTGTAATGGTTCAAGGACGTAGCCATGCATCAAGTAGAGCACGCTACTCACCCGTGAGGGTCTCAAGGCGCTGTGGGGTGGGGGGGGAGCGGCTCCGGATCAGTCGAAGAGCCAGGTCTTGAGGTCCTTCCTGAATGTGTGCAGGGTCGGGGAGCGTCTGATGTTCACAGGGTGCTCGTTCCAGGTCTTGGCTGCGATGTAGGAGAAGGCTCTCCCGCCGGTTCTGTTTCTGCGGATGCGGGGTACCTCTGCCAGGGTGAGGTCGGCGGAACGGAGGTTCCTCTTGGGTACGTGGAAGGATACTCTCTCGTTGAGGTATTTGGGTCCGATGTTGTTGAGGGATTTGTAGGCGTGGGTGAGGAGTTTGAAGGTGACCCTCTTCTCGACGGGGAGCCAGTGGAGGCCTCGTAGGTGTTGGGTCATGTGCTCGTGATGTGGTGTCCCAAGGACGAGTATGGCTGCGGCGTTCTGGATGGTCTGGAGTTTGTGTAGAAGGGTCCTGTTGATTCCGGCGTAGAGGGCGTTGCCGTAGTCCAGTCTGCTGGTTATAAGTGCGTGGGTGACGGTTCTTCTGCAGTCGGGGGGGATCCATTTGAAGGTCTTACAGAGGATGCGAAGGCAGTTGAAACTAGTGGAAGCGACGGCGTTGATCTGGCGGTTCATGGAGAGGGAGGAGTCAAGGATGATGCCAAGGTTCCGAGCGTGGTCTGTGGGGGTAGGAGGGTTCCCGAGGGCGGGGGGCCACCAGGTGTTGTCCCAGGCGGAGGTGCAGGGTGCGAGGATGAGGACCTCGGTCTTCTCTGAGTTGAGCTTCAAGCAGCTGTCTTTCATCCAGGCTGCCACATTCTTCATTCCTTCCTGGAAGCAGAGTCTGGTGTCTTCAGGATTCTTCGTGAGTGAGAGGATGAGCTGGGTGTCGTCGGCATAGGATACGGTACTGAGCCCATGCTGTCTGACGATGGCGGCGAGGGGGGCCATGTAGATGTTGAAGAGCGTGGGGCTGAGTGTCGATCCCTGGGGTACTCCGCAGTTGATTTCCGTGGGTTCGGAGAGGAAGGGAGGGAGTCGAATCCTCTGGGTTCTGCCGGAGAGGAAGGATTGGATCTAGTGGAGGGTGGCTCCTTGTACCCCCGCGTCGTGGAGTCTGGCTGCGAGCGTGCGATGTGAGACAGTGTCGAAGGCTGCAGAGAGGTCTAGAAGGATGAGGGCCGCAGTGTGTCCCTGGTCTAGTAGCATGCGGATGTCGTCAGTGGCGGCGAGGAGTGCGGTCTCGGTGCTGTGGTTGCTGCGAAAACCCGACTGAGAGGCGTCTAGGATGGAGTTCTCTTCGATGAAGGCGGTCAGCTGGCGTTCACAAGTCTCTCGGTGACTTTGGCCGCGAAGGGGAGGAGAGAGATGGGCCGGTAGTTTTTCAGGTCAGTTGGGTCGGCCGTCGGTTTCTTGAGGAGGGCTTTCACCTCCGCCCGTTTCCAGTTGTCTGGGCAGACGCCCGATCTGAGGGAGGCGTTGATCATCCGTCCAAGTTCGGGTGCGATGGCAGCGGTGGCCCTGTGGAAGATGTGCGGAGGGCAGGGGTCCGTTGGGGCTCCTGAGTGAGTTTTCTTCATGGTCGCGGTGATGAATTCGACGGTCGCGTGATCCCATGACGTGATGGTTTGCTTATCGGCGGCGGTGGGAGGGGGGGTGGTGTCCGGCGCTGGTTCGCTGAAGTTATCCTTGAGGACCTTGATCTTCAGATGGAAGTAGGAGCTGAGCTTGTCGCAGAGTTCTTGGGAAGGTGTGACGTCCATGGCTTCACAGGTGGGTTTTGCGAACTGCTGTATGACGTTGAACAGTTCTTTGACATTGGTCACGTTGGTCTGGACTTTGTCTTTTATGAAGGTCCGTTTGGTGTCTCTTATGCGCTGGTGGTATTCCCTCAGGGCGCACTTGTGGTCGTTCCGAGCTTCCGTGGTTTTCTGGTTTCGCCAGGTTTTCTCTAGGTGTCTGCAGGAGCGTCTGGCTTCTTGAAGTTCTGTGGTGAACCAGGCGGCCTTCAGAGGGCGTTGTTTGGCGGGGTGGCGGAGGGGTGCCAGCTTGTCGGCGCAGCAGGAGACCCAGCGGTGAAATTCCCTGGCTGCGGAGTTGGTGTCGGTCGTGGCCTTGGGGGGGTTTTGCCGGGGGGTGGTGTTGAGGTGTTCCTCTGTGACCTTGCTCCAGTTTCGTCGTGGCGGGTGCGGCGGGCTTGGGTGCAGTGGTGGCATTGAAGGTGAAATGGACGCAGTGGTGATCCATCCAGATGGGCTGGGTGGTGTGGCTGAAACGGATGTTTGTTCCTACCGCGAAGATGGGGTCAAGGGTGTGACACGCTCTGTGGGTGGGCATGTTGACGAGCTCCTTCAATCCTAGATTGGCGAGGTTGTCGAGGAGAGCGGTGGAGTCGGGGTCGTTGCTGTTGTCGAGGTGGAAGTTCAGGTCCGCTAGTAGAATGTAGTCCGTGGAGGTGATGGCGTGGGGTGCGGCGAGCTCGGCGATGGCAGTTGCGGGCTGGGTGCGAGGTCCTGGTGGTCTGTAGATGAGGGTGCCGTGCAGCGTGGTCCTGGGGTTGGTCTGGATCTGGAAGTGGAGGTGTTCTGTGTTGGAGTGGGGGTCACGCGTGCTGGATGTGGAGAGTCGGAGGGGGGTCTTGTGTGCGATGGCGAGTCCTCCTCCTGGGCGGTGCAGGCGGTCCTTTCTCTGGACCTTGTAGCCATCAGGGATGACCGTGGCGATGTCGGGGCCGGAGGTGGCGTTGGTCCAGGTTTCCGTGAAGAAGGCAACATCGGGCGAGAGGGTGTCGATCAGGTCCCAGATTTTGATGGTGTGTCGGTGCAGGGAGCGCACGTTGAGAAGGATGCAAGTCAGGGTTTCGGTGGTGCGTGCATTAGGCGGTCCTTCGGCGGTTGCGGGAGCTTTGGCGATGGTGAAGGATCTGCGGCAGGGTCTGCACGAGAACTGCCCATGGGTGGTGGTCGGTGAGGATCTTGCGCAGTCGGCGTGTCTTCTGGGATCGAGTGCGTGGAGGGTGGCTGAGTCGTAGCGGTGGTGTCCAGGAGAACCAGGGTTTCTGGCGCTGGTCGCGGTCGGGTCGCGGACGGGTGCAGACGGGCTTGCCTTAGGCGCGCCAGAGGCGCGACCGCACAGCGGTCGCCATATGTAGGGGAGGGGGGCGGGAGCAGAGGCAGGGAGGCGGGAGTGGGCTGAGTCGGGAGGGGTGGGGCCGCAGGGGCAGCAGCGGCGGGAACAGAGGGAAAAACAACTAAGAAAAGTACAGTGAGGGCAAAAACAACAGTAAAGCAGTCAGCAAAATGAAATGGCGAGAAATAACAGTAAGCAAAAATCGGAAACACTGAAGAAATACCGGAAGGCACCTAAAGCGAAACCTGAGGCGCAGGGACGGGCTGCTGGCTCGAACCCTGCTCGGGAGAAGGGCTCACTGCTAGCGCGGTCGGCAGTGAGGCGGAGCTGCTTGGGAGAGTGCTGGCCTTGGCCCAGAGGTCAAGGTGTCACCACTGTTTTGCTCTGGGAAAGAGTCCAGAGTCTGAAGCAACATGATTGGCTCCTGAAAGTGAGAGCAAGCTCTAATGTTGCTAACTAGTGCCTTGTTGAATAATAATAGTATGTATTCCTTAGAATAGAGATGAGATGCTTACAGACTTCGAATTGAGAAGATCCTTTTCATCTCTGCCTGAGTGTGCAGGCTTCATGCCTAATCATTCATATTCTTCCATCAGAAACCTTTATTTGGTTTACTGAAGTTGACACCTTATTCTTTTTGCCTAACCAAATGCCAATTAATTGACCCTTACCTGCTTAATTCGGATTAGGGGTTTCCTTTATGAAACACACTTATTGGACATTTTGTTTTTTTGCATAATTCTTTTTAATGTTCTATTTTTCCTTATCTTGAAATATTGGCTCCTGGACCATTTAAACTTCAAACGACCAGTGACAGGGTTTGTGTGATTATTGTACTCGACGTTTGAGATTTAAGAATCCCCCTCCATCACTATTTTGCATTACAAACCATCAAAACTCCACAAAATCAGTGAATACTTTCCAACACGAATGTACTAATGGGTATAGTGTGCTTTTTGATGGATGAATGAACACAATTTTAGAAAGGAGTTAGGAAATTAGGGATCTGGGTCCTGTAGAAAGCCATGGACCTGTTGCAGGGCCATTATACAGGGTGACACATGTCAACCCACTCTAATGCAGGAATAATAAGCAGGCCCATTATTAGAAATGGGATTCCTGGTTGGCTGAGGTATGCACCCAGGCTAGGCAGGAGCCACAACTCCAGTCAGGGTAAGCTAGATATACAATAAGATAACCTGTGCTCACCCTCTGGTAGCTTGGCGCAGAGCAGGAATATAGCATTTACTACGCATGCTATCACATCGCGTTCCTTTACAATGCGGTTGTTACAACGACCGCGTTGTTAGAACGCGATACCTTTACAACGCAAGTTATTAGATCGACTTGCAGTAGGGGGCGCTCTGGACTTAGGAATAGTATAATTTACTATTCCAACTCCAGCCTGCGCAACAGTAGGGAAGGTGTTGGAATAGTAAATTATACTATTCCTTATGTTAGAGCGCCCCCTACAGCAATTTGATCTAATGACTTGCGTTGTAAAGGCATCGTGTTCTAACAACGCGGTCGTTGTACCGACCGCGTTGTAAAGAAACTGCGATGTGATGATTGCGTTCTAAATGCTGTCTCCCGCAGAGCAGTCATGATTATCTACAAAGGCAATGTGTAAAGTATTTGTGCAACACACACACACACAGTATCTCAATGAATACACCACAAAAATATTCCACACATGGTAAAAATATAGATTCTAATTTTATGAATCAAAAAAGACCAAAATGACAAAAATCCAATAAGTAAAGGTTACTTTAGTTCATGCTAGACTGGGATAAATCCAAAGTTCAGGCCAACCGTGTTGGAGCACAGGTTGGCTTCAGTTCCAAACATGTCCTGTTGAAATTTTACCTTCTCAAGCTGAGCAAAGTGCCCTGTTCGCAGGAGCAAGTAGAGCATCGCCAACAATGATCCTGCGGGTGCGAAGAGTATTGCAGCCGGAAGACGGGGCCTCACGGTTGGCGATGCTTGCTGTGTGAGGACACAATGCTGTGGCGGCTTGCACTGATCCTTCTAGCTAGCAGCACAGTCCCAGTGGTTGCGAAGAGCCCAAAAGCTTAATTTCCGGGGCACAGGAGCTGTAGGTGATGAAAGTAGCTGCAGAACCCACTTCTAAGGCCCAGAGCTTGGAGGGGGCATCTCAGGCAAAGGCAGGACTCACAGACAGCAGAGTTCAGCAGAATTGTAGGATGTCTTTTGTGTCCCTGAGACTTCAGAAGAACAGCAGGCAAGCCAGCAAGCCCTTGGAGATCCCTTGGAAGGAAGGCAGAGTTCAGCTCTCCTTCCAGCAGAGTTAGGAAGCAGCAGGCAGCAGAGCAACCAGCAAAAAAGAAGGCCTTCAAGATCAGCAGTTCAGTTAAGTCCTTTACGCACCACAGCATTTCTTCTGGCAGAGCTTCAGTTACAAGTCCAGTAGTGCTTAATTTCAGGGGGTCAGAGACAGAGCACTTATAACCAAAAGTTCCTTTGCTGTGGCGGTGATTTCAAAGCAGCTCCTTGAAGTGCACAGGTTCTCCTTTCAATCTATCCTTATCTGCCAGGCTATCTATGGGGGGTAAATCAGCCCTTTGTGTGGGGACATGACACAATCTATTCAGTGAAGTGTAAGCCCCTCATCTCCATGCAGCCCAGGCAAGGCCATCATCTTGCTGATGTATGTAGATAGGTATTCAGAAGGACCTATCCTTCGTGTGCTGTGGTGGTGTAGAGGAAATGCACAAAGTGTAGCTGTCACCCACCCCAGACATGTATTGGAGACAGGCTGCCAGGTACACAGAGCAGTAAGTGCAGAGAAAGGTCCACTTTCTAAAAGTGTCATTTATAAAACAGTAATGTTAAATCCAACTTCACCAGTAAGGAGGATTTATCATTACCATTCCAAAGATATAAAGCATGAAGTAGCTACTCTTCTCTGATCAGGAATTTCCATTTAAATATGTATAAGGGAATTCCTAATGCTAACCTATGAGAGGAGTAGGCCTCACAGAAATGAAGAATTAAATTAGCAGTTTGTCACTACCAGGACATGTAAAACATATCAGTGCATGTCCTACCTTTTACTTGCATAGCACCCTGCCCTTAGGGCGACCTAAGGCCTAACGTAGGGGTGACTTATATGTAGTAAAAGGGGAGTTGAAGGCTTGACAAGTAGTTTTAAATGCCAAGCCGAAATAGCAGTAAACTGGACACACATGCCCTGCAATTACATGCCTGAGACAGGTTTGAAAGGTTACTTCTGTGGGTGGCACAATTAGTGCAGCACCCCACCAGAAACGTTCAACTAACAGGCCCTGAGTATATAGTATACCACTTTACAAGAGACTTATAGGTAAATTAAATATGCCAGTACACCAATTACACATGTGTTTAGGGAAGAAGCACATGTGCTTTAGCACTGGTCAGCAGTGGTAAAGTGTTCAGAGTCCTAAGACCAACAAAAAGATTCAGCAAAACATGGAGGTCAGAAGCCAAATGTTTGGGAGAAGACCACACTAAGAATGACAGGTCTAACATGTGCCCCCCCAGCTGAAATTGGGGAGATCCACAGAGTCTCTAGGGAGTTTTCTTCACTAAGGCAGAAAAACCTGGGCAGACCATCAGCATTGGAGTGCAACACCCGGTGGGGTTGTTAGGGGTCTTGAGATCCACAAGGTAGGTGGTTGCCCCCTTTGTCTCAATCAAATCATAGGGCCCAGTCCATCAGTCCTGGAGGGCCTTGGGCTCCACAGGCTACATTACCCACACTTTCTGACCAGGCTGCAAATCCACAGTGGTAGAATTTTTGTCATATCACTCTTTTATGACAGACTGGATGGCTTCTAAGTTACTGGAGGCTTGCTTCCATAACTTAGCCATTTGGCTCCTGAAGGTCAGCATGTAGCTCACTACATCCAGGAGAGTCTTCCTGGAGCTTGCTCCCAGCCTTTCTTGACCAAACTTAGAGGTCCCCTAACAGGGTGCCCAATCAGAAGCTTGAAGGGGCTGAAGCCCCCTCCTTTCTGTGGTACATCCTTATTGGCAAACAACAGGCATGGTAAGGGGATATCCCCCTTATTCCTCATGGCCTCAGGTAGGCCTTCAATCATGCCTTTCAGGGTCTTGTTGAATCCCTCAACAAGCCCATTAGTTTGTGGATGGTAAGAGGTAGAGAGCTTGTAAGTTACCCCACACTCCTTCCACATTGACTGCATATATGCAGACATGAGGTTTGTGCCCCTGTCACACACAACATCCTTGGGGAAACCCACTCAGGTAAAAATCCCCATTAGGGCTTTTGCTGCTGCGGGTGTAGTCATGGTTCTCCGAGGCATTGCCTCTGGATCCCAAGTGGCATGATCCAACAGAACCAGGATGAACCTGTTACCTGAAGCAGTCTGAGGATCCATGGCCCTTACAATGTTGATGCCCACCCTCTCAAAGGGTGTGCCAACAACAGGCAGTGGGATAATGGTGCTTTAAGCCTCTGCCCTGTCTTCCCACTAGCCTGGCAGGTCACACAAGTCCTACAGAATGTATCTGAGGAAGGCTTGAGCCTGGGCCAATAAAAGTGTGGGACAAGCCTTGCAAAGGTCTTGTCTTGGCCCAGGTGTCCTGCCAGAGGGCCTTCGTGAGCCAGCTTTAGTAGGAAGGCACTGTGAGATTGGGGGACCACCAGGGCACTTGTTGTTCCATGCACAGGAACGTTAGGCTCACTGTAAAGGAGGCTGTCCTCCCAGTAAATGTGGTGACTACCAGAGGCATCACCTGCTGCTTGGGCTTAAGCCGATTGCCTCACTCCCTTAAGGGTTGTACAGTCTCTCTGTGCCCTACAGAGCTCCTCTTTGGTGGGTCCTCCTTTACATGCCATCCAGCAATGACAGGCAGGTCACCAAGGGGAACAATGTCCCCCTCAGTGGGCTCTGGGGCAGCCACTGCAGGTGCTCCATCCACCTCACTGGGAGTACACTCAGAGCTGGTTTACGACGCCCCCTGGCTTTCCCCTTTTTAGACGCTGTATGGGCCATTCTTCCAGGCTCCAGCACTTTTTGACTCCCATCCCGGCCAGTCATAGCCCTTGTCGTAACACAGATCCAATCCGGTAACCCTAACATCTCCACATGAGCCTTGAGATCCACTTCCTTCCAGGTAGTGTGCTCAAGTTAATTACCCAACAAACAGTCCAAAGGCATGGCAGAACTCACTGCAACTTTCAGAAGACCGGAACCCCCCACTCAAATAGAACAAGGGCCACTGGATAGTCACCCTCTCTGTTGTCAGCCACCACAACTTGATGGAATGAATTGGGAATTATCCGGAACTGAGGAAACCAGCTGATTCCTCACCATAGTCATACTGGCTCCTGTATCACTCAGACCCTCTACACCTTGCCCATTGATGGTGACCCATTGCCTATACTTTGCAGTATTGGATGGCACATGGATCTTAGGAAACATCTCACTGTCACCCTGTCACCCAGGGACACTAGGGTAACCCCACTAAACTCTCCCCCATTACCTGGGACAAACTTCCTACCCCCCAGTGCTATACTAGCCACCCCTGGAACCTTTCCTCCAGTGGGAGGTGGTGCTCTTTTTTTGGGGGGGGGGAAACATTGTATTAAATTTAGGTAAACGAGAATAGAGCTCCCAGTGGGACATCCGTATCCAACACCACTGTTCTTTACTGTTAGACCCGGGATCCCTGGTTGGCTGAGGTAGGTACCTTCGGCCAAATAGGGACCCGCGGTTCCACATCAGGGAAAGGAAGGTCACCTTCTGAGATAGCCCCCTGAGGTAGCTTGGCACGAGCAGCCAGGCTTATCTTCAAGGTAAATGTGTAAAGTATTTGCAACCACGCTCACATCAACCCAATGATGACACCACAAATAGACTCCACACGAGTTTTGTAAAAATGAGTATACATTTTATATAAAAAGATATACGATAAGACCACACGATATAAATCCAACATATGCGTATTTGTAATATTCCTCCTGGCCGGTTGTTAGGCCAGTCAGCCCTTGTAAGTTCTGGCGATATTAATGAGCACTTCTAAACATTCGACTGTAATCCTAACACCATGTTATGCAGATCGTAATGCTAGAATCAGGCACTTTTGCAATGTGAAAATAATGCAATGCGTACGCAACAATCAGGCACTTTGCGATGTAAAAATAATGCGATGCGTAACACAACAATCAGGTACTTTGCAATGTAAAAATAATGCAATGCGTAATACAACCACCAGGTATGTCGTTATACAGATGTAAGGCAATGCGTAATACACTAATCAGGTAGTTCGTTATGCAGGAGTAATGCAATGCGTAATACGCGAATCAGGTAGTTCGTTATGCAGAAACAATGCAATGCGTCATACGACAATCAGGTAGTTCGTTATGCAGAAACAATGCCATGCGTCATACACTAATCAGGTAGTTCGTTATGCAGGAAAGATGCAATGCATAATACACTAATCAGGTACTTCGCAATGCAGAAATGATGCAACGTGTACTACGACAATCAAGTACTCCGTTATGCAGAAATGGAGTAATCCGTAATACACTGCAGCACTGATCAGGGTGTCTCCAGCGGTCTCTCCGCCACTCCTTCTGACTCGCAGGTAGCCTTTGACAACAGTTGCCCCCAACACGGGTATGGTGTAACAAAAATTGCAGCTCCGCACTCCGGCCCTGGTACTGCCACTCCCTTGGCAATACGGGCCGCAATACGAGCCGAAGCAGAGGCTCCCGCTGCTGAAATGAGAGAGAGGCCGAGAGCGTCTCCCTCCGAGCCCACACCCCGCCCCAGGAGTCGACACATGTTACCTGGGGGGCGTGAACCCACTCTCCTCTTCCAGCGACTTGGGCCTCAGATGCAATCTTTGTGAATTGGCAACGGCGGGCTCGGCCAGCGGCTCAGCTCCTCCGAGGCTGCCGGTCCGGGCCCCTACTGCTACGAAGATCTCAGGCTGCCACAGGGCACACGCACACAGCGTCGCTGAGACTCCCTTGAGCTTTGGGTGCACGATCACCGGGCACTCCACACGAAGGTCTCACGCTGCACGAAGATCACGCGCACAGCGTCGCTGAGACTCACTTTACCTCCAGGTGCACGTTAACAAGGCAATCCTCACGAAGGTCTCACGCTGCATAAAGCACACACACACAGCGTCGCTGAGACTCACTTGGACTCCGGTGGACGATAACAAGGCAATCCTCACGAAGGTCTCATGCCGCACAAAGCACACGCACACAGCGTCGTTGAGATTCACTTGGATTCTGGGTGTGCGCAATAACAAAGCAATCCTCACAAAGGTCTCACGCTGCACAAAGCACACGCACACAGTGTCGTTGAGACTCACTTGGATTCCGGTGCCCAAGATCACGGGGCACACCATACGAGGGTCTCAGGCTGCACGAAGCACACGCACACAGCATCGCTGAGACTCTCCTGGAAACTTTTGTGTTCCTGAGTTTCCGCAACAGGTAGCCAGCTCACCTCGGCCCCTTGGGGAAAAGTTACTTCAGGACACAGCACACAGCAATGTCCTTTCAAGAAGGGGGACACAGCACACAGCAAAGTCCCTTTAGCCTTTCCTTGGTTAAAACAGCAAACTGCAGGCCAGCCCCAGAACACACAGCAAGGGTCAGTCCTATCCTTCAGTCTCTTCAGTTGTTTCTTCCTTGGCAAAGGTCCTCTTGACCACGAAGTAACTCCAGTCTTGTTCACACTTGATCAAGCCATTCTCCAAAGTTCAGGGGCTTCAGCTCTCATAGTTATACCCCTCAATGGCTTTGAAGTCTTTGTGTTCAGGGGGCACTGACCCCTGTTCAAACCAGTTCTGGGTGCCTCCCTGCCAGTGACACCTTTATCCTTTGATTAGTGGGGGTCTGGATTCTCAATCACTCAGCAGGAGATGGGACAATTGTTTTATGGCAGCAACCCAGGCCTCTTCACCTCTAGGGGCTACTCCTCCCCCTACACTCCAGATGCAGGTCAGCCTGTTGCTGTCTCACCTCCTCCCCTGGGTCAAGACATTCCCCAGATCCTATCGCTTTCAAATCCAGACAGTCAATCCACAGCCAGGCAGACACACAGAAATGTTAGAGCACAACAACTCAGCCACTTCTAAAAGAGTGGCTTCTGAACACACAATGCAAAAACCACCTTCATAAAAAGATGTGTTATTACATTGTGAGTTCAGGCATACTAAACTTCACCTTTCCATCTTAAGCCGTTGGGAAGATAGGCTGGAAAACATATTACACAGACTCCCCATTCTGTCCTATGGGCAAGATTGCCTTTCAACAGTGAAAAACGAAATGGAGATTATTTCACTGTCAGGACATGGTACACACCTTAGTACATGTCCTACCTTTCACATGCACTGCACCCTGCCCAGGGGGTACCCTAGACCTACCATAGGGGTGTCTGATATGCATAGAAAGGGAAGGGAAAGGTCTGGCAAGTGGGTACACTTGTCAGACAACATGGCAGTTTAACAAACTGCGCGCAGGCCCTGCAATGGCAGGCCTGAGTTCCCTTTTTAAAGCTACTTGTGTGGGTGGCACAAATAGTGCTGCAGGCCCACTAGTGGCATTTGCATTACCAGCCCTGGCACACATAGTGCATTTTACTAGGGACTTTACTAGTAAGGCAAACATACCAATAATGGACAACCAATTACCATTACACTCTACACAGGGAGCACTTGCACTTTGACACTGTTTAGCAGTGGCAAAGTGTCCAAAGCATCTAAGTTGGCAATACAATGTCAGAATAAAGGTCTAGGGAGAAAGCAAAAAGTTTAGGGAACTTTAGCCAAAAATGGCCAAGTCCTACATTTACCAAACAAAACTTAGCAGTACATGAATTTGTTCCCCCATAGAAATTGTCAAAATTGTATGCATTAAAACAACAGTGCATGGGTTTCTCGCGGGAAAGACAGCGGAAAGACAGCAGCCTGTGCTCCCTGGGCCCCCCCCTCGGCTCCCACGGCCTATCCCCATGCGGCTCTAGATGGATCTCTCTGGAGGTGGTGCTCTTTTTGACACTTGGGATCCCCTTTGTAGTGTCCATACTGGTAGCATTCATAGCACTTAATGAACTTGGGTTGCTGACTTTTGTCAGGGTAGTTTTTCTTCTGGTGGCCAGATTGGAATTGAGAACAAGACTCTTCCCCAGTGGATTGTTTTGCAAGCCTTTAGAGAACTCTGTCTTTTTATCTTGCTCATTCCTTCTTCTGGAGGGAACCCCGAGCCCCCTTTTGGGAGTCCCTCCAGTTACTTTCATGGACACTCTGGTGCTGACCCAGATGTCTGCATCCTTAGCAAGCTTCCTGGGGTCAGAAAGCTTACAATCCACTAGGTGTTGGCGCACCTCTGTAAAACAAACATCAAGCATGAGCGCCTTTAAAATTAATTTGTATAGCCCTGAAAAATCATTAACTTTGCTGCCCCTCACCCAGCCCTTAAGTGCCTTGCCATCATAGTCTAAGCAATCAACCCAGCTCTGTGTGGATAGCTTGTGGGCTGGCCCTAAACATTGTCTATACTTTTCAGGGGTCAGCCCAAACGTACTGGTCAGGATGGCCTTCATCTCAGTGTAGCATGTCTAATCCCCATCTCTAGTGTAAGAAGAGTGTCCCTCTCTACTGTGGGCATGTACCTCCATAGACTACCACACCAGAACTCCCCTGGGACCTTGTGCACTCTTAAAGTCACTTCATAGGCTGCAAACCACTTGTCCATGTCATACCCCACCACATAACTGGGCACCAAATCCTTGGATATTCAGAACCTTGACTCATGTGAAGACACTGCAGGTATGCTGCCACCATTACTGTTTTTGGACCCTACTTCCAGGGCTCTTACATCCAGGTCTCTGAGGCTCAACTCATGGGAGAGCTTTCCGTCACCTCCAGAGCTAAACTCCTCTCAGCTAGAGCCTGCTCTTTCTGTACCTCAGCAAGCTCCAACTTCAGCTTTTTTTCCTCCCTCCTGTCTACCAGCTCCTATGGGGACCATTTCCTGGAGTAGACACTGCTCCCTGCTCTGGGAACCACCACTACCTCCAGCAAGTTGCTGCCCCCCCCTTCCAAAGCTAACCCAGGCTCTAAATTCAAGTCATCCTCCTCCAGAGGAATTTTCTGCTCCTCATCGAAGTCAACATCCCCTGCAACCGGGGTCTCTGCCCAGGCCCTTAAGACTTTCTGCAGCTCCACCTTCCTCTGGAAGCCTCTCATAGAGACCTAAAACTCCTTGCAAAAGATCTTCATCTGAGCAACAGTATGAGACTTTAACAGGGCAAGATTAAACTCAACAACTTCAGGGCAGGTGCTGCTTCTTCAGATTGAGACATCATTTAGCAGAAAAAATCAATAGGCAAAATAGGGAGAATTGAAAAAAACCTCTAATTAGTCTTAGAATAGAGTTGTAGTGAATAATGATTTACTATATGGCATTGCACAAAAACAAGTCCTATCTTCACCGCTGATCACCAATGTTAGAACTGGAATTCCTGGTTGGCTGAGATATGCACCCAGGCCAGGGAGGAATCACTACTCTAGTCAGGATAAGCTAAGTACACACTAAAAGATAGCATGTGCTCATCATCTGGTAGCTTGGCACAGAGAAGTGCGGCTTATCTAAAGAGGCAATGTGTAACGTATTTGTGCAACGCTCACACAAAGTAACTCAATGAATACACCACAAAAAGACTCCACACAGGTTTCGAAAAATAGATTATTATATTATGAACAAGACAACAATAATCCAATGTATAGAAGTTGAGATACTGAATTCAAAAGAATACGTGAAGAATAGCACTTAAAAGTAAATAGCGCTTTAGGGGTTACTTGAGGTCACGCTGGACTGGGGAAAGTCAAAGTTCGAGCTGACCACGAAGGAGCAACGGCCGGCTACAGGACCCTTGCACGCCCCGGTGAACAAAGTACTTTTCCTGGTCGCAACAGCAAGATACATCCCCCAAGTTGAGGATGCTCCGATATTCTCTACTCGCTGATGGGCCGGTTCTGTAGGTGCGTGGCGGAGTCGATAGCATCGGGCGATGCGCTGGGTTTCTCCATGCAGTCGAGGGGATGCTTTGATCTCTCCAAGCTTCCGCGGCAGTAAACGCTGTCCAATGCATCGATCTCACGAGGCAAAGCGCTGGTTCTGATACGATGCACCAATTTTACTCCTGCAACCAGGTCGGTGCGCCGGTTCCGCTACACGCAGACAGGAGAGGCGTCAAAATCTGTGCTGCAAGTATCTGGCCCACTTCCAGTGAACCAGGCACAAGAGCAGGGGTAGAGACTTTGCTATCCCTGAGTCTCAAGCAACAGGAGGCAAGCCAACAATCCCTTAGAGGCTACTTGGAGTGAAGGCAGAGTCCAGCTCTCCTTCAGCAAAGTCAGAGAGCAGCAGGCACCAGGGCAACAAGCAGAAAAGCAGGCCTTCCAAATGAGCAGTCTAGTATAGCCCTTTAAGCAGCACAGCAGTTCTTCAGGTAGAGCTTCAGTTACAAGTCCAGTAGTGTCTACTTTTAGGGGATCAGAGACCCAGCACTTATACCCAAAATTGTCTTTGATGTGGAGGTGACTTCAAAACAGCTCCTTGAAGTGCACAGGTCCTCCTTTCAATCCAACCCTGTCTGCCAGGCTGTCTATGGGGGATAAATCAGCCCTTTGTGTGAGGACAGGACACTACCTGTTCACTGAAGTGTTAGCCCCTCCCTTCCACCCTGCCCAGGCAGGGCCATCAGAATGCAGATGTATATGTGTGTGGCAGTCTAGAGGGAATGCACAAAGTGTTGTTGTCACCCACCCCATTCATGTATTGGAGACAGGCTGCAAGGCACACAGAGCAGTAAGTGCAGAAAAATGTCCACTTTCTAAAAGTGGCATTTCTAAAACAGTAATGTTAAATCCAACTTCACCAGTTAGGAGGATTTATCATTACCTTTCCAAAGATATAAATCATGAAGTAACTACTCCTTTCTGATCAGAAATTACCACTTCAAAGTGTATATGGGAATTCCCAATGCTAACCTATGAGAGAAGTATGCCTCACAGTAGTGAAAAACGAATTTAGTTGTTTGTCACTACCAGGACATGCAAAACATAAAAGTACATGCCCTACCTTTTACTTACATAGCACCCTGCCCTTAGGGCTACCTAGAGCCTCTCTTAGGGGTGACTTATATGTAGTAAAGGGCGAAGTTTAAGGCCAAGTCGAAGTGGCAGTAAACTGTACACACAGGCCTTGCAATGGTAGGCCTGAGTCAGGTTTGAAAGGCTACTTCTGTGGGTGGCATAATTAGTGCTGCAGCCCACTAGTAACATTTAACTTAATGGTCCTAGGTATATGGCATATCACTTTACAAAGGAATTATAGGTAAATTAAATATGCCAATCATGTATACACCAATTACACACTTGTTTAGGGAAAAAGCACATGCACTTTAGCACTGGTCAACACTGGTAAATTGCTCAGAGTCCTAAGGCTAACAAAAAGATTCAGCAAAACGTGGAGGTCAAAAGCAAAAAGTTTGGGGGAAGACCACCCTAAGGATGAGAGGCCTACTACAAGTTGACAAAGCAGAGTGAGCATTTGGAGAATACTAGTGAGATTTATTCTATTTTTGAAACTGTTGGCGATATAAGGCAATTGCTTTCTTAGAGGTTTACGGAGATGAGAAAGCATACAAAAAAGAGGCATTACATGGAGAGTTGCTAATGATCTGATTCCTCATTCTCTCCTCCCTAGAAGAAATACAGAAGGGAGGGGGAGGACGAAATATTAACGATTCTTTCAGAGACTATTGAGAAGCTGAAAGAGGATAAAACATCCACCCCCACAGAGAAACCTACAGCTGGATTTTATGATGATTCTTCTAGTTCCAGTCTATGACTATGTCTGATGAGCGAAAGACAAATATTTAAGCAGGGAAATGTTGCCTTTTATTCTGACTCATAAAAGAAGAAACAAAAGAGACTTTCTCAAGTAATTTATTCATACAATTCCAGAGGGCTCACAATAGGATTTGCCTATTCATTAACCCTGGGCGTAGCCCTCCGCTCCGCCCGCGGAGTGTGCGGAGATTTGCCTCCTCCGCGTTCTGTGGAGAACGCGGAGAAGGCAAATCTCCGTACACTCCGCAGCGGAGCGGAGTTGGCCAGCCCCCGCCTCCACCCCCTATATTAACAATTAATATTACATGACTTAAAATTAAATTAAAACCACTTACCTGGCATGCGGCGTCCCTGGGCTGCCCTCCTCTTCTTCCTCGCCGTCTGGGTAATCCTTTGAGAAAACTGCGCATGCGCACGCGCCAGCGCATGCACATTTCTCAAAATGCGCAAGCGCGGGCGTGCGCACATGCGCAGTTTTCTCAAAGAATTACCCAGACGGAGAGGAAGAGGAGAAGGGCAGCCGGGGGATGCCGCGTGCCAGGTAAGTGGTTTTAATTTAATTTTAAGTCATGTAATATTAATTGTTAATATAGGGGGGGTGGAGGCGGGTGGCGTAGCGGAGTTCCACAGAGTTTGTTCGCAACTCCGTGGACCTCCGCGTAGCCCAGCTATGCCCACTACGCCCGGGGTTACTATTCATCAACATGCAATGGATGTAATAAGAAGGGAATGGAAGAACCCAGATAGGATTAACCTTCCCCAGTTCTTGGCCCAGGTATATCCTCTGACAGATATAGACAGAACCCTCTCTGGTGTTGTTTCTGTTGACTCTTTGGTAGCAAATCTAATGACAAGAACCTCTTTGGCAAAAGAATCTATCATAAAGGATCCCACAGATAACAATATAGATTCAGCAGTAAAGAAGCTAATCACCCTCGTTCCTCCTGAAGATTTAAAGAGAACCCTGGATTTGCAGGAGGCATATTTTCATTTGCGAATTGCTGCTAAACACTAAGGGCCTGATTCCCAGAACTAACTTACGTCAAAAACGTAAAGTTAGTACTTTTGGTATTCACAGAATACACTTACTCATTTTGGTATTCACAGAATGAACTTACTCATTTCGGTATTCACAGAAGTTAGTAGTCCTAACTTTAGGACTCCTAAATGCCTTCTGTGAATACCGAAAGTCTTAAAGTTAGGATTTTTCTCAGTTTAGGAGTAGTAAAGTTAGGACTCCTAAGTTTAGGACTCCTAAATGCCTTTTGTGAATACCGAAAGTCTTAAAGTTAGGATTTTTCTCAGTTTAGGAGTAGTAAAGGTAGCTAACTTTACTACTCCTAAACTGAGAAAAATCCTAACTTTTAGACTTTCGGTATTCACAGAAGGCATTTAGGAGTCCTAAAGTTAGGACTACTAACTTCTGTGAATACCGAAATGAGTAAGTTCATTCTGTGAATACCAAAATGAGTAAGTGTATTCTGTGAATACCAAAAAGTATTAACTTTACGTTTTTGACGTAAGTTAGTTCTGTGAATCAGGCCCTAGAGATTTAGCAGATTCTGCATGTGGAAAAGCATTATCTGATCAGGGTCTTACCATTTGACCCGAAATCAGTCCTTCGAGTATTCACAAAAGTGGTAGCTCTGGCAGTAGCCCTGCTCCACATTCAGAGTTAGAAGATATATCCTTACTTCAATGACTCGCTTCTTCAGGCTCTGTCCGAAATACAAGTCTTAGAAGGGTTGAGGCATGGATTCTATCAGCATGGAATCCTCCTAAATCTCCCAAATGCCAATTCTTGCCATCACAGGATCAGATTTTTATTGGAGCTAGATTCTGAAAAGACATCAACAGGTTGTTTCTTCCACCAGCCAGAGCAGACATACTTCACCTGGTCCTTTCTAAACTCATGTAGAAATGGATGGCTCCAGTGTGGTCCTGGCAAAGAGTTCATGGTGGTGTGTGTTTCCATGGTTTTATGGGCCTGGTTACATCTGCAGCTTCTAGGGTCTCTTCTTGATGCTTATTGGTACCCAACAATTTAGGATTTCAATGGATTGGTCCCAGTTTCACAGGACATAAGGAAGGAATTTCAATTGTGGTTATTCCGGAATCATTGACCAAGGTTGTTCCATTACAGCCAGACCCTTCAATGTTACTGGCAAAGCATTCTGCATGGGTAGGGACCCACTCTGGGAACAATGACCTTCCAGGTCAGATGGTCATTGATCAAGAGATATTGTTCTTCTAATGGGAGGGAGATATCAGCTGTCTGGAGAGCATTACCACATTTCCAAAGATGGAATTCAAATCACTATGTGGTCATACGACCAGACAATATGGTAACAGTAACACTTATAAGCAATGGGGGGGGGGCGGTCCCTGAATCTGGTAGCAATAATGCAGTGAGCAGAATCTCCTCTGTTATTGATTATGCAGGTGCACATTAGAGGAAAGGATAATATCCGAGCATAAAATTTAAGCAGGATATTTTTGTTTTCATCTCAGGAAATTACTCTGTCCAGAGATAGCTTCAGAAGATTTGCAGAAGATTCAGGACCCAACTCCTGGATCTGTAACAAAAAGAAACCCTAAATGCTACCTGCTGCACATCTACTAACATTACAAAATCTTAACTAATCAATTAATGGGTACAGAAAAAATGGCTGCTATTGGATTGCTCAGTATCCAATCCTCTCAAATATTCCTATGCAAGATCGCATTATAATAAGGCCTTTCAACACTGCCTATAAAAGTTACTTGTAGACCCACTGTTTGGTATTTGCAGTCCAATCAACAGTTTGGTTACAGTGATCAAAAATACATTGTCCACTTCCTTGACTATCTTCTTATTTTCTTTATTCAATTTCCGATAGTCCAGTTATATTCAAAATGCTTCCTGCCAACATTTGTTTTTTCAGGATAATCATTCCACAGACCTTCATCAGAGCTGGAAGTATTTAATAATCAAATATACATACATAATCATTACATACATTCAAACATCATATGACTAACATAGGTTTTACACATACTACAAACACTTTCATGACTGTAGGCACCAGAGAACACCAACCATGCCCCACATTAAAAACATATTTGGATCTGCCAAACATAAGTGAGATTATTTACAAAGGTCTATCAACATGATAATCTAACCATATTCACACCAGCAAACACTACTCAGTTTTGCATTCAGGACCGTCACCCTATAATCAGTCTGTTTTTTTAACCTTTGTTCCTGTTCCTTTCTTTAAACTCTTTAACACATAAATATTAGGCAGCATATTTACAAGGAGCTTGCGCAGCCGCTGCGTAATTTTGTTTTGACACAGCAGTGGAGCTGTTATTGCTCCATATTTACAATCACAACTGATAGCTGGGCCATCCAGCTAATGTACAAGAGCTAAACCTTACAAAGACCCTCTCCTTACTCTTCCTGGCTCGCCCACCAGAAGATCCTATCAGAATGTGCTCTCTGCCACACACTTTGAATTTGGAAGCAGAAGTCATTGCCCTGCTGAACAAAGAGGCCAGACTGGTGGTGCCTCTAGAAGAAGGGGGCATAGTATATTACTCCCTCAACATTTGGTTCCCAAAGGAGACAGAGGTCTGAGACTCATCCTTGAGCTCCACCTCTTGAACTTGTTCATTTGCCAGGATAGGTTCAAGAAATTGTCTTTGAGCCAAGTCTTGCTGGTTCCCAACGGGGTGATTGACTGGCTTCCCTGAAACTGCAGGATGTCTACTTTCATCCATCCACAGACATTACCGGAATTTCACCATTGGATTCCAGTGCTACTGACAACCCCACTCCATGTTTTCACAAAAGTGCTGACCATCGTGGCAGCTTCATTTGGGTGGTCAGGAGTCCATGGATTTTTCGGTACATGGATGACTGGCTGGTGAAAGCAGCCTCTTCTCTCCAGCACTAGTCAATGAACCTTTTAGCGTGCTGCTTCTCCTCCAAAATGTGGGCTTCACCAATTTTACCCACGGTCGCATTGGGACAAAAAATAGGCCCGGGCACCAAAATATAATTGGCCCTTGTTAGCGAAAAAGATAGCTAAAAAAGTGGCCCACATTTGCAAATCAGGCCATTTGAACTTGTAAAGACACACTGTGTGAGTATTTTGCAAGGTATGGGAGACTGCATGCATTTGTGTTTGCTTCAGTCAATGTTTGTGATAATATTGGGGAAATCAACAGTATAAACCAGCCCACATTGCCATAGAACTGGCCCACAAACTGCTAAAAAACCAGCTTGCACACTGATCCGTGAGACCCACCAGTCGGGCACTGCCAGACAGCCCTGTAGGCCAGTCCGAACCTGATCTCCCTCACAGAGGGTCACTTTCATACAGGTGGTGATTGACGATTTTGACGGACACGGATCCTAGTTGTGCACTTCCTCTGCCTTCTGAGTCAAATGGCCTTGTGCATCCTGTTAGCGCCACACACAAGATGGTGAATGAAAGCCCTTCAGTGGTGCCTGAGAAAGTGGTGGCTCCACCATCATGGGAGCTTCTCTGCTCAGGTGCATATCTTTCAGTTAATGCATCTAGAGCTGCACTGGTGTATGTCTCTCCATCCATCTGATTTGTCATTCATTCAGCCCTCCACAGGTGTCAACTATCATGGTCACGGACATCTCATTGTTGGGCTAGGGGCCCGGTCTGGTGACATTATGGCATGTGGCCTTAAATGTGCTGCAGTTGCAAGTGGTCTTCCTTGTCATGAAGATCTGCCTCCCTTTAGCCTTGGGGAGTGCCATTCAGATTCTGTCTGACAACACCACCACCATGCATTATATCAACATGCAAGGCGATGAGGAGTCTTGGACCCTCTGCTGAGAGGTAATTCGCCTGAGGCTAAGTGCTGAGCAATTGAGGATTTTCCAAGTGGCAGCTTACCTTGCATGCTCCTTCAACATGAATGCAAAGCTCGAGCTGCCTCTCCGTGCAGGACCATAAGCGGGAGCTACACCGTTAATTGATGGGCATGATCTTTACCAGTTTGTGTTGTCCATATGTGATCTCTTAGCCACAGCCCAGAAAAGAATGCGTCCTCAGTTTTTTGCCATAGCCTTGCATTTTCACCGATTTTGCTTCTGTCAGCTGTCCTGCAGAAGGTGCAATAAGATCAAGCACAGCTGATTTTGATTGCCCCAGACTGGGAGAGGAGGATCTGATACACTGATGTGTTGACATTCAGTATTCAGCTTTCTCTCCCTCTCCTGCACAGGACGGACCTGTTCTTGCAGCAGCATTGTCTGGTCCTTCAC
The DNA here is from genome assembly GCA_963921515.1 of Calotriton arnoldi. NCBI lineage: Eukaryota > Metazoa > Chordata > Amphibia > Caudata > Salamandridae > Calotriton > Calotriton arnoldi. Next base: position 660,954 of record CAWUFW010010308.1, read on the forward strand.
CCCAGTCATCAGACATTGCGGCTGCGTGTGCAGAGATGTGCCAGCTAGAATCCTTATGTCTGATGTTCGAAGACTGGAATAGATTCATTCTACGGTGCTTGTCGAAAGGCATGAACCTTTTTCAGACATGCTTCTCCTATAGTCTGTGGTTCATATTGCCTCTTGTTCAGCCTTTCCCCAGTCTGAGACAATTGGAAGCAGCTGTGTGCGTAGCAGTGGCTACTGAAAAAGTATATTTGGCTGTTCTGTCTGCCCTAATGTGCCTTCCCGACCAATCGGACATTGATGACACGTTCTAAAAGGTCTGCTTTGCTTATATCTTCTCCATCTGTTTGTTTCTCAGTGGCATCTGAATTTTGTGCTAACTTTTCTAATGGCATCCATATTTGAGCGAATGAACAGTTCGACTTCTCACTTTGAAAACGGTCTTCTTAGTGACAGTGACTTTCACCCATAGGGTCACTGACCTTCAGGTTGTTTCGGTTTCACCACCACTGATGGTATTCTAAACTGATACATTTTTCTTTGTCTATCCATCTTCTACATGGAGCAGTCCATCACTCATTCGTCTTTCTTTCGTCTTATCCACCAAAGACTGACCCAAGGCGTGTGGTTTCCAATTATGTCAAGTGTACTCAAGAGGTTAGAGTAGACGATGCAGTCTTTGTCGGTTTCGCCAGAGCAAAAATGCAAAGCAGTGATGAGATATGCAATTTTGATACACCTTAGGCAAGAAAGAGTCTCCCATGAGCATTCATGCACAATCGACCCACTTGCCACCAGGCCTGATGAGCTGGGATCACCACCGAAAGTATCGAAGGAAGTAAGTAACCTCGGAATGACCATGGATTCCAAGCTATCGATGAATGCCCAAGTGGACAAACTAGCAAGATCAAGCGTTGTCACTATAAAAACTCTGCGACTAATCTTCCCCCATTTGGGATTTCCACACAAGGTCCAAGCCACCATCTCCCTTGTTCTGTCCAAACTCGATTACGCCAATAGCCTCTACCACGGATCACCTTTAAAGACCATGAAAAGACTACAACGGATTCAGAACTCGGCTGCTATACTACTCTTGCATATCAAACCGCGAGACCACATCTCACCTGCCTTGAAAGCCCTGCATTGGTTACTGGTTGCAAGAAGATCCACATTCAAGCTGCTTTGTATCACCCACAAAGCAATACATGGAATAGGACCGCTCTTCATCAGGAATAAAATCGCCAAACACATTCAACAAAGGAACCTCCACTCTAGAGTGGCACCTCGCCTCAAAATCCCAAGATACAAGAAAAAAACCATGGGTGGCACATCCTTCTCTGTTCAAGCAGCCAAACTATGAAACCTTCAGAAAACTACTCAAGAATTGGCTCTTCCCCACAAAAGCACCATACGCAAACAGAAATATACAGCATATCCCTCTGTATATAAGCATTTATTTGTACTATAGATATGTACCTGTCTTTATGTATTGCTTTGTATAAACATGTAAAATAATTATGTTGTTAAAAAATAAATAAAATAGATTTTTAAGTACAACAACACTTGAAAACCAGAGTTTATCTAATGCATCTTTAATCTACATATACTTACTTCCTTTATGCATCTATGTACCTTCCATGTACTTGGATCTATATATTTATTACTTTTCTCCTAAAAAAGCATATTCAAGGCACTACCCTATTTCTCATCCTATACCTCTATCAATATCTTTAATCTACATATACTTACCTCCTTTATGCATCTCTATACTTTCCATGTACTTAGGGATCTATATATTTATTACTTTCTTCTAATTCAGCATATCCAATGCACTACCCTACTTCCCACCCTATACCTCTCTCAATGAATCTTCTACCCCAACATTCTGACTCATCTCAAACTTCTTTCTACTACTCTTTCCAATGCACTACCCTATTTCTCACCCTATACCTCTATCAATGTATCCTCTACATCCACTCTCTCATTTATCCCAAACCCCATACCTCTACTATGATCCCCAGAATAACCCTTTCTAGACTCTCTCCTACTCTACCCCTCCTTGCATCCTCTGACGCCTCTCTTACTATACCGATTCCCCAAAACAAGCCTTTCTAAACTCTTCCCTCTGACTCTTCCCGTCCACATCCCTTTTTACTCATCCCAAGCCTCCTCTTACTGCTATGACCTCCAAAACAAACAAAAAAAAGTCTAAATCCTTCACTCTTCTATCCCTACACTATCCTTTTCAATCAAAATAACAGACTAACATGTCCACTTCTCAAATGTCATATTTCGCTATACTAATTCACCACTAATCCTTTATGTGTTCCAGAGTAGCGTGATACTCGCCGAAAAAGCACTTCAACACCTCATCAGGGGTAGCAAGCACTATATAAATGCAAACCTATTTCCCTCTTCTATCCCTCCGCTACCCTTCTCTTTCCAAATAACTGAATAACATATCCACCACTCAAATTACTTTCATATTTCACTATACTAATTTTCAACACTAATCCTTTATGGGTTCCGGAGTAGCGTGCTACTCGCCAAAATAGCACTTCAACACCCTATCAGGGGTAACAAGCGCTATATAAATGCAAACCTTTTTCCCTCTTCTATCCCTCCCCTACCCTTCTCAATCCAAATAACTGACTAACATATCCACCACTCTAATTACTTTCATATTTCACTATACTAATTCAACACTAATCCTTTATGGGTTCCAGAGTAGCGTGCTACTCGCCAAAAAAGTGCTTCAACACCCCATCGGGGGTAGCAAGCGCTATATAAATGCAAACCTCTTTCCCTCTTCTATCCTTCGGCTATCCTTCTGAATCCAAATAACTGACTAACCTATCCACCACTCAAGTTACTTTCATATTTCACTATACTAATTCAACACTAATCCTTTATGGGTTCCGGAGTAGCATGCTACTCGCCGAAAAAGCGCTTTGACGCCTCGTCAGGGGTAGTAAGCGCTATATAAATGCAATTACAATACAATACAATATTTACAAGGTGACGCATCTAGACTGATGCATCACTTTTCTTCAGCCTCTGTCGGTTTTGTCCTTTTTTCAAATCGGCTGCATCACGTTAGTTTTATCATATGCAAGGTAGGCATTCCCACCTAAAATCGCCTGTCAAATTGACGCATGGGTATTTATGACTTTTTCTCTAAGTGACACATCTTCAGAAGGTGGGCCTGTTGAGCTTGAGATGCGTTAAAATTCCTATGCCTCTAAAACCCAGGTGTAGGAATGACACATTGGCAGTTTCAGATTAATTTGACCAGCTGAAGTGACTTGAAACAGTGTAATCTGCAATCAAGTCACATCCCCTCAACAGGTAAGTGCACACATAAGGTAGGTAACACAGTAAATCACACATTACACACCAGTAATGACTTATGTCACACATATGTAGGCATAGTGGTACCTTTATGCTTGACATCCATGATCAATGTACTAGAGTGCAAGGTGAGTTTTTCACCTTTTGACACTCCATTACATTGGTCACCATACAGTAGGTTACTTGCATCAGTCAAAACTGCCCATCCCCTCTGTTTTTTGATGCAATGCTGTTGTTGAGTCAGTTTTATGACCAACTACAGCAATGCGCCACCTTTGAGCTGGATGCCTTGCATCATCCTTCCAACGGATATGTCATAATTTTCTGACGCATCTTGGGACCTTGAGCCATGTAGCCCCGTATTGCAAATACGGCGCATGCATGGTGTCGTAAGGATTTTTCACTCAGGTGCAAGAAATTTTGACACATCACTGCCTTGGTGCAGTGATGCATCATTTCTTGTAAATATGCACCTAGGTTTCACATTCCACATGGTCATTAGGCTTTATACATAATTGCCTGATACAGATATTTCTTTAATATGAACCCCAGCAGGACTGAGTAATATCCATTGCTGTACTCGTTTCCATTAAAGGTGAAATAGCTTCTCTATGACTTAACGTTTAGGAACAATTCTTGCATTAGGTGATACTACCCAAAACATAGTTTGTGCTAAGTTATATTTCCAAGAATTCTCTGGGCCTGATTCACAGAACTAACTTATGTCAAAAACGTAAAGTTAGTACTTTTTGGTATTCACAGAATACACTTACTCATTTTGGTATTCACAGAATGAACTTACTCATTTCGGTATTCACAGAAGTTAGTAGTCCTAACTTTAGGACTCCTAAATGCCTTCTGTGAATACTGAAAGTCTTAAAGTTAGGATTTTTCTCAGTTTAGGAGTAGTAAAGTTAGCTACCTTTACTACTCCTAAACTGAAAAAAATCCTAACTTTAAGACTTTCGGTATTCACAGAAGGCATTTAGGAATCCTAAAGTTAGGAGTCCTAACTTTACTACTCCTAAACTGAGTAAAATCCTAACTTTAAGACTCTTCGGTATTCACAGAAGGCATTTAGGAGTCCTAAAGTTAGGACTACTAACTTCTGTGAATACCGAAATGAGTAAGTTCATTCTGTGAATACCAAAATGAGTAAGTGTATTCTGTGAATACCAAAAGTACTAACTTTACGTTTTTGACGTAAGTTAGTTCTGTGAATCAGGCCCTCTGTGTTTGGGTAGGTACAGATACCACTTGTGCCATCAAAGTACATCGTTCTGTAAGCCTCCGTCTCGCAGGAACATTCCCTCCTTTCTTAATATTAATACCGAAAGCTATCCAGCTGCTTAACCTTACCAACTCTTCCTCAGCCTTCAAAGTCGACTGCCTAAATCTTACTGTGCAGCTGTTTTGACAGAGTTGGGACTATATACTCTTTCCACTCAACAAGTCAGGCTGACATGAAGCCCGCATTTTTCATTATACAGGGAATTAGGAATTGGGCCTCCTGGGTCTGACCATATTCATGTCCTATTCCCCCTAGCAAAAACTTACTCGTCAAGCAAGTGGTTGGAAGGGAGGAATAAAATGATCAATGCAAAATAATTGAGTCCTTTTTGTATCAGAAAAATGTTACTCTTGGAAATAAGTTGACTATGTTTTCCAAATTTAGATGACTTATCCAAGATTAAGTAATACATTTGTATGAGCAAAGTGAAGCATTCAAGACAGGGCATAACACATGGCCTGCTATTGCCCTTACAAGCAAATATCTAATAATAATCAATCTCTATTGCTAAGTAGAGCAATTGACAAAAGGAGCAAATCACATTCCAAGCAAGATAAAATATATAAAACACATAATGGCCATTGATGCAAACTTAGTTTTTTTAATAAAGTATATTCTTTCTGCCGTTCAGTGAAGTCAATGAATGTGGAAAAATATAACACGATTTTTAGTGCAGCAAGGGTCTAAGCTGGGCATAATTAAATTCAAATACGTTAGATGTCGAGCCCACTGAACAAAGTTAACAAGGTAATCTTCATACATAGATGTATTCTGAGGAAATGTTCTTTATGTGAATAGGAGTAAGGGTCTGGCGGTGTCCACAGGACGGTCTCACATCATCTCAGACCGTCCTGTTGGTCACTTTGGTTGACAGTGTATAAGTTTCTCCGTTTGGGACCGGGTGAAGAAATGATTAAACTGCTCCATCATTGCTTGTCTGTAAAATGGTCACCAGATGTCAACTTACACGCAAGAACAGATTTTTCTCACTTTAAAGCCCAAGTCCCAATTTTCACGTAAGATTTTCACACTTACAATATGCAGGGAGTTGGCCAAATTGTGTGCAAGTTGAATCAGGTCTACACTAAGGGGCAAACTTATTAATCTTTAATGCTACATAGAGCGGCGCGCAAAGTTGCTGTGCTGTGTTGCATGAAAGGGAGAGAGCATAAAGGCTCAATATTTACAAAGATATACAGAATTTCTCCTCTGTCCTTGCACTGGTGCACAGTGTGCTTCCTACCTCCAACGCAGGCACCCTTGCACTAATAGTGCAAGGGTGCCTGTGTTACGGGCAGGATTGTTTTTGCGCAGTAAGGGACACCATCTTGCACAAAAACAATCATTAGAGGTATTTTCCTCTTTCTATGTGAGCTGCACACATGGAAAAAACAAATAATGTGGAGAAATAAAGATATTTCTCCTTGTTACACCTCAGTGGGGAATGCATAGCATTTTGACCTTCGTCTTTCTACCGCGACGCTTGACGTTTGGAAACCTGTTGATAGCCCAATATCGACTATTAATAACAGTTCCAGCATATATACTTTGCTGTGGAACTGATAAGGCTTGGGCCTGCAGGATATGGTTTTGGGGCTGGTGACATCATACCCTTATGACTGAATTGGGTGACCATTAAGTGGCGGCAAAGCATTAATTTACATGCACGCCCTGCCCCTTCATCTAGTTTTCCTGAAGTTCTTTCCGTATATATTCTCCCAAGATCGATAGCTCTGAGGAATATTGTTTAAACTTCAGATGTGAAGTATTTTTGATATCGGCGATTTAGATGGGGAACGAGAGATAGGCAGTTTCTCTGTTTGTTCTTTGGACTCTTCATCCTTGTGGTGATTGACCTTCTTAGAGTTACTAGCGCCCTGAAGAAGTCCTCTAGTAGGACGAAACGCGTCGGCTGTGGCTGTTTCACTGTGAAAAAAAAAAAAAAAAAATTGCATATGTTTATGTTTTTAAAAAAAGAGAATTTTGGAATAAAAATAAATTTTGAGTAATATTTGTATTACATATGGACTATGTCTATGTATTTTTATATTTTGTAATTAATATGTGGTGCACCTGTGCTTGTGTTTTATATTGTTGTGATCCCATGAGGATCTGCACTGTGATGGTGGGTGCGTTTCAGTGTGCACACAAACCCCAGGAAGAATAGAGGGGTATTAATATTAGAGGGATAGCAGTTCAGGTGCTGTATCTTTGGAGGGTTCCACTGTCAGACCGTGTTTAAATGCTCCATCATTGATTGTCTGTAAAATGGTCACCAGATGTCAACTTACACGCAAGAACAGATTTTTCTCACTTTAAAGCCCAAGTCCCAATTTTCACGTAAGATTTTCACACTTACAATATGCAGGGAGTTGGCCAAATTGTGTGCAAGTTGAATCAGGTCTACACTAAGGGGCAAACTTATTAATCTTTAATGCTACATAGAGCGGCGCAAAGTTGCTGTGCTGTGTTGCATGAAAGGGAGAGAGCATAAAGGCTCAATATTTACAAAGATATACAGAATTTCTCCTCTGTCCTTGCACTGGTGCACAGTGTGCTTCCTACCTCCAACGCAGGCACCCTTGCACTAATAGTGCAAGGGTGCCTGTGTTACAGGCAGGATTGTTTTTGCGCAGTAAGGGACACCTTCTTGCACAAAAGCAATCATTAGAGGTATTTTCCTCTTTCTATGTGAGCTGCACACATGGAAAAAACAAATAATGTGGAGAAATAAAGATATTTCTCCTTGTTACGCCTCAGTGGGGAATGCATAGCATTTTGACACATTCCCAAGTTTGCTAGCTTTAGTAAATCTGGGAATATTCCAAGAACCATAGGTGGATACATGGGAACGCTCATGCTTCACCCATGGAATGCCTCCCAAATTGAAATGTAATGCAGGTCAAGCAGCTATGATGCATTACATTTCTTTACAAAGCCAAGCATGGCAGCACAAATTGCCCCTTGTTCGGCTTTGTAAATATTACAGAAGCCCTTGCATTGTCCTGTTTTTCCAAGCACCAACACAAAGAGGATATAGCCCAAGGTTTTTCTCCACCTAGGTGAAGGCCCTTAATGAAGCAAGCAGGTTTCCACTGATGCAGCTGTAATATGCTAGCCAATCCAGTTGGACAGTAAGTCTTTAGTCCCAAAATCTATTAGCCTATGTAAGGCCTGTTTCAAAAGCTCTCGCTGGCAAAATGGGGTCAGCCTCTGAAGACTGTTCATTTTATCTTGCCCAAATCACTGATATGTTTCGGAATATGGAGCATTAGGATTTGAAGATATTTCTAACCATTTGTTATTTTGACATATTTATTTGCAGTTATATATAGCTCAAACAAGACCAAATAATGTGCGTTTTGTATAAGCACAGTTACAATAGAGAATCACTTAAGATTAGTTACATTAAAACATACTGAGAGCACAGGGTGGCATTACAACAACCCTAGAGAGGTGGTTGAAGAAAAATATTCGGCCAACAAACGGGCCGAAAAATGCATGGGAGGTGTGTCCAAACATATAGGGGTCGATTCCAATCCGGGCCGGAAAAAGCACCGACCGACTCGGATCCGGAAAAATACCGACCGACACGTACCCGTGGCGCACGACACGCCAAGTACGATGCAAGGCGCGAAAAATCCGACCGACACGTACCGAAACAAAGTCGACCGACCGAGCCGCACGGAAAGCAGCAATCCGGCCGGAAAAACACGCGAATCCAACCGACCGACACGCACCCGGAACAAATCCGACCGAAACGTACACGCGAACTCCAAACCGCAAAGTACGATGCAAGGCGCGAAACCACGAGCGAGTCGGACGGAGGCCAAGCCGTACGACCGACACGCATACAAAACCGAGCCGAAGCAACACAATACACCGCGACCGACGCGTACGCAGCATAGAAAACTGCACAAACACAGCGTGAATGAAACGGAGAACACCGTAGGAGACCAATGCAGGGTCCGACTCGGTCACAAGAACGTTTCCAACATACACAAACAGCACAAAGGAAAAATCCCCCAAAAAAAGGCCAAACAAGCAATTACCAAGCCAATAAATACTGGGGGTGGGGACAGAGAACAAAGACACACCCACAACTCCACCTATATAAAGGACACAAATCACTACCATGAGCCTTTGCAAATGCCATTCCACTGCCAGCACCCAAGAGAAAGCAACCACACACCCACAGCTCATCCCTCACACAAGCCACACACCATCAGCACACCAACAAATACCTACCTCACATACACCCAGCAAAACACACACTCACACACCCTCACCTGCACACCAACACACACATCACCCACCATCACCACCCATCACCATGCCCCCCAAGAAGAATCCCAAGTTCCTAGATAGTGAATTGGAAGTCATGGTAGACGAGATCCTCAGGGTGGAGCCACAGCTGTTTGGCACATTGGTCCAACAGACCCCCATGTCGCAGAAAACCAAGATGTGGGAGAGGATCATCAACAGGGTGAACGCCCAATCACCATGTCGGCGCACAAAGACGGACATCCAGAACAGGTGGTATGACGTGCGCAGGAGGGTACGGGACATGCTGAAGAAAGACTACATCAACAGCCAATACACCGGCAGTGGCCCTCCTGCCAAGCCAATATACCTCAGGCCCTGGGAGGAGAAGGTGCGGGCCATCCTTCCGCCAGTGAGCGTATATGGACTAGAGGACATCCCAGAGCCTGGTGAGTACACAACAAATGTACACAATATACTGCCACAAAACACACACACATCACTGTCAAGGGGAGAGTCAAACCATGCACTCATAGCAATTACACAGCAACCAGAACAGAATCATCCCAAAATGTGTATGTCAGTCAGATAAACACAACACATGCCATCAAAAAAGTCACATCCAACTGTGCCATCACATGTACAAACAACTACAACTACAGCTAGGCAGTGGCACAAATAGAACTAACAAACACATCCAGACATGTAGCCACCACAACAACACCAACACACAGTGAAGAACACTCAAAGGAAGGAATTCTGTGTATGCTGGCCAAGTCAGTGTAGCCAATAGCATCATGGGAGTCGCAGTCACACATATTGCCACCCCCACAACTGCCCCATCAACACCACCATGAACCATGCGCACATCACAGGGAGTGGAGAAGGACTCACAAGATGGCTGACACTGGCTACTGCTGTGGGGAGCACAAGGCCCTGCTGGCAACTGTGCACCAACAAACAGCAGGACACCACTGACTGACATCCTGAGAGACAACTTCCACTCCCTGCAATGCAAGCACGTTCCATGGTGGGATATCTGGCTGGCTGGGTGGGAAGGAGGACTTGCAGCACTAACCATAGTCACAAGCACCTCCCCTCACACACACCCCAACACAAACTCCACAGAACCCACCTGGTAGAATGCAATGCCCCCATCCTAACACAAGATCCCACAAACAACCACCACCCTGGGTTATGTTGTGTGAAGCACAGGGACACTCTTGGGACTCTTAGCCAAACAACTGCCAGGACAACACTCCCAGCCATCCTGTCAGCACAGCCAGCCCACCCCACAGGGAAGCAGAATCAAAAGGAAGGAAGCATGGGCATGCTGGGAAGGGGGTGGAGGCAATAGCATGATGGGAGTCGTAGTCACAGACATAGCTCACCCCCACATCTGTCCCATCAACACCACCCTGAACCATGCTCACATCACAGGGAGTGGAGAAGGACTCACAAGATGGCTGACACTGGCTACTGCTGTGGGGAGCACAAGGCCCTGCTGGCAACTGTGCACCAACAAACAGCAGGACACCACTGACTGACATCCTGAGAGACAACTTACACTCCCTGCAATGCAAGCACGTTCCATGGTGGGATATCTGGCTAGCTGGGTGGGAAGGGGGACTTGCAGCACTGACCATAGTCACAAGCACCTCCCCTCACACACACCCCAACACAAACTCCACAGAACCCACCTGGTAGAATGCAATGCCCCCCATCCTAACACAAGATCCCACAAAGAACCACCACCCTGGGTTATGTTGTGTGAAGCACAGGGACACTCTTGGGACTCTTAGCCAAACAACTGCCAGGACAACACTCCCAGCCATCCTGTCAGCACAGCCAGCCCACCCCACAGGGAAGCAGAATCAAAAGGAAGGAAGCATGGGCATGCTGGGAAGGGGGTGGAGGCAATAGCATGATGGGAGTCGTAGTTACTGATATTGGTCACCCCCACAACTGTCCCATCAACACCACCCTGAACCATGCTCACATCACAGGGAGTGGAGAAGGACTCACAAGATGGCTGACACTGGCTACTGCTGTGGGGAGCACAAGGCCCTGCTGGCAAATGTGCACCAACAAACAGCAGGACACCACTGACTGACATCCTGAGAGACAACTTCCACTCCCTGCAATGCAAGCACAGTCCATGGTGGGATATCTGGCTAGCTGGGTGGGAAGGGGGACTTGCAGCACTGACCATAGTCACAAGCACCTCCCCTCACACACACCCCAACACAAACTCCACAGAACCCACCTGGTAGAATGCAATGCCCCCATCCTAACACAAGATCCCACAAAGAACCACCACCCTGGGTTATGTTGTGTGAAGCACAGGGACACTCTTGGGACTCTTAGCCAAACAACTGCCAGGACAACACTCCCAGCCATCCTGTCAGCACAGCCAGCCCACCCCACAGGGAAGCAGAATCAAAAGGAAGGAAGCATGGGCATGCTGGGAAGGGGGAGGAGGCAATAGCATGATGGGAGTCGTAGTCACAGCTCTACATCCCCCACCACATGGCCCAGCAAGCTCACACTCACGCATGCACATCCCACAGAGAGTGGAAAGGCCCATCAAAGATGTCTGACACTGTTGCTGTGTCGTGGGGAGCACAAGGGCATGCTGGGTACTGCACACCAACCAACAGCAGGACACCACTGTCAGCCATCTTGCCATTGCTCTCACACCCACACACACTGAACTCCCCACAAAAGCAAGTAAGTATGGGAATGCTGGGAAGTGGGGTGGAGGCAATGGCATGATGGGAGTCGTAGTCACAGACATAGCTCACCCCCACAACTGTCCCATCAACACCACCCTGAACCATGCTCACATCACAGGGAGTGGAGAAGGACTCACAAGATGGCTGACACTGGCTACTGCTGTGGGGAGCACAAGGCCCTGCTGGCAAATGTGCACCAACATACAGCAGGACACCACTGACTGACATCCTGAGAGACAACTTACACTCCCTGCAACGCAAGCACGTTCCATGGTGGGATATCTGGCTGGCTGGCTGGGTGGGAAGGGGGACTTGCAGCACTGACTATAGTCACAAGCACCTCCCCTCACACCCCCCCCAACACAAACTCCACAGTACCCACCTGGTAGAATGCAATGCCCTCCATCCTGACACAAGATCCCACAAAGAACCACCACCCTGACATCCTGAGAGACAACTTCCACTCCCTGCAATGCAAGCACAGTCCATGGTGGGATATCTGGCTAGCTGGGTGGGAAGGGGGACTTGCAGCACTGACCATAGTCACAAGCACCTCCCCTCACACACACCCCAACACAAACTCCACAGAACCCACCTGGTAGAATGCAATGCCCCCCATCCTAACACAAGATCCCACAAAGAACCACCACCCTGGGTTATGTTGTGTGAAGCACAGGGACACTCTTGGGACTCTTAGCCAAACAACTGCCAGGACAACACTCCCAGCCATCCTGTCAGCACAGCCAGCCCACCCCACAGGGAAGCAGAGTCAAAAGGAAGGAAGCATGGGCATGGTGGGAAGGGGGGTGGAGGCAATAGCATGATGGGAGTCGTAGTCACTGATATTGGTCACCCCCACAACTGTCCCATCAACACCACCCGGAACCATGCTCACATCACAGGGAGTGGAGAAGGACTCACAAGATGGCTGACACTGGCTACTGCTGTGGGGAGCACAAGGCCCTGCTGCCAACTGTGCACCAACAAACAGCAGGACACCACTGACTGACATCCTGAGAGACAACTTACACTCCCTGCAACGCAAGCACGTTCCATGGTGGGATAACTGACTGGCTGGGTGGGTGGGAAGGAGGTCCGGCTGCCAACCAAACACAACCAATGCAGACCATGTTCACACCCCAGAAAATACATAGAAATGCCCAAATAATGCAGGACAATGTGCCACACCAATATCAACCCCTGACTGTGACGACTCAGGACAATGCAATGTACAGGCCCGCACCCAGAGGCACAGTCACAACTGTCATGTGTGTCAACCATTGATGCCTGCAGAAACATGACATACATTGTTTGTGTCTCCCAAAAACAGGTGATGATGGGGACACAGCAGCAGACGCTGAGGAGTCCCAGTCCCAGGCTCAAGAGGATGCCGAGCTCACTGGCGTCGTACAGCCTCTGTCCTCCTCGGACGATGAAGAACAACCTGGCACATCCGGTGCAAGTCAACATGCAGCACCAGCAGGACCACCAGCTGCAGCACCAGCAGGACCACCAGCTGCACCCCCTGCACCCACCCCTACAATGACTGTCACCACGAATACCATCCCTGCCGACATGGACAGAATAAGGAGCAACACCAGCACAGTGACCCTGGACCAACCTGGGGCCATGGACACCACCACCACCACCAACCCCCAAGGTGGACCAGGGTTATCTGTGCGTGCCACTGCACACACTGCACATGTCAGCAGGGGTGGTGGGAGGGGTGGGAGACAGAGGTCGCTGCTTGCAGACAATGCTGGTGTGCATGATGACCCACAACTGGTACGCATAGCTGATGCGTACCAGTCCAGCACCGGAGAGCTCAGCCAGGTAGTGGGGCTCCTCAGAGACATTAAACAGCAGCAGGCTGCCCATCATGCCCGCTTGGACTCCCACATGTCCCACGTGGAGTCACACATGTCCCGTGTGGACTCACACATGTCCCGCGTGGAGTCCAAGTGGGATGCACTGCATGAGATGACGGCGGTGCACAGGGACATTTTACAATGCCTCCGCCAGATGAACAGCAACCAGTCCACACCTCCCTGTGTGCCAACAACATCTGGTGCCGAACAAACTGCAACTGCCACAGGGAGGGAGGAGGACTCTGGCGGAGAGTCCCCTGCACTGCAGCAGCCTGCACTTGAGGGCCCCCCCCAAGAAGAGGGGTCGTCCGAGGAGGGAAAAGTGAGAGGCCGATGGCCAAGCGCAACTCCCAGGAAGCCTGAACCTGTTCTGGATGTTCGCCTTTGTGCACAGACTGTTCACCCTGTTGACGGCAACACTACTCCCACACATTGCATGGGGAGTACAAGTTGGACCAATGTGTCAGACAACTGTGGCCCCGATACTGGGGATCCTGTCTACCCGGACTTTCAATTCACCTAGGAACTTGGGATTGCAAGATTCATGTACAGCACAACCCATCCTATGCACTATTAACACAAATGTATCACAATAAACACACTAATACACCATACTTGCCTCTGTCGTGATTCCAACGTGGGTGCTGTTATGGGGATGATGAACTGCAAAATTACACTGTGTATGCGAACTGCAACAGCAAGGACAACACAGGCATGTGAGTACAGGAAATGTGACACACATGAGGGAGACACACCACCAGGGCTACACGACACATACACACCTAGGCCATCTGACTCATTGCCTACACTGATGTTGCCAGGGAAGACGGTGCAATGCACAGACACCACACCCATTCCCAGTTGTAGTCAAGTAGCCCACAGGTGCAGTAAGCAAATGGCAGTCAAATATGTGACCACAGACAACGCACATCACAAAGTGAAGCACAGGTTTATTACACAGTTGCAACATGCCGTAACCACTACAGATGCAAGGTAACCCCACCTGGCAGCGGGCACACAGTCAACAACTGTAGACGGAAGGAAGTCCATGGGTGTGGCGCACATCACCTGTAGGGACACAACAGCTACCAGCCTGGATGTGCAATCACGTTGCCGGTGGACACAGTTGACCAAATGAATCTGAAAGTACCCTGTGAAGGACAGAAATGACACACAGTCAAAAGCAATGGAGTACAGGACAGAACAGCAAAACACATGCACAATACATGTTACAAGATACCCACCCAGAACCAAGTTAGCATGTCAACACTGTTGGGGAGTACAGCCCACCTGTCACCACACATCGCAACACACATCCAGTCAAGTGGCCCTGGACACACTCCCACAGCACCAGAGCACCACCCACACATCATGCCAACTCACATCATTGACATGACACCTCAGGATACTCACATTCAGCTAAAGAAGTTGGTGATGAGCTGTGTGCGGACATCACCATCACCATCATCATCATCATCATCGTCACTGGCATCGTGGTCCAGGCCAGGATCCTCCACAGGTGGCGGATGTTGGTCATTGTCATCCTGGATGAGAGGCAACTCCTTCCGCACTGCCAGGTTGTGGAGCATGCAGCAGACAATGATAATCTTGCACACTTTCGCAGGGGCATATGGGAGGGACCCTCCGGTCTTGTCCAGGCAGCGGAAGCGGCTCTTCAGGAGACCAAAGGTCCGCTCAATCACTCTCCTGGTCCGACCATGTGCCTCATTGTAGCGCATCTGGGCTGGTGTCACAGGGTTCCTGAGGGGTGTCAGCAACCACGGCATGTTGGGGTATCCCGAGTCACCTACGGACAGACAAGTGCACATTAGCTGACTTGGAAAAGTGGGCGGAATACTACAGATCAGATCACACACAATGGCACAAAGTCAGTACACACCGACAAGCCAGGCACGCTGGTTCTGCACCTAGAGCCTCTCTTAGGGGTGACTTATATGTAGTAAAGGGCGAAGTTTAAGGCCAAGTCGAAGTGGCAGTAAACTGTACACACAGGCCTTGCAATGGTAGGCCTGAGTCAGGTTTGAAAGGCTACTTCTGTGGGTGGCATAATTAGTGCTGCAGCCCACTAGTAACATTTAACTTAATGGTCCTAGGTATATGGCATATCACTTTACAAAGGAATTATAGGTAAATTAAATATGCCAATCATGTATACACCAATTACACACTTGTTTAGGGAAAAGCACATGCACTTTAGCACTGGTCAACACTGGTAAATTGCTCAGAGTCCTAAGGCTAACAAAAAGATTCAGCAAAACGTGGAGGTCAAAAGCAAAAAGTTTGGGGGAAGACCACCCTAAGGATGAGAGGCCTACTACAAGTTGACAAAGCAGAGTGAGCATTTGGAGAATACTAGTGAGATTTATTCTATTTTTGAAACTGTTGGCGATATAAGGCAATTGCTTTCTTAGAGGTTTACGGAGATGAGAAAGCATACAAAAAAGAGGCATTACATGGAGAGTTGCTAATGATCTGATTCCTCATTCTCTCCTCCCTAGAAGAAATACAGAAGGGAGGGGGAGGACGAAATATTAACGATTCTTTCAGAGACTATTGAGAAGCTGAAAGAGGATAAAACATCCACCCCCACAGAGAAACCTACAGCTGGATTTTATGATGATTCTTCTAGTTCCAGTCTATGACTATGTCTGATGAGCGAAAGACAAATATTTAAGCAGGGAAATGTTGCCTTTTATTCTGACTCATAAAAGAAGAAACAAAAGAGACTTTCTCAAGTAATTTATTCATACAATTCCAGAGGGCTCACAATAGGATTTGCCTATTCATTAACCCTGGGCGTAGCCCTCCGCTCGCCCGCGGAGTGTGCGGAGATTTGCCTCCTCCGCGTTCTGTGGAGAACGCGGAGAAGGCAAATCTCCGTACACTCCGCAGCGGAGCGGAGTTAGCCAGCCCTCGCCTCCACCCCCTATATTAACAATTAATATTACATGACTTAAAATTAAATTAAAACCACTTACCTGGCATGCGGCGCCCTGGGCTGCCTCCTCTCTTCCTCGCCGTCTGGGTAATCCTTTGAGAAAACTGCGCATGCGCACGCGCCAGCGCATGCACATTTCTCAAAATGCGCAAGCGCGGGCGTGCGCACATGCGCAGTTTTCTCAAAGAATTACCCAGACGGAGAGGAAGAGGAGGAGGGCAGCCGGGGGATGCCGCGTGCCAGGTAAGTGGTTTTAATTTAATTTTAAGTCATGTAATATTAATTGTTAATATAGGGGGGGTGGAGGCGGGTGGCGTAGCGGAGTTCCACAGAGTTTGTTCGCAACTCCGTGGACCTCCGCGTAGCCCAGCTATGCCCACTACGCCCGGGGTTACTATTCATCAACATGCAATGGATGTAATAAGAAGGGAATGGAAGAACCCAGATAGGATTAACCTTCCCCAGTTCTTGGCCCAGGTATATCCTCTGACAGATATAGACAGAACCCTCTCTGGTGTTGTTTCTGTTGACTCTTTGGTAGCAAATCTAATGACAAGAACCTCTTTGGCAAAAGAATCTATCATAAAGGATCCCACAGATAACAATATAGATTCAGCAGTAAAGAAGCTAATCACCCTCGTTCCTCCTGAAGATTTAAAGAGAACCCTGGATTTGCAGGAGGCATATTTTCATTTGCGAATTGCTGCTAAACACTAAGGGCCTGATTCCCAGAACTAACTTACGTCAAAAACGTAAAGTTAGTACTTTTGGTATTCACAGAATACACTTACTCATTTTGGTATTCACAGAATGAACTTACTCATTTCGGTATTCACAGAAGTTAGTAGTCCTAACTTTAGGACTCCTAAATGCCTTCTGTGAATACCGAAAGTCTTAAAGTTAGGATTTTTCTCAGTTTAGGAGTAGTAAAGTTAGGACTCCTAAGTTTAGGACTCCTAAATGCCTTTTGTGAATACCGAAAGTCTTAAAGTTAGATTTTCTCAGTTTAGGAGTAGTAAAGGTAGCTAACTTTACTACTCCTAAACTGAGAAAAATCCTAACTTTTAGACTTTCGGTATTCACAGAAGGCATTTAGGAGTCCTAAAGTTAGGACTACTAACTTCTGTGAATACCGAAATGAGTAAGTTCATTCTGTGAATACCAAAATGAGTAAGTGTATTCTGTGAATACCAAAAAGTATTAACTTTACGTTTTTGACGTAAGTTAGTTCTGTGAATCAGGCCCTAGAGATTTAGCAGATTCTGCATGTGGAAAAAGCATTATCTGATCAGGGTCTTACCATTTGACCCGAAATCAGTCCTTTGAGTATTCACAAAAGTGGTAGCTCTGGCAGTAGCCCTGCTCCACATTCAGAGTTAGAAGATATATCCTTACTTCAATGACTCGCTTCTTCAGGCTCTGTCCGAAATACAAGTCTTAGAAGGGTTGAGGCATGGATTCTATCAGCATGGAATCCTCCTAAATCTCCCAAATGCCAATTCTTGCCATCACAGGATCAGATTTTTATTGGAGCTAGATTCTGAAAAGACATCAACAGGTTGTTTCTTCCACCAGCCAGAGCAGACATACTTCACCTGGTCCTTTCTAAACTCATGTAGAAATGGATGGCTCCAGTGTGGTCCTGGCAAAGAGTTCATGGTGGTGTGTGTTTCCATGGTTTCATGGGCCTGGTTACATCTGCAGCTTCTAGGGTCTCTTCTTGATGCTTATTGGTACCCAACAATTTAGGATTTCAATGGATTGGTCCCAGTTTCACAGGACATAAGGAAGGAATTTCAATTGTGGTTATTCCGGAATCATTGACCAAGGTTGTTCCATTACAGCCAGACCCTTCAATGTTACTGGCAAAGCATTCTGCATGGGTAGGGACCCACTCTGGGAACAATGACCTTCCAGGTCAGATGGTCATTGATCAAGAGATATTGTTCTTCTAATGGGAGGGAGATATCAGCTGTCTGGAGAGCATTACCACATTTCCAAAGATGGAATTCAAATCACTATGTGGTCATACGACCAGACAATATGGTAACAGTAACACTTATAAGCAATGGGGGGGCGGTCCCTGAATCTGGTAGCAATAATGCAGTGAGCAGAATCTCCTCTGTTATTGATTATGCAGGTGCACATTAGAGGAAAGGATAATATCCGAGCATAAAATTTAAGCAGGATATTTTTGTTTTCATCTCAGGAAATTACTCTGTCCAGAGATAGCTTCAGAAGATTTGCAGAAGATTCAGGACCCAACTCCTGGATCTGTAACAAAAAGAAACCCTAAATGCTACCTGCTGCACATCTACTAACATTACAAAATCTTAACTAATCAATTAATGGGTACAGAAAAAATGGCTGCTATTGGATTGCTCAGTATCCAATCCTCTCAAATATTCCTATGCAAGATCGCATTATAATAAGGCCTTTCAACACTGCCTATAAAAGTTACTTGTAGACCCACTGTTTGGTATTTGCAGTCCAATCAACAGTTTGGTTACAGTGATCAAAAATACATTGTCCACTTCCTTGACTATCTTCTTATTTTCTTTATTCAATTTCCGATAGTCCAGTTATATTCAAAATGCTTCCTGCCAACATTTGTTTTTTCAGGATAATCATTCCACAGACCTTCATCAGAGCTGGAAGTATTTAATAATCAAATATACATACATAATCATTACATACATTCAAACATCATATGACTAACATAGGTTTTACACATACTACAAACACTTTCATGACTGTAGGCACCAGAGAACACCAACCATGCCCCACATTAAAAACATATTTGGATCTGCCAAACATAAGTGAGATTATTTACAAAGGTCTATCAACATGATAATCTAACCATATTCACACCAGCAAACACTACTCAGTTTTGCATTCAGGACCGTCACCCTATAATCAGTCTGTTTTTTAACCTTTGTTCCTGTTCCTTTCTTTAAACTCTTTAACACATAAATATTAGGCAGCATATTTACAAGGAGCTTGCGCAGCCGCTGCGTAATTTTGTTTTGACACAGCAGTGGAGCTGTTATTGCTCCATATTTACAATCACAACTGATAGCTGGGCCATCCAGCTAATGTACAAGAGCTAAACCTTACAAAGACCCTCTCCTTACTCTTCCTGGCTCGCCCACCAGAAGATCCTATCAGAATGTGCTCTCTGCCACACACTTTGAATTTGGAAGCAGAAGTCATTGCCCTGCTGAACAAAGAGGCCAGACTGGTGGTGCCTCTAGAAGAAGGGGGCATAGTATATTACTCCCTCAACATTTGGTTCCCAAAGGAGACAGAGGTCTGAGACTCATCCTTGAGCTCCACCTCTTGAACTTGTTCATTTGCCAGGATAGGTTCAAGAAATTGTCTTTGAGCCAAGTCTTGCTGGTTCCCAACGGGGTGATTGACTGGCTTCCCTGAAACTGCAGGATGTCTACTTTCATCCATCCACAGACATTACCGGAATTTCACCATTGGATTCCAGTGCTACTGACAACCCCACTCCATGTTTTCACAAAAGTGCTGACCATCGTGGCAGCTTCATTTGGGTGGTCAGGAGTCCATGGATTTTTCGGTACATGGATGACTGGCTGGTGAAAGCAGCCTCTTCTCTCCAGCACTAGTCAATGAACCTTTTTAGCGTGCTGCTTCTCCTCCAAAATGTGGGCTTCACCAATTTTACCCACGGTCGCATTGGGACAAAAAATAGGCCCGGGCACCAAAATATAATTGGCCCTTGTTAGCGAAAAAGATAGCTAAAAAAGTGGCCCACATTTGCAAATCAGGCCATTTGAACTTGTAAAGACACACTGTGTGAGTATTTTGCAAGGTATGGGAGACTGCATGCATTTGTGTTTGCTTCAGTCAATGTTTGTGATAATATTGGGGAAATCAACAGTATAAACCAGCCCACATTGCCATAGAACTGGCCCACAAACTGCTAAAAACCAGCTTGCACACTGATCCGTGAGACCCACCAGTCGGGCACTGCCAGACAGCCCTGTAGGCCAGTCCGAACCTGATCTCCCTCACAGAGGGTCACTTTCATACAGGTGGTGATTGACGATTTTGACGGACACGGATCCTAGTTGTGCACTTCCTCTGCCTTCTGAGTCAAATGGCCTTGTGCATCCTGTTAGCGCCACACACAAGATGGTGAATGAAAGCCCTTCAGTGGTGCCTGAGAAAGTGGTGGCTCCACCATCATGGGAGCTTCTCTGCTCAGGTGCATATCTTTCAGTTAATGCATCTAGAGCTGCACTGGTGTATGTCTCTCCATCCATCTGATTTGTCATTCATTCAGCCCTCCACAGGTGTCAACTATCATGGTCACGGACATCTCATTGTTGGGCTAGGGCCCCGGTCTGGTGACATTATGGCATGTGGCCTTAAATGTGCTGCAGTTGCAAGTGGTCTTCCTTGTCATGAAGATCTGCCTCCCTTTAGCCTTGGGGAGTGCCATTCAGATTCTGTCTGACAACACCACCACCATGCATTATATCAACATGCAAGGCGATGAGGAGTCTTGGACCCTCTGCTGAGAGGTAATTCGCCTGAGGCTAAGTGCTGAGCAATTGAGGATTTTCCAAGTGGCAGCTTACCTTGCATGCTCCTTCAACATGAATGCAAAGCTCGAGCTGCCTCTCCGTGCAGGACCATAAGCGGGAGCTACACCGTTAATTGATGGGCATGATCTTTACCAGTTTGTGTTGTCCATATGTGATCTCTTAGCCACAGCCCAGAAAAGAATGCGTCCTCAGTTTTTTGCCATAGCCTTGCATTTTCACCGATTTTGCTTCTGTCAGCTGTCCTGCAGAAGGTGCAATAAGATCAAGCACAGCTGATTTTGATTGCCCCAGACTGGGAGAGGAGGATCTGATACACTGATGTGTTGACATTCAGTATTCAGCTTTCTCTCCCTCTCCTGCACAGGACGGACCTGTTCTTGCAGCAGCATTGTCTGGTCCTTCACCCCAGTCATCAGACATTGCGGCTGCGTGTGCAGAGATGTGCCAGCTAGAATCCTTATGTCTGATGTTCGAAGACTGGAATAGATTCATTCTACGGTGCTTGTCGAAAGGCATGAACCTTTTTCAGACATGCTTCTCCTATAGTCTGTGGTTCATATTGCCTCTTGTTCAGCCTTTCCCCAGTCTGAGACAATTGGAAGCAGCTGTGTGCGTAGCAGTGGCTACTGAAAAAGTATATTTGGCTGTTCTGTCTGCCCTAATGTGCCTTCCCGACCAATCGGACATTGATGACACGTTCTAAAAGGTCTGCTTTGCTTATATCTTCTCCATCTGTTTGTTTCTCAGTGGCATCTGAATTTTGTGCTAACTTTTCTAATGGCATCCATATTTGAGCGAATGAACAGTTCGACTTCTCACTTTGAAAACGGTCTTCTTAGTGACAGTGACTTTCACCCATAGGGTCACTGACCTTCAGGTTGTTTCGGTTTCACCACCACTGATGGTATTCTAAACTGATACATTTTTCTTTGTCTATCCATCTTCTACATGGAGCAGTCCATCACTCATTCGTCTTTCTTTCGTCTTATCCACCAAAGACTGACCCAAGGCGTGTGGTTTCCAATTATGTCAAGTGTACTCAAGAGGTTAGAGTAGACGATGCAGTCTTTGTCGGTTTCGCCAGAGCAAAAATGCAAAGCAGTGATGAGATATGCAATTTTGATACACCTTAGGCAAGAAAGAGTCTCCCATGAGCATTCATGCACAATCGACCCACTTGCCACCTGGCCTGATGAGCTGGGATCACCACCGAAAGTATCGAAGGAAGTAAGTAACCTCGGAATGACCATGGATTCCAAGCTATCGATGAATGCCCAAGTGGACAAACTAGCAAGATCAAGCGTTGTCACTATAAAAACTCTGCGACTAATCTTCCCCCATTTGGGATTTCCACACAAGGTCCAAGCCACCATCTCCCTTGTTCTGTCCAAACTCGATTACGCCAATAGCCTCTACCACGGATCACCTTTAAAGACCATGAAAAGACTACAACGGATTCAGAACTCGGCTGCTATACTACTCTTGCATATCAAACCGCGAGACCACATCTCACCTGCCTTGAAAGCCCTGCATTGGTTACTGGTTGCAAGAAGATCCACATTCAAGCTGCTTTGTATCACCCACAAAGCAATACATGGAATAGGACCGCTCTTCATCAGGAATAAAATCGCCAAACACATTCAACAAAGGAACCTCCACTCTAGAGTGGCACCTCGCCTCAAAATCCCAAGATACAAGAAAAAAACCATGGGTGGCACATCCTTCTCTGTTCAAGCAGCCAAACTATGAAACCTTCAGAAAACTACTCAAGAATTGGCTCTTCCCCACAAAAGCACCATACGCAAACAGAAATATACAGCATATCCCTCTGTATATAAGCATTTATTTGTACTATAGATATGTACCTGTCTTTATGTATTGCTTTGTATAAACATGTAAAATAATTATGTTGTTAAAAAATAAATAAAATAGATTTTTAAGTACAACAACACTTGAAAACCAGAGTTTATCTAATGCATCTTTAATCTACATATACTTACTTCCTTTATGCATCTATGTACCTTCCATGTACTTGGATCTATATATTTATTACTTTTCTCCTAAAAAAGCATATTCAAGGCACTACCCTATTTCTCATCCTATACCTCTATCAATATCTTTAATCTACATATACTTACCTCCTTTATGCATCTCTATACTTTCCATGTACTTAGGGATCTATATATTTATTACTTTCTTCTAATTCAGCATATCCAATGCACTACCCTACTTCCCACCCTATACCTCTCTCAATGAATCTTCTACCCCAACATTCTGACTCATCTCAAACTTCTTTCTACTACTCTTTCCAATGCACTACCCTATTTCTCACCCTATACCTCTATCAATGTATCCTCTACATCCACTCTCTCATTTATCCCAAACCCCATACCTCTACTATGATCCCCAGAATAACCCTTTCTAGACTCTCTCCTACTCTACCCCTCCTTGCATCCTCTGACGCCTCTCTTACTATACCGATTCCCCAAAACAAGCCTTTCTAAACTCTTCCCTCTGACTCTTCCCGTCCACATCCCTTTTACTCATCCCAAGCCTCCTCTTACTGCTATGACCTCCAAAACAAACAAAAAAAAGTCTAAATCCTTCACTCTTCTATCCCTACACTATCCTTTTCAATCAAAATAACAGACTAACATGTCCACTTCTCAAATGTCATATTTCGCTATACTAATTCACCACTAATCCTTTATGTGTTCCAGAGTAGCGTGATACTCGCCGAAAAAGCACTTCAACACCTCATCAGGGGTAGCAAGCACTATATAAATGCAAACCTATTTCCTCTTCTATCCCTCCGCTACCCTTCTCTTTCCAAATAACTGAATAACATATCCACCACTCAAATTACTTTCATATTTCACTATACTAATTTTCAACACTAATCCTTTATGGGTTCCGGAGTAGCGTGCTACTCGCCAAAATAGCACTTCAACACCCTATCAGGGGTAACAAGCGCTATATAAATGCAAACCTTTTTCCCTCTTCTATCCCTCCCCTACCCTTCTCAATCCAAATAACTGACTAACATATCCACCACTCTAATTACTTTCATATTTCACTATACTAATTCAACACTAATCCTTTATGGGTTCCAGAGTAGCGTGCTACTCGCCAAAAAAGTGCTTCAACACCCCATCGGGGGTAGCAAGCGCTATATAAATGCAAACCTCTTTCCCTCTTCTATCCTTCGGCTATCCTTCTGAATCCAAATAACTGACTAACCTATCCACCACTCAAGTTACTTTCATATTTCACTATACTAATTCAACACTAATCCTTTATGGGTTCCGGAGTAGCATGCTACTCGCCGAAAAGCGCTTTGACGCCTCGTCAGGGGTAGTAAGCGCTATATAAATGCAATTACAATACAATACAATATTTACAAGGTGACGCATCTAGACTGATGCATCACTTTTCTTCAGCCTCTGTCGGTTTTGTCCTTTTTTCAAATCGGCTGCATCACGTTAGTTTTATCATATGCAAGGTAGGCATTCCCACCTAAAATCGCCTGTCAAATTGACGCATGGGTATTTATGACTTTTTCTCTAAGTGACACATCTTCAGAAGGTGGGCCTGTTGAGCTTGAGATGCGTCAAAATTCCTATGCCTCTAAAACCCAGGTGCAGGAATGACACATTGGCAGTTTCAGATTAATTTGACCAGCTGAAGTGACTTGAAACAGTGTAATCTGCAATCAAGTCACATCCCCTCAACAGGTAAGTGCACACATAAGGTAGGTAACACAGTAAATCACACATTACACACCAGTAATGACTTATGTCACACATATGTAGGCATAGTGGTACCTTTATGCTTGACATCCATGATCAATGTACTAGAGTGCAAGGTGAGTTTTTCACCTTTTGACACTCCATTACATTGGTCACCATACAGTAGGTTACTTGCATCAGTCAAAACTGCCCATCCCCTCTGTTTTTTGATGCAATGCTGTTGTTGAGTCAGTTTTATGACCAACTACAGCAATGCGCCACCTTTGAGCTGGATGCCTTGCATCATCCTTCCAACGGATATGTCATAATTTTCTGACGCATCTTGGGACCTTGAGCCATGTAGCCCCGTATTGCAAATACGGCGCATGCATGGTGTCGTAAGGATTTTTCACTCAGGTGCAAGAAATTTTGACACATCACTGCCTTGGTGCAGTGATGCATCATTTCTTGTAAATATGCACCTAGGTTTCACATTCCACATGGTCATTAGGCTTTATACATAATTGCCTGATACAGATATTTCTTTAATATGAACCCCAGCAGGACTGAGTAATATCCATTGCTGTACTCGTTTCCATTAAAGGTGAAATAGCTTCTCTATGACTTAACGTTTAGGAACAATTCTTGCATTAGGTGATACTACCCAAAACATAGTTTGTGCTAAGTTATATTTCCAAGAATTCTCTGGGCCTGATTCACAGAACTAACTTATGTCAAAAACGTAAAGTTAGTACTTTTTGGTATTCACAGAATACACTTACTCATTTTGGTATTCACAGAATGAACTTACTCATTTCGGTATTCACAGAAGTTAGTAGTCCTAACTTTAGGACTCCTAAATGCCTTCTGTGAATACTGAAAGTCTTAAGTTAGGATTTTTCTCAGTTTAGGAGTAGTAAAGTTAGCTACCTTTACTACTCCTAAACTGAAAAAAATCCTAACTTTAAGACTTTCGGTATTCACAGAAGGCATTTAGGAATCCTAAAGTTAGGAGTCCTAACTTTACTACTCCTAAACTGAGTAAAATCCTAACTTTAAGACTCTTCGGTATTCACAGAAGGCATTTAGGAGTCCTAAAGTTAGGACTACTAACTTCTGTGAATACCGAAATGAGTAAGTTCATTCTGTGAATACCAAAATGAGTAAGTGTATTCTGTGAATACCAAAAGTACTAACTTTACGTTTTTGACGTAAGTTAGTTCTGTGAATCAGGCCCTCTGTGTTTGGGTAGGTACAGATACCACTTGTGCCATCAAAGTACATCGTTCTGTAAGCCTCCGTCTCGCAGGAACATTCCCTCCTTTCTTAATATTAATACCGAAAGCTATCCAGCTGCTTAACCTTACCAACTCTTCCTCAGCCTTCAAAGTCGACTGCCTAAATCTTACTGTGCAGCTGTTTTGACAGAGTTGGGACTATATACTCTTTCCACTCAACAAGTCAGGCTGACATGAAGCCCGCATTTTTCATTATACAGGGAATTAGGAATTGGGCCTCCTGGGTCTGACCATATTCATGTCCTATTCCCCCTAGCAAAAACTTACTCGTCAAGCAAGTGGTTGGAAGGGAGGAATAAAATGATCAATGCAAAATAATTGAGTCCTTTTTGTATCAGAAAAATGTTACTCTTGGAAATAGGTTGACTATGTTTTCCAAATTTAGATGACTTATCCAAGATTAAGTAATACATTTGTATGAGCAAAGTGAAGCATTCAAGACAGGGCATAACACATGGCCTGCTATTGCCCTTACAAGCAAATATCTAATAATAATCAATCTCTATTGCTAAGTAGAGCAATTGACAAAAGGAGCAAATCACATTCCAAGCAAGATAAAATATATAAAACACATAATGGCCATTGATGCAAACTTAGTTTTTTTAATAAAGTATATTCTTTCTGCCGTTCAGTGAAGTCAATGAATGTGGAAAAATATAACACGATTTTTAGTGCAGCAAGGGTCTAAGCTGGGCATAATTAAATTCAAATACGTTAGATGTCGAGCCCACTGAACAAAGTTAACAAGGTAATCTTCATACATAGATGTATTCTGAGGAAATGTTCTTTATGTGAATAGGAGTAAGGGTCTGGCGGTGTCCACAGGACGGTCTCACATCATCTCAGACCGTCCTGTTGGTCACTTTGGTTGACAGTGTATAAGTTTCTCCGTTTGGGACCGGGTGAAGAAATGATTAAACTGCTCCATCATTGCTTGTCTGTAAAATGGTCACCAGATGTCAACTTACACGCAAGAACAGATTTTTCTCACTTTAAAGCCCAAGTCCCAATTTTCACGTAAGATTTTCACACTTACAATATGCAGGGAGTTGGCCAAATTGTGTGCAAGTTGAATCAGGTCTACACTAAGGGGCAAACTTATTAATCTTTAATGCTACATAGAGCGGCGCGCAAAGTTGCTGTGCTGTGTTGCATGAAAGGGAGAGAGCATAAAGGCTCAATATTTACAAAGATATACAGAATTTCTCCTCTGTCCTTGCACTGGTGCACAGTGTGCTTCCTACCTCCAACGCAGGCACCCTTGCACTAATAGTGCAAGGGTGCCTGTGATACGGGCAGGATTGTTTTTGCGCAGTAAGGGACACCATCTTGCACAAAAACAATCATTAGAGGTATTTTCCTCTTTCTATGTGAGCTGCACACATGGAAAAAACAAATAATGTGGAGAAATAAAGATATTTCTCCTTGTTACACCTCAGTGGGGAATGCATAGCATTTTGACCTTCGTCTTTCTACCGCGACGCTTGACGTTTGGAAACCTGTTGATAGCCCAATATCGACTATTAATAACAGTTCCAGCATATATACTTTGCTGTGGAACTGATAAGGCTTGGGCCTGCAGGATATGGTTTTGGGGCTGGTGACATCATACCCTTATGACTGAATTGGGTGACCATTAAGAGGCGGCAAAGCATTAATTTACATGCACGCCCTGCCCCTTCATCTAGTTTTCCTGAAGTTCTTTCCGTATATATTCTCCCAAGATCGATAGCTCTGAGGAATATTGTTTAAACTTCAGATGTGAAGTATTTTTGATATCGGCGATTTAGATGGGGAACGAGAGATAGGCAGTTTCTCTGTTTGTTCTTTGGACTCTTCATCCTTGTGGTGATTGACCTTCTTAGAGTTACTAGCGCCCTGAAGAAGTCCTCTAGTAGGACGAAACGCGTCGGCTGTGGCTGTTTCACTGTGAAAAAAAAAAAAAAATTGCATATGTTTATGTTTTTAAAAAAAGAGAATTTTGGAATAAAAATAAATTTTGAGTAATATTTGTATTACATATGGACTATGTCTATGTATTTTTATATTTTGTAATTAATATGTGGTGCACCTGTGCTTGTGTTTTATATTGTTGTGATCCCATGAGGATCTGCACTGTGATGGTGGGTGCGTTTCAGTGTGCACACAAACCCCAGGAAGAATAGAGGGGTATTAATATTAGAGGGATAGCAGTTCAGGTGCTGTATCTTTGGAGGGTTCCACTGTCAGACCGTGTTTAAATGCTCCATCATTGATTGTCTGTAAAATGGTCACCAGATGTCAACTTACACGCAAGAACAGATTTTTCTCACTTTAAAGCCCAAGTCCCAATTTTCACGTAAGATTTTCACACTTACAATATGCAGGGAGTTGGCCAAATTGTGTGCAAGTTGAATCAGGTCTACACTAAGGGGCAAACTTATTAATCTTTAATGCTACATAGAGCGGCGCAAAGTTGCTGTGCTGTGTTGCATGAAAGGGAGAGAGCATAAAGGCTCAATATTTACAAAGATATACAGAATTTCTCCTCTGTCCTTGCACTGGTGCACAGTGTGCTTCCTACCTCCAACGCAGGCACCCTTGCACTAATAGTGCAAGGGTGCCTGTGTTACAGGCAGGATTGTTTTGCGCAGTAAGGGACACCTTCTTGCACAAAAGCAATCATTAGAGGTATTTTCCTCTTTCTATGTGAGCTGCACACATGGAAAAAACAAATAATGTGGAGAAATAAAGATATTTCTCCTTGTTACGCCTCAGTGGGGAATGCATAGCATTTTGACACATTCCCAAGTTTGCTAGCTTTAGTAAATCTGGGAATATTCCAAGAACCATAGGTGGATACATGGGAACGCTCATGCTTCACCCATGGAATGCCTTCCCAAATTGAAATGTAATGCAGGTCAAGCAGCTATGATGCATTACATTTCTTTACAAAGCCAAGCATGGCAGCACAAATTGCCCCTTGTTCGGCTTTGTAAATATTACAGAAGCCCTTGCATTGTCCTGTTTTTCCAAGCACCAACACAAAGAGGATATAGCCCAAGGTTTTTCTCCACCTAGGTGAAGGCCCTTAATGAAGCAAGCAGGTTTCCACTGATGCAGCTGTAATATGCTAGCCAATCCAGTTGGACAGTAAGTCTTTAGTCCCAAAATCTATTAGCCTATGTAAGGCCTGTTTCAAAAGCTCTCGCTGGCAAAATGGGGTCAGCCTCTGAAGACTGTTCATTTTATCTTGCCCAAATCACTGATATGTTTCTGAATATGGAGCATTAGGATTTGAAGATATTTCTAACCATTTGTTATTTTGACATATTTATTTGCAGTTATATATAGCTCAAACAAGACCAAATAATGTGCGTTTTGTATAAGCACAGTTACAATAGAGAATCACTTAAGATTAGTTACATTAAAACATACTGAGAGCACAGGGTGGCATTACAACAACCCTAGAGAGGTGGTTGAAGAAAAATATTCGGCCAACAAACGGGCCGAAAAATGCATGGGAGGTGTGTCCAAACATATAGGGGTCGATTCCAATTCGGGCCGGAAAAAGCACCGACCGACTCGGATCCGGAAAAAATACCGACCGACACGTACCCGTGGCGCACGACACGCCAAGTACGATGCAAGGCGCGAAAAATCCGACCGACACGTACCGAAACAAAGTCGACCGACCGAGCCGCACGGAAAGCAGCAATCCGGCCGGAAAAACACGCGAATCCAACCGACCGACACGCACCCGGAACAAATCCGACCGAAACGTACACGCGAACTCCAAACCGCAAAGTACGATGCAAGGCGCGAAAACCACGAGCGAGTCGGACGGAGGCCAAGCCGTACGACCGACACGCATACAAAACCGAGCCGAAGCAACACAATACACCGCGACCGACGCGTACGCAGCATAGAAAACTGCACAAACACAGCATGAATGAAACGGAGAACACCGTAGGAGACCAATGCAGGGTCCGACTCGGTCACAAGAACGTTTCCAACATACACAAACAGCACAAAGGAAAAATCCCCCAAAAAAGGCCAAACAAGCAATTACCAAGCCAATAAATACTGGGGGGTGGGGACAGAGAACAAAGACACACCCACAACTCCACCTATATAAAGGACACAAATCACTACCATGAGCCTTTGCAAATGCCATTCCACTGCCAGCACCCAAGAGAAAGCAACCACACACCCACAGCTCATCCCTCACACAAGCCACACACCATCAGCACACCAACAAATACCTACCTCACATACACCCAGCAAAACACACACTCACACACCCTCACCTGCACACCAACACACACATCACCCACCATCACCACCCATCACCATGCCCCCCAAGAAGAATCCCAAGTTCCTAGATAGTGAATTGGAAGTCATGGTAGACGAGATCCTCAGGGTGGAGCCACAGCTGTTTGGCACATTGGTCCAACAGACCCCCATGTCGCAGAAAACCAAGATGTGGGAGAGGATCATCAACAGGGTGAACGCCCAATCACCATGTCGGCGCACAAAGACGGACATCCAGAACAGGTGGTATGACGTGCGCAGGAGGGTACGGGACATGCTGAAGAAAGACTACATCAACAGCCAATACACCGGCAGTGGCCCTCCTGCCAAGCCAATATACCTCAGGCCCTGGGAGGAGAAGGTGCGGGCCATCCTTCCGCCAGTGAGCGTATATGGACTAGAGGACATCCCAGAGCCTGGTGAGTACACAACAAATGTACACAATATACTGCCACAAAACACACACACATCACTGTCAAGGGAGAGTCAAACCATGCACTCATAGCAATTACACAGCAACCAGAACAGAATCATCCCAAAATGTGTATGTCAGTCAGATAAACACAACACATGCCATCAAAAAAGTCACATCCAACTGTGCCATCACATGTACAAACAACTACAACTACAGCTAGGCAGTGGCACAAATAGAACTAACAAACACATCCAGACATGTAGCCACCACAACAACACCAACACACAGTGAAGAACACTCAAAGGAAGGAATTCTGTGTATGCTGGCCAAGTCAGTGTAGCCAATAGCATCATGGGAGTCGCAGTCACACATATTGCCACCCCCACAACTGCCCCATCAACACCACCATGAACCATGCGCACATCACAGGGAGTGGAGAAGGACTCACAAGATGGCTGACACTGGCTACTGCTGTGGGGAGCACAAGGCCCTGCTGGCAACTGTGCACCAACAAACAGCAGGACACCACTGACTGACATCCTGAGAGACAACTTCCACTCCCTGCAATGCAAGCACGTTCCATGGTGGGATATCTGGCTGGCTGGGTGGGAAGGAGGACTTGCAGCACTAACCATAGTCACAAGCACCTCCCCTCACACACACCCCAACACAAACTCCACAGAACCCACCTGGTAGAATGCAATGCCCCCATCCTAACACAAGATCCCACAAACAACCACCACCCTGGGTTATGTTGTGTGAAGCACAGGGACACTCTTGGGACTCTTAGCCAAACAACTGCCAGGACAACACTCCCAGCCATCCTGTCAGCACAGCCAGCCCACCCCACAGGGAAGCAGAATCAAAAGGAAGGAAGCATGGGCATGCTGGGAAGGGGGTGGAGGCAATAGCATGATGGGAGTCGTAGTCACAGACATAGCTCACCCCCACATCTGTCCCATCAACACCACCCTGAACCATGCTCACATCACAGGGAGTGGAGAAGGACTCACAAGATGGCTGACACTGGCTACTGCTGTGGGGAGCACAAGGCCCTGCTGGCAACTGTGCACCAACAAACAGCAGGACACCACTGACTGACATCCTGAGAGACAACTTACACTCCCTGCAATGCAAGCACGTTCCATGGTGGGATATCTGGCTAGCTGGGTGGGAAGGGGGACTTGCAGCACTGACCATAGTCACAAGCACCTCCCCTCACACACACCCCAACACAAACTCCACAGAACCCACCTGGTAGAATGCAATGCCCCCCATCCTAACACAAGATCCCACAAAGAACCACCACCCTGGGTTATGTTGTGTGAAGCACAGGGACACTCTTGGGACTCTTAGCCAAACAACTGCCAGGACAACACTCCCAGCCATCCTGTCAGCACAGCCAGCCCACCCCACAGGGAAGCAGAATCAAAAGGAAGGAAGCATGGGCATGCTGGGAAGGGGGTGGAGGCAATAGCATGATGGGAGTCGTAGTTACTGATATTGGTCACCCCCACAACTGTCCCATCAACACCACCCTGAACCATGCTCACATCACAGGGAGTGGAGAAGGACTCACAAGATGGCTGACACTGGCTACTGCTGTGGGGAGCACAAGGCCCTGCTGGCAAATGTGCACCAACAAACAGCAGGACACCACTGACTGACATCCTGAGAGACAACTTCCACTCCCTGCAATGCAAGCACAGTCCATGGTGGGATATCTGGCTAGCTGGGTGGGAAGGGGGACTTGCAGCACTGACCATAGTCACAAGCACCTCCCCTCACACACACCCCAACACAAACTCCACAGAACCCACCTGGTAGAATGCAATGCCCCCATCCTAACACAAGATCCCACAAAGAACCACCACCCTGGGTTATGTTGTGTGAAGCACAGGGACACTCTTGGGACTCTTAGCCAAACAACTGCCAGGACAACACGCCCAGCCATCCTGTCAGCACAGCCAGCCCACCCCACAGGGAAGCAGAATCAAAAGGAAGGAAGCATGGGCATGCTGGGAAGGGGGTGGAGGCAATAGCATGATGGGAGTCGTAGTTACTGATATTGGTCACCCCCACAACTGTCCCATCAACACCACCCTGAACCATGCTCACATCACAGGGAGTGGAGAAGGACTCACAAGATGGCTGACACTGGCTACTGCTGTGGGGAGCACAAGGCCCTGCTGGCAAATGTGCACCAACAAACAGCAGGACACCACTGACTGACATCCTGAGAGACAACTTCCACTCCCTGCAATGCAAGCACAGTCCATGGTGGGATATCTGGCTAGCTGGGTGGGAAGGGGGACTTGCAGCACTGACCATAGTCACAAGCACCTCCCCTCACACACACCCCAACACAAACTCCACAGAACCCACCTGGTAGAATGCAATGCCCCCCATCCTAACACAAGATCCCACAAAGAACCACCACCCTGGGTTATGTTGTGTGAAGCACAGGGACACTCTTGGGACTCTTAGCCAAACAACTGCCAGGACAACACTCCCAGCCATCCTGTCAGCACAGCCAGCCCACCCCACAGGGAAGCAGAATCAAAAGGAAGGAAGCATGGGCATGCTGGGAAGGGTGGTGGAGGCAATAGCATGATGGGAGTCGTAGTCACTGATATTGGTCACCCCCACAACTGTCCCATCAACACCACCCTGAACCATGCTCACATCGCAGGGAGTGGAGAAGGACTCACAAGATGGCTGACACTGGCGACTGCTGTGGGGAGCACAAGGCCCTGCTGGCAAATGTGCACCAACAAACAGCAGGACACCACTGACTGACATCCTGAGAGACAACTTCCACTCCCTGCAATGCAAGCACGTTCCATGGTGGGATATCTGGCTGGCTGGGTGGGAAGGGGGACTTGCAGCACTGACTATAGTCACAAGCACCTCCCCTCACACCCCCCCCAACACAAACTCCACAGTACCCACCTGGTAGAATGCAATGCCCTCCATCCTAACACAAGATCCCACAAAGAACCACCACCCTGGGTTATGTTGTGTGAAGCACAGGGACACTCTTGGGACTCTTAGCCAAACAACTGCCAGGACAACACTCCCAGCCATCCTGTCAGCACAGCCAGCCCACCCCACAGGGAAGCAGAGTCAAAGGAAGGAAGCATGGGCATGCTGGGAAGGGGGAGGAGGCAATAGCATGATGGGAGTCGTAGTCACAGCTCTACATCCCCCACCACATGGCCCAGCAAGCTCACACTCACGCATGCACATCCCACAGAGAGTGGAAAGGCCCATCAAAGATGTCTGACACTGTTGCTGTGTCGTGGGGAGCACAAGGGCATGCTGGGTACTGCACACCAACCAACAGCAGGACACCACTGTCAGCCATCTTGCCATTGCTCTCACACCCACACACACTGAACTCCCCACAAAAGCAAGTAAGTATGGGAATGCTGGGAAGTGGGGTGGAGGCAATGGCATGATGGGAGTCGTAGTCACAGACATAGCTCACCCCCACAACTGTCCCATCAACACCACCCTGAACCATGCTCACATCACAGGGAGTGGAGAAGGACTCACAAGATGGCTGACACTGGCTACTGCTGTGGGGAGCACAAGGCCCTGCTGGCAAATGTGCACCAACATACAGCAGGACACCACTGACTGACATCCTGAGAGACAACTTACACTCCCTGCAACGCAAGCACAGTTCCATGGTGGGATATCTGGCTGGCTGGCTGGGTGGGAAGGGGGACTTGCAGCACTGACTATAGTCACAAGCACCTCCCCTCACACACCCCCCAACACAAACTCCACAGTACCCACCTGGTAGAATGCAATGCCCTCCATCCTGACACAAGATCCCACAAAGAACCACCACCCTGGGTTATGTTGTGTGAAGCACAGGGACACTCTTGGGACTCTTAGCCAAACAACTGCCAGGACAACACTCCCAGCCATCCTGTCAGCACAGCCAGCCCACCCCACAGGGAAGCAGAGTCAAAAGGAAGGAAGCATGGGCATGGTGGGAAGGGGGTGGAGGCAATAGCATGATGGGAGTCGTAGTCACTGATATTGGTCACCCCCACAACTGTCCCATCAACACCACCCTGAACCATGCTCACATCACAGGGAGTGGAGAAGGACTCACAAGATGGCTGACACTGGCTACTGCTGTGGGGAGCACAAGGCCCTGCTGCCAACTGTGCACCAACAAACAGCAGGACACCACTGACTGACATCCTGAGAGACAACTTACACTCCCTGCAACGCAAGCACGTTCCATGGTGGGATAACTGACTGGCTGGGTGGGTGGGAAGGAGGTCCGGCTGCCAACCAAACACAACCAATGCAGACCATGTTCACACCCCAGAAAATACATAGAAATGCCCAAATAATGCAGGACAATGTGCCACACCAATATCAACCCCTGACTGTGACGACTCAGGACAATGCAATGTACAGGCCCGCACCCAGAGGCACAGTCACAACTGTCATGTGTGTCAACCATTGATGCCTGCAGAAACATGACATACATTGTTTGTGTCTCCCAAAAACAGGTGATGATGGGGACACAGCAGCAGACGCTGAGGAGTCCCAGTCCCAGGCTCAAGAGGATGCCGAGCTCACTGGCGTCGTACAGCCTCTGTCCTCCTCGGACGATGAAGAACAACCTGGCACATCCGGTGCAAGTCAACATGCAGCACCAGCAGGACCACCAGCTGCAGCACCAGCAGGACCACCAGCTGCACCCCTGCACCCACCCCTACAATGACTGTCACCACGAATACCATCCCTGCCGACATGGACAGAATAAGGAGCAACACCAGCACAGTGACCCTGGACCAACCTGGGGCCATGGACACCACCACCACCACCAACCCCCAAGGTGGACCAGGGTTATCTGTGCGTGCCACTGCACACACTGCACATGTCAGCAGGGGTGGTGGGAGGGGTGGGAGACAGAGGTCGCTGCTTGCAGACAATGCTGGTGTGCATGATGACCCACAACTGGTACGCATAGCTGATGCGTACCAGTCCAGCACCGGAGAGCTCAGCCAGGTAGTGGGGCTCCTCAGAGACATTAAACAGCAGCAGGCTGCCCATCATGCCCGCTTGGACTCCCACATGTCCCACGTGGAGTCACACATGTCCCGTGTGGACTCACACATGTCCCGCGTGGAGTCCAAGTGGGATGCACTGCATGAGATGACGGCGGTGCACAGGGACATTTTACAATGCCTCCGCCAGATGAACAGCAACCAGTCCACACCTCCCTGTGTGCCAACAACATCTGGTGCCGAACAAACTGCAACTGCCACAGGGAGGGAGGAGGACTCTGGCGGAGAGTCCCCTGCACTGCAGCAGCCTGCACTTGAGGGCCCCCCCAAGAAGAGGGGTCGTCCGAGGAGGGAAAAGTGAGAGGCCGATGGCCAAGCGCAACTCCCAGGAAGCCTGAACCTGTTCTGGATGTTCGCCTTTGTGCACAGACTGTTCACCCTGTTGACGGCAACACTACTCCCACACATTGCATGGGGAGTACAAGTTGGACCAATGTGTCAGACAACTGTGGCCCCGATACTGGGGATCCTGTCTACCCGGACTTTCAATTCACCTAGGAACTTGGGATTGCAAGATTCATGTACAGCACAACCCATCCTATGCACTATTAACACAAATGTATCACAATAAACACACTAATACACCATACTTGCCTCTGTCGTGATTCCAACGTGGGTGCTGTTATGGGGATGATGAACTGCAAAATTACACTGTGTATGCGAACTGCAACAGCAAGGACAACACAGGCATGTGAGTACAGGAAATGTGACACACATGAGGGAGACACACCACCAGGGCTACACGACACATACACACCTAGGCCATCTGACTCATTGCCTACACTGATGTTGCCAGGGAAGACGGTGCAATGCACAGACACCACACCCATTCCCAGTTGTAGTCAAGTAGCCCACAGGTGCAGTAAGCAAATGGCAGTCAAATATGTGACCACAGACAACGCACATCACAAAGTGAAGCACAGGTTTATTACACAGTTGCAACATGCCGTAACCACTACAGATGCAAGGTAACCCCACCTGGCAGCGGGCACACAGTCAACAACTGTAGACGGAAGGAAGTCCATGGGTGTGGCGCACATCACCTGTAGGGACACAACAGCTACCAGCCTGGATGTGCAATCACGCTCGCCGGTGGACACAGTTGACCAAATGAATCTGAAAGTACCCTGTGAAGGACAGAAATGACACACAGTCAAAAGCAATGGAGTACAGGACAGAACAGCAAAACACATGCACAATACATGTTACAAGATACCCACCCAGAACCAAGTTAGCATGTCAACACTGTTGGGGAGTACAGCCCACCTGTCACCACACATCGCAACACACATCCAGTCAAGTGGCCCATGGACACACTCCCACAGCACCAGAGCACCACCCACACATCATGCCAACTCACATCATTGACATGACACCTCAGGATACTCACATTCAGCTAAAGAAGTTGGTGATGAGCTGTGTGCGGACATCACCATCACCATCATCATCATCATCATCGCCACTGGCATCGTGGTCCAGGCCAGGATCCTCCACAGGTGGCGGATGTTGGTCATTGTCATCCTGGATGAGAGGCAACTCCTTCCGCACTGCCAGGTTGTGGAGCATGCAGCAGACAATGATAATCTTGCACACTTTCGCAGGGGCATATGGGAGGGACCCTCCGGTCTTGTCCAGGCAGCGGAAGCGGCTCTTCAGGAGACCAAAGGTCCGCTCAATCACTCTCCTGGTCCGACCATGTGCCTCATTGTAGCGCATCTGGGCAGGTGTCACAGGGTTCCTGAGGGGTGTCAGCAACCACGGCATGTTGGGGTATCCCGAGTCACCTACGGACAGACAAGTGCACATTAGCTGACTTGGAACAGTGGGCGGAATACTACAGATCAGATCACACACAATGGCACAAAGTCAGTACACACCGACAAGCCAGGCACGCTGGTTCTGCATCTGTGCCATCATCCTGGGGATGCGACTACTCCTCATCACAAAGGCATCGTGTGCTGAACCAGGGAAACGGGCACACACGTGTGTGATGGTCATGTCTGCAAGACACACCACCAGTGCATTGACCGAGTGGTAGTGCTTGCGGTTCCTGTAGGCCTGCTCCTGGGCCTGTGGTGGTACCAAAGCCACATGTGTCCCATCAATGGAGCCAATTACATGCGGCATCCTCCCCAGGGCATAAAAGTCACTCTTCACGTCAGTGAGTCGCCGCAGTCTAGGGAAATAGATGTACCGGTTCAGGAAGAGCAACATTGCCGCCATAACATCGCGGAGCACACGGCTGAACATGGTCTGTGACATCCCACCAGCAGTCGCCACAGTATGTTGGAAGGTACCAGTGGCAAAGAAGTGTAGGGCTGCCATCACCTTCACCTTGGGGGTCAGCGCTGTAGGATACGGCCGGCCAGGCTGCAAATGTGGGGACAACTGCACTGCCAAATCCTCAATCAGCTGCCTGGTGAAGCGGTACCGTCGGATGCTGTCCCGTTCCACCATCGTTGCCAGGTCTGGGAATGGCCGATGGACAGCAGGAGCCCTGCAGTGCAGAGGAGAAGTAAGCAAGATTGTCAGTCACCCCACATATGCGGCATTGAACACACTCAAGATCCCAACATACATCATTATGAGGCACAACTACATGAAGTGTGCAGTACCGGAAGGACATGTATGGTACATACATGGCCAACATCTGTCAACACGGTCCAACAGGTGGCATCAATTAGTCCCAGGTTGGCCCATTGGATATCATGAGGCCGTGTCACAGTTCCCATCTCCTGCTGCCGTGTCACAATAACCCCCCACAGGGACAAGTGAGGACAGATGTGCCCCAGGCACCACAGCTCAACGACAGGTACATTCCCAGGGACCCTGTAATGCCACATGGACACTGGCATTACATGGAGTATCATGTATACACCACAGCAAAACAACCATGACCCCCACAGGTAGTGGCCCCACTTGCCACGGCAGGACAGACATGGACGTCTGTGACACACACGCACAACATCAGAGTCCATGCACACACAACGTGGATGTGGAGACTGTCTCCCATTGTGCACATGAAATCAGAGACATTGTAAACACCACATGCACAAAGACTGTGGAGGACCATCACTATTGTGCCACTGGGACACCCTGGCTCAAACATACCGTCCCACATGGGACTCACGGGGTATGTGACATGACATACACATACACCACTGTGAAATGTGACCATGGCACATGCACAGATATGAACAGTTGAACATCACAGTGGTCACGTACACGTAACACCCAGGATCCTGTCCCCATGAACACGTGCACAGCCTGGGGGTGGCTGCCCACAGGTGACACCCACAGGACAACATGTACACCAACATACACACACATAGGAAATGCAGCCTTACATGCCTAATGATAAAGTTTGGACAGGCTGTCGTGGATGTAGGTGTGCCCCTCACTCCCTGGGAGCTATCTGTGGCTGGCATATGTCCATCTGAGACAGGCATGCTGACATATGCCAGTCACATGTACAGTGATGCGTTGAACAGCAATGGACCGATCGGTGCCTCCGGCCGGCCCATTGCTTTCAATGTGTGCGGGTACGCGTTGTACCCCTGTGCGCGTTGAACAGCAATGGACCGATCGGTGCCTCCGGCCGGCCCATTGCTTTCAATGTGTGCGGGTACGCGTTGTACCCCTGTGCGCGTTGAACAGCAATGGACCGATCGGTGCCTCCGGCCGGCCCATTGCTTTCAATGTGTGCGGGTACGTGTTGTACCCCTGTGCGCGTTGTACCGCAATGGACCGATCGGTGCGCACCCATTGACAATGGGCTTGCCTGGCAAAGGCCGCGTTTTCGAATTTCGAACGAGTCGGTTGCTGGAAAATCAGTTGGTCACCCACAACAATGTTGCAAAATCATGTATGTCATGAAGTTGAAGATTTGAAGGATGCTGTGGGCGTGTTTTGGTGCTGCTATTCCATGGATTGGCCAGATTCAGAAGATGCAAACGACTTGGACCTATCACTTTGGACACAAGGGACAGTATCTGCCTCTCCAGCACATATATATTGCTGGCTGTTCCCCTGAGAGCCCACTTGCCTGCACTACATGCTCCAAGACGACATCTGCCACTGCACTGCTGCTGTCTCTGCCCCTCTGGACCCTGCAATGGCACGTACTGTGGAGAGAGCCCCAGCCTTCAGCCTTGAAGAGAACCAGGCCCTGCTGGACAGCCTATTTCCACAGTACAGCAAGCTGTATGGGACACCAGGGGAGCAGGTGAGTGTTCTGTGCACTGCCTTTCTGAATGTGCATTTTGTCTGACTAGCAAGGCTGAGAGTCTGCACGCCACTGGCTAGCAGGCTCACTGAGTAGTTGTCACCCCCTATAGTGTGTAGTGACTTGCACTGGACAGGTATGGTGCAGTGACAGTGCATTTGAACATGGTTTTACTTCCCATGCAATGATACCATGTAGTGACATCTGGCAAACTGTCCATGGTCAGCTTTGCACTGCCTGTGTACATCATGTGCCCCTGTGATTGAGACATGTATATACAACTGTGTCATGCACGGATATGTTGCATGTGTGGTAATGGCCTTTTCACTTTGTCATCCTCACAGGTTAATGCCCATCGGAAGCAGGAAATCTGGAAGGACATCGTCCGGGCTGTCCGGTCCGTGGGGGTCTACAAGCGCCGGATCTGTAACTGCCAGAAGAGGTGGCAGGACCTTCGGGCTGGACCCGGAGGATTGCACGGGTCCAGCTGAAGCTGTCGCCTCCTCGCAGGAGGGGCGGAACACGGACCCTGACCCCCACATGCTCCAGATCCTGGCGGTGGTCTTTCCAGACCTGGATGGGCAGCTGAAGGCCAGACAGCAGCAAGGAGGGGGTGAGTCAAAGACTGCACTGTGAACTCTGTATTACATGCTTTGTGCCCTCCTCTGGCCTGGTTCAACTGCCACAGTGCAGCAGTCATGTTGTCCAGGAGCCATGTCCCTCTATTGTGCACTGCCCACTGCTCATCTGATACCCAGGTGTGGCCCTTACAGTCAGGGAATTGTGTCACTTGGGACTGTGTCCTTGCAGTTTGCTTCACTAAAGGTGGGGACAGCATCTGTTTCCCTGACTCTGTTGTGGGCATCATGGGTGGGTCCATTGTTCACACAACGCCTGGTTTTGGACATGTGATCTGCGTGTTGCTTTGATATGCGGTCCACTTGCTGAGCTGAGCCACCACATGTGCCTGGGGTATGTGGCACACGCCCATGCAGCGGGTGGGAACAATGTTTGGGCCCCAGGAGTGTGCAGATTACGTGTGTCACACATACATAGCCAGCTATCCACTGTCCAGGGCACATCCCTCATTCATGTGGAGCAGGACAGTCATGCCTACTCCAGGCCATGCAATGCACTCTGTACTCCCACTCCCGTGTATCAGCTGACACATTGTGCACAGTGATTTGACCCCTCCGGTGTCTGCCTCTGTGTCAGTGTGCTGTGGATTAGTTGCCAGGACTGCTGTGGTGTTTCTTGGTAGGGGCTCAGCATGCCCCTGGAGATGTGACCATAGGAGACGATACTTGTGTGTCACATAGGTGTTTGATCAGCTGCCCGTGCAGACTGGGGTATGCGAATGTGATAGTTCAGGCAGCTGTTCCCCATTCACAGCAAATTGTGAGGGGCTCAGGTTCAGAGGGTAGTGTCACAGGTCTCCAATATGTCCAATAGGTGTGACCTGGACAGATGAGGGTTGAGATGATGTGTTGTGGGGGATGTACATGTGCACTTGTGCAGCTCCAGGACTTGCATTCCCCATGACCTACTATTGTGACACAGTGCATAGTGTTGTTGTCTGGCTGCCAACTCATACATCACTGAGACAGTGATGTATGACTTAGCAGTCATGCCTCTGCCATGGCATGTGTCAACTTATTTGTGGTCCTGCAGGGGAGTGACATGTGCTACATGCACACCATAGTGGCGCTGGCTATCAGGACATGGGTGCATCATGGTGTCTGTCGCTGGTATGCATCACATGCATTTCCTATTTGACTCTGGGCATCCCTTTCATCCGGAAACCTGTACTGACTCAGTGGCAAGAGCTGTGATGTGTCCACACCGTGTCCTCTGCACTGTCCAACTACTGTGTACTTGGTGCATGTGTCCACACTGGGGTGTTGCAATCCAACAGACACCAGACAGATGGGTGCAAGGCCATGTGGGATGTGAGTGCCATGCTTGGCATCAGACTGACAATTGGCTTCTCCTGTTCAGTTAGGGCACTTTTAGCAATGTACAACTAATGATGCCAGGGCTTGCTCTGTGATGTGCTGTGCTCACAGTGGTGTGTGCGTTTTGTGCAGGTGACTGATGTCTGTCTGTTTCCCCATTGTTTGCAGATACATCCACGGCCACGGAAGGGGACAGCTCCACGGACCAGGAGGAGCCGGAGAGCCAGACTGGGTCAGCAGCCGAGGAGTGGTCGGAGGGACCCAGTGGCACGGAGGGCGAGGGGAGCCACACCGAGGAGTCCTCAGCACCATCCACCTCAGCTGAGGACCAGAGCAACTCGGAGGATGACTCCCTTGTGGAGGCGGGTGTCAGCAGCCACCACACCCCAGCTAGTGTTGCTGTCCCCGCCACCACCAGCACCACCACCGCACTCCCATCGGCTCCCATTCCCCAGGTCCGTGGAGGCTCCCATGTTCGGGAGCGGGTCTCCTTTGGCCCAGGCACCGCACCCCCTGCCCCTGTGTCCCCTGCTGCCCTGAGTGAGGAGTCTGTGTACCTCCTTCGCCAGCTCCATGTAGGGCAGACAGCCATGCTGAGTGTCCTCCATGCGCACACCGCGCTGTTGACTCAGCTGGTGTCGTTCATG
Source organism: Calotriton arnoldi (assembly GCA_963921515.1). Classification (NCBI taxonomy): domain Eukaryota; kingdom Metazoa; phylum Chordata; class Amphibia; order Caudata; family Salamandridae; genus Calotriton; species Calotriton arnoldi. Next base: position 703,646 of record CAWUFW010010308.1, read on the forward strand.
GAGGGCATCTCATCGGGCATGTCTGACCTACAGAGGGGCAACAGGTCCATGGACTCCTCCCTGACGGCAGCAGTGTCCCTCCTCAGAACAGTCCCTCACCCCTCCTGCCTCTGCTCCATCCACACTCCCCAGCACCTTGCCCGTCCCAAGCACACACACACCGGCACAGGCACACACCAGCACACACACATCCAGCACACAGACACACACGCCACATAACTAAACGCACACGCACGCACAGTCAGGGGACTGAAACCAGACTCACAGGGGATGGGGCCCTGGACACACACATGCATCCACGGGCACTGCGCAGTCCTCAGTTGCCTCTCCCTCTAAAGCACCCTCCCTTGCCTCACCTGCAACCCCAAAGACCACAGCAGCCTCTTCCTCAGTGACCTCGGCCTCTTCCTACCGATCCAGCTGCCCCAGCATCCCAGGGTAGAGAGGAAGCCCCCCCACACGGAGCAGAGTGCCCCTCGCCCCCGGACACCCTCCCCCAGGCGCAGACAGACTGAGGCCCCCCACCCGCAAGTCCCCCGGAGTGGCTAAGAGCAAGACCCGCCGCCGCCCTGCAGCTCAAGCACCAGGTCACCTTCCTCCATCCCTCAGGCCCCCACTCCACAGGTGCCCCCGCCACACCCTGCCCCAGGTTCCCCCACCCACAGATATACCATCCCCAAGAGGCTCCGGCCTTCTCCCCCTGCCACTTGCTTCCTCCCGGCACCACACCCCCCGCTGCACTTGTCTGTGCCACTGATGTGGTGAGGGTGTCCTCCCCCTCTGTCCAGCCCACCTTGCCTGTTCCCCATTCTCCTCCCCTGGTGGTAGGCACTGCAGTGGAGTCCACTACCACCCTGTCTGACTTGGGCACTGCAGTGGCGGACCTGTCCACTCCATCTGCAGGGTCCACTGCAGTTGTGCCGGCACCCACAACATCTGAGCCATGCCCCCCAGTTGTGCCGGCACACACCATGTCAGACACCTCCACTGCAGTTGTCAGTGGCTCTCCAGCACCCACCACCCCTTCCCTGCTTCCTCCTGGTGAGCCCTGATCCTGTCCCTCGCGGTGCCTGGCCTACCCCCCGGTTGCCCCTCCTAGTGGATTGTCCCTGGTTTTGTGCAGGCATGTGTTGCGTGACATCTGCCACTGTCACCCACTTGTGAACTTTGTTGATGGACTGGCCATTGGCCTTTGCTTTATGTTCTACCGGACGTCTACTTTTAATGCAACACATATGCTGGAATAAAGCAACTTTCTGTTCTCTAGTGCTCTTGCTTCTAGATGTACATGATGTTGATGATGCTAAGAATGCCCTTGCTGCAGTGATGGTGATATCTGGTCTCATGATAATGAAGTGTTACTGTGCAGGAACCCATGTGGTCCAGGGGTTATGTGTCCTATCCTGTGGTGTATCCATGTCATCCATAGCAGCATCTGAGGGTGTCCATGTGTTCAGTATTTGGCAATGAGATTTCCTACTTAGATTGGCAATTTCACATCTGTGGCTTCCACCCCTGCACATCTGTTGTGCCTGCCATTGTTCTATTTGTCTACTTCCCTGACCGTGTGGCCATCTCCAGTGAACATGCAGGTTTGGGCATCAATGGGGAAGGACTCATCTGTGTTGTCAGTGCAACATTGCTATACAAGTGTGTTGGATCTGTGCTGATGATTCCGTTGGCACTTCCATGACCAGGCTGATGGGGCGGGAGCTCCTCATTTATGTGCTAATTGTTGATTGTGTGTCCCATTGCTCAGCTGACATGATGGGGCCCTACTGGAGGCAACATATGGTCTTCGGGGCTTTCCTCACACAGGAGTGGAGTCCCCTCATGGCAGTGTGTACACGTGTGACATTGCCTGCGCCCAAGGTGTGTGTTGTATGTGTGCATGTCTGTGTGTTCACTTCCATTTATCTCGCGCATGCTGTGATCCCTAGTGTTGTACCTGTTTGTGATGCTTGCTGACTTGAGCTATGTTCCCCTCAAAGTCTTCTCCCTGTGTTCTCTAGTGATGTGGGTGCATGGCACATTACTGGTCATCCAGGGTGTCACCCATAGGTGTGTTTTGCTGTCAGGGCTGAGTTTGTGTGCAGACGCAGATGGGTCACTGATCAGGTTTCCCCTTGGCACTTGTTGTTTGCCCCTGTCATGTGATTTTCAGTTCGTGTTATCTTTAAGTTATTGTGACACGCTGTGTGTGTGACTGCTGGCACTCCTCAGGGTCCGGGCTGCGATGTTGGTTGTTGTCTATGTGTGTTCTTTTTGTGGGTGACCTTGGCTTCTTCATTGGTGTGTGACTGTGGCTGGGATCCCATTGGGTTGGTGTAGGCCATCGCCGTCATGTCCATGTACAGCGTAGTGTGCAGTGTGTCAGACATTCAGGAGTCTTGTTGAGTAGCCATGTGTGATGTGTTTCTGCACCTTGGTTTCCCACCCACTTACACCCTGGAATAGTCATGGGGTGCATGCAGTCAATGTCACCAGTGCATGTGCACTTCACTGCTGCACATTGTTGGAGGTCGAGGGGTGTGGTCTTGAGTGTGTGCAGATGGGAGTTGTTGCCCAGCCAGACCCCCTGCCTCCATGTTGGCCTTGGCTTACTGGCCATGCTGATTGATTTGTGCTTGTGTCGGTGTGATGGTAGTTTGTTGCTCAGGACAGCATGACTGTGGCTCGCTGCGGTGAACCACATTCAGCTTTGTCATCAGAGTGGGATTTTTATGCAGCCGAGGCGTCCCCACATTGTGGGGGCCCTGGGGTGGTGCTGTGGTGTGTCTGCGTCTTGCTGTGTCAGTTGTTGTTCCTACGTGCCTACGTGTGACATGTGTGTTTTGTTGCTCCCTCTCATCTGATCGGGGCCACTGCTTGCCCACATAGGGGATTTGGATCCATGAGTTACTCTAGTGTGGCAGGTGTATGCACATCTGTATGATTGGTATTCAGCTCTCCTCATGTGTTGTGTGGTTGCCTGGGGACACTGGCACCCCCCTCACCTGCTGTGTATGATGACAGTGTTGGTCTGCCTGTTTGTGTTTGTGCATCTGCACCACTGCATTGGCATATCTTGGGTGTGCCATTGGCTGTATGTTGTTTGGTGTGTTTCCCCTGCTGTCCCTGGGACTCCTAGGTCATCGGTCAGCACAGTGATCATGGTTTGTGTGTCCCATTGCTGCCATGGTATGGTATCTGTTCACCTCACATCTGCTGTCTCCACAGGATATCTGCATTTGTGTGCCCATTGGTGCAAATATGTGGTTCTGCATTCTGATGGTCACTTCTGTCATTGTGTCATTGATGAATGTTGACGGTGTCAGCCCCCATGGGTGTTGTTTGTCTGCACATGGCCAAAGGAATGTCTCATTTGCACTGCAGTATTTGGCTCACCCAATTTATGTTGCAATGGGACACATACACTACTTTGCCACAGATGAGTTTTTGGTTCTGTGACCAGGAATGATCCATGCAGTTTGGCAGTTGCAGCTCTTTCTTTGTCAACACTTACCTTTTGGTCACTGTGATGATGGGGGTTTAGACCCCATTGCCACAATGGTCAAAATGTGCTTCAGCTATGGACCCCACACTTCCCTTTTGGTCACTGTGATGATGGGGGTTTAGACCCCATTTGCCACAATGGTCAAAATGTGCTTCAGCTATGGACCCCACACTTGCCTTTTGGTCACTGTGATGATGGGGGTTTAGACCCCATTGCCACAATGGTCAAAATGTGCTTCAGCTATGGACCCCACACTTGCCTTTTGGTCACTGTGATGATGGGGGTTTAGACCCCATTGCCACAATGGTCAAAATGTGCTTCAGCTATGGACCCCACACTTACCTTTTGGTCACTGTGATGATGGGGGTTTAGGCCCCATTGCCACAATGGTCATGGGCTGCTTGCATTGTGGGTGCCACACACATATATGTGTGGCACATGTGCTAGGGGGTCACATTGTATGTTCAAAGTCATGTTCGGTGTTGTAGGCATTTGACACAGCCTACACACGCTTGTCATGGTGGTGGGGGGATGTCTTTATCTTGCATTCCCTAGGTTGTGGTGTGCTGGTTGTGTCATGCATTGTCCATCCTATGAGTGGGGGTGGTAGTAGTGGTAGGCATCCAGCCCCCCTGGGTGAGGGTGGTAGTCGTGGTAGGCATCCAGCCCCCCTGGCTGAGGGTGGTAGTAGTGGTAGGCATCCTGCCCCCCTGGGTGAGGGTGGTAGTGGTGGTAGGCATCCAGCCCCCCTGGGTGAGGGTGGTAGTAGTGGTAGGCATCCAGCCCCCTGGCTAAGGGTGGTAGTAGTGGTAGGCATCCAGCCCCCCTGGCTAAGGGTGGTAGTAGTGGTAGGCATCCAGCCCCCCTGGCTAAGGGTGGTAGTAGTGGTAGGCATCCAGCCCCCCTGGGTGAGGGTGGTAGTGGTGGTAGGCATCCAGCCCCCCTGGGTGAGGGTGGTAGTAGTGGTAGGCATCCAGCCCCCTGGGTGAGGGTGGTAGGCATCCAGCCCCCCTGGCTAAGGGTGGTAGTAGTGGTAGGCATCCAGCCCCCCTGGGTGAGGGTGGTAGTGGTGGTAGGCATCCAGCCCCCCTGGGTGAGGGTGGTAGTAGTGGTAGGCATCCAGCCCCCCTGGCTAAGGGTGGTAGTAGTGGTAGGCATCCAGCCCCCCTGGCTAAGGGTGGTAGTAGTGGTAGGCATCCAGCCCCCCTGGCTAAGGGTGGTAGTAGTGGTAGGCATCCAGCCCC